>OY979709.1:44534139-45776430 GCA_963855925.1 Inga laurina | reverse complement strand
CAAGATCACTCCTTCATCATTACACAATTTTGATGATATTTTGATTTGATCATTTGACCAAAAGGAAACTATCAATGTCAATATTGTCAATAAAAAGAAACTTAAAATAAATTCAATTCAGATGTATGAGCCTAGACCATAGCTGAAGTCCTGCATATATCTCTCAGAACAACATCT
This sequence comes from Inga laurina, assembly GCA_963855925.1. Taxonomy (NCBI): domain Eukaryota; kingdom Viridiplantae; phylum Streptophyta; class Magnoliopsida; order Fabales; family Fabaceae; genus Inga; species Inga laurina. The sequence continues at coordinate 45,776,253 of OY979709.1, read as the reverse complement.
TCATCCAATGATGCCGCTATATAGAACACACATGTCACATTCAATATGATTTTATAAGATCATAAATCTTGAAAACTGTTCTTCTTATGAAGGAATAAATGTTTATTTATTGGAAAAAATGGAAACAAATATTTAATTTGAATTCAGTTACCAAAGTGTCAAGCCTTTTTCATTAAAAATGAAAGATAAAAATATTTACTAGGATCCAATAAATTTCTTTTCCTTAGGGCTAAATGACATCAATGTTTTATCTTAATAATTAAATTCTTAACTCATTTTTTAAATAACAATAGAGTAGGTTCATTGCAAGATGAACTCTAGAGCTTAGTTGTATGTGTTAGAGCAAGCGTTTCACCCAGAGGAGGGGTGAATTGGGTGATACTAAATTTTGTTGCAAATAAAAACTTGACGGTGAATATAAAGCAATAAAGAGTAAGGAGAAATATCACCGAAGTGTACACCGAGAGTTATACTGGTTCGCGCCACAACCACTTTGACCTACGTCCAGTCCTCAGAGCTTCTCTGAGAGTTTCACTATAACTTCCAAGATTCAGTGGGTTCTTGGCACCTCAGTACAAGCAAGTTCCTTCGCCTGGACACTCGCTACCCCTTATGTAACACCCCAAATTTTGATTAAGGCTTAATGATAATTATTGAGGATAATGATTGGATTAAAGTTGAATTAATGTATATTGATGACAATATTATTTATATGTCATAATTGATGGAAAATTTAAAGGATGAAATTGTTGGGCAATTAGTTAGTGATTAATAGAGAAAATTAATTACTAGCTAAGAGAGAAATGAGAAGTGGGATTAAATGGCTAATAGAGGGGTTAAAGTAGCTAATTGGTGGTTTACCTTTATGGGAGCCAATGAAGAATTGACATGTGGCAAAGTGGGTGTGAGAGGAAGGTAAAGAAAAGTCAAATGAGATAAAAAATGTATTTCTCTCTCCTCTCTTCCCTCACTTGAGCAGAAAAAAACTGAAATGGAGGGAGTATAATCATTTGTGCTTCTTCTTCACTCCACCTCCATCTCTCTCTCTCTCGTCCTCTCTCTCTTCCCTCTCCATTTCTGTCGACATTTTTGCAGCAAAGAGGAAGAGGAAAAGCTTGCAAAAGGTAGGAAAAATGGCTTCTATTGCTCAAACTTCCTTCTTTAATATTGATCCTTGAATGAAGAGCTTCATTTTGATGGTTGAAATGTGTTCATTGGTGGTAGTTTATGACCTCAAGAGATTGTGAAAGTTGAAGAATCAAGAAATCTCTTTGGCAAAGTGAAAGAGGTGAGTGTTATATCCCTTTTGATATATATATATATTGTGGATGTTGGTGAGCATTGATTTTTCTGGGAAATTTATGCCCTATTTTGAAAATTAGGGTCTTAGTGAGTTTGGCATGTTGTGATAATGGAAATGGTGTATTATGACGTCTTTTGGACAAATGGATTGGTTTGAATCATTAAAAGTAAAGTTTGGGATCTTTGTGTTGGTTTTGGTGTGTTGGTCAAAACAGGGCATGTGGTTAGAGTATGAATTTGGTCATTTTGAGGCTACCATTGTGTTCCTTGTGGAAAATTGTATGGGAATAAGCTTGGTTAATGATTTTGGAGTCATTGAACACTTTGGTAGAAAAGTTGGAAAATGTTGTCAATGTGAACTCTGTCTGGACAGTTTATTTGTGTGGACGTTTTGAGTGACCAAATGATTTCATAAAATTTTGAAACTTTCCAGTCTTAAAGTTCATATCCCAAGCTTCAAAATGGACATATATTTTATGTCATTTCGTTTGGTATTCTGAGAGTTATGCTTTGCCAAAGTTTGGTGCAAAAACAGAACTCTGTTTTGGAGTAATGTTGGGTTTTGGGTGATTCTGTATTTTTGTGATGATTTTAAGTTACAAGCCATATTTTTCCTTGAAAGAGGACTCAAATACCTTTCTTTTGGCTTTGGAATCACTCCGTTTCGAATTTTCTAGAATTAGTTATGGGTTTTCGAAGTTCAGCCCAGAGTCAGGAAATCTCTGGGCCGCGGCCCAAGCCTTTCTGACCTGTTTTGGGCCGCGGCCCAAGAGTGGTGGGCCGCGGCCCAAGACCTTCTGACCATATTTGGGCCGCAGCCCAAGGAAGGGTGGGCCGCGGCCCAACCCTGTATTCCAGCACTTAGTGTTTTCGAAAAGAGATCTTCACCCTATTGTTTCCCAACCTTTTAGGGGTTTTATTAGGGGCATTTGTGGCCTCCTAAGGGTCATTATTGATAACCAAATCTAAGTGTTGAAGAGTTAATTGAGTATTGGAATAGAGAATAATGTTTCGTCCTTAATTATGACTTTAGGATTTGATATCTGCCCGGAGCATAGAAGGCTTGTGCCTGCTCAAGGAAGGAAAGACAAAGGTAGTAACACTTTATCCTATATCATGTGTATTGCATTGCATGTTTGCATTAGTCATTGAATATAGTGAAAGTGAAGAGGACGTGGCAAAAGCCCGGACTCAATTAAAGTGAAAGTGAAGGGGACGTGGCGAAAGCCCAGACTCGATTACAGTGATAGTGAAGGGAACGTGGCGAAAGCCCGGTCTCAAATATTGATTGCTGCATTGTGATATATGTGACTTGCTTTGTATATATGCATCATATAAATAAACTGTTGCTACTGGGATTCTCTAGAATCTCATTCTTTCCAAATAACATTTTTAGCCAGGGCAAGTGGATCGAAAAGCAAGTAAGTGGCAAAGGACGATTAGGACTGCCAGCGGTAGTCTTAGTTAAATATTTTGGCTTAACATCGAATTGGTTATCATTTTGGATCATTGTAAATATATATTGAATAGAATTGTAGTGGTATAGTTTTGTGTAATCCCCGTTATGGATACTGAGATGGGCAATGATGCCTGTATAAACCTTTGGATTAATGTTATTATCCCGGGTGATCGTCGGGAATTATGCTTACTCTGATATTGCATATGTTACAGACCAAACAGCCATTTGTTTTAATGAATGAAATGAATGGAAATCCATTTGTACAGGTGTTTTAAAAAGTTTTTAATTGTTCTGGATTTCTCATTCGATTATTAAATGTGATTAAACGCTAATTCCGGCCTGATTAACGAAGGGGGTTACACCTTACAAGTTGTAATCCAATCCCAACTCAAGGTTCCACAACCTTAAGTTACCTCAATAACAAATATTGAGTTTGAATGAAATATCTCTCACACAGAGTAAATAAGAATCACTGAAGCATAGAATTACAAGTATAATGTAAAACAAAGTAATGAACTTGATGATACGTTCGTGTGTGTCTTGTTGTTTTTCTCTGTTTGGATGTTCCCATATATATAGATACGTTGGTAATGATTGTTGGAACATATTTTTTCATGCCCGTTAGAGCATGCGCAGCCACTGTTGACTTTTTCAGTATTTGAAAGACATACGTTTGCGGTAGGTGGTGGTAGGTGGCATTTGAATGTTGCATTTGACTTTCCTTATTTGGTAAGATCTCTTCATTGTTTATCTGTGGATATGCTAAGAATACTAATACAATGAAAGGTTAATCATATAGGAAACAAATCAATGAACGTTGGAATGATTTCTAAATTTCTGGACTTGCATACTTGAGTAGTTACTCGAGTATTCATTTAAGTTTACTTGAGTACATACTCGAGTATCATCAGGAAAACTTTGATAAACTGCAAGTTAATAAGCAAACATAACATTACTCGGGTAGTGCATGAAGTAAACAAAATTTCAAACCTTTTGGAAATACCTGTTTACTCGGGTACTTACTCGAGTATGGCACACTTTACTACACAAGTTACTTTAGTAGCAACTCGAGTAAACCCTCAAAAAACCCTTTAGGTTACTCGATGCTTTACTCCAGTAATGTTGGCAGGATTTCAAGGCCGAGAGCACTTCAAGTTTTCTTACCTTGTTACTCGAGTACTTACTTGAGTAAACATAAATTTTTTGCATAGCTTACTCGGGTAATGACTTGAAGTTCTGTGTCAATAAATCTGCACATTACTCGATTACTTACTCGAGTAATCCAATTTTAAATAAGTGATTAAATACCTGCATACTTGAGTAGTGCCTCGAGTGAAATGTCATAAAAACATATCATGGTATTCGAGTATTACCTTCAGGTTTTGCTTACCACAGTAAGTTACTCGAGTAGCTCCTCGAGTAACATTGGCAGGGTTGAAAATGCCGAGAGCAACACATTTCTTGAAACAGAGTAACTCGAGTACAAACTCGAGTATCATTGGCAAGCCGAGAGCAACTGGAAGTCTTTTACATGGTTACTCGAGTACTTACTCGAGTAACATTGGCAAGCCGAGAGCAACTCCAAGTGATTTACCTGGTTACTCGAGTAGCTACTCGAGTAACATTGGCAAGCCGAGAGCAACTGGAAGTCATTTACCTTATTACTCGAGTGCTTACTCGAGTAACGTTGGCAGGTTACTTGAAGGTTGACCTGTTACTTCAAGTTTCTGTCTCATTACTCGAGTACCTACTCGAGTAACCCTTTAGAAAACTTGCCATTGATCAAGTTTCTCAACTTTTTCTCTTGGCCTTTCTTCATTACTCCAATGCCTACTTCAAGTGATGATTTTGTCCTATTATTACTTTGTTTAAACTTGTTTGTTTATCAATCTTTTTCATACCATTCTTTGTTATCATCAAAACATGAGATCTAACAATATGAAAGTTCCCCGTTAAAGAGAGATTGAAAATGCCGAAACAACATATGAAAAAGGGAATAAGCTGATGATTAGTGATCTACCCTACTATTCCTTATATATTATATAAATGACACGTGTCCTATCGGAGGGACCACACTAGACACAAATGATTACAAACACTAATTATACAATAATCTCTATTATCTAACATTCCCCTTCAAACGAGAGGGTGTAATAACCAGCCTGAGTTTGTTTCTAAAATGTGAGAACTTTGAATAATGCAAGGCTTTGGTCATACAGTATGTAGTTTATTCAGACGATGGAATATATCTAACATCAATAAAACCTGAGAGCACCAAATCATGCATAAAATGCAGATCAATTTCTATATGTTTACTCCTTGCATGTTGTATTGGGTTTGCTGCCAAAGCTTTTGCACTGATGTTATCACACCATATAACAGAGGGTTCTCGAAGCATTAGTCCAAGCTCAAACAACAAAGAATATAACCACTTAAGTTCATATGCTCCATCTGCAAAGATCTATACTCTGTTTCAATACTGGATCTAGATACAATTTTCTATTTCCCAGAGGCCCAAGAGACTAAAGTATTTCCTAGATATACACAACAACCAGCCATGGACCTTCTATCATCTAAATCCGCAGCCCAGTCAGCATCAGTAAAAGCAGTGAGTTTCAAAGAGTAAAATGGTTGGAGTAACAAACCAAAATTATAGGTTCCTTTTAAGTATCAAAAAATTCTCTTGACACCCTGAAAGTGAACCTTAGTATGATTTGCTAGAAACTGACTCAATTTATTGACAGAGTAAGCTATGTCTGGCTTTGTTATAGTTAAGTACTGTAAAGACCCTATTGCTTTTCGATACAAAGAAGGATCTTTCATCAATTCTCCTTCATTTGCAGAGAAAGATCTGCCAGTTACCATAAGTGTTGATACAGGGGTACAGTCTAGCATGTGAAATTTACTTAACAGGTCCAACACATATTTCCCTTGATTTAGATAAAATCCAATAGAATCAAGATAGATTTCCAATCCAAGGAAATAATAAATTGGACCAAGATCCTTCAAAGAGAACAAAGCATTCAACTGATGAATAAACTTACTCATATATGCAGCATTATTTCCAGTCACTAAAATATCATCTACATATACTAGGATAAAAATTGTCAGCCTTTGAGTGCTGACAGAGAAAAGTGAAATGTCACTCCTAGCATTCTGAAAACCCCAATTTATCATAGTTAATTGCAAACGATCAAACCATGCTCTAGGTGCCTGTTTAAGTCCATAAATGGCTTTGACTAGTTTGTATATATAATCAGGTCTTTGAGGATCTTGAAATCCTTTAGGTTGTTTCATAAAAACCTTTTCTTGCAAATATCCATTTAGAAACATGTTATTCACATCTAATTGTCTTACTGGCCAATTGAACGTTGCAACAAAAGACAAAACAATTCGAATAGTTGTAGGTTTTATGACCGGACTAAAAGTTTCACCATAATCTATACCTGGAGATTGATGGAATCCCTTTGCTACCAGACAAGATTTCGGTTTCAAAAGTGATCCATCGGCTCAAAATTTGTTCTTAAACACCCATGTATAATCAACAAGTGTTTGAGCCTGACTCCGAGGAACTAGAACCCAGGTGTCATTTCTTTGCAAGTCTTGAAACTCATCGAACATTGCTTTTCTCTAGCACGAAGAACCAAGAGCTTCTGTAATACTCATTGGTTCGGCCAGGTTCTTTAGCGTGATCGAGTCCTCTGATTTCAGAAGTCCAATAAATAGATATCTAGGTTTAGAGATACCCGTTTTTGATCTTGTGATCATTGGATGCTAATTAACTTCATTGTTATTAGGCCTATTACTTGCATCATTATTAGTCTCAGCTGGGCCAGGCTCTTCATTAGTATTAGGCTGGTTATTCGATGACCCAGGAACCGATGACAAAATATTTCTGGAGCTTGACTCAGGGACAACACAAAGGCTTCACCCATTCTTTGTCTAAACAATGATAAAGAGCAGAAAACATCAGTAAACTCTTATTGTTTGTCAATCAAACAATTGGAAGTATCGATAATCATAGGAATTATAGCCTTAAAAGTTGAAGATGTCACAGCAGATTTTCAATTCAAGAATCCTGCAACAAATGGAAAATTGGTGGCATCGAAAACTACATGACGAGATACATATATACGACTAGTTGAGCTCAAGCATTTGTATCCCTTCTGTTGAGTTGCTGGACCCAAGTACACACACTTTTGGCTATGAATATCAAACTTATGATAGTTGTATGGCTTTAAACATGGGTAACACGCACATCCAAACAGTTGCATTTCATTGTGTTTCGGTTCTGTTTTGAACAACCGAAACAGAAGAATTGAGTTATCAAGCACTGGTGATGGCAATTGGTTAATTAGAAAGACTGCAATTTGAAATGCATCAGCCCAGTAAGTCAATGGCATCCTGGCTTGTGCAAGCAATGTAAGACCTATTTCAACTATATGCCTATATTTCCATTCAACCCTGCCATTCTATTCTAAAGTGTATGGACAGGTAAATCTCATGTCAATTCCAGCTTCTTAAGCTATTGGAACAAAAGCCTTGTATTCAGTTCCTTTGTCACATTGTATTTTCTTAATCTTAAAATTAAATAAATTTTCAACACATATTTTCTAAACACATTAAAGGCATGAAAAACCTCGCTTTTGTGATTTAAGGGATAGAGCCAAGTGAACCGACTGAAATCGTCTATGAAATGTATATAATATCTATGCTCATTTGTAGATTGAATCGGTGAAAGACCCCAAAGATCAGTATGTATGAGTTCCAATGGAGATGTGGCATGAGTCAAGGAATTTTGAAATGGCAAACATTTAAATCTACCTAATTGACAGGATTCACAAACAAAATTTTCATTGATATTGACCTTTGCATTACAAGAATTGAGAACTTGTTTTAAGACTCGATTACTGGGATGACCTAGTTTGAAATGCCACTTAAGAAACTCACTGAATTTACTAGTATTATTTTGAAATAAAACTGTTGCTGCCTCTGCAACACAAACAGTTGCTTGACCTCGGCCACTATCCATAAGATACATTCCTTGACTTGTCTTCCCTTGTATCAATGTTTGACCTGTCACCTTGTCCTTCACAACACATTTCGTATCAGTAAAATGAATATCAACTTAATTATCTTCGGCAAGTTTATTAACACTAAGCAAATTCTTAGTCGCTGAGGGCACCACAAGACATTGTTAAATTGAAGACATGACTTAGATAGAGATTTAGAACCAACACCATAGATTCTTGCTTTTTCACCATTGCAAGTAGAGAGATATGACTTACCAATGTTGTTGACTTGATCCAGCTGATCAATATAGGGAGTGACATGGTAATTTGCATCGTTATCCATATACCAAGATGGATTAGCCACCGTTTGAGGTCTAGCATAGAAGGCCTGAGCATTATATAGTCCAACACCAAACGGTGGTTTGAAGCTGCGATCAAAGAGACGATAACAATTAGCAGCTACATGACCAACCTTCTCACAAAGACCACAATAAGTTCTGTTGCCTCCAGTAGAATTGTTTGTGCTATTATTATAGTTGCCTCTTCTGCCTCTATTTCATCAACCTCTGAAATTAGATCTCAAACCAAACCATGAAGATTGACCAGATTCTGAGTATGAACTAGAATCAGTTGAGTCATGATGAGCAATATTGACAAAGGGTTGTATGCTTACAAAGGAGAATTGATTGAGTTGTTCAAGACGACTTTCAAATGATAAAAGTGACACCTGTGCTTCAATCCATGAAAGCCCAACCTAATCAATCAGTTTAAGCACTACAACATTATAGTTAGCGTCAAGTCCGTTGAACGTATGCATAATTAGTTTGTCTATTGAGATTGATGCACTGGCTAAGGCGAGTTGATCATAAATATTCTTCATCTTTGACTGATACTCCTCCATCTTCATGTTATTTTTCCTGGTATTATGGAGCTCAGACTTGAAAACCATTACTCTTGTCTTGTTAGATGCACTCGTTAGCCTTGAGCACCTTCCCAGAGATCACGAGCATTTTTACAATGAAGCAACTGTGCTACAACTTCTTGTGTCATGGTGTTTCTCAACCACCCAATGAGCATGCCATCAACCAAGTGCCATTCGATGAAGTCAGGGTTAAACACTCCTACAGCATCAGGAGTAAGCCGAGTAGGAACTACACCAGTCCCATCAATGTGAGATTCAAGGCAGTTGCCTTCAATGAGAGGAAGAACAACTGATTTCCACACGGGAAAATTGCCACGATCAAGCTTAATCGACGTTGTCTGACTGGAGGAGGTGAATAATCCATATGCTTTTACTGTTGGTGATGTGAGAGCAGAGGAAGCAGAGATTTCAGACGAGGAAGACGATGAAGTTGCCATTTTTTCGGCGCTGCTCTAATACCAAGATTGAAAACGCCGAAACAATATATGAAAAAGGGAATGAGTTGATGATTAGTGCTCTAACCTACTATTCCTTATATTAGTATACAAAGTGGTCCTGCCCTAGGGAATATACAAATGGCATATTACAATACTGTATTATACAAATGACACGTGTCCTATAGGAGTGACCACACTAGACACAGATGATTACAAACACTAATTATACAATAATTTCTATTATCTAACAAAGAGAAGTTCACGAGTTTTTTTTTTTTTTTTGGATAGAAGAGTTGAAGAGTTTAATGACATCGTTTGTAACTTCAAACCATTAATATTTTCCTTTAATTTAAACGAGAATCTTAAGTAAATAATTTCTAACTATGGCATTCAAAACGAAGCATATAAATTAATTTTTTTTCAAAAGTAAAATTGCTGATAATTTTTTTTACTATGACATTTAAAATACAAAACAGATAAATCCAAGAAAATGGCCTCATTCCCATATTGAGAAAGTTTTTAAACTCAAATTTTAAAACTAATAGTAATATATTTAAATGGGTCTAGGAAAAGGAAATATTTCAACTCGTTAAAAGGTACACTCAGCTTATGTGAATCTTATTGTTATTTTTTTGATACACCAAAAGGCAAAGGAGAAAAATTAACAAGACATCGCCAAATTCACAATGCTATGAACGGCATTAGGACCCAAAATTTGGACACCACAAGGACCATCCAACACCTTATTGGCTAGTTCATTTGCTGTAACATTGTGGTCTCTTATCCACCGGCCAGCTTAGTTACCACATGCAAGTCTCGCTTCAAAATTTCTTTAATTACTAAAATCAAAGTCTGATATTCATGCATCTCGAGTCTTCTCAGACAAGCAGGAGAGCTTCATAAGAATCAAAGCTCACGATTACATTTCTATGGTTATTATCCCAGACCATCTTAAGGCCCATCATCAAATCCCAAAGATAAATCTTACTATATTATTTCATTTATTTGCAGTTTCAAATAGCTTATGCAACATTTGTTCAAATTAACATTAGAGTGCAATTCCGGGTCCATCTCAGTTCCCAAATTGGGATATTTAAATAATAAAAAATTGAGAATTTCAAAAGGAATAAAAGGATAAAATAGATAAGGAAGGCAGCTCAAATAATAGCCAAATTAATCAAGGTTCATGAACCAATGGCTTCCAAAATCGGATGTGATGCATAGAATTTGATATCAATTATTACTTCCAGTCTTAAATTCAGTACCTAATGTGTAGTGCACAATAAATTAGATCCTATATTTAGAACAAGAGGAATACACTATTTCAGCAACTTGTTTATTAAGTGTCATTGTTTTTCTTTGCTGAATGTTACTGTTTTTTTTTTTTTTTTTTGCACTGTTGGTTTAATTCATTTGGTTAATGAAAATCTCATTTTTATAGTTAGAAAAAAAAAAAAAGAATATTGTTACCTTTCTATACCATTGATGATGTCTAATGACATTAAACTTCTTTCTTAAATCTTTCTTAAACGTGATGTTGAGAGTATAGTGCATGAAGGCGAAAACTGGTTGGTGCATTATGCTGAATTCATATTTCTCATTTAATTTTTAAGATTTTAGCCTCCACAGCACACATTCACACATTTAATACTTTCTTCATGCACCTACTAGAAAGTTCCAATTATACACCCCTTAGGGTTCAAAATATAAGAACTAAATAACTAAATTACATAATTCAAAAATATGGTTAAAATTGGTTGAAGACAATAAATATATAAAAAAAAAAATATAACTTTCTTTTCTTAAATTCCCTTATTTATGGACAGGGTGAGTGAAAGAGAGAATAAGTGGGAAAAAAAGTGATGAGGGACATATAATTAAGTACCCGCTTGGATAAATGGTGCACAATTGTGATCGTAATTTACATAAGTGACATTGATTAAAAGTGTGGTTGGTCAATCATGATTTCTATTTGGATATTTTTTTTCACAAGTGACTTTAAGAATTATGACTATGTTTGGATTTCATTTATTAAAGGGTTAAGATGTAAAAAAACACATGAGATCTTTTCAAAAGTGCGTCCAATACCAAATACTTTTTTGAGAGGCAAAATTAACTATGAATTTTCAAAATAGGTTCAAAAATGCATATTGATCGTTTATTTAAATTTTTTAAGGGTTAAGGTGTAAAAATACGCATGAGATTGTCCTAAAAGTATGCTCAACACAAATATTTTTTTAATGGATAAAAGTAACTATGAATTTTTAAAATATGTGTAACAATATACATTGACCATTAGTTGATTGTTTATTTGAATTTTTTGACTGAAAGTGGTGACATTGACGATGACGTGAATGATTAAAAAATAATTAGGAGAGAAATACTTATATATTTTAGAAATACCAAGTCATTTGAATTCTATCCAATAAAAACATAACGGATCATTTTAATCCTAGTTAGCTTATAACTCATTTAAAATAAATTTAAATTTTATCTTGTTTTTAAGAAAAATATTGGTTGATCATTTTGTTTTAGTTTTTTAATTAAGATGTTTTTTTCCTTAAAAACAAGATAAAATTTAAATTTTTTTATATGAGTCATCATATAACTAAAATTAACATGATATGAGTTGTTATGTTTTCATTACATAGAATTCAGATGATGTGGCACTTTTAGAGCAATTAGTATTTATCCAATTTAGAATAATAATTTGCTAACTCAGTGAGGAAAATTAATTTCCTCCTAACCCTTTATCTTCACCTCATCACTTCTTTCAGAAGAGAAAGGGAGAGGAGAGGAAGGGCTAGGTGGAGATAAAGTGATGAGGTGGAGATAAAGGGTCATGTGGAAATTAATTTTCCTTACTCAGTCAGCAAATTATTATTTCAGGTTGTTTCTTAATCATTCACATCATCCTTCATATTATCATTTTCAGTCCAAAAATTCAAACAAATGGTTAACTAATGGTCATATGTACTTTTGCACCTATTTTGGAAATTCATAATTACTTTTGTCCCTAAAAAAATTATTTGTGCTGGGCACACTTTTAGAGAAATCTCATGTATATTTTTACACCTTAACCCTTAAAAAGTTTAAATAAGCAGTTAACTAACAGTCAATGTGTATTTTTGTATCAATTTTCAAAGTTCATAGTTATTTTTACCCCTAAAAAAAGCATTTGGTGTTGGACACGCTTTTGAGAACATCTCGTGTATTTTTGCACATTAACCCTTTATTAAAAGTACTTATGAATGTATAATTACCAAAATGGATATGAATTTTATAAAGTTAAATTTAACCAAGGAAATAAATGAAAGTGAAAGTAAGAAATCATAAAATTTCATGACAAGGTGTTTATACAGGACCTATCAGTATCATGAAATTTAATATCTAAATTCATAGAAAAATAAATTGATAAATATAATAGCTAATTATTTTTATAAGATTGCACCCGATTATGTAATCAGTTTTATTTCTTCAATAAAGTTGTTTACATTTTCATGATTATATTTAATAATAATGATAATTAAATATCTAATAAGTATTATCAATTAAATAGCGGACAAAAAAATATTATCAATTAAATAATTATGATTTAATAAATTACATAAATATTTAAATATTATTTTTAATATTTAAAATAATTTAAAAATTCAGGTTAATTAATGGGGAAAACAATTAAAATAATATTATGGGAAAATTAATCTGAGGGTCCTTAAAGTTTCCATCATTTTTGAATTAGGGCATTGAGGTTTTTTTTTTTATTGGGTCCTTTAAGTTTCTACCGTTAGATCCATTAGCCGCTGTTGTTAAAAAATATTAAATTATCACTAACAGTGTTAACATCTCAGTGGATGGAGAGACTGTAGAAGAGCTTTCAACGCTGATACAACCGAGATGTGAACATTGTTAGTGCTAATTTAATTTTTTTTTTAACAGCAGAAACTAACGGAACTAACGGTAGAAACTTAAAGGACCCAATAAAAAAAAAAAATCTCAAGGTCCTAATTCAAAATTGATGGAAACTATAAGGACCCTCAGATTAATTTTTCCTAATATTATTTGAACTACTTTAGTTGAGAAATAATAGACAAGATATATGTAAAAAATACTTGAGGAGACTTTTGAATAAAGGATAAGAGGGTAAATTGGAAAAAATTTTGTTAGAAGTTTCATTGGGATTTTCCAATAGCAACATTGAAAAAATCAAACTGTGTCGTCTTTTATTATCTTCCATCTCCTGCATTAACCTAATTAAGAATCACTACCAAATATGAGTGTCCGAGTGTGCGCCCCCACACACCTATAAAGTCTGTTACTTCATTTAACGTTGAGGTTGGTTCAGAATCAAAGAAAAAGATGGCGGGTGGGTTAGGAGTTTATGTTCCTGCAATGGCTATGATTGGATTACAGTTTTATTGTGCAGTTCTGGCCATCTTCACGCGTGCTGCTCTCTTGCATGGAATGAACACCACAGTCTTTATTGTGTACAGGCAAGCCATTGCTGCTTTGGCCATGGCTCCATTTGCTTTATCCTCCAACAGGTTCGTAATTAACTAAAACCCTTCAGCTTTTCACTGTGATTCTTTCTCAGTTTCTTATATATATATATATATGTTTGATTTGATGTTGCTTGTAGGAGACATTCTTGGAAGACTTCACTGGGATTGAAGAGCTTGTCTTTGATGTTTGCCACCTCATTAATTGGGTAAAATTTGTCAGTTGAACACCTCCTAATATACTTCTGTTGATACTCTTTAAGTAAGATCGTGTGCCTGATAAAGACTTGATTTATAAAATATTTATATACATAATATCAGTTATAAAGAGATACATAACTGTGAGCAGGGGGTGCCTGCTCTACTTTTGGTGTTGCGCCCCTTGTTGCCCCTGAATTTTGGGGCACTTTCTGAATTTTTTTTTTCTGGTTCTTTTGAGTATTAGATCCTATATGAAATGAGTAATATTTTAATATTTTATGGGCACAAAACTAAAATGTTTTCAATTTTTATTATTTTTCAAAGATTTAAGACTCTAAATGAAAAGGAGACTAAACAATTTTGGAGTTTTAAATTTTTGAAAAATCGTAAAAATTGAGGGGCAGCAGAGGGCATAGCACCAAAGGAGCAGCAGGCACCTCTTACTCCATAACTGTCATGAGTCCCATATTAGGAGGGCCAATTTGAAATAGAGGTTTTATAAGACATTGGGTTCCCCAACCCCAACATTTAGTTTTTGGAAAGTGGTTCTCTTAAGGACTTATGTTTGTTACAATGATACTTTCATTGAGAGTCCGCCAAGTAGAGGGACCTTGGGTTCTCCCAACCCAAAAACTAATTTTTTGAGTGTGGTTCTGCTAAGGGCTTTTTATAAATCATTGGCCAATATGACTGTATAGTATTTCTTGATATTGTAACAAGGGTTGATAGAACTTAGTGGAAGCATGACTTTGTTTTGCAGGGTAACATCAAATCAGAATGCCTATTTTGAAGGTTTACAATTGTCATCTTCTACTGTGACTACTGCCATGATTAATCTCATACCTGTAGTAACCTTCATTCTTGCAGCAATTTTCAGGAAATTACACTTGTCCCTGTTATTTAAGCAACTTGGAAACATTTCATTCATAAACATAGGTTTAAAGTTTTTGTGCATCTGATACTCAAACATTGACTCTGGTGATTAACTATGATTACTTATTTTCTTTAATCTTAAATGGGTCAGATTGGAGAAAATAGATGTAGGAAGCTCGAGAAGTTTAGCCAAGATAGCAGGAACGGTATTATGTGTTGGTGGATCCATAACCATGGCTTTGTTCAAAGGACAGAAACTGTTACACTCACAGTTCCTTCTTTCTAAACAAGCCTTTGGCTTACATGGTGACCAATGGCTGCTTGGTTGTCCATTTCTCCTGGCCAGCAGTATCTTTTGGTCATTTTGGATGATCTTGCAGGTATATTCAGGTTCTCCCCCACAAAGAAACTGAAACTAGATACTACCTCTTGGCTGTATTATAGAGTACCTTCTAGAAGGTGTTCCTGGTGCTGTTTTGTAAGGCATTTGCTAGTTTCTTAAGGTGTTCTTGATCCTTTTTTTAATTATTAAATATTTTTATATGCCCATATTTAATAAGGGTAGGGTAGTGAGAGAGAGTAGAAATTCATATGATGTTAGAGTTTAGCATACTGTAGTTAAAAAAGGCATTTGAATTTTATGACAAATTTAATATTTTTACTCCATTTGATCATCACTATTGTAAGGCGCTCTCTAGAAGAATTCTTTGATGCTTAATACTTGTTCTGTCCTGATATATAAGGTCCTATTTTTTTGAATGGGCTTGTCCCTTTTTTAGGATCTCATTTGAATTAGTGTAAATAATAAATTCATTTTTACCCATTATACCCTCAATTAATTTTATAGATTGCATTTTAAAATGTTAACTCATTCCCTTTATTCTCTCACATTATCTTTCCCCCCACACATTCTCTTTTGTCATTTTCTTATTATTACCCTCTCTCTTACTCATTCATGAATAATGGTATTTTTGGATTAAAAAAATATATTCCCAACATATTTATTACTTTAAACTAATTTTAAATGTTTTCTAAAACTCCCCAATTTGGTTAAAAGGACCTTATGTTGAGTGATGGAGGGAGTATAAGTCACTTTGAGAGTCATTAATACTTATTTATCAATTTTATTCATGTAATTAATACTTAAACGTAACTCTTCGTGTTTTTCTCTATCATTCATAACCTCATTAATAAGGGCAAAGTTGAAGATTTTATTGATTTGAGATGAATTTAATGAATTAACTGGCATTCCTTAATCTGCGCATTGTTCATATGAATTAGTTGAAAGTGCCTTATAATTAGTATTAGAGGGGACAACTATATTTATTGGTACATGTAAATTAATTAGAAGTAACTTATATTTGAGATTAGAGAGAATAACTTAAATATTTGATAGTCTTACTTTTGATCAATGGAAGTCTGAAAATTATATTTGAAGCAGATACCAGTATCTTCAAGCTGCCCAGACCATGTAGTTTCAACTTTCTGGATGTGTCTAATGGCAGTAATAAAGTCAGCCTTATTCACACTTGTTGTTGAGAAAGATTCCCAGGCATGGATTCTAAATTCAGCCCTAGAATATTCAAGTTGTTTGTATGCAGTAAGTCCCAAGTTCCTCTAAATTTATTAACATTATCTCTTATGTTCAATTATTAGTAATTAACAAAATGGTAGATACTGCTTTTTCTTTCTTTAATAGGGAATTGGATTTGCTGTAAGTGTTTTCATTCAGAGCTGGACTATATCAAAAAGAGGGCCTTTGTACTGTGTAATGTTCAACCCTTTATGCACAGTGATCACAGCCCTGGTTTCAACTACTTTCCTACATGAAGAGTTATATGTTGGAAGGTAATTAATTAATGCACTTTTTTTATTTTCTAGGAAAGTTTGATTTACAATAATTAATAATTAAAGGGCCCTTATTTATTGTTCATTATTGATCAGCTTGATAGGAGGTGTTGCAGTGATAAGAGGTTTGTACATAGTGCTATGGGGTAAGACCAAAGAGGTTGAAAATGTCAAACAAGAGGCACAATTGAACAGTCAGAGTGATCGGATGAGTTGCAAAACAGATTTGGAAGAAGCACTTCTATCATAAACGTGTATCAGACAGCAAGATCACTCCTTGATCCCCTCACAATTTTGGTTATACTTTGATTTGGTCATTGGCCAAAAGGAAAAAGGTGAACTAGTGGCATATATTTCTTGAAACTATCAATGTCAATATTGTCAATGAAAAGAAACTCAAATAAGTTCAATTCAATTGAATGAGTCTAGACAATAGCTATTAGGATATTCTCATAAATAATTTAGGTACACTGAAAGTCTGTAGATATATATCCTAAAACCACATCTTCATGCAATGATATACATGTCAAATTCAATATGAATTCATTTAATTAATTAACTGAATGATTAGATGAAAAGCTTATAACAAAAATTTGAATTAAATTACTATCATAGTCTTAACCCTTAATTGCATTCATGTTTTAGTTGAAATGATTCTTATTTTTAATTTTTACAAATTTAAATGATGCTGGGAAAATAAAATATTTTAACTCATTAAAAGATGGAGAAATAGAAACTAATATAAGCGCCAGTGTTTTTATAACTTAATGGCAAAGGAACTCTCTTGTAAATGGGAGGTTGTAGATTTGATCCTATTTATAACCTCAGTTGTTAGTGCCTACCTCTTTGATTCAAAATAATTAAAGCTGCATAAGCACACAAATCTAAGCTGCAATTCCTCTTCTTGAAAGCCATACAGCTTTGGAGAAATGAAGAATAGATGTCGGAGCCATGATAAATGCAATGTGGGCGATAGTATGCTTTAATAGTATACTCACTCATAAGGAAGCAAGTTGTAACACCCCAAATTTTATATTCACCAAAAATATATTATAATTAATTGAGAAATTCACTAAAATAGTGAATATTCATGAATTTAGATCTTGTAAATTTTGAAATATTTATATTCATAAGGAAATGGGAAAATAAATTCAAGAAATTGAATTAAATTACAAAGGGGATAGCAAAATCATAATTTTGCCAATTTAGCCCAAGATTAATTATTTTCCAATTAATTAGAGTTAATTTCAATTAATCAAGGAAAATAAAGGAAGATGCATAATGGGATTATTCTTGGTAGAATAAATCAATAATTTGGGAAATTAAGGGGGGATTTTACATAATTCAATTATGTGAATTATGGGATTAATGAAATGCAAATTTTTCTCCTTTTCCTCTCTAATTTTTGTCCATCATGAAAGGAAAAACAGAAAGAAATATTAAAATACATGATCACATGCCACAAGAAAGAGGAAATGATGACCATGGTTGAATGAGTTGGTAGATTAATGTTGAGTCTAAGAATGGGAAGGGATGCTTGAGTAAAGGGTGAAACACATGATTACATAAAAGAGTGTAAGTGTGAACATGGATAAAGAAGCATGGACTAGTGGAGAAAAAGGGAGAGAGAGCACGGTTTTGAGGAGCAAAATAAGGGAAGCAATTGCATCAATTTAATGGCAAGTCAATGAAGAAATCATGAAGGAAGAGAAGAGTGTGACAAGTGTCACATTAGGAGCCTTTGATCAAATCAATTGATAGGAAGAAGGAAGACAAAATAAATAAAAGACTTACTCCCTCCACTTTCATGACACATTCGGCCATAACATAAGGAAAAGAGAGAGAGAGTGAGCTTGTGAAGTTCTTGAGGATTTGAGAGAAGAATGAGCAAGAAGACTAAGGTAAGTGTTGTCTCTTAAGCATTTTCCTTGTGATCTTCCATGAAATCCTTCTCTAAACTCTTATTTCTCATGAATCTATGGTGGTGAAGACACACTTTGAGATCAAGAAGAGAGGGAGGAGGAGCCTAGAGTAAGAAGAAACCAAGAAGCTAAAGAGGGTAACTTCATGAACTTGCCTCCTTAAGTTGTTGTTGGTAATTGTTGTTTGGATTTTATGATTTTTGGGTTGAGTTATAAAAAGTAAAAAGGCCAAAACCCTAAGGGGTTATGTTGCCCAAAATCCTTTAAATTATGATTAAAAATTTTTTAAGTGAGTTAATCAAGGATTAGAAGTGGAAAAGTACAAGTTTTGGGAACTAAAACACAAAACCTTATTTTTCCACTTTTCCCTATTATTTTCGGCCAGCACCAGAACTGGTGCTAGGAGTTGGATTTTCATGAATTAAATGGTTTCATTGGATTCAGTGGGCAAAAATAGGTGGGGTTACAGTTGGGCACTTTTTTGGTAGAGGCTGAAAAAGCATAAATACGAAAATGCCATTGAAATCCCTAAATATGGGTTGTCAAAGGTATTTTCGTAATTTGACAGTGAATTTGGTGATTTTGAGCCCGGAAATAGATTCCTTGGGTGAAAATAAGTCAAAATAGCCTTAGTTAAAATTTTGAGAAAACGTGCCATTGGGCCGGGTACAGCCGGGCCGGGCCGGGGTCCCGGAGGCATTTTAGTAAATTTTCACCATAGACTAATATAAACACAAGAAACACTATGGAAGAGTCTAAAATGATACTTGGATAGGTTATGACCTATTTCTGGTACATTTAATATTTTAGGACCGATTCAAAAGCCGAAACAACACGCGTTACGAGACACACCAGAAAAAGGGATTATAAAACTTTGAGGTAGGGACATTATCCTTCATACATTATGCCATAGTTATATGATTGTGTGGATGCCAATGTTTGTAAATGCGCTTTATTAATCAACATGATTTGCCCAGAGAGGGGCCAGAAGTGTTAGAGGCACTTACACTAGAGTTGGTAAAAACCCAACCGGTGTAGAATAGTGGGGCTGGGCCCTGCTCATGTATACATACAGATGATATGTTTATATTGTTCATTAATTGGTACATACATGGCATATATCATATTTACTTTTCGCATTTTCTATGAACAATAGCATGTTTCTACTGGGATTCTTCGAAATCTCACCCTATTTTTAAACAAACATCTCAGCAGGTGCTAATGGATCGAAAGTCAAAGACGTAGACGCCGAGAAGTAATTGGCTCGTGTTTCAAGGCGAGGACAAGAATCGTGGTCATAATTAGTCTATTTTGTGATATTTTGGTGAAATGTGTAAATATTAAAACTTCCGCTGTATTTTCTGTTTTCATAAACGAACGATATCAAAATTGTAAATGAATATTTTTATCAGTATAATTATACTTTTCTGTATGCCCATTGAATTCTGTTTTTACTACTCTACGATTATCGAAATAAATATGGGTGTTGACACAAGTCGTCCTACAACGGCCATTTCAAGAGCTTCATTGTTTAGACCGGACCACTTGAAGGACAAAAGACAACTTGAATGCTTATCAAATCAAGAGTAAGATATTAAATCAAGTGCTCTATTTAAAAACTAAAAAAGTGCTTTGCAGAAAACTAACAATGCCGATTCAAATCAAGTGTAAGATATCAAGCTCTACAGAGCTATCAAATTAAGAAGAAGATCAACACTGCACACCAAAGTAACACTGGGAAATTTAATACAAGGTTGAGCAATTTACAGCAAGCATAACATATTACATATTATTACTGAAACATAGAAACTCACTTGATCCATCTAAATGCTAATTACGTTTTATTCTGATTTTTCTCAGCCAAATAATATCACTTCCAATTGTCCCTCCTGTCATTTCTGAAAGCGCAGCAGCCAATGGAGTACACAATAATCAGGATAATGAGGAATATTATGTTAACCACAGCCGTCTTCTTCCACTTAGTCTTTATGTCTTGCACTATCCCAGCCTTGCATGCACTACAGTCGTAGCACAGCACATTCGGATCATTGCTCCAAGCATGACAATCAGGGTTCGTATAATTCGAATTCGCCATTTTGTTCCATACCGTTGGGCTCTGGTATCCAAAGTTGCAGTCGTTTGATGGCTTACAACACCCAGACTAAACATTACAAGAACCAAACATGTCAACATCAGAAAGTGTAGTTTAGCAGGAAAACATGTCAAGTTCATCTTCCAGGCTTTGCCCTGAGATCAAATATATCAAATTCTGGCACCAATAAATTGGTTTACAATCAGAACTAAGTGCTAGTTTCATTCTATGTTCAAGTTTCAGAGCAAAATGACCATAGAAGTCCAGTTATATCAGTTGAACATTACGTGTACTACCATAACAACCAGAACTTGTATCTGATACCAAGTAATTTATGCATAAATAAGGAAGAAACCTATTTAATAAGAAATTACAATAAGCTACGCTCAGCTTATGTGAATCTTACTGTTACTTCATTTGCAGTTTCAAATAGCTTATGCAACATCTGTTCAAATTAACATTAGAGGGCAAGCCGGGATCCATCTCAGTTCCAAAACTGCGAGTCCAACTCCAAGGCATTTCTTAGGAAGTACTAAGAGATTATTAGTCTCATAATCAAGCTAATGCCTAGTTTTTAATGTCATTGAGGCATGCGAGCAATAACTAAACACAACAGCTTCCATATACTTATCGCTGAACGTTACTTTAAAACCCTGATCAATTGCTATAACTAGGGATACCAACTCAAAACAGCAATTGTTACAAACTGAAGGCAACATCTAAACTTATGGATGATCTCTTTTGTTGTCCAATGCATCACATTTATCGGGAAAAACATTCACAAGAATCAAATCGTTTTGCCTTTGTAATACACGTTTAGAAATCCAACCAAAAAGACATGGGAATTACGTGATAGCATAAGAACAGGGGAAATCGAAGAAAAGTCAAATAACTGTTGACTAGAAGGACCTAAATTTGAATACCGCTACTTTATATCTTGCATGGAACTGGAACTAGTGCTTCGGTGCATAAACACTTATTAAGTCACTATCCCAAATAAAATTTTCAAATATGGACTTTTCACCAATTTTCGTAAAAAGTGTGTTTTACTTTTCAGACTAAAGCCGGACCAATTTAAAAAGACCATCTTCTTTGAAAAAAGGACCTTGAATACCTAGAAAAATATATAAATTGTAAAATACATATAACTATTCTCGGGCTGAGCATATTGTGAGGGGGAAAAACTAAGCCCCTCCTCCCGGGGTATCTGAGGGTGTCTCTGCTGCCTGGAATTTTTTATTTTTTATGACCCATGTTCGTCTTTTGAGAAATTCGAACCACCACAAGATATTTAAAAAAAAAAAAATTGAAGAACAAAAAACACCAGTCCTGTTCAAACTATAATTCAGACAAACAGAGATATTCAATTCAAATTCAAATAGCTAAAGACCTATAACTCTATAAGTAGAGCATGCTCCAACCATGACTGGAAATGTAAATAACGCCAATAAGTCAAGTGAATTTTGGCTCAGATGTACACAGAACACTTGCAATCACCCAAATGGAAGCAAAAATCTAACATAAACACGTGAGCACAGATCAAAACCCAGAGAAGCAGTTGATATTGAAGGGCAAAATTAAATCCCACAATACCTGAAGCGATGTTAATTTCTCTGTATGGAACTTGTTAACGTCGTCTTTAGCATACAGCTTCTGGTAGTCGGAGCAGTATGGCCCGCCCTGAAGACAGCTCTTCATCGTCTTCCAGTAACTTGTGTCGTTGAACCTCTTCTGCAACCAGTGAGAGTAATCACCGAGCCTGTACTCCTTATACCCTTTGCCGGATAACACTTCGCCGGCGCCTTTGTTGGTAACAAAGAAGGTGAAGATCGTGAAGGCGAAGACAACGACGATGAGCAAGAACATGACGACAAGGTAAATCCAGAGGAGCCAGGTGATGCGGCAGCAAGCGCCGAAGAGGCCAGCGAGGGAAACCACGAGAAGGAACACGCCCAAAACAATGAAAATCTTATCGAGCCATTTTTCACACTCGGTGGTGCCATGGTTGCTGAGCCAAATACCGGTCCAAAGAATGGGGATGGAGAAGAGGAAGGTCAAGAAATTGAGGATCCCAATCAGAGTGTTGCTCAAGTGAAACATGTTGTTGTGTTGTGAGGATTTGCAGAGAGAAAGAAGGCAAGTTCAAATTAAAGAACAAATGGGGGAAGGAAGGGGAAAGCTGAAAGTAGTGAGAGAGCGCGTGGGTCACGGGGAATAGAATACAGATGCCAGCCATTTAAACGTATTATATAGTGATGGGCATTCCCCCTGTGTGTCAGTTACATGTGCTTGAATGGGATCAGTTGCGATATTTTTTTGAACAATTCGGGTCACTTTTGTTTAGTGATAGACATTATGATTGTATCCATGTTCATCGATCATGACGTTGATATTTTGGATTTGCTCCTCTTGAATTGTGTTAATTTTTTTTATATGAGTCCAATAAAAATTATTTAAATATTTTCTTTGATTTTATTTATAAGTAACTTTCTCCTTGATTACGTAAAATAAATCAATAGTTAAAAATAAAAAGTGTATTAAAAATGTCATATTTTTTTTTATATATGCCCTTATTTAAAAAAGAGTATAAGAGAGAAAATAGATAAAAAGTATGAGAAATAATAAGTATTTAATAAGAGTAAAATAGGAAAAAGAAGCTTATATTTTCAGACAAAAAGTGAAAGTTGTTTATAAAAGGGACCAACCCTATGAGAGAGAAAGTTGTTTATAAATAGGACTTGAGGAATTATTTAATAAGTTTTTTTTTTTTTACTTTTACCTCTCATTAATTATATATATTGTATTAATCAAAATATTCCGGTACTTATATTTCTTTAAACCACGTAATTCGATTATTGAGCTCTTATAAATAGGATCGGAAGAAATATTTATTTTATTTTTCTTTCTTACTTGTCTCTTCTAAATAAAGGCATACTTGGAGAAAGAAGTGTTCATTTCATATATACTTATTATTTTTAACTAATTTTAGCCATTTTCTTAAACTGCATAATTCGGTTATCGAGTTCTTATAAATAAAACCAAAGGGAGTACCTACTATATACTCCCACTAGTCCTTTTTATATGGAACAACTATCAAAAATCACAACTAATATAGAGTTGGTCTAGTGGTGTAAGCCCATACTAGACCCCTCTGGGTCTCGAATTCAAGTCCAAGATAAGACACTTGTGTTGCGAGAAGCAGCCATGAACCCTAAATTGGATACGAAATGATAATATAAAAAAAAAATTAAAATCACACGCCCTATTCAAAATGTTAGTTAAAACTTTTAGGGGCCTGGCCTATTTCCATCCCTAGTTAAAAGTAATACTCCCTCTAATCCTATTTATAAGAACCCTATAGCCAAATCACACAAATTAAGAAGCAATTAAAATTACTTAAAAATAATGAGCATATCTTGAAATGAACTTTTTTCCAAGCAGCATGCCCTCATTTATAAGGGGATAAGTAAGAGAGAGAAATAAAGTAAACATAAATATCATCAACCCTTTAATTAATGCAATATATATAATTAATGACAGGCATAAATGGAAAAAAAAAACTCATTAAATGTTGAGACAACTCTTATCGGACTCTTGTAAAAAGGATAAAGACAACTCAAATTTTGTATTCTTATAAAAAGGACCGAAGGGAGTAAATATGTAACTTTTGTACCTTTATTTCTAATTATATTCTTATTTAGAAAAAGTGTGTAAGAGAGATAATTGGTGGAAATATATTGTAGAGAGATAATAAATAATATATATTTAATGAGGATAAAAATAAAAAAAATATTTTAAATTTTCAGACAAAGTGATTTGTTCCTTATATAAAGACTAATCATATGAGAGAAAATGTTCTTTATAAAAATAACGCCATGGAGCGCGCGCGCATACACATATATATATATATATATATATATAGACACACACTTGCTCAAAACTGGAAAGGAAATGCCTTTATTCACAAAAGTATTCTTCTTTTAATTATCTAATTAAGGGTTTTGTGTTTCGAAATTTAGAAGGTAAAAGATTTTTATTTTTTTTAATAAATATTATGGGGTAAAACTGCTTACCATCTCAACTAAAAATTTATTAGTTTTCACAAGAGTATTCTAACTTATCGTAATTACAAAGGTGGTAGAAATGGTATATTAAATGAATTTTGTTTGAGCTCTGATTAGTTTTCGATATTCTCTCTCTTGAAAAGCATGCATATTTTATTTTCTTCTCTAGTATGGGTGACCATCCTCACCGGAAACTACCGCCGGATCGGCCGTCAGACATTCCAACTAATGGCAGTAAAAAACAAAAGAAAAGCGATTCTTCATAGGAAATCTTAGACACTCTTATGTTCGATAAAGCACCTCAGCTGAACATATCTGGGGAAAATGACTCCATGGAACATGATGACCCTACAGTCCAATTGCAAAATCAGACTGCACCACCTCTGTTATCCTATAAAGATTCCCTTATTGGGTTTAATGGAATAGCTAATGGAGGGAATAATATGGAGGATGAAGAGCTACTATCAGATGTTCTTAATAAAGAATGGGAAATGCCAGAACTCACGAGGAAATTCGCGTGCTCATACAGAACCACCCTGTAGTGCCGGTTACAGCAGAAGAGTACAACGAGTGGTGCAAACCTTGGAATACCTCCTTGATTATCACTATATTAGGTAAGCGCTACAATGTGTATACCCTGAAAAACCACCTCAGTCAGATATGGAACACCCCGGATTTTGATTTGGTGGATTTACCTAACAACTACTTCATTGTTCGATTTCTCCAAAAAGAAGGGTGGGCACACCACTATCAGAAAGTGCTCTATGGAGGCCCTTGGGTTGTGCAACAACACACTATCCTAGTTCAAAGATGGTCCCCAAGCTTTGACCCCTTTAACAATCCACTGGGATGAATTATTACATGGGTCAGAATTCAAAATATACCTATGCAATGCTACAACCCAGAATTCATTACAAGATTGGGCAATAGGATTGGAAGGACAATTAAAATTGATATGCTTACCCCTTCAGATAACCATTCCACAGCTGCAAAAATAGAGAGGGGCAAGTATG
Organism: Inga laurina; assembly: GCA_963855925.1. Classification (NCBI taxonomy): domain Eukaryota; kingdom Viridiplantae; phylum Streptophyta; class Magnoliopsida; order Fabales; family Fabaceae; genus Inga; species Inga laurina. Next base: position 45,750,609 of record OY979709.1, on the reverse strand, counting down.
CTCGTGTGTGCGTCGAACTCGATCTACAAAAGAGACTAATGTCTCGTGGCATTGCGGCGCATTCTGCCTACCATGTAGAATATGAAGGTCTGGGGCTAATTTGCTTCGCATGTGGATCTTACGGTCATCGGAAGGACGATTGTTAGTGGACCTATGTTGAAGCAAACAAAGAAAAGGTGAAGCAAGCTCAGGCCGTTCCTTTGGTAGTAACGGTGCCATCATCAGAGCCCAAATTGACCAAACCCGATGAAAGTTTTTGGCTATGGATGCTGGTTTGTAATCAAGGTCGTGCTCAATAAACAGTTTCTATGGGGCGTAGGCCTCCCAAAAGGTAACAGAGGCGTGCAAAGGTTTCCTCGGGCCAGACGGAGATTGGCCCTCAAGTGCAAAGGCAGAAGGGAGCTTGACTGCAAGACCTACCCGTCGAGCAAGGACGAAAGTCGGCCTTAGTGATCCGACGGTGCCGAGTAGAAGGGCCATCGCTCAATGGATAAAAGTTACTCTAGGGATAACAAGCTAATCTTCCAGGCTCATCACGAAAACACAGCACGGTGGGTGCACAGGCGCAACAGGGGTCACGATCATCGGCCGCTGTTCTAGGGCAAACACGAGTTCAGCCAGTTTAGATTGATGCAGGGATCTCGAGGTTCGCTTTGCTGGCCGAGCTCGACGGAACTGAGACGACGACAGGCTGTTTGGACAACAAGATTTCCAACTCTGACAATGGAGTGGGCGCGTCACAGGTGCGCCAGATTAGGGGCGAGGGAAAAGAAAGGACCTAGGTGCCTGGTGATGTGCATAAATCAGGGAAGAATAAAATTCAATTAAATGTTCTTGGGTATGATAGTCCCAAACCGTTTGGGCCTCTTTCAGGTGGTAAAGCCCAATATGTGAAAAAGCAAGTGGAGGGCGGTGGAACAAGGAGAGATAAGGCAGCTAAATCAGATGGGCCCTCTAGACATTTAATAGGCCGAAGGGAACATATAGTGGTTGGTGGCAATATAGGTCAAATGGCCTCTTCTCAAATTACCCACTCTACGCAATTTTCGCCCCGGACCTCACATGACCAACAACAAAATGTGTTATTGTTAGAAGGGCCAATTATCATGAATGAGCTGAAATCTGATGCATTTTTGAAAGAAAAGTGTGAGTAGAGTGAATATATAGACTCTGGCACTTCTTTCCTACCACCAAATTCCATGGCATTAGATGATGATATCGGTGATGATTTTATAATAGCTGAGGCCCGTGAGGTTGTCACTCATGACACTGTTAATCCAACCTTTTATGATGGGACGAGTTAGGATGTCAAGTAAGTTTTCTTACTTTCTCTTAATTATTTTTGTTAATATGATTATTGCATCCTGGAATTGTAGAGGGGCTGGGAGTATACATTTTCCCACCACCATTAAAACGCTGGTAAAGGATAATGTAATTGATATTTTATGTCTTCTTGAAACACGGATAAGTGGTGATAGGGCTGATAGGGTCACTAAAAAACTTGGCTTTAGTTATTGGATTAGACTCGAAGCCTCTAGTTTTGCGGGAGGCATTTGGATTTTGTGGAATGATACTAATGCCCAAGTGGACTACATCCTTTCAACCACCCTACTCATTCACTGTAGAATCACTGATAAGGAAAATAACCACTCTTCCCTTGTCATTGTGGTCTATGGGGAACCGATGGTTCATAGAAGAGGAAGTTTATGGCACTCTCTACAAGCTATTGCCGGTAGTGTTGTGGAGCCATGGCTGGTTCTTGGGGATTTTAATACCTTTATGGAGCCAGCTGATAAGATGGGAGGTTGTTGTCCCTCAATTCGGCCTATGAAACAATTTGCGGATTGTATCAGGGCTTCGGATTTACTAGACATTCCTTTTGTTGGGGAATGCTTCACATGGGGAAAGGATGGAGTCAAGGAGCGTTTGGACTGGTTTTTTAGGAACTTGGCTTAGGAGTTGGGGCATCCTAATTATAAAGTTCTTCATAAACTCTGGTACAAATCTGATCATAGGCTTCGCATTATCTCTAATATGACCAACACTAGCCGTAGCAGACACAGAGGTGTCATTTTAAATATAATGTGGCATGGGCTTTGGAAGATAGTTTTTCAAATGTCGTGCGTCAAGCTTGGGATAATGATGGTTGGCTTGAAGGAAAGCGACGGTTTGACACTGAAGCTGCTAAATGGCATTCAACTGTTCTTGGCAATATTCCAAAAAAGAAAATGCACCTCCTCAAGAGATTAGAAGGTATTGATAGAGCTAGGCAAAATAACATAGCTACTGGCTTACACAAACTGGAGCAAAAACTTTGGACAGATTATAGTAAGTTAATGGCACAAGAGGAGCTGATCTGGTACCAGAAAGCCAGAAGTCGATGGTTTGCCTGCGGGGATAAGAATACCAAATTTTTTCATGCCTCCGCTATGATCCAGAGGAAAAAACAAAGAATCGAAACTCTTCAGGATGCCAACGGCAACTGGATTTTGGATCCTAGGGCGTTGTGTGAAATGGCAGGGGACTTTTTTAAAGACCTGTACACTAGTTATGCTAATGTTCAGGACTCTTCTAATTGGTTTGCAGAGTTCCCACCGCTCAAGCTTCAGGATTTTGAGGTTATCCACAGGGAGGTGTCAGATATTGAAATAAAAAATGCGGTTTTTATGATAGGGGCTCTCAAGGCCCCAGGCCCGGATGGCGTACAAGCTCATTTCTTCCAGTCTCAATGGGATATTGTAGGAAATAGAGTTTGTACCCTCATCCGTGATATTTGGCAACATCCAGAAAAGGTTAGGGACATCAATCACACTCACCTTATCGTCATCCCCAAAATTGAATACCCTGTGAGTTTGAAAGATTTCCGCCCCATATCTCTCTGTAATGTCGTCTTCAAGATTATTACTAAAACCATTGCCGAGAGATTGAAAGGTGCGATGTCTTACCTGATCCACCCACAACAGTGTAGCTTCATTACTGGGAGACAAAGTAGTGATAATATCATCATTGCCCAGGAAGCTATTCATACCATGCGTAGCAAGCGAAGGAAAACAGGTTATATTGCTGTTAAAGTTGACATGGAAAAAGCTTTTGATCGATTAGACTGGGGATTTATTCACTCCACTCTTGTTAAGGTTGGAATACAAGATTCGATGGTTAGTCTTATCATGGCTTGTACTTCATTGGCCTCTATGGAGGTTAGATGGAACGGGGTCAAATCCTCTAAGTTCTATCCTACTCGTGGAGTTCGGCAGGGTGATCCTCTCAGTCCTTACCTTTTCATTCTCTGTTTAGAGAGACTTGGACAACTGATCAATAATGAAGTTAATCAGGGTCGGTGGAAAGGTCTAAGATTTAATCGTATACTCCAACAATTTCCCACCTCTTTTTCGCCGATGATCTCCTCTTGTTTGGGGAAGCTTCCATGGCACAAATTGAGCTAATGACAAATATCATGAATACCTTTTGTCAAGTCTCGGGCCATAAGATCAATTTGGCTAAGTCTAAGCCGTTTTTCTCTACAAACATTAACTTTAATCGATACATGGCATATATGTTTAAGCCGTTTTTTCTACAAATGATATGTTTATATTGTTCATTAATTGGTACATACATGGCATATATCATATTTACTTTTCGCATTTTCTATGAACAATAGCATGTTTCTACTGGGATTCTTCGAAATCTCACCCTATTTTTAAACAAACATCTCAGCGGGTGCTAATGGATCGAAAGGCAAAGACGTAGACGCCGAGAAGTAATTGGCTCGTGTTTCGAGGCGAGGACAAGAATCGTGGTCATAATTAGTCTATTTTGTGATATTTTGGTGAAATTTGTAAATATTAAAACTTCCGCTGTATTTTCTGTTTTCATAAACGAACGATATCAGAATTGTAAATGAATATTTTTATCAGTATAATTGTACTTTTCTGTATGCCCATTGAATTCTGGTTTTATTACTCTTCGATTATCGAAATAGAAATGGGCGTTGTTGACACAAGTCGTGCTACAACGGCCATTTCAAGAGCTTCATTGTTTAGACCGAACCACTTGAAGGACAAAAGACAACTTGAATGCTTATCAAATCAAGTGTAAGATATTAAATCAAGTGCTCTATTTAAAAACTAAAAAAGTGCTTTGCAGAAAACTAACAATGCCGATTCAAATCAAGTGTAAGATATCAAGCTCTACAGAGCTATCAAATTAAGAAGAAGATCAACACTGCACACCAAAGTAACACTGGGAAATTTAATACAAGGTTGAGCAATTTACAGCAAGCATAACATATTACATATTATTACTGAAACATAGAAACTCACTTGATCCATCTAAATGCTAATTACGTTTTATTCTGATTTTTCTCAGCCAAATAATATCACTTCCAATTGTCCCTCCTGTCATTTCTGAAAGCGCAGCAGCCAATGGAGTACACAATAATCAGGATAATGAGGAATATTATGTTAACCACAGCCGTCTTCTTCCACTTAGTCTTTATGTCTTGCACTATCCCAGCCTTGCATGCACTACAGTCGTAGCACAGCACATTCGGATCATTGCTCCAAGCATGACAATCAGGGTTCGTATAATTCGAATTCGCCATTTTGTTCCATACCGTTGGGCTCTGGTATCCAAAGTTGCAGTCGTTTGATGGCTTACAACACCCAGACTAAACATTACAAGAACCAAACATGTCAACATCAGAAAGTGTAGTTTAGCAGGAAAACATGTCAAGTTCATCTTCCAGGCTTTGCCCTGAGATCAAATATATCAAATTCTGGCACCAATAAATTGGTTTACAATCAGAACTAAGTGCTAGTTTCATTCTATGTTCAAGTTTCAGAGCAAAATGACCATAGAAGTCCAGTTATATCAGTTGAACATTACGTGTACTACCATAACAACCAGAACTTGTATCTGATACCAAGTAATTTATGCATAAATAAGGAAGAAACCTATTTAATAAGAAATTACAATAAGCTACGCTCAGCTTATGTGAATCTTACTGTTACTTCATTTGCAGTTTCAAATAGCTTATGCAACATCTGTTCAAATTAACATTAGAGGGCAAGCCGGGATCCATCTCAGTTCCAAAACTGCGATTCCAACTCCAAGGCATTTCTTAGGAAGTACTAAGAGATTATCAGTCCCATAATCAAGCTAATGCCTAGTTTTTAATGTCATTGAGGCATGCGAGCAATAACTAAACACAACAGCTTCCATATACTTATCGCTGAACGTTACTTTAAAACCCTGATCAATTGCTATAACTAGGGATACCAACTCAAAACAGCAATTGTTACAAACTGAAGGCAACATCTAAACTTATGGATGATCTCTTTTGCTGTCCAATGCATCACATTTATCGGGAAAAACATTCACAAGAATCAAATCGTTTTGCCTTTGTAATACACGTTTAGAAATCCAACCAAAAAGACATGGGAATTACGTGATAGCATAAAAACAGGGGAAATCGAAGAAAAGTCAAATAACTTTTGACTAGAAGGACCTAAATTTGAATACCGCTACTTTATATCTTGCATGGAACTGGAACCAGTATTTCGGTGCATAAAAACTTATTAAGTCACTATCCCAAATAAAATTTTCAAATATGTACTTTTCACCAATTTTCGTAAAAAGAGTGTTTTACTTTTCAGACTAAAGCCGGACCAATTTAAAAAGACTATCTTCTTTGAAAAAAGGACCTTGAATACCTAGAAAAATATATAAAATTGTAAAATACATATAACTATTCTCGGGCTGAGCATAGTGAAATTAAAAAAGAATTGTGAGGGGAAAAAACTAGGCCCCTCCTCCCGGGGTATCTGAGGGTGTCTCTGCTGCCTGGAATTTTTTATTTTTTATGACCCATGTTCGTCTTTTGAGAAATTCGAACCACCACAAGATATTTTTAAAAAAAAAATTGAAGAACAAAAAACACCAGTCCTGTTCAAACTATAATTCAGACAAACAGAGATATTCAATTCAAATTCAAATAGCTAAAGACCTATAACTCTATAAGTAGAGCTTGCTCCAACCATGACTGGAAATGTAAATAACGCCAATAAGTCAAGTGAATTTTGGCTCAGATGTACACAGAACACTTGCAATCACCCAAATGGAAGCAAAAAATCTAACACAAACACGTGAGCACAGATCAAAACACAGAGAAGCAGTTGATATTGAAGGGCAAAATTAAATCCCACAATACCTGAAGCGATGTTAAGTTCTCTGTATGGAACTTGTTAACGTCGTCTTTAGCATACAGCTTCTGGTAGTCGGAGCAGTATGGCCCGCTCTGAAGACAGCTCTTCATCGTCTTCCAGTAACTTGTGTCGTTGAACCTCTTCTGCAACCAGTAAGAGTAATCACCCAGCCTATACTCCTTATACCCTTTGCCGGATAACACTTCGCCGGCGCCTTTCTTGGCAACAAAGAAGGTGAAGATCGTGAAGGCGAAGACAACGACGATGAGCAAGAACATGAGGACAAGGTAAATCCAGAGGAGCCAGGTGATGCGGCAGCAAGCGCCGAAGAGGCCAGCGAGGGAAATCACGAGAAGGAACACGCCCAAAACAATGAAAATCTTATCGAGCCATTTTCACACTCGGTGGTGCCATGTTTGCTGAGCCAAATACCGGTCCAAAGAATGGGGATGGAGAAGAGGAAGGTCAAGAAATTGAGGATCCCAATCAGAGTGTTGCTCAAGTGAAACATGTTGTGATGTGAGGATTTGCAGAGAGAAAGAAGGCAAATTCAAATTAAAGAACAAATGGGGGAAGGAAGGGGAAAGCTGAAGGTAGTGAGAGAGCGCCATTCCCTTTTAACGTATTATATATTGATGGCCATTCCCACTGTGTGTCAGTTACATGTGCTTGAATGGGATCAGTTGCGATATTTTTTTGAACAATTCGGGTCACCTTTGTTTAGTGATAGACATTATGATCGTATCCATGTTCATCGTATCCATGTTCATCGATCATGACGTTGATATTTAGGATTTGCTTCCATTAAATTGTCTTAATTCTTTTTATATGAGTCCAACAAAATTTATTTAAATACTTCCTCCGATCCTATTTATAAATAATTTTTTTCTTGATTGTGCAAAATAAACCCATAGTTAAAAGTAATAAGTGTGTTAAAAATGCTATATTTTTTTTTCATATATGCCCTTATTTAAGAAAAGAGTATAGGAGAGAGAATAGATAAAAAGTATGAAAAATAATGAGTATTTAATAAAGGTAAAATAGGAAAAAGAAACTTATAGTTTCAGACAAAAAGTGAAAGTTGATCATAAAAGGGACCAACCCTATGAGAGAGAAAGTTGTTTATAAATAAAACTGGAGGAATTATTTAATAATTTTTTCTTTACTTTTACCTCTCATTAATTATATATATTGTATTAATTAAAAGATTCCAGTACTTATACTTATATTTCTTTAAACCACGTAATTCTATTATTGAGCTCTTATAAATAGGATCAGAGGGAATATTTATTTTATTTCTCTTTCTTACTTGTCTCTTGTAAATAAAGGCATACTTGGAGAAAGAAGTGTTCATTTCATATATACTTATTATTTTTAACTAATTTTAGCCGTTTTCTTAAACTGCATAATTCGGTTATCGAGTTCTTATAAATAAAACCAAAGGGAGTACCTACTACATACTCCCACCAGTCCTTTTTATAAGGAACAACTATAAAAAATCACAACCAATATAGAGTTGGTCTAGTGGTGTAAGGATATACTAGACCCCTCTGGGTCTCAAATTCAAGTCCAAAATAAGACACTTGTGTTGCGAGAGGTAGCCACGAACCCTGAATTGGATACTAAATGATAATATAAAAAAAAATTAAAATCGCACACCCTATTCAAAATGTTAGTTAAAAGTAATACTCCCTCTAATCCTATTTATAAGAGCCCGATAGCCAAATCACACAAATTAAAAAGCAATTAAAATTAGTTAAAAATAATGAGCATATCTTGAAATAAACTTTTTTTCAAGCAACATGCCCTTATTTATAAGGGGATAAATAAGAGAGAGAAATAAAGTAATCATAAATATTATCAACCCTTTAATTAATGTAATATATATAATTAATAACAAGCATAAATGTGCCAAAAACTCATTAAATGTTAAGACAACTAATCAGACTCTTATAAAAAGGATAAAGACAACTCAAATTTTGTATTCTTATAAAAAGGACCGGAAGGAGTAAATTTGTAACTTTTGTGCCTTTATTTCCAATTATATTCTCATTTAGAAAAGTGTGTAAGAGAGATAACTGGTGGAAATTTATTGTAGAGAGATAATGAGTGATATATATTTAATGAGGGTAAAAATAAAAACAAATAGTTTAAATTTTCAGACAAAGTGATTTGTTCCTTATATTAAGACTAGTCATATAAGAGAAAATGTTCCTTATAAAAAGAACGGATATAGCGCACTCATACATACATACATACATACATACATACATACATACATACATACATACATACATACATACATACGCGCGCGCGCGCTCAAAACTGGAATGGAAATGCGTTTATTCACAAAAGTATTCTTCTTTTTATTATCTAATTAAGGGTTTTGTCTTTCGAAATTTAGAAGGTAAAAGATTTTTATTTTTTTTTTAATAAATGTTATGGGGTGAAACTGCTTGCCTTCTAAACTAAAAACTTATTAGTTTTCACAAGAGTATTCTAACTTATCATAATTACAAAGATGGTAGAAATGGTATATTAAATGAATTTTGTTTGCAATTATCATGTTTTGTGCTACAAACTATACGGCTACTAGCATTTTCAATCCCTAATATAAGATTCAATTCCTAATATAAAATCTAGTTGGAGATGGAATTTAGTCATAAATATAATATTTCAATCCATTTTGTTTCATATTTTTATCATTTTTTTAAATTAATTTATCTAACTTATAAATTAATATAATATAATATAATATTATATAAGATATATCACGGAGATCATATCACATTTGTTTAAGTTAATCAATTTAATCATTTCCTTTTATTAAAGACATGAGAGAATATTTAAAAAGAAAAAAAGAAATAGGTACTACTAAATGCTTCTCCATTCATGTTCCAGCCAGTAACAATCTTCCAACTCAAATGAGTGTGCTCGTTTGGAATAGCTTATTTTTGGGCAATAAGTGCTTATAAACCGTGATTCACAGTATACGAGGTAAGTATGTGAGAGGAGTTTTATCTCGGCTTGCGTAATAAAGACTTATTTTTTAAGAAATCGTGATCCCATACATGCCTTTAAGTTTCCCACTTCCTATGGCCCTGTTTAATTAGTACGATGGAATTAGGGGTGATGGAAATGGAATTGAGTATCAATTCCATCATGATGCTTGTTTGGTATGATGGAATTGAAAAATTTTTCAATTCCATGTGAAAGCCAAATAGGCTCAATTCCACCCAATCAATTCCATCAAAATACATTAGATTTACAATTTCATGTGATTATTTCCATCTATTACCCTCCACTACATTAAAAAAAATAAAATAAAATTGAAGGGCATTTTGGTATTTTTATACAAAAATTAGATCTCATTTCCATGACATATCAAACATACTTTTGGTCCCCATTTTCATTTCCATATCCATATCCATATCCATTTCCATCAAAATCAATTCCAACGTACCAAACGGGCCCTATAGTTTTTATTGGATGGAAAATAGTCCTCCTAGACAATCAGCATAATGGACAAGCCTTTTTTTCTCGTGTTCCCATTCAGACTAGAATAAGTTGCTGCTTATTTATTTCTTGCTGAAAGGAATTTTAAATGAATTTTATTAATAAATATTCGCACGTAAGAAACAATCATAAGGAGCCACCATATGACTAATTATGTTTTACACCAATGCCACTTAAGATTAAATTGTTTTTGAGATGCAATATTTTAATTGGATAGAGCATAAATGAGAAAGTAGTCTTTAAACCTTTTTTCATTACGGAAAAAAACATAAAAATATCTCCAAATCTACAAATTTTAATTTAGGATCGCGAAATAGTTTAGTCACTGTGAATTTTTAGGATCTAGTCTGGGATTAAATTTTACAGTGAAATCATCTAAATGTTCTTAATTTAAAATCTGAAAATAAAAAAAAAATAGCAGCAACAATTTAACAATAACTCATCAAATGACAACAATTAAGACATGGCAAATAATCTTACAAAAATTTCTTCTTAAATACTACCATTTATGACAACAATATATTAACAAATAACAACTTTAATAACTTTTAAAATAACAACAAGCAACGCTGACAACTAATTTTACTATGGGATGAAGGAAAGTTTCACTCTACATCATATATTTTTGTCAAATTTGCTATATTTCTCATGTTGTTAGGGATAATTTGGCCATTTAATTTACCTTATGGCTTTAGTCCTTATGAAAAAAATTATTGCTCTCACATAGTCCTTGTCGGCAATCCTGCGAAATTTGAAGTTACTCTTTTTAAAAGTGGCGAGACAAACAAAACGTGGGAATAACCACATTATAGGTCACAGTGTTCACACGAATAACGATTGATGAGAAAGGCACCTTGCTTTAGGGATGAATAATTGAATGAAATGGCTCCACTAACTCAGCATTACCATACTTTAAGGATCTGTTTGGTGTGAGGAATTTGGAGGGGAGGGGAGGGAAAATTTTTATGAGTTGAATTTTAAAAGATTGAAGAAGTGTGGTAATAAAATTTTAATAAAGAGAATATGTAAGATAACAGATTAAGAAATATTAATTAAAAATTTTTAACACAAATTCTCTAATTTTTTTAAATTTAACTTAAAAACTTTTTCCTTCTACCCACTTTCTCTCCCCTCCCCTCATATCAAACAAGCCCTAACTGTTATTGTACCAATTGGCCGGACAATTGTGAGAAGCGTTAAAAGGCTAGCATTTTTTCGTTTTGAATTTATTTCGAGAGAATGGTTAGTGTTAAAATTGTTATAACTCGCCCTTAAACTAACAAGCATTAACACTGATGGTGACTTTAATTTATGTTGGTTTTAGATTAAAGAATATTTCTGCCATTAAAGTACTCGAAAAGGAGTAATTATTGCCTCAAAGTTTGATACTCCCTCAAGTACTTTTTATAAAAAAAAAAAAAAAACATTTTTTCTCATAGAGTAAGGCTTAATATAAAAAATAAATCCATTTTATCTGAAATTTTAAACTAGTTTTTTTTTATTTTACCCTCATTAAATATAGGAAAGATGATAGAAAAATACAATCAAAATTGATAAAATACAAATAAATATGTTGAATTTCAATAATTCTAAAGGGACTGATTTGAAATTTTGAAATATTGTGAAATTTGATAAATTACCTAACTACCCCTAATTTGTTTAATAAAAAACCCTCAACCCCATGGCCCATTACTAGAGCTCCATCGGCCTAATAAATTTTTTTTTTTGAATTTCTCAAACAAAATTTGTCAATATAGATATTTGAATTATTAATAATGATATTAAAGTTGTAAATGTCGGCATAATATATATATATATATATATATATATATATGTATGTATGTATGTATGTATGTATGTATGTATGCATGCATGCATGCTTGTGTTTTTTTTTTTTTTATTTCTCAGGCAAAAATCATAATATTGATACTTGAGTTACTAATAGCAATACTAAAATTGTAAACGGGATATTTGTTAAATATTTCTTAATAACTTTCACCAAGCTCTAGTAGCTAAACTTTTTTTAATTTCTCAATCTAAAGTTGTTAATATAAATACTTGAATTGTTAATAGCGATACTATAGTTATAAACAACTTTAATATCCTGAATTTTGGGACTAGAGACTTGGAAATAAGCTTAAATTAAGTAGACTGCTAAGCCCCAATTTAACAGGTGTCTCAAATTTATCCCCTAATGATTCTAATATATTTGGGGTATTAAGAAAGTAAAATGATGAATTTTGGAGAAAGTAATTATGTTTTTGGTGAAATCGCCTATGAGGTAGTAAGCTTCTCATGTTCATTTAAATGACCGAATGATGATAAAAAATTATGAAATTTTACAAGATGAAAGCAGACATCCTAAGCTTTAATTTGATAGGTCATATGACGCAATTAGAGTTATACACAAAAAGATATGAATTTTTGAAGTCAGCACAGATAAACTGTGAAATTTCTGGAACAATATGCAAAGATTGAAATTCTGGGAATTTTGTGATTTCAGAAAGCAAAAGTCTATATTTTTTTCTTGAAACTAGACTCAATAAGGGTTCTGTAGGCTTTGGAATCACCTCATTTCTATTTTTCTAGAATTAGTTATGATTTTTCAAAGTTTGGGCAGAAAAACTGTCATAAAATCCGAAAATGAGAATTATGACATCAGCATAATAAAACATGACATCAGCATGATATTAAAAATAAAATCTGCATCTTCTTCCTCTAGTTTCCGTCATTTTTTCGTGAAGCAACATGGAGAAAGAGAGAGAGAGAGAGTTTTAGAGAGAGAAGAAGAAGAAACTCGCAAGGTAAGCCGATTTCTCCGACGATCTACTTCTTAACGTGTATAACTCTTCTCCTAAGCTCCTCTTCTATATTATTTAAGGGGTTGGAAGCTTGAATTTCAGTGTGGGGAAGAGTTAGGGTTCAGCCACAAGAAGGAAAAGCCAGAAAGAAGAAGAGGTAACTGCCTGAACTTTAAATATTGACTATTCTGGCTGCTGTGAATAATTTAATCGGTGGATTTCTGCTGATTTTGTTCTGAATGTAAATTTGGGAAATATTGTGTTCTAGGCGTTATGCTGCCAAAATTGAGTCTAAATGGTAGTTATAACGTAATTAAATCGTTAATAAGGTGGTTAGGAGTAGAAAGAAGCAAGTCTGCGGAGTCAGATTTAGAAAACCCCAATTTTCCCCGGAGTTCCTCTAAGTTTCAGCCAGCTCTAGAAATGGGTCTTTGAGTTGGATTTTCAATGATTTTATGATTTCATTGAGTTCAGGAGTGAAAATTAGGTGAGGTTACAGTTGGGCACTTTTTCGGAAAAGGCTGAGAAAGAATAATTATGAAAATGCCCCGAAAACACTGAAAAAAAAAGGGCTGCCAAGGGAAATTTTGTCTTTTGGCAGTGAATTTGGTAATTCCGAGTTCGGAAATGGATTTCTTGGGCAAAAATATGTCAGGATAGCCCAGGTTACAATTTCGAGAAAAGTACAACCGGACCGGGTATGATGGGGCCGGGTCCCCGGGGGTATTTTAGTAATTTTTCAAGATAGACTCATATAACCCCCAGAAACACTATGGAAGTGTCTAAATAGTACATTTGACATTGTAGGATCGAATATGGAGCCCCGAGCTGTTGGCACGCAAATCAAGGAGAAAGATTGGAGGTAGGGGACTTGCCTTATTTGCATGTATTTGATATCTCTGCTTGTGTGATGACGTATGTGATTGGTTTACTTGATTGTGTACAGCGTATTTGAATAAATGAAGCTCTATTTCTGTTTTTGTTGTGGCCGTAGTCTTGTTGTATGAAACATTGAGCATGTAGAAATGTCATTATGGGGCATACATCTAGATAAAACTAACATGTCATACACATAGCATCAATCATGCATGCATTATGGTATCTGTTTCCTACTGAGATTCTCTCGAATCTCACCCTCCCCTACCAACAATTTAGACAGGAAACGATAGAAGTTATGCAAACAACAATGTAGAGAACCGTACGAGGGGATTACAGTAATGGAACGAAGACGGGAAGAAGTCTCAGTTTTCACTGGGATGAGTTTAGACACCCTAGTAGCCTTGTGCGGCTACCTTAATCGTAAGTATCATGTACAAACCCCTATGGGGAATTTATATAATCATGTACATATTATCAGTATAGTTATACTATTCCTGTGTTGCCTACCGATCGCATGTCGTTTTCCGTGAATACTCTGGTAAAGGTGAAATTGAGATAAGGGCGTGACACAGGCAAAGGGGTTGGGGATTTTTTATTTAAAGAAAGCTAAAGATAATTAGGTAATTTATCAAATTTTGTAACATTTCAAAATTCTAACGTAGTCGCTTTGGAATTATTAAAATTCAACTTACTTATATATCTTTTACCAATTTTGATGGTATTTTTCTATCTTTCTTTCTTTAATATACGTCACTAATTATTTCTGCAATAAATTTCCACATATTATCTCCCAAACATGTTTTTTTTTCTAAGTAAGGGTATACTTAAAAAGAATGTACAAAAGTTACACATTTATTATTTTTAACTAACATTTTGAACCATGTGATTTAGTAGTTATTCCTAATAAAAAGGACAGGAGAAAGTAATATAAAGAAATTGACACTCCTATTTTTTTTTTTTTGTAAAAATATACTCCTTGCGGTTTTATTTATAATAGCTCAATAACTTAATTACGCGATTTAAAAAAGTGGTCAGAATTAGTTAAAAACAATAAACGTGTCTAAAATAAACCTTCTTTTTCTAAGCATGCCCTTATTTATAAAAAGGAAGTAAGAGAGAAAAATAAAACAAATATAGGTATCAACAACCTTTTAATTAATGCAATATTTATAATCAATGAGAGATAAAAATGAAAAAAAAAAACTCATTAAATATTCAGATAATTCTTGTTAGGCTCTTATAAAAAGGATCAAGGTAATTCAAATTTTGAGCTCTTATAAAAAATATTGGAGGGAGTATTATGTCATGTTTAGGGGCATTGTCATAGGTTATATTTATCTGTAGACATTTTCGCAAATTATAACCAGCAAATATTCATTAGCGCAGGCAAAAAAGCTTTTTTTTTTTTTTTTTTTAGCTTAGGAGTCCCTTATTATTAAGTTAAAATGGATATTCACGCATATATATTTATGTGTGTGCGCGCGCGCGCGCGCGCGTGTGTGTAACTTATGAGCTAATTGATCACTAGTTCGAGTTGACCCAAAAAATCACTAGTTCGAAACTTCGGGTTGATAGATTCTTTTTTAACTAATGTATGCTTAATTTGTTGGAGAAATATGTGACACTTCAGTGCAATATGCCCCATGTTTTGATGACAATAAAGTATATCAATTACTTCATACTCCTTCCGGTATTAAATATATATAAAACATAGTTGCCTTTTCTAGAAATGTTAAGAAAGTTAAATAATTTGGTTAATCATATCATATATTGTATGTCATTAAATTGTCTATTACTCCCTCCGATCCTAAATATAATAAAAAATTAACTTTTTTTTTTGAGAAATTAAGGAAACCAAATGAGCTGCTTAATCATATCATATATTGTGCACCTTTAAATTATATATCAGTTTATAAGTTAGGTAAAATAGATTAGAGAAAAAATGATAAATATAAATATTTTAAAGTAATTTAATTAGCTTCCTTAATCTCTCCAAAAAAGTTAACTTTATCTTATATTTAGGACCGGAGGGAATATTTTACAAATCATACAAATTAATTTAGAAAAAACACGATAGATATAAATACTTTAAAATAATTTAATTAGTTTATTTAATCTCTAAAAAAAATCATTTAAGTTTTATATTTAGTACGGAAACAGTGTTATTAAAATTTAAGGTGCCACTTCCGTTTTCACTGAATACTCCAGTATATATATGTAGATAGACATAGATAAGATATTTCATTATGTGAATAAAAAATCTTCCTAGTCATTATCAGAGGGTTGACGACTAATCCCACTTAATATAATCATAACACGTCTAGACCCCAGAAACAAAAGAGAAGCAACTATTCCTTAATTAGTGCGCATTCACATTTAATTAATAGTGAGTACGTAACATTGATATTAGGATCAAATATGCAAAAGGATTATATGTATGTTTGGTTTAAAATTTAATAAAATTATCTAAGCATTATTCATCGGATCTCTCTTCCTGGTTCATGTTGGGTATTTAGATATAGTTTTACAAAAATAAAAAAATAAAAAGTTAATCTCATATCATTTTCTACACCATAGGTACTTCACGACTAGTATTAACCTATTTCGAAATCTTAATTTAGATTCAGATTTTTTTTTTTTTTTTGGGGAGATTTTTCTGTCATTTTCTATAACAGAGGTTGCTGAAATCTTAAATTGTGCCAAAACCAGACAAAACATTTCATGAATTTCTCCGACTCATCATGAGTGAGCTCACATTTTTAAGACCCCCATCTCAACTTTTCACTTCCCTTGCCAACTAAGATGTACGTAGTTACATTAAAAATTTATTTGGAGATTTTTTTCCCACTCATGTGATTCCACAGATTCAACTTAGATATTAGACACAGTCCACAGTAAAAAAAAAACGGTCAGATGGTTTGACTTTTTTTGTTTTTTAAAAAAACCCTACTTTGCCACTTTTGGTCGAAGAGACTGAGAGAATGAGAGACATTAATACAGCACCATTAATTCTGTGCCTTCTTAAAATGTTTGGTTTTCATGGTGTCATTTTTCGACGAAAATTAGATTCCTAAATATCATTTCCCTCTAATATTAGTGTGGTGTATGATAAGTTTTGTCGTTGCTGCATAATTATGCTTCTATGGCTCTTTCTAGCATTCAAATGCCGGCAAGTAGTTCGTAAATTGAGAATTGCCATCTCAGTTCTGTCTTCTATTATTCCTATTTCAGATTGTATTATTGCCATATCTTGTACGTCATTTCTATATTTTATTCTTTATTTGTCGTGGAGCGACTGAAATTGGATAAAAGTTGTATGTAACAATCCTTTTATAAGTATCCAGTTTTGGAGCCCCCCACACAGAGACATATATATACACATTTTTATAATATTTGAAATTGCCTGCATGCATATGCAAGTTATTTTTCTTGTTTTAAATGTAGCAGCAATATGATATTGCATCATGCTTGTTCTTCCTCAAATATTTATTTATTCAGTTTTCCTCTCACAACCCCATCTCGTTTAGCTTATAATAATAAGAACTCATTCACGTAGCAATTGAAGAAGATTTGTAATGTAATTTTGAAGTTTGTAAATATCATTAATTTGAATTGATATCATAATCATAATCATGTGAAAAATGAAAGGGAGATGGCAGATAAAGTAAAGAGACAAATTATGAGGGAGGGGAAGAGAAGGCTCAAGTGGAGAATGAGAAATTGAGAATGGTTGGGTCAAATCGTGAAAAACGTGCACTGATTCCTTCTTTTAATTAATCTTTTATAATAGTGGACAGCATCTGATGATGCCCCCCATAGTGCACTTTATATTCACAATCTTACTAACCTCTATTTATGCGTTATTCTCTTTTAAATGTATCACTTTCTCCTCAGAATATATTATTTCCTCGTCTTTTTTTTTTTTTTTTTTGACTGAAAACTGGAATTCATTAATCTATCATAAGATTACAACAAGAGACACCTCACGAGAGAAAAGCAATCAAATCTTCCTCAACCAATTCCTGCAGATAAAACAGGTGGAGGTTGATCAAAGATGACAAAATACTCAGTGCTACTATGAGCAAGTTTTGCTAAATAATCCGCCTGGAAATTTCTATCTCTAGAGATATGGTTTACAAGGACACACCAATCTCTAGATAACCACTCTCTAGCCTCATTAATGACCTCCTTAAAAGGGTTACTTTCATCACATCCCCTAGTAAGGAAATGAAACGCTTCCATACAGTCCGTGGAAAGAATGACCTTCTTTAAATTCCTCTGCCAGCAAATCTGTAATCCCTGGATGATTGCGATAATCTCTGCTATTACCGGTGGCACCCGTGTAAGTTTGCTCATGTACCCGCATATCCATCCACCATCTTCTGTCCGCACCACTCCGGCACTCGCACTTTGACCCGAATCAAGAACTGATCCATCTGTTTCGAGAGTACTGAATCCCGGTCTTCGAACTAGTTGGCCTACATTCCCCTTACCTTCTAGTGAGTAGAAACTACAATGATTGCTCAGATCCAAATCCCAACATGCCCGAAAGAAACTTGAATGGGCATTCTGACAGCTTGATCCCGTTTCTTCTCCGAACAACTTCTTGCATCTGTCCACCCAAATATCCCAACAGACATAGCCAAACAGAGTTGCCCATTTGACTTTGCTGGTGAAATCCCGACCAGCTTCGTTATTTAGGTTCCACTCGATCCACTCCATACCCTGTAAATTAACAAAGTTATTCCACATGACAGGTTTAACTATGGATACCCACCTTTCACGCGCGTTCGCGCAATCCCGCAGTAGATGCATCACATCTTCGCCTTGTTCACATTGATACGGACAGGTTGCTAGATCAGTTAATCCTCTCCTGGCTCTTAGCTGCGCTGTATGAACCCTTCCATGTGCCACAAGCCACATAAAGGTTTTAATTTTCTCAGGAATTTCCCATTTCCATAGCTTTCTCCAGAAAGTTGAATTTGACACCGTAGAACCTGCACTCAAAAAATGATAAGCAGAACTAACAGAAAAACAACCATTAGATGAAGGCTTCCAATAAAACTTATCTTGTCCTCTCTCATCACAAGGGGGGTGAGCACTTGTAATTCTGTTAACAATGTGAGAATGGAACCATCTGCCAAGCTTTATTCTATCCCAATCACCCCAGGGGTTAACGTAATCACGAACTCTTTCATTTCTGTCCACAAAGGCCTCCCATCCCGGAATTAGTTCAATTAAGGGCTGGTTCACCTCAGACCAGTTATCATGCCAAAAGGACGTTGAAGCCCCATTACCAACTCGAACACCCACCCCCTTCTGAAATTTATCCCATACAGAACAAATCCCTCTCCAGGTTGAAGAAACATTTCTTCGAGGCACCGGACCGCTAATCTGATCCCATGGGTACTTCCCTCTCAGAACTCGAACCCACAGCTTATCCACATTGTTCATCACATGCCAACACAGCTTCATTATAAAGGCTTCATTTTGCTTTGCCATATCCCTAATCCCTAGTCCACCCGATCTCCTATCTTTTGTAATCTGGTCCCAGGAAATAAGATGAAGCTTCCTCTGATCCTCCTGTTCGTCCCATAAGAACTTTCTGCTTTCCCGCTCTATATCTTTCAAGATTCCTTTCGGAATAAGAATTGTCTGCATTTGATAAGAAGGCAATGCTGAAAGGACTGCTTTTATGAGAGTGGTTCTGCCAGCGAAACTCAAACAACCCTTTTTCCACCCTGAAATCTTTTTAAACGTTCTCTCAAGAAGGGGCATGAAGGTAACCTTTGAAACTCTCTTATGAATGAGATGAATGCCAAGGTATTTCCCCAAATCTCCAGTTAGCCTAACACCCATCTTACAACTCAACTCGTACGCCCTTGAGAAATGAACCTTTCTAGAAAAACAAATTCTTGTTTTGTCTCTGTTCATCTTTTGGCCCGATATGTTACAAAACTTCTGAATACAGTTGATCATAACCTCCACTTGATTTTCGGAAGCCTCCCCAAATAAGATGAGGTCATCAGCAAAGAAAAGATGAGAGATTTTAGGCCCATTCCTGCTGAGCTTAATTGGCACCCACTCTCCTTCTGCAATAGCATCATGGATTAAATGACTTAGGCGCTCCATGCAAAGGGTGAAAATGTAAGGGGAAATGGGATCCCCTTGTCTAATACCACGAGAAGATCTAAAACTCCCCGTGGCTTCCCCATTCCATAACACTTGAAAGGAAGGACTTGAAATACATGCCATAATAACCTCACATATTTTCCCTTCTACACCCACAGCTCTCAGAGTATCAAAAATGAACGGCCATTCAAGACGATCGTACGCCTTCTCAAGGTCAACCTTAACTGCCATCCATCCCTTTCTTCCAGCTTTTGTCTTCATAGAGTGAATAACTTCCTGGGCGACAACAACATTGTCACTGCTTTGACGGCCCACGATGAAACTACATTGGTGCTCTCCAACCACTTTGTCCATAATAACCCGCAGGCGGCTACTCAGGATTTTCGTTATGATCTTGTAGCTCACATTACATAGCGAGATAGGCCTGAAGTCCCTGATTGTCTCCGGGTTATCTAACTTAGGAATTAGGACAATATTGGTACTGTTTATATCTCTAACACACTGGGGATCTTGGAAAACATCGACTACCAGATTGGTAACATGCTCCTCCATAGTAGACCAATATTCTTGGTAGAATACCGCTTGTATGCCATCCGGTCCCGGAGCCCTAAAACCTCCAAGATCAAAAGTCGCCTTCTTGATTTCTTCCTTATCGAGATCTGCATTTATCTTTTCACGCTCAGTCAAAGTAAGAACAGGAAAGCTATTTTGAGTAATAATGGGGCAGAAACTTGTCACTTCGCTCTGAAAAAGTTGTCTATAATAATTGAAGGCTAAATCTTTTAGCAAAGCCTGATCGAAAATCCACACACCATCATCTTTTTTAAGCCCATCAATCCTATTTCTTCTTCTCCTTATCATCGCAGTAGTATGGAAGAATTTACTATTTTTGTCCCCCCATTTCAACCAACTACATCTAGATTTTTGGTACCATAATAGCTCTTCCTGAGCAAGGACTTTAATGTAATCTTTCCATAATTCCTTCTCGGTTTGAACTAAATGTTGACTATCACGTCTAGCCCTTGATCGTTCAATGCCCTCGATTCTTTGAATGATTTTTCTTTTCTTACCATACACATTTCCCACCTTTCTAGCATTCCAAGCTCGAGCTTCGTTTGAAAAATTTTCCACTTTATCCCTCCAGGATCCCAAACTCCAAGCCTCTTTAACCATATCTCCAAAACCCTCTTCCAGAAACCAGGCCGCCTGGCACCTAAAAGAATTTCTCATTTTGTGAAAATATTGGGGGGGAGAAGATTTAACAATGATTGGCCGATGGTCAGACCCAAACCTACTCAAATGGTAAGTCTTGGTTAGAGGATAAAGATTATTCCATTCACTATTCATGAAAGCCCAGTCAATTTTTTCTTTAAGTAATCCTCTTTCCCAAGTGAAACGATCACCAACAATTTCAGTTTCGAGAAGTTGAGCCCGATTGATACAATCTTGAAATTGTCTCATTGAAGTAAAGTTAGGACTCGACCCACCACTTTTATCAGTACTGTAAAGGTAAGCATTAAAATCGCCCACCACAAGCCAAGGAACATCCAATCTAGAGCTAAGGTCATTAATTTCATCCCATAGAGTTTGACGAAGAATACAAGCCGGCTCCGCATAAATACAGGATAGAGCAAAGTCTCTATTTTCATTTGCTACCACAACCTTAACATGAATAGCCTGAGTAGAAGAAGAGATATATTCTAATTTAAGGACCTCAGAATTCCATAAGACCCATATTCCCCCAGCGTACCCAGTCGCCTCAAGACGAAGCCAAGTATTAAAACCCAATCTTCTAATAATTTTATCCGCCCTATTTCCACTGACCCTGGTCTCAGTAATAATCATAATCTTAACATCATGACCCTTAATCATGTCATGGACTCTTCCGGGGAATAATTTAGAACCAGCTCCCCTACAGTTCCAAGCAAGAATATTTAAATTAATCATAATTAAAATTAAGGGAAAAGAAACCGAACCTGGAATCCACGCATTAGTTGGGAACATTAGGAACTTGAGGCCCTTCTTCAGTTTCCATGCTTAGCTCACCCTCAATAGTCTCTTGGTTTGAAACCTCCTCTGCCATATTTATTATCGCAAGCTCATCCCTAATTTGAGCTTCACCTTGCCTAATTTCCCCTCCAGATTGGCACACATCTTCAATTGGTTGTGGCATTTGCAGCACTTGGTGTGTATCAGGATTTTTTTTTATTGCTAGGTCACTACTTTTTATTTGTTGCATTTCCTCCATGTCCTTCACTAGCCCCATCGACCCATTATAAGCTTCTGACCCAAAGACCAGTTTATGAGCTCTTCCACCGCCAGCCTGCTTCCCTTTGAATTGAGGACCGATATTTTTTGCTCCATTTCTCTTGTTTTTGGTGATGTTCAAAATTTGGCTGAGTTTAGAGTTTTTTGTTGGCCCATATTTCTTAACTTCCTTTAATTTTCGTTTTTGGCCCTCATTTGTTTCCTTCTTCATTCCTTCCATCTGCTGCTTCTCTTCGCCTCTCTCCTCTGTTACCATCTCAGTTCCGCTCGGTTCCCCCATCTCAAATTTCGAGTTGAGGTGATCTCCTATTTTCTTGTTCTCCTTCACTCCATCAAACCCGGTTTGACTGACAACTCCCTTTTCTCTCCACTGAAGCGCCTCCTTCTTCTTGCTGATCTTCGGGATTTCTGGATCTGTGTTCCCTGATTCCAACCGTTGAAAAACATGAAACCGCGAGCCCTTTCCTTTTTCAATATCCTTGCCATTTGATCGGACCGTTGCTGATGTCTTGCTTATAGTTTTCCTGCCGAGTTCGACGTTCTGACTTCGTGATCTGACTCTTGATTTAACTTGCATCCAAGCTCCGTACTCCTCTCCCACCGAAACTCCAGGTACCGAAACTAGTGGCCTTTTCTCATCTTTATGGTTCATTTCTACGGTCATCGGAGTAGCTTCTGGTGAGCCCTGTTCTACAGCAACAATTTCATTCTGTAACTTCTGAGCACAAGATTCCACCGTATGCCCATAGATTCCACACTTAAAGCATATTTCATTCAACCCTTCATATTCGATCATATACACATGATTCCGAAGAATAAATCTGGACTGAAGCTTCTTATTCAAGTCAATCTCCACACTGACTCTTGCATATTTACCCCTTTCAACAGTCTGTTGTTGATTTTCGTAGTTTGCCAGTGTGTTCATATCTACCTTCAGCGTTTTCCCTATTAGGTTTCCAATCTGAAGCATGCAATCCTCAGAGTAGATATGCATTGGCAACGTAGGTACTCTTATCCAGACTGCCACTTTTCTCACTTTATTGCAGTAAGGATTAAAATTGGGGCTCCATTTTTGAACCGCCAGATAGTGACCTTGTATGATCCATGGGCCATCAAATAGGAGCTTAGAGTTGAGAGACTTATCAGATGATCTGAAAACAAAATAGTTGTTGGCCAAATCAATAATTTCAAAATTCTCTGATCGAAGGAACCCCTTAATTCTGTCTCTTAACATATGTAAATTAACTCTCTTTCCCAATACTGTCAGTATAATTGCATCCCTCCATGGTCTGCATAATTCTTTCAGCTTATCATTTGAAACAAGAAGAGATGGAATGGATTCCAGAGTTCCTTTTTCCTCCTCCGTCAGCTCCGGCGCCAGTTCCTCTTCTTCCTTAAGCCATTCAGCCATCTGGTCATCAAAACTCTTCTCATAATCTTTTCCCTCCTGACCCAGTAGTTTATCTTTATAGGAAATTGGACGCTTGATCAGATTCTTTATGCTCTGCACCTTTTGATTGAGGATTGTTGGTGAGTCCTGGTTCAGATCATCGGCCATCAAAGCATCCGATTCCCTTAGACCCTGAACTACCGCGCTAGTTTCCTCTTGCCTGGAACCTGCTGTATACATTCTCTTGATGTTCTTACCTAGTAGATCATCCTCTTCTTTAGATTTTCCCTCCCCACTGTCGGAATTCATTGTATTCTTGCGCAGCTCTTTTCTCTAGCACTCAAATTCTAAACCTTTTAAAAAACAGAGTCTTTTGGAGAAATTTTTGAAAAACAGATTCGAGGGGGAGGAGATGAAGACCGAAGATCCAGTGACCACAAAATGTTCCGGCCACCACAATAGATCCAGTAACCACAGATCACGAGACCCACGAACAGATCTGGACAGCAAAACAGCAAGGAGCAAGCGGAGACTTCTGATCAACTTCGTCCTCTCTCTTAGATCTCCGTCTTGTTTAATCTGGAGAAGACAAGGGAGAAGCCGATCGAAGCAGGGAAGCAGCGCCGGAGAGAGAACAATGGTTGAAGATGAAGATGAAGACTCACACTGTCTCTCTCAGAGAACAATTGACCACGATGTCGGCAGACCAGGATGGGAGAAGCACAGGCAAGCTCAACTGGATCTGATCCGATTTCAGCAAATAACATAAAACTAAGAATCCAAACCAAGCCGAGGCTCCGACAGCAACGTCTACGGCACGGTGAACCAAACCGACGGCGAAGCTAATGGAGCACCGACGATGACGAAGAAGACCGTTGAGGCTTCTTTAGGGCAATATCCCCGTATTTCCTCGTCTTTTCAAAATACGTTCATGCAACTTGCAAGTGTTCTCATTTAGGGCCTTGTTTGTTTAAACTTAACCCCAAAAAAAAAGTATATTTGATTGAGTTGTATGGAGTTGTTAGGAGAACTTTAAGCTAAATATGAGGAATTTTTGAGAATCTAAAGAATTATCATAATTATATTATTATCCAATTACAAGTAAGCCCCCAGCCTGCAAATATCCATACAATCATATGAACTCTGAAGGATTATTTTTTAATCCAAGCAACAAAATTGTATGGGTAAAAATTTAGGATAAAACATACGTAGTTTTCAAGTGAAAATCGATGTTTTAGAAAAGCGGAATATGCACTTTAGATCAAGACACATGGTACTGAATTTAAAAAGTGGGGACTGGGGCGTTCAGTTGACAAGTCGCCTTCAACATCGGCATTGTTTTTTTTTTTTTGCCACAGGTTAAGTGGTAAGTGGTGCACAGAACTCGCCACTTAAGTGATAATAGGAGATGATGGAGGATAATGACTTAACCAACCCAAACAATTTATAATAAAATGCTTTCAAATCCTTTCAACAGTTTAATCTCACAAGTGGAAGGGCCGTGGGAATTACTACGCCAATCTTGATTAAAGAGCATGCCTTGACAAACTTTAGTTTGCTCGTAACGCTACTGACTTCACACAATTACAAATTACACATTCAAATAAATGTTCCACACAGAGAAAGGAAATTCACATTTACTACTCATTCTTTCCGATAGAAGACGTCTTTGGTACTCATTTCAGGCTAGCAGATATCTTTTACTTTCAACTGCTTTTCAAACAATTTTCTACAGTAAAATTATTCCATCAAGTTATATATATATATATATATGATTTTTTTGGTTTTAAGAGGGCGTGGGGTGGTGTGTAGATTGAGGATGGGGCTATGAAACTTCAAAATCAAATGTTTCAAACAAAAGTTAACAATTTCATTAATCAGAACCAAATCAACTTCAAAACAAGGTGAAGTAGGCAGTCTGTCAACTTGCGATAGTGAAAATCCAATAATCTTTATTGATCCACCTTGACTGTATGAAGATTTAAGGCCAACAAAATATCAAAGAAAAACCAACCCAAATAGTCTTAAGAATTCCCACACCTCACAAGGGTATGCTAGTTTCTAACAGTCCCTCACAGGGGTCCTGGAAAAGTTCCATTTTCCCTCTGCTCATTCCACTTTTCAACCTGCAACATGTTAGTCCGAACAGGGAAGTTAAAAATTTGAAGAATAAATTGAGATTTAATGGCATATATACATAACTGAGCATATTTGATTAGATAACAACGACGTCACTCAACCATTTTCACTACGTCAAAAGTTATGTCCTGTGAGATAGCCATCAATATTGACAAAATACATTATTATGCCCCAAAAAGTAGGAAGGAACTTTGAAAAGAAGATCTGCATATCAAGCATGAAGATAGCATGCATTGATCTTTCAGAACACTGAACGATTTAAGCAATCCTACAGTTTCACGAATTAAGCAATGGCTAATGCATTTTAAACAAAAAGCTATAAGGGGCATATGCAGAGAGGAAAAAATTAACTTTTTGTTTCCAATTCATTATTTTAGGAGTGCGTTGCCTTTCAAAAGTTCTAGATCATTTAAAATATGAAGGAAACCAGCAAGAGAGAAACACGGAATCAAAGAACACAAGCGGAAAACCATAGAGAAAAATAGAAGACATAATTCTGAATTAAGCGACTGACAGTTTACAAGCTTTGGAGAATTAAAGGAATATGATTGAACACCTGAACCAGAAAATTGACGAAACACACAAAAAAGGAAAAAGAACTCGAGTATTTTAAGCTTTGCAACGGTCTCTCCAACAAACCACCCTAACTCTGCCTATCCCTCACCTCAGCCCCACCTATATCTCAATTTTTCTAATAAAACTTCCCCACAGATTTCCCTCGGTTACCCCCCCCCCCCCAAAAATAAAACGTCTTTCACCGACTTAAATATTTCTCAAGGCAGCAATTCATTTCCTGTCATTCTGTTCCTGCAGCCCAATATTCTCTTAACATAATGACATAATTCATCATGTGACATGTACCTACTTGTTCAGAAAGTATTGAGGTTGACTAGAAGACTGTCAGACTCAGAACTCCCGGCAAGTGAAGAACTAAAGAAATGTCTCCATGACCTATATCTATATCAGCACCACGGCTCAATATACTAACTGGCATCCGTCAATGTAACAAGCAGGAAAGAGTTGCATAGCCTAATCTATTGGCACTCCACACACGGGACACACATAGTAATTTAAGACACAGAATCAAACCAAGCAATGGATTGTGATAGTCAGACACTAAGAGATCCTTTCATCTTCATTTGATCATCATCCATCAGTACTTTTTACTAAAAGAAAACAATAAATTACTTGATATGTCATATGATTCAAATTAATGCTGCAGTCTGAAAGTGACACATTATACTAAGAACTTTTGTTGAATTATTGTTTTGTACTAATGATTGTTGTCCCATTATTATAATATTAAGCAGACAAGTGCCTATGTTGATTACTGACAACAAATGTTGGGAAAATTTTCCAAAGATTCCAAGGAAAATTTACATAGATATTTATAAAAAGGGAAAATAAATGCTGGGAGACAAATTGCACTATTTCTTAGAATCAGCTAATAATTACATAATCGCTAATATTACGTTACAGTATCTACATTACCTAACAATTAAAATGCCATCTAAAAAGAGGAATCGCAAACAATATAATAGAGACAACACAAATACACAAGGAGTTCATTAATTTCATTGATAATGCATGACTCTTTTAATTGCAAATGGTTTAAGAACTTTATGACGTCGAGGGTTATATATAATCAACTTTTGGCAATTATCAAAGGAATCTGTCTTTAATGTATTGTCAATTCTTATACTTTCACAAATATCCAGTCAGTTCAAGCAAACCAGTCAGCTAAGGACCACTTACCCATTCACCAGGGCAAAGGGAACGATAATATTTAGCAAATCTCTCACAATCACTTAAGTTTTCACCCTTTGCTGCCACACACCTGTAGTGAAACTTTAAAGTTCAAGACCAAAATCCAGAAATAAGTTCTGCCGAGCAAGATAACCATTGTCAGAAAACCTACCTATGAAACTCAACATAGCGAGTGAAACAATGTCTGGTTTGATTGGTTGTGGGAAAACGAAAATCAGCAGGTGCTGTTTTGAGCTCAATCTAGCAAAAAATAGGAGACAAAGTATATGGGGAAAATAATGAAGAGGTTAGGAAGTTAATGAACTGCTTAGTTTAAAGCTGAAAAAAAAAAAAAAAAAACAGGATAAATCAGGTTTCAACTGAATGCTAGATGATGATCTAGTATTAGGATCCCAGTTTGAAACACAAAGAAGACAAAGGCGCCCCCCTCCCCAATATCATTGTCAATCAAATGAATGAATGAAGATGATAGAAGCATCCCTCAGCTTCGCATATATCATCCATAAGCAACAATTCAGGTACATGTCGACAGAAGCTACATGAAGACCTGATGACGAGTCTAATAATATTCAATCAATCGATATAAGACCAATGATATAATAGCCTTATAGATGAAACCAATATGAAACTGTACCCCAAACAATATCTGGAAAAGCGTCTTGAAAGTTGCAGTGAAGTTGCCAGGGCACTTTAGTTTTATAACCCAATGCTAGATAAACCAAAGGAATTTTCAGAGCAAGAAGGGGATTCCAACAAATTGTCGGCAAGAACAGTCAATTTTTGGACATCATAGCAGCACAGACAACCATGGACCTATTATGCCATTTAACTATCAAATAATTTATTCATTTTCACAAATCTCCGCAGCTAATCCAAGAGTCAGAAAAGCACACGCAGCGAACAATTTGAAAGGGTTCCCGCCTCAACTTAATAAGAAGAGAATTAGCCCGCGGTAAAACGATCCAATAGATCAGGGACAAATATTCATCAAATAATTCAAGATTGCAACAACTATCGGAACTCATAATGCAATAGCGGAACCAAGCGCAATCACCAACAGAGAAATCAAAAAAGAGGGGCAAGAACATGAAAATTTGATAGCAAAACGGGATTAAAATGCTAAACATCCAAATTGATGGCTTCAATATTCAATCTGTGAACAGAGTCATGAAAAATTAAAATGAATGAAAATAATATCATAGAAAATACAAGCGCACCTCCGCCATGAGAAAGAACAGAGTCCGGGATCAAGAAATGAGCGAGAGGTGGTCGTCGTTCGGTGACGGAAAATAAGATTGATTCTAATTTGTTCGCCGGAAACTAAACGAGGCTTTATGGTTACTTCAAATTGAACGGGTCATGAAAGTTAAATGATAAAGTGCCCATAGCAAGACCAAAATACAGCTCTCCACATTTGGTTGGGCCTTCAGGCCCAGTAGACCAAGTGAAATATTTTTTAACAATTACAAATTATACACATAGCAATTCTTCATTCACAAGCATCTCCAATAACTAGACACTTCGCTAGCACATCAACAATTATACCAAAAAAAATTAAAAGAAAATAGCTAGACACTTTTCTTCGTGAACTGAGTGGAATGAGATAAGCAGTACTATTACGTATGACATATGAACTTATTAATTAGGCAATCTGTAATTAACTTACGTTTTAGATTAATATTTTTTATTACAAGTGGCAAGTTAAGTTAAGAAACTTGAAATTTAAGCCACATATTAGCGCTTCAACTTGGCCTGAGGGTAGCTAGCACTGATGCGAGAGCAAGAGGGAGAGACATCCAGGGTGGGAGCTTAGCCAAATCAGAGTATCCTCAATCCGATTATGAGCATCTTTAGCAAGGTAATATACAAATCTAATTGTCTCACGCGGCACATATCAAAATTCTGTATATACACATTTGTGGCTTGACACGATTCTAGGCTTCCTTTTTTTCCTCAAAAATGAATAGCATATACTCTTATAGTCCTTAATATAAAATATGTTTATCTAATTTAAGAGATTAAGAAAATTTAATAAATTACTTAATTATAATATATGTGATACGATCTCTCTAAAATATTTTAATTTTATTATATTATATTATATATCAGTTAGGGATGAAAATAGATTATGCCCCTAATAGGGACCTACAGTCTAGCCTATACAAAGTCTAGCCTAGCCTATTTAACCTATTAAATAAATAGGCTAGGCTCAGACTCAGACATATTGCTAGGCCTATTTAAATAAACCAATCAGGCTTATCTTTATAAAGCTTAGCCTACAAGCTTACAAGTCTGGTCTATTTAACTTTTCTTAATTTATGCTATTATATAATATCATATAAATAATTTTATATATTATTTAAAAATTTATCAATTTAACCTTAATTCTAAGTTTCACATCACATTGTCATTACATTCAAGCCCTTGTTTTTGTATAAATCATTCACCCTTACCTCTCTTCTTTTTTATCGTTGGAGATAGCAACACTAACTCACTCTCTGCCCCCTAATTTGCGCCCTCAACTAAAGCATTATAATTGTTATGAGTTTATTTTAATGTCAAATGAAATATTATAATCTAAGTAAGAGGAGTTTGTCCCAATTTATATGAGAAGAATAAAAGAGGTAAAATCTAGTTTTACATGTTATTTATTATGCTTAGTCAATTTTAGAAAATATATTTTATTAGTTAACAACGATTAGTTTTTCTTATTACTATTTACTCGGACAATTATTGTTATTAGACATTCGTTTCTTTTCCTTACTAAGCCTTCATATTACGATGAGAAAAAATGTTAGGTTTTTAAGACATAATGTAGAATTGTATATAAGCATGTGAGTTATATGTGAATTTGGAGGCATAGTTTTAAAGGCTATTTAAGGGCCTACATTTTAAATAGGCCTTTAAACAGGCTTCAGGCCTTGTCAAGCCTTTTGAAGGCCCAAACTCAAGTTTTAAAAAAAGCCTACATACATGCTCAGGCCCATGCTCAGGCTTTAAATCTCTGTTGCAGGTCCAGGCCTATTTAGATAAAACCTAGCCTATTTTCACTCCTAATATTATCAATTTAGTGTGAAGAAAAATGATAAATAAAAAAGATAAAATAGAAAAAAAAATTGTCATAAACTCAAGATCAAAATTCAACCAAACCTAGGTCCCACATTTAGAATCGAAGGAGTGTGTGTGTGTATTCTTTCACATGTTCACAGATGAATTACATCAGTCAGTATTAACTTATTTTAAGTTATTTTAGTTGGAGTTTTGTCTTAAGTGAAAATACCTATTTTAAGTGCTCCAAACATAGGAGCAAAGTAATTAAACTTAGACTAGCCATTGAACCAATCGGAATACTGAGTCAAAGGACAATGAGTTATATTAGAGTCAAACTGGAGCTAACTAGGACTAAACCGGTGAGAAATTGAAGATTTTATAATTATTAATATAAAATTCTAAAAAAAATTTAAAAAAATTGATTTTTTTAAAAATAAAAAACAGAACTGAACCGGTCTATCAGATAATTGGCCAGTTTTTGATCCGGTTTAGGTCTGAGAACATGGCAAAGGAGTGTAGTTTTGCTGGGAGGTGATAATGACATGAGTAAAGATTAGATGTATAACAGGAATGCGGGGGAACTAGTGGTGATTGAAGGAAAGAAGAGAAAACGAGGGCACATGATGAGGCTGAAGAACATAGCTAAGCTATTGATAAGGGTTTTTTCTTTTTTTCTTTTTTATATCAAGCATAGATATCCTCATACTAAAGATAATTATATTTGAAATACTATCAAATATTAAATTTGAGCATATCTCTCAACATCAATTTGAATCTTACCTCATCATGTCATGAAAACTAATTACTGACACGTTTAAGCGTGTGCATTGATTCATCGTTGGCCTAGGCTTAGCTTACTAGCTTGCTAGTGATTAAAGTCAAGACGTTTCCGCTATATATATATATATATATGTCTGTGCTAATTTAAGACCAGTGAAATACTGAAGTCACACGATAATCAAAGACTATAGGATCCACTACAACAACAGACAAACAGGACCACACCTACACCACTCCCAAGTTTAATTTCCACGGTACACAACTGTCAACGCTTCATTTCTCATCATTCTCCCTACACTCACGCTACAACCATGCACCTAGTTATGTCGAACTCATTTTGGTGGTCCCTACATCTTGACAAAATTTAGCCTATGTATAGCTGTCGGCTAGGGGCTTACCGCCTAGTTTCTTAAAAAAAAAAGTATAAAACCAATATAATGTGACTTTTGTGGGTGAGTGCTATATGCAAAATCCTAGCTAGCCGAAAGCTGGCACCAACAAGAACCAAGTGTAATTAAAAACAAATACTGTACAAATACCAAACCAAGAACACGTAGTACTACACTGCTGCGTATAATAGTCAACAATGCACAGCTTTTTTCATTCTCCACTATTGTGAGTGGGCATGAAACGGGTCGCTTACCTCAGGGAACACTTGTCGCCAACGCAGTCATAGGCTTCTGCTTCTTGCAGTTTCAGCCACAAAGTTTGTGTCTATCACATTCTTCACTTCCTAATATCAACCATAAAATAATGTCTCAGTCACTGCATCAGCAAATATATATATAGGCCAAAACTCTTCAGCTTCTTCCCATCAGAAAACCCAAAGGTCTTATAAATATTACTTATCGTAGCATCATCTTCATCGATCATCTTCCTTGTATATAGTTTGCCTTCACCTTTTCATTTCCTCGTTACCAATGGGTGCTTCTGCATCCTGGTCTTGTTCTCTGCTCGCTCTGCTTCTTCTCATGTCTGCTTTTGTATCAGAAAGCAGGGTAATCGAGAGGAAGGACTTGGGTCTGGACCTTGGTGGGCTGGGCCTTGGGGTTGGAGCTGGACTGGGCTTGGGCATAGGTGGTGGAAGTGGATCCGGGGCAGGAGCTGGATCCGGGTCTGGCTCTGGCTCCAGTTCAAGCTCTTCATCTAGTTCATCCTCTTCCTCGTCAAGTTCTGGATCTGGAGCAGGTTCTGAGGCAGGTTCGTATGCTGGGTCATATGCCGGCTCTCGAGCTGGGTCTGGAAGAGGACGAGGGCGTGGAGGTGGAGGTGGAGGTGGAGGTGGAGGTGGAGGTGGAGGAGGCGGTGGCGGGGGAGGAGGTGGCGGCTCAGGATACGGTCACGGTGAGGGCTCCGGCTACGGTCATGGTGAAGATGGCGGTGACTAAGAAAATAAGGTGATATAGTAGAATGTTTTAAGGGTACGTGTGCGAGGGTTAAAAATAAATTAGTCGAAACTTTGTACCAGATATAAATAAATATGGTAGATGGTGAATTCCATCACTTTATGTTCAATTTCTACCAATTTTAATATATGTATGGGAAGACGTATTTTATAAATTTATTAGGTAATGATATGATTTAAAAATGCGTTGTTGAGTCTAAAATACGAAAACGTAATGGGGAGCCAATGCTTTATGAGGAATGTGCAAGGAAAGATGTTTCTATATTTGATAGTATATACCATGCACTTTGAGTTCAGAGTGCGTGCTCCAATCCAGCTATCAATTAATCATGACTTTATCGACACTTTTCTTATCGGGAAAACAAATAAAACTCGATAAAAATAATACCCTATAGGCTATCACCGCTCGATCACCATCATAGGATCCATCTAATAAACCTTTAAAGGGAAGGATCTTTTTCTGTTTTTTAAAGGAAAAAATTATTAAAACCACCTAATATAGGTAAATTCAAATAGTGGAATCTGAAATATATTGTTCATGTATGCAGCACATCACAAAAGTCAGAATTTAGGTATGCACATGGCATATAAAAAAAAGGATGGTTTTAATTAATTATAATTACTACTATAAAAAAAATATTGTGTGTGTGTGTGTGTGTGTGTGTGTGTGTGTGTGTGTTTCTTAGAAGCAACGAAGGGATGTTTTCAAAAAGAAGAGAGAACAAATAAAACAACATGGGCTCGGCGGGATGCTAATTTTTTCAAAGATTCTCTTTCCTCTATGCTCTGCCAATTGGAGGAATATGTCTTTATAAAGTGTGAACATAATAATTAACTTTGAATATCACATTACTAGTACGACAAGGTAAAAGTAAGGGGAAATTAAAATAAAGGCTTAAAAAATAATATTTATTATAAAAAAACAGTAAAAATTATAATTATTTAGAAGACGGGCTATCATAATATAAATTTAAAATAATTAAATTGTCCCTAATCAAACCTCTTATATTAGCTTTTGTATTTATAATTAAAAAATAAATAAAATTTAAATTAAAATAGTACATCATGATATAATTGTATTTTTTTAATTTTCAATATATTATTTAATCAACCAACTATTAAGCTCATTTTTTAATTCTTATTTTTCACCAATTTATATCATCAAGTTTCCTTATTTATATTATCAACGTTAATATTAATTAAGCTCTTTTTATAAAAATAAAAAATAAGCTCATTTCATATTTTTTAGGATATGATAGGTTACTTAGATTTTTTTAATTTTATTAATATTAAATGAATTTTTTAACCCACATAAATTGCTTCTAAAACAAAGATAAGTCATATAATCTCTCTTAGTTTAACATAGATGATAAAATATAAAAGACCTTGAGTTTTATTAAAATTATATAATTCTATTTTTAATTAAAATTTTTATTGATTTTAAAAAATTATAATTTTTATAAAATTGAAGAATGGGTAATTTTTTTCCACAGATATCTGTTCAAGTTATGAAAAATGAAAATTAAGAAAATATTTGTTTAATTTAGTGAAACTTAGAATTTTGTATTAATTTTAAAAATAGGATGTGGAAGAGAATGTAGGAGGGAATACAAAACATTTTGTTATGAGCATTTTAATATTTTTAATTTCATATTTTTGAATTTAATCTTTCTAAATAATTATAATTTTTATGATTCTTCTCTATAAATATCATTTTTCCCTTTTTTTTAAGTCCTTCAATTCATTCTAATTTTTCCTAAAAAATAATTAAAACTTATTGAGTTGAGGAATCAATTTGGGCGCCCGTCACTTTGAGGAGCACTCAAACCTCATTAAATATGGATGTTCAAGTTTTTTTTTTTTTTGGTCTCTAAATTTCTTTAAAAAATATTTTAATAGGTATAAAATTTAAAATAAAGCTAATATTTTAATTATCATTTTATGGAAAAAAATATTTCAAAATCCTCAGTTGAAAATCGTTAAATCTGAACTTTCAAACCAGATCTAAACTATCTAAATCTACTACTCCCTCTGATTCTAAATGTAAGGCAAAGTTGATTTTTTTTGGAGAGATTAAGGAAGCTAATTAAATTACTTTAAAGTATTTTTATTTTTATTTTTTTCTCCAAACTAATTAGTTTGACTAATAAACTAATATATAATATAAGGATATGCAATGTCACACCCTCATCTTATTTTCATCTATTTCAGAGTATTTGCGGAAAATGATACGCAGTTCAATGGGCAACACAGGAATAGCATAGATATACTGATATTATATGCACAATTACAGAAATTCCCCATAAGGATTCGTACTTGATAATTACAATTAATGTAGCCTCGCAGCGCTACGTGGGTGTCTAAACTCATCCCAGTGAAACGGAGACATCTTCCCGTTTTCGTTCCACCACTACAATCCCTTCGTACGGTTCTCTTCTTTGTTCTCAGCATACGTTCTACCTTTTCCTGTCTAAATTGTTGGTAGGGAGGGTGAGATTCTAGGGAATCTCAGTAGGAAAGCAATATCAATATGCATGCAAAATAAGTGATTAATGCATGACGTGCTTGCATTACATAACTTATGCTCACACAATGACATATCTGCATGCTCAATGTTTCAAACAACATACGTATGACCATAGCATAAACAGAAATAGAGCTTCAATTATTCATATATGTTTCACATAATCAAGCAAAGCAATAACATGCATCAATACACCAGCACAAATATCAAATACATGCAGAAGAGGTAAGTTCCCTACCTTAATCACCTTTCCCTAATCTTCGAATAACATGCCTCGATGTGC
Organism: Inga laurina; assembly: GCA_963855925.1. Lineage (NCBI taxonomy): Eukaryota > Viridiplantae > Streptophyta > Magnoliopsida > Fabales > Fabaceae > Inga > Inga laurina. The sequence continues at coordinate 45,715,471 of OY979709.1, read as the reverse complement.
GTGCCAATCCCTCGGGCTCTCTACTCGGTCCTAGAATGTCAAATGTACAGTTTAGACACTTTCATAGTATTTCTAGTGGTTGTATTATTCTATGATGAAATTTTATTAAAATGCCCCCAGGACGTCGGCCCGGCCCTGCCGTAACCGGCCCGATGGTACGTTTTCCCAAAATTTTGACTAGGGCTATTTTGATGTATTTTTTCCCAAGGAATCCATTTCCATGCTTAAAGTCAGAAAATTCAATGTCAAATTACAAAAATACCCTTGACAACCCAGATTTAGGAATTTTAGAAGCATTTTCATAATTATATTTTTTTGGCCTCCACCGAAAAAGTGACCAACTGTAACCCCAACTATTTTTGCCTATTGAATCTAATGGAACCATATATTTTATGAAAATCCACCTTCAATTACATATTTACCCCTGGCAGCCCCTATGTGAGGGTTTTAAGACCATTTTTGTCATTTCACTTTTTAGGGATTTTCTCACTTCGCACCCAACATGAACCCTACACAATTTTTCATTCTAAACACAATGGAATCATCAAAATCCAGTCCCAACACTGTCCAACACAGATCTGGACGAAATTCTTTAATAATTGGAGAAAATGAAGTTTTATGATTTCAATTCATAAAACACCTTCTTATGACCTTTAATCACTTGTTTAACCACTTAATCACATTCTAAATATGATTAGACTAAATTTGGACAGCACCTCCCCTCAGGGTTAGGACTTTACAAACTTGACAAAAGTCAACAAAACCAAACACAAACCTCAACAATAACACCATACTAATTTAGATATAAGGTTTGTGAGGTTACCTTTTTAGATTTTGAATCTTCTCTCTCTAGACATCTCCTCTATCTCTCTTGAGCTAAGAATGGTGTCTTCAAGATCATGGATGCATGAAGAATCAAGGTTTAAAGAAAGATCTAAGACAAAATCAGAAGAAACCTTAAGAGTTTAGCTTCTTACCTTAAGATTTACTCTTCCTCTTCTCTCTAGCTCTCAAAGTCTCTAAGGCACTTCCTCTCTCTCTTTCTCTTGTGACTTGGACGAAATGAATGAAGGGAGGGGAAGAGAAAAGCTTCATAAAAATGCTCCATTGATCATAAACCATTGATCTTATCAAGGGTTGTTATGGTGACACATATTTCTCACCATACCTCCCTCCATACCTTCACCCGTACTTTGACTCACTTTATGCCTTACTTGCTCCATACTTCCCTAATAATGTGACTTACTTGCTCCCTTATCATCACCCTACCATAATCATCATGTCCATATTTCATATCATACCCACCTTACCATTGTCATCATTATTCTTTTCTTGTAGTATTTTGGACATATGCTCATGAAATTAATCATCTTTTAATCTCTTCTTTATATGATAATGGTGCTTAGCATGTTAAATTTCATTAAATCAAATTTCCTCCATGCATTTCATGCTAGGCGAAATTATGGAAGAGAAAGGGAATAATATGTATTTCATAAATTCCATAATTCAATTAAATGAATTATGTGTAATTCCCTCTAATTTCACAATTCTTGATTTATTCCATCAAGAATATTCCAATTATGCATTTTTCTTTATTTTCCTTGATTAATTGAAATTAACTCTAATTAATCAGAAAATAATTAATCTTGATCAAAATTGGCAAAATTATGATTTTGCTATCACCTTTGTAATTTAATTCATTTCTTGAATTAATTTGCCCATTTCCTTATGAACATGAATGTATCAAAATTCATAAGATCCAAATTCATGAATATTCACCATTTTACTGAATTTCTCAATTAATTATACTATATTTTTTGTAAATAAAAATTTGGGGTGTTACATGCAACATATGATATGATTAAGTAACTTATTTAACTTTCTTAATCTCTCTAAAAAAAATTAACTCTATATTATATTTAGAACAAAAAAGAGTAATAAGGTTTGATACTTATTGCTACGAGGAGTGCCCAAACCAAATTGATTGTGAAAATGAGACCTTATTTATTATTCCGAAACCAAATGTGAAAATGAGACCTTATTTATTATTCCCATGTCTTGAGATTCGATGACAGGTCTCTCACGTGAATCAAGCCCTATATAGTTTTGTCTAACAAGTTTATGCAAAGTTATCATATTTATTTGGGTTAAGGGATAATTTTGTCTTAAGAGTTTTTATTAAAGATAATTTTATCTCAGAAGTGTTAAAAATAGAGTAATTTTACCCTAGCCATTATCTCAGTTAATTTTGACTGTTAGTTAACTAAATAGCTGAACTGATAGTCCACATGTCATCCATATCATTTTTGTTAAAATATAAATTTATGCCGGAAGTACATGTGTTCATTTACTTCTTTTTTCAAAGTTAGATTTAAAATTTTCAGGGTAAATTTACACCCTAAAAAAATGTGGATGACATGTGGACTACTAACCCAGCATATTTGAACAACTAACGGTCAAATTAATCGGGATAACAGTCAGGATAAAACTACTCCATTTTTTACCCTTCTAAGACAAAATTACCCCTGGGCGAAAATTTTCAGAACAAAAATGCCTTTTAACCCCATTTATTTTTACTTTTTCCCCTTCTTCACACGCATGAATTGTAAAGCTATTTAAAAAAATAGAAAATTGGAAAAAACAATGAACATGTTAGAAATCATACTTTGTTGCCAATAATAGGGGTTGGCTAAAATAAAAAATGTTATAACGGTTGTTCAAATGTTTCAGGTTTGTGCAAGTGCAAATGTAAAAACATGTTAACATGAGTTATATATTTTTAATTAGCCTCGACAATATTTAAATATAACTTAATAATGCTGAATATCATGTAGCTATATTAAAAAAAATCAAACTTTGTTATTCTACCAAGGAATTCGTACTTTGTTAATTAAAGTTGACGACTTGATTTTGGTTAAAAAAATTATAATCATCCTATTTTGATATGAAAAATATATTTTGATCAATTAATGGACCTATAAACAAAAATATACACTAACTTTATGTTAATTGGGATTAGTGATGAGCAAATCCATTATTTGAATACATAACATTGGGAAAATGTAGGAGTTCCCGAACTTTTTCTCAAATATAAATTCAGTTTCAAAATTTTGATTTGTAACAATTTAATCTTGATAGTTTTTATTTGTGCAATTTATGAATCAGACAGTTGTGATATGACAAGTATATTTTGATCAATAATTGGACCTATAAACAAAAAATGGCCAGCAGTCTATATATCTATAACATGTTCAACTTCAAAAAGCACAGATACGGTATCGCTTTGGCAAGGATCCAACTCAAAGGTTAATTTTTGAGATGTTATGCTGTGGCTATTTGGTTTAGAAGTTTGAATGGTGTGGGTGTCATTTTTCTTGCACTTAATAAAGTATTCACTCTATATATTCACGTTGATACGATTTTGGGAAGAAAATGACATCATACGTGATTATGTATAAATTCTCTGTGTGTGTGTGTGTCTTTTAATTATAATACTAGCATCCTCTTTTCTTTTGATTATAGCTACTTTCCCAAACTTTCTCTCTTCTCCGTCTCTCGTCTCTTCTCTGTTTCCATCTCTTCCTTTCTTTCTTATCTCTCTTCTCATGTCTCCTTGTTTTGCATCAGAAAGAACTAGCACACATATTTTATAGATAACTATCAAATTAACTAATTTTCTTAATCTTTGTATATTACTACATATGATTCTTAATATAAAAGTTAGTAAGAGATTGCATTTGATTTTAAATATAAGACAATATCAACTTTATCTTCTAAATTTATAATTTTTTTTAAAGTATCCTTATCAATTTCACACATTAAGAAGTTTCTATTTAAGAATAATAGTGATGAAAGGTAACCGTTTTTTTTTTCAAAAAAGACCAACATATATTTATTACAAATAACTAATATAACTAACTTCCCTGATCTATCTAAATTAATCAATTATCTCTTATATTAAAGAATAAAAATAGTAGTTATCCAGCTCCTACTCTAAGTTAGTAACAAACGTATGAAGCACTTAATCTAATTTGAAAGATTTAGACTTTTTATATCATAATTTCTTTCAAATTTTATATTACATACCAACTCATTTTAATAATTATATAGAATAAAAATTATCCATAATTTTGTTTCAAAATATTATTACCAATTATTCAAAAGAGTTAATTCCATCTTTGGTCCTTATAGTTTAAAGTCATTTTAGTTTTGACCCCTGAATTTTCAAACATGTGGTTTTAGTCTTTCAAATTTATTCCGTTTTAAGTCGTTAATCCCTAAAATTTCAAAAAGACTTGGAGCGAAAGTTAACACCATTGATTAAGATTTTGTGGATATTGGCTGACCAAGCTGAGGTGAAGAAAAAATATTCTAAACTTAGATTTTTTAAAAGCTTTTATATAATTAAGAAAAGTACATATAAAATCAAGCTGATGGCCTATGAATTATGATCAGAAACAGTTCCTGTTCCATCCGACAGAAACCTGCTCCCAAAGAACGAAGCTTGGGACTTGGTTCTAATGCCCTGAACAAGAACAAGTCATTGCTTTGAAGAATGAAGAGAAAGTCCAAGATCTTCATTGGGGTTGATAGTTCTGGAGATTATATCAGCTGGCAGTCTCTAATACTTTTATTTTCTGAGTTTTGGCCACTTTCTTCAACTCTCTGACCATAGTTCAACAAGCAGGATCATATTAAACACAATTGTGTGCAGAACTCTTAGCATATAAGAGAAGGTATCCAACTGTTCTTGCATCATATTGACTATGCTTCAGTTCAGTTTTTCAGCATGGAAAGACGTTGCAATGACTTGTTCTTATTCAAAGCAACAGAACAAGTCCCAAGCTTCGATCTTTTGGAGCAGGTTTCTGTCGATCGGATGGAACAGGAATTGTTTTTGACCATAATTCATAGGCCGTAAGCTTGGTTTTATATGTTGTTTTTTAATTATATAAAATCTTTTAAAAAATGTAAGTTTAAAATATTTTTTTCACCTTAGCTTGCCAAGTCAACATCCATACGATTTTAATACCATATAAACTTAATTGATAGTATTAACTCTAACTACAAATCCTTTTGAAACTTAAAAGACTAACAATTTGAAATGAAGTAAATTTGATGGACCAAAATACATGTTTAAAATTGTAAGGACCAAAACTAATAAAATGACTATAAACTAGGTACTAAAGATGGTATTACCTTGTTCAAAATCAAAAAAGTAATGATTTGAAATTGAAGAATAAAAATCCTATAGTAGACAAAATTAAATCTAAATAATCTGCAGATATATCATATTGATATTGAACATCGACACCATTAATAATAACTGTTCACTTCACTTTCAATATGGATTCTATTCTTGAACCTTTCCTTTGTCCTAACTGAATTTTCCTTGTTATTATATTTTTTTTCAGCTTAAATTCTCTTAGTTTTCTAATTTCTATTCTCCATTTTTTGTTGGGGGGCCAAAACTTGTTTTCAGTTGCTCGCCATTACAATGGCGACAAATCAATAAAAACAAGGGGAGGCATTTAGTGGGCAAAAGACCATTAACTTGCATGTTTAATGTTGACAAATATGGACAATAATTTGAATATTAACAAGAACAATAATAATAATATGCTACGAGTAGTATAATGTATAGAATATGTTGAAGGTCATTTTTTCGCCCGTGATTAGGTCCGCACCGTAACAACTATGTTCCGCCCGCTGTTTTCACACTTGGATTAAATTTAAAGCACATTGAGCCAATCCAACTTCTATTATATTAATGTTTGTCTTTACTTTAACCCACTTGTTATTAAAAACTGTTAATCAAATCTTTGTCAATAGAACCGTGACAAATATATCTAAATAACTTTAAACTGTTCCTTATATCCCAAAAAAATTAGAAGGTAAAAATGGATTAATCTCTCCGATTCTGAGAACCAGAGCAAAAATTTTATAATTTTTAACAACAAAAAATCAGCATTTTATATGCATTGTAAATGAAAAAGAAACATTCAAGTAATTTTTGTAAGATATTAAAATTAATTTTAAGTAAATGAAATTAAAAATGTATAGTATAGTATGAAGAAATGAGTTGAAAAAAATAACTTTACTTTAATTTTTTTTCTAGTCATATAATGCGAAAGGAAAATGATTAAAGTGCTTTACACTCCAATATGGGCCTATGAATAATCACATTAATAACTAACTATAGCTACAATTATATACGAATTCACTAAATTGAGGTTCTAATAGAGATCACCCGTTTAGAGAAGTTATTGAAGATGCAAGATTATGGATGTAAAAAAACTAGCAGATCCTTGTCACATATGTCTCTAAAGAGCAGAATACTCTAACGGATTATTTGGCTAGATTACTAAGAATTTTGTTATCTTTGATCACCAACCACCTTCTTTTTCGGAGGTGGTTGTTGATCGTTGTTTTATTTTCCTGATGGAATAATTTGTATTGTTTGTCTTTGTATATATTATTGTAATCCAGTTTATCATTCAAAAAAAAAAAAATTGGCCAAATTGATCAATTGGATAGTTTTTAATTATTTATTACTTATCTTTTTATTTAATAAAGTGATACAATAAGGCACGACTCAAAATTAAGATGGTCTGCATGTATAAGGAAAAAATGAAGACAAATTATAAGGCATCTTCCTCAGATCCAATTCTATGTTTCAAATTGTCAACGAAGATAAAATGGTTTAAACTCTGCAGTTAGAACGCAGAGGAAAAACAATTTAAGTCGACCGCCCAATTGTGAGGCTTCCAAGCGTATTACTGCTAATACTATTATTTGTATTTTCAGGGGATAAAGAAATACTTTATTTGCCTTCAATAATCGTCAACGTTATGTTTCACAACATTCTTAGTATCATTTTATTTTTTTTCCTGGAAAAATGTTCAACTATAATCTTAATTAGCATGACTTATTCCAATAACAAATAGATTAGTGAAGAAAAATAACGGATTAACAAAAGCTCAGAAAATAATAAATAACTTTTTTATGGATATATGAAAGAAAAAACTCTATCTTTTTGCCCTAAAGTTTTTAAAAAATTGATTGCAAATTATTAATAAATATTTATAATTTATAAAGTTTGCCAAAAAAATTACTGATTCTTCTCAGAATTAGTTTTAAAGCCATATTTATATTTTTGAATAAAGACAATAGCACATTTAAAATACTATATCAATAATAAAAATACTAAATTAAAATTTTAAGGCACATAGATGTGATAATTTAATAATTCAATTATACACTTTCAACTGGCAAAAAAATGAATTATACACCTTAAATATTTTCTTATGAATAAAATTTGTCCATGATAAATATTTTTTATTTACGAAGGCGTCCTTTAAGGTTTTCCAAATCACGAAAATTATATGATGCTTTAACATTCATGGCAAAAAAAAAAAAAAAAAAACGCTTTAACATATTCGGACAAAGTCCAAAATTCTCGTGATTTGTATTCATTGTAGTTTTTTCTAAATAAATTTCTTGCAATAAATTTTCATTTAATGTACTTATTTAATAAATATATATTGTTTTTTACCTGAATAAATATGTATTGTTCTTTTTTGACAGAGAACAATGTTACTCCATTTGACAAGTTTGCTAATTTTGTGTGTACTGCCGAGGGCCGAATCACTTAAAAAGATGTACATTGAAGGGAAAAATTAGAAAATTGTAGTGATATCAGTAATGGCTGAAAAAGATGCAGGTTTAATAATTTGTCTCTTTTAAAAAAATATTTTCATTTTGAGTACAGAGTTTTTAATCCCCCCCCCCCCCCCCCGGGTAAAAATGCTTCTACTACTACTGTATTCGAAAACAACTTTCTTTCATATTTTGAAATGATTCCAAACAAATATATAAATGGTTAAGGCTCGCAGGCCTAAGCTAAGCCAAGCCAAAATTAATGGCTTATTTGATTTTTTTTAAGAATAATTTTTTTTTATTTTTAAAAACAAAAAAAAAAAAAGAAAAAAACTGGTTTGAAAAACTATTTTCAAATAAGTTGTTTTTAAAAACAAAAAATTGTTTTTAAAAATTAAAAAAACAAAAATAGTTTTTAGTTATTTTCTTTTTTTTCTCTTTTTTTTTTTCTTTTTTGATGTTGTCACCTATCCACTATCGACACCACACTACCGGTCTATGTCACCATTGGCAACGACCACTACTAAGTTACTTCAAAAAAAAATTTTTTAAAACAACTATCTAAATAGATATTTTTTTTTACTTTCAAAACTTGTTTAAAAAATTTTTTTATAAAACTGTTTTGAGGGGAAAAAAATAGAGAATACAACCAAACAAGGACTAAATAACCATGTATTAGCCACAAAATCCTCTGGATTTGATTCGAAGTAAAAGAAGTTGTTAATAATAATAATAATAATAATAATAATAATAATAATTTAGTGAAATGCACCCAATTATGATAATAATCATGGTTATCCTCTAAGAGCTTACTATTTTATCATTGACTTGGGAATGTACCTTACACTTTGCCAACTTGCTGTTGATTAATTCAAAAGCAACATCTACTAACACTACCAAAAAAAAAAAAAAAAGACATTTCCTAGCGGTAACCGCTACAAATACTACAAATTTATAGCGGTAAGCTTTACACCAAAAAGCGCGTGGATAAACCAATGTTATTTGTAGCAGTATGGTTTACGAAAAAAAAAAAAATCACTACAAATTTGGCGTCAATTTCCTGCCATAAGTTGTGGCAGCTAATTTGTAGTGGTTACATCATGTGAACCATGACAAATGTGGCGCCAGATGGCACGAATCAAGCACGACAATTGTAGCGATTATTTTGTAGCGGTTATGTGAACATAAACCACTACAGAATGCAAATGGTTGCCCTCTTGTAGCTGTTTTACAGAACCGCTACAAATGTAAACGAAATTTGTAGCATTTTTTGGTAGAAACCGCTATAGAACTTCAAGAGTCTTTATATTTGTAGTGGTTAAAGGGAATTGCTATAAAGTGTTCCATTGCCCGAGTGATTTGTAGTGGTTTGTGTAGCGGGTTTCTTAATAATCGCTACAAAAGTCAACGCTATAAATAGCCAGTGACCTTTCATTTGAGAGTTTTCCTTTATATCTGAGCTTTCTAACGTCTCTCTGAGAGTTTTGCTGTAACATTTCACATTTTTTAACTTGAGGTATGAAAGTTACATATTTTCTTTCCACTTTTTATTATTATTATTATATTTTATACATAAATGTGACTATTTTTTTGTTTTTTTTTTAATTATTTGCAGTGATATGGCTTGAGGGAGGGACAAGGGGAAGGAGCCCAAGCTTCCCCTTGACTGGTTCTGCGGGGTGGCAACAGCAGAGGAGGGGGCAACACGGAGGGAGGGCGACCGCGCTACAACAGATGACCCCACAGCAGCCACAGGAGTCGACCCCACCAGAGCCCCAATAGACTGCTCCACAGGAGGCGACCGCACCACAGGTGTCTAAGGCTATTCTGGGAGAGGGAGGTGAGCAGAGTGTCAGCAACTATGATGAGAACAAAGAGTTCGAGATCCTGATTCTGCTCAGTGACATTGAGTGGTTCCTGGATGAGGTGGAGGTTTAGGGCCAAAACAACCCACGACGGTTGTCTTCCCGGTCGACTAGGTTTGAGGTACAGGCCCAAGGTAAATATATTTTTTTATTGAATAAATTAAATATTTAAATTCGACCTATTAAATATGAATTTAAATTTATTTAATGTATGTGCTAAATTGTACAGATGAGTGGGGGAACATTTCCACGAGGAGCCTAAACGTGGCCGGTATGAACAGCCGGACCGAAGACCACAAGTTGTAGTTTCATGGAATGAGGCCACGGATCAGCCCATTGACAATGGGGATCACCTGTTCAATGCCTTCCTGAATGAGCTGGGCTTGAATTAGATACAGTCCCCCTTCACTTCAGGATAGGGAGGAACATTCTCAAGGGGCCGAAGGACTTGGCGTGTGATGAGGTAGTGAAGGTAATTAATAGTATTTAATTATATTTTATATTTTGTAATTAATTGTATTTAATTATTTTTTATTCAATTGTGTTACAGCTTAGGTTTGCTGTCCGTGACAACCGGAAGAGGTACACTCTGATGAAGAAGGGCAACGACTGGAGAAATAGAAGGAATTGTCTCTTCCACTGTTTGAATAAGGATGGGACGATTTCTCTACAGTAGCTGATCGAGATCGTTTTGGACGGCGTCTCACCGAACGACTTTTAGGAGGAGCGCAAAGGGGCAGGTAATTTATTTATAATTATAATCTAAATTTCATAAATTGTATGTTTTTAAAAATTATAATTGTTTTAATACTTTTAATATTGTTTTTTTTGCAGGTGCTTTTTCATAGGAATACAAGGTGTCGAGGGCAGCAAAGGATCAATCACACTGTAGAATCAAAGACCTTTGTTGTCATTTATAGTGATCTGGTAATTTTTTACAATGTCAATTACTTTTAGCTGGTGATTTCATATTATAAATTTAGTATTTTGTTGTTTATAATACTAATTTAATTTTTAATTTTTTAGGAGAGAAAGGCATGGCCGGAGAACTATCTGAGGACTACGGGGAGTTATTCACTATCACCCATAGACACTATAATGGAACTCTGACCTCTCAGCAGGCAGAGGAGGCCATTGTAAGTTAATTTATTATTTTATAATAATAATTTATTGTTATATTGTTTATAAAACTACTTTATTGTGAATAATAATTAATTGTTTCATAAAATGACAGGAGCGAATGCAGTAGTCGTAGGCTAAGTTGCAAGAGACCCTGACCCAACAGTCACATGGGTATATGGACCCCACTGCTCCATTGAAAGCGGGCCCGAGTCCAGTTGAGCACCCTGGATACGTGAGGGGGATAGGGATAGGTGCCAGACCTAGTATGGTCTATGGCAGGAGCGATGCCTCTGAGACTAGCAACTCTCGAGCATAGACGTCCGGGGTCAGACGTCTGAGGGATGAGTCTGTTGATAAGCTTCGTTCAGAGGTTTCTAGGACACAGGCTGCGGTTGCCCGTCAGATGCAACAGTAGGTCGATTTCTACCATGCTTAGCATACGCAGTGGTGAGATATCACGAACTACATGCTGGAGCGGTCGTAGAGTCACTTGTTCCTCGACGAAGAGCATCTACAGGTCCCCATGTCCCTAGGTTTGTCGTCCAGTTGGCTCCTCCTTCTGATGATGATGGTGCTGTTAACTCTGCTCAGCACCCTGATACAGTCGCACCAGGGGATGCCCCCCCTGAGGGAGGATCTGATAATCAATGTCGTGATACTTCCCCTCCTGAGGGAGGACCTGATCATCATCCTCCGAGTAATTAGTTTATGTTTTTTATTAGTTACATTTAGGACACTTATATTTTTTTTCAAACATCTGTACAAAAACTTGGATATTTATATTTTCAGAGTCTTGTTAAATTCTTCTTTCATTTACAACGATTATATTTATATTTTTAGAACTAACCAAAAAAATAAATAAAAATTTATTTGTAGTGGTTTTATTTTAACAACCGCTACAAAATATGAAAGATTGAATTTTGTAGCAATTTAAGGCTGTAACTACTACAAATACCGCTATAAATTCAACCTTTGTAGCGGTAATTCAATTATAATCGCTACAAAGTGGAAAAAAATTATAAACACAAACAACAGTCATGAACTTTGTAGTGGTTGTAACAACAAAAGCCGCTACAAAAGGGCATTTTCAAATTTGAGTTTTTTTATATCCTGCCATGTAGAGCCGATAATACGGGTTCGACCCGCTGGCTCAACCTGCTGGCCCATGGGTTAGGACAGGGCTGTTTCCCAACCCACAAAAATGCGGGCCGCATAACTTGCGGGTTGGCCCATAAATTTTTTTTTACATATAATAATTTTATAAGACTTGTAAGTTTTTCACTCCTATTTTGGTACCTCCCAATCCAAAGAGAAAAAATCTTAGCCTCTTCTCATCTTCTTTAAACAAAATTATTATATCTTGGTTGTTTGAGAATGAGTTTATGTTTTGCTTAAAAACTTTGACAAATTTAATAACTTTATCTCTTAAATTTTGGATTATATTTTTAAATTTTATAAGAGGAATGATTGATACCAGGAAGGTAAATTTAATAACTCAAATATATGTGTCTCATATTTTCGGCCTTTTTAAAAAAAATAGAATTTTCTTTTTCAAAAAAAATGTGGGCCCACGGGCTGGCCCGCAACCCCGCACACTACGGGTTAAGGTTGGCATTTTGCCAGCCCGTATCGCATGGCCCACGGGTTGGTGTGGGCTGGCCCGTATTCCCAGCTCTACTGCTATGCAGCTTTGTAGCGGTTTTTCAATTAAACCACTACAAAGTAACTAGCCCATTTGTAGCGGTGTATATAAAGAACCGCTACAAAGTTAAAATAATTTTTTTATTAGCCAACGGTCATGAAATTTTGTAGTTTTTTTTTGTCATAACCACTACAAAGTATCAAACATATGAAATTCGAATTTCATATCCTGCCAACAGTAGTGAAAATTTGTAGCAGTTTTCTTTAAGAAACCGCTATAAAGTGAAAATAAAACTTATTTTAATGGCCAACGGTCATAAAAATTTGTAGTTGTTGCCTTTAAGCTAAGCGCTACAAAATGATACTCAGTAGCAGTTGTGGAACCGCTACAAAATGTTAAATGTTGGAGAAGTTCAATATAATCTAGGAATCTGTCATTTTCTATTCACTCATCTTCTTTACTAAATTTTCTCATTAACTATGGGTAAGTTATGAATCAGGTTGCCAATCAATTCTTTAGAATATTTGTACGGATTAAACAATTTTTTGGATTTTGCATACTCTCACGCCAGCTGTAATGGCAAGATCGTCTATCTGTGTCGTAGATGCAAGTTCAAAAAGTAGTATGCACGACAATTTGTTAAGGAACATTTGCTTTAGAAGCCTTTCCCGGAAGACTATACGTTCTGGATAGTTCATGGTGAGAAGGCCGGTATGAGATATGATGATGCTTTTCCTTGAAATTCACAAGTAGGAGTTCAACTAGATGAAGATGATCCTATTAATGATGTTGTGTGTGATGCGTTTGGTTTTCAAGATGACAACTTCAACGAAAAAGTGCAGGGTTTAGAGCCGGTGTTTTTGAGGAATGAAGCAGCTCAGGATTTTTTTAGCTTGATAGATGAAGTAGATCGTCTTTTATATCAAGATTGTTGAAAATACTCTAAATTATCTTTCTTGATCAAGTTGTATCATATCAAGTGCTTGTGTGGAATTACAAATAAGAGAATTTCAATGTTGTTGAATCTATTACAAGATGCATTCCTCGATGGGGAGATTCCTAAAACGTTTTATGAGGCCAAGAAGATTATTAACAGATTGGGCTTAAGCTACCAAAAAATTGATGCATGCCCTAATGATGGTATGTTGTATTGGGGAGACTTGCCAGTAGGGAGACTTGTAAGCGATGTCACACATTGAGGTACAAGACAATTCAGAAGGGAAAAAACATAAGAAGAAACCTACAAAGATTCTTAGGTATTTCCCTTTGAAGCCGAGCCTAATTGTTTATGTCGTGCCAAATGGCGAAGCACATGAGGTGGCATGACATTGATAAGAATGAAGATGGTAAATTATGTCATCTATGGGTTGCAGATGCCTGGAAAATGTTTAACAATGACTTTTCATCTTTCACGGCTAACCCCTAAAATGTTTAGCTTGCTTTCATGACCGACGGTTTCAATCCATTTGGGAATCTTAGCACAAGTTATAGTATTTGACAGGTAATCTTAGTTTCCTACAACTTACCCCCTAGATGTGTATGACACAAAGCTCCTTCATTTTGTCTATGATCATTTCAGGCAAAAAGGCACCAAGTAATAATATCGATGTGTTTCTCCAATCGCTTATTGTGGAATTGCTTAACCTATGGAATGTTGGCATCGAGATATATGACGAGTGTGAGAAGACATTGTTCAACTTGCGTGCAGCGTTGATATGGATGATTAGTGACTTTCCTGGCCTGTGAACATTATCCGGGTGGAATGTGCATCTGGGTCGGCATGTTCTGTAATCCCCTACCTTAATAAACGTAATTAAGATGCGATAATGCATAATAAATTAGATTAGAGACCATCGGATAATTTAAAACTCATTTCAACTTCTTATCTTACAGTAGTGTTTTCACAAAATCTTTCAAAATTTCTTCCCTATCCTGGTCTCAAGTTCAAATATCGAATATAATTACCTGTGCAGTTATATTACATTTAGACATATCAGAGTGTACAGCAAAATTTCCGACAACCCCGAGTTTAATGCTAAAGGTTATACTAAGGGTTTCAATTCCCATTTAGGGGATTATACCACCATATACAGAATGTTATTCACATCCAAAAATAATATACAGTTATCTCGTTCCAAAATAGATAACCAACAGTTCCAACTAAACATCTCTACTAAGTCCTAGCCGCTCTTGGTGGTTCGCTTCTCCTTCGAGCCACTTGCTCTGTTGAAATGTTAGTCAATGGAAAAATGAGAATCAAGAGAATCCCAGTAGTAACAAGTCACTCATACGGTGTATAAGCACATAGCATATACGATCATGTTAAGTAGCATCACAATGATATATGGCTCACGCCATATACAACAACACTCATGGCTGTAAACACTATGTGTCAGCTTCTGCTGCTATCTCAATACAACAGCTTACGCTGTAATTACTTTGCCAGCTTTTGTTGTAATCTCAAAGCATCACAATGTATCACAATGCATGATAAACATACATTCAATGCTTTACACATAGTATAAGAGAGAGAGTCACTACCTTGTCCTTTTCTGACGTTCTCCAGCACAGTGGGCTCGCAAGTTTAGCAAATGTCAAATCCTGTAAACCGATGTCAAGAGTGGCGGATTAAGACTCTACTCCTAATTCTCACTTTTAAATACTTAAAATAGGTTATCACCTAAGTCCCTTAAGTGACTATAATAGGCTCAACGAAAACCTAGAGGAATTGGGGAGTACTAGGTTAGAAACCACTTTTCAAAATCACAAAATGCTGAAAATGGGGGTTGGTTAAAGCCAAGAATTCTTTGGCTGCAGCCAAAATGTGCACAGAAGGTTTTTGGTTGCAGTCAAGATTTTCTGGTTACGGCCAAAACGTGCACAGAAAGTTTTGCGCTACAACCAAGAATTCTGACTACAGAAAAGGAAACTTCAAAAAATCATAATTAATCCTAGAAAAATTGAAATGAGATGATCTCAAAGCCAAATGAAAGCTATTTAAGTCCTATTCATAGAAAAAATATGA
The DNA here is from genome assembly GCA_963855925.1 of Inga laurina. Taxonomy (NCBI): domain Eukaryota; kingdom Viridiplantae; phylum Streptophyta; class Magnoliopsida; order Fabales; family Fabaceae; genus Inga; species Inga laurina. The sequence continues at coordinate 45,700,158 of OY979709.1, read as the reverse complement.
ACCATCACCAGAAATCACCACACAATTCCAGAATTACAAAAAATTCCACACTGCTCCAGAATTAAGTTCAGTTTCGACATCAAACTTTGGGCAACTAAAACTCCCAGTTCAAAAAATGAAATGACACAAATTATATGTCCATTTTGAATCTTGGAATGTGAACTTTAAGACTAGATAGTTTCATAATTTTTAGACACCATTTTCCTATTCAAAACATCCAAACAACTTGACTGCCCTGTACAGAGTTCTAAGAGACAGAATTTCAGTTTTTGCATATGTGCCTCCAATGGTTTCAAAATCAAAAACCAAACCTATTCCCACACAATTTTTCACAAGGAACCCATTGAAATCCCTAAAAAAACAACCCAATTCCCATCACACATACACAAGTTCTGTTTTGGGCAGCCATGAACACACAATGCGGAATTTTTCCAAACTTTCCAATCAATGATCCAAACCAATTCAAACCAATTTCATTGTTCAAAACATACAACAAGACACCTATTCCAATACCAATTTACCATGCTATACACAAGACCTTAATGGCACAAAAATTAACGCAAAAATCCAAGAATTCAAAGTTCAACCAATAACCACAATGAATATGTCAAAACATACCAAATTCTTACCTCTTCCTCTTTTCAAGACTAGTTTCTTGATTTCTCTTCTTCCAATTTTTCACAAGCTCCAAAACACCTTCTTTCAAAAATCTAAAACCATAGGAATAAAGCTCTTGTAACCACAAAAAATATTAATGAAGGTGAATTGAGCATTTAGGGATAATTACTCACCTAAATCTTAAACTTCCTCTTTCTCTTTCCTTCTCTCTTTGGACGACAATGGAAGCAAGATGAGAGAGAGATGAGATGGTGAGGATGAACATCAGATTTTTTTAGCCTTTCAATTGCCTCTTGGACGTCCAAAATGAGAGAGGGAAGAGAGAAACACCTTTTGACACTTTGACCTCAAATTCATGGCTCTTATGTTGACATGTGTCAACATCTTATTCCTTCTTCCAAGTACTCACATGCACACTCATACACACAATTCCACCTCTTGGTCAATAAATCCTAACCATTGATCTCAAGTTACCTATGAGTTTTCTCTTCGGTAATTGACCAATTGGTCGTTAACTTTCCAATTTTACCATTTTGCCCCTGATTATGACAATTTCACTCAAACTACTTCTAAACTCATTTGCATTATTCCAAAACATCACTATGTGCCCTCCCCTATATTCCAACCCATTCAAACATTAATCCACACATAAGCATATATATAGGGCTTAGGCATTAATTAAAACACATTCATATCGAATTCTTCAATAGTTACAACACTGCTAGTATAATTAGCCCTTAATCCTAAATTGGGTCATTACATGTTCAGCTTGCAATTTTGACTTTGACGTAGTGCGCCTTCCATATAGTCGAAAGTGGTGCTTCATAGGGTATTGGAGATTTCTCAATGGAAGGCACAAGTTTATATTGCAACGGAATCGCTTCAATGGAAAACCAGAAAAAAAAAAAAGAGAGAGAACCACCTCAAACTTTATCCTATGAAGATATCTAACAGCAGCTTGAGGATGTTGAATTCGAGTACACAAAAAGCGATTATTCAGCAAAAGTAGGGCGAAAGACGGGTAGGACTTCTGTGCCTCAGCAATGGAGGAAGATAAACATTTTCTTCATTCTTCCATATTAAGAATCTAATTTACTTCATCACATTCTTGATGTCATGCACATTGAAAAAAAAATTTGCGACAATGTGCTATATACGCTGCTTAACGAACCCGACAAGTCAAAAGATCATCTTTAAGTGAGGAAAGATTTACGCGCCATGGGAGTTCGTGAAGATGCGTGGCCAGATGAGCATGACAAATTTCAACCGACAAAGTTCACCCTCACAAAACTGAATAAGGAAGTCTTCCTTACGACGTTGAAGAAAATAAAAGTTCCTGATGGGTATTAAGGCAACATTTGTTGATGTATTGACATGCAGGCTCGTAAGGTTGCTGGCCTGAAGAGTCATAACTCACATTTTCTTATGCAACAATTACTCCCCCTGGCTATAAAAAATGCACTTCCTCCCAATATGTCCATCATTTGGTGAAACTTTATTCTTTCTTTCAGAAGTTGTGTTCTAAAGTTTTGATCATGAAGGAGCTCGATCAGCTGCAGTGCAAAATCATTCTTATGCTTTGTCATTTAGAGATGACCTTTCCTCCATCTTTTTTTGCTGTGATGGTTCACCTTACAGTCCACCTTGTTCATGAAATAAAGCTCGTTAGCCCAGTTCAATATTAATAGATGTATCCTATTGAGATGTACTCATTTTATAAATGTGCATCATGGTTAGTTCCTATATTTGCTAGTCACCATTTTCAGCATTTAGTATCATTTTTCCCTTCTTTACTTGGTACGTTTCTTGGAAAATTGAAATCTTACGTAAAGAATAAGGCGTGACCAGAAAGTTCTATAACTTAAGGTTATATAGGGGATGAGGTCCTGTATTTTTGTTCAAGGTACTTTGATGATATTGAGACGGCTTTCAACTACCCGCTTCGTGTAGACAATTGTCTTACACTTATACCAACATCAGGAGAATTTATCCCTCGTGTTGGTAAACAAGTTGGAGGAACTGACAACTTCAAACTAATGGCAACTGAAAAGTTGCAAGCACATAAACATGTCTTGATTAATTGCACTCAAGTTGAACCCTTTCTTCGGTAAGAATTGTACACTCATATGTTATTTTATATCTTTTGTAACCTTTTTTACTTATATTTCATGATCGCCTTCCCATGATTAATTGCAGGGAATTCAGAAATCATGTGAAGCGTCAACTCAGAATCTATACACAAACATCCTCCGAAGTTGAAAAAAAAGGTCAATAAAGAATTCCCAAGTTTGTTTGCGTGCAAAATACTAATGCCCCATTTGGTACAGTGGAAGAGTTTTTAATGGAAGTGGAAGTGGAAATAGAAGTGGAACTAGAAGTGGAAGTGGAGGTGGAGGTGGAGATAAAAGTATGTTTGGTATGCCTATGGAAGTATGATATAATTTTTAATTAATACATTCATTTTCAATATAAAATGACCAATTTACCCCTATGAACAAAAAAAAGCTCCTCCCAAATCAGTTCTGACGACCAACCTCCACAGAAAAACTGTCGATGTCACCGGCGAGCAACATAGAAATCGTCGGCAGCCATGGAAGAAGATTATTACAACAACTAGAATCACCATAAGCAAGAAATCAAACCAAATCAAACAAGAAAATAACTAGAAAACTTCAGAGTCAGAAACTATAAACGAAATCGAAGAAAGAATTATAAACGAAACGCCATTTGGTGTCAGAGATTTGAAACTGAAGTTTCGTCCATCCTGCTTCATCGTCACGGATCTGAAGAGGGAGTAGAAGAAAATGAATGTTTGCTTTTACCATCCACCGACGCCTGCAAACCATCACCATTGTGATCTTCACCTTGGTCGTTGCCTTCACGGATCACAGAGATCGCAGATCGCAAAGCAAACCATCACCATCGCGATCTTCGCCTTAGCCATCCGTTGATGCCTTTGCCATCGCCTTCACCTTCCACCGTAGCCTTTGCCTTCATTGTCTGCCGTCGCCGTTGTTGGCCGTCCTTGTTCTCATCACCAAATGTGAAGGTTAAAAGGGTCATGTTTTTTACTTCCATAGATCTAATCTCAGTTCCATCGGCTATGGGTTGGAACTCACTTCCATCATTTTTTATGGAAGTGGGTTCTATGAGGAAGAGGAATCCATTGTACCAAACAAAAAAATGGTGGAACTCACTTCCACTTCCACTTCTCCACTTTCAATTCCTTGGTACCAAATGAGGCATAAATGACCACAACCCATACTCACCAGATTTTAGGCTCTGGTAATCAACCCTCTTGACCATGCAAAAAGGTTTACAGTATAAAATGTCAATGCTTTCAAGTTTTGTGTGGTTTCACGAGATCAAGGATTGCAAACTCAAAATTTGAGTGCTTATGGTACCTTTGGGAGAAGGAGTTATGAAAGTAACAGTGACGCTAACATGCAGTTCGGAGGCGTCCCTTACTATGGAAAGCTTCTTGATGTCGTCGAACTAAATTACCAAGGCCATTTCACCGTGACACTATTCAAGTATTTGTGGGCAAATACCACTACTTCCCGGGGACTCACAATTGACGACTTAGGCATCACATAAGTAAATTTCTCACGGCCAATTCACACTGGTCATTCTGAAGATGATGAGCCGTATATTCCTGCCTAAAAGACACACCAGGTTTATTATGTCGAGGACAAGAGGCACAGGGATTGATATATTGTGGTTCATTTAAAGCTTCGAGACCTTACGATATAGGTGATGGCAATAACATTACCTACAATAGTGAGCAATTTCAGCCTGTCAATTTTGAAAACTTCTTCCCTAAATGTGATAACAATTTACCTCTAATTTAGTGCATTTTTTTAAGTTCACATCATTTAAATTTAATATTTTTAAAAATAACACCATATTAACAATTTCTTCACACAATTTTTGTAGAGATGACGAGCAAGAATGATTAAACAAATTATGCTTTTATTTTTGTAACCCTTGATGTATATTTTTAAAAAAATTCAGGACAATATTTGACTGCTACAAAATCACCCAAAAACCGCTACAAAAGTAAAAACTGCTACAAATAACAAACAATAACCGCTACAAAACCTGTCACTTTAACCGTTATAAATGCTACGTAGATCCCTATAAATACCCCACCACACCTCATTTCAAACACTCCCCCCATTTCTTTTAACCCTACCTCTCTTTCGTTTTCTCTTATTTACAAATTTTTTCTTAAAAGCTGAACAAGGTGATGAAATATGGCACCAATTTCTTTTTTTTATTTCAATATTTTTTCCCTCGCATAATATTTATTCTCATTATTTTTTTTTGCAAATATTGAAGGACCTTTTCTTTTCTCACTATTTGCTATTTTCCTTACATAATGATAATCACATTGGAGCAGATAACATAATAATTTATTATTACCAACATATCCTCAATAATATTACCAATATAAAGTTTATACTTATCCAACTTAATTAAATCATTATTTTTAAATAATAATTACTATCAGCTAAACTACTTAAATAATAAACTATTCAATCCCATATTATAAAAATGAAGACAAATAATTGTATAATTTTTTTTAAAAATTTCACAAAATATTTGTAGCAGTTTTAAGAACTACAACTGCTACAAATTTAAAAACAAAATGAGATTAAATTTTTGGTACCAAATTTAAAATTTCATATGATATAAATATCGGTTATACAACCGTTACTAACTTTTGGAGCCATTTTTTTTACAACTTCACTTTAGTAGCGGTTTTGTAACTGCTACTAAAAAGGAGCCAAATTTTTATTTTTCATTTTCTACCAAACAAAAATTTGGCGTCAACTCTTATAGCGGTTATAAAACCGCTACAATTTTGACAGATAAAGTGTTATCAATATGAGAATCTTGTAGTGGTTGAAATGAATCACTACAAACATAGTAGCGATTTTATTGCTTGAGCAACGATTATATATAACCGCTATAAAACCATTTGCAACAGTGATTTTGGTAGTGGTTGACTAATGTTGTTTGTAGCGGTTAAAATCGCTATAAATACGTCTTTTTAACCGCTACTAAATTGCATTTTTTTAAAGAGTAATAAAAATAGAGTTTGCTTTTGATTTGTAACATATGGAACACTTTCAAAGATTTTTTTTATATCTTTTATGCAATTATAATATATATGCATGTGGCTTACATTTTTTAAGCATTATGATGTTCAAGTTTAAACTAGAGGTAGTGCTTTCATCCACATAACCTTTTTTTCATTAATAATATTCAAACTCAAATTTTCTCAAATTTATTAAAAGATAATGGTTATAGAAAGGGATCTTTTGGTTAATAATATATCTAAAAATATGATTTTTAACATACCACAATAATGTCTTACGATTCATATAACCGACCCCACCTAGTAGAATAAAGGCTTGTTGTTGTTGTTGTTGTTGTTGTTGTTGTTGTTGTTGTTGTTGTTAAAAGATAATAATTAAGTTTTCTCCATGTGATCATCCAATCATTCTTGTTTTGAATTTTTTTTCTTCCTTGCCAAGCTGCCCTTGTCTTCCACTCACATTTTTTGGTTCGGACTTGATTATTTGATTTTTTTTCAATATAAATTATTTCATATATAAAATATTTAATATAAAATTTGAGATGACAATAAAACAAAAGTTCTTGGTAAAAAATTAAAATAAATAATTTAGCTAAATAATAAATATGAAAACGACATAAAACTTGTTTGTAACAAAAAAAATTAGGTGAGTTGAGTGTTAAAATTATGACCTGAACTTTCAACGATTTACTTAAAAGCTAAGAAATGCTAACCTGTTGGACTTTGGGTCCAAGTCCGCCCTTGATGGGCTGGACTATTTGATTAAGGACATAAGTTGCCTTATCAAATAATAAATCAATCAGCATAGATTGTTGCTTGGTAAATAAGTTGTCAATTAATTGTGGGATTATGATTGAGAAACAAATCGCCATGATTGAGAAATCGATTGAGAATCAATCAAATTAAATTACCAACTTGGAGAGCAAGAAAAGGGTGCACACACTACCTAATTAGTGGTCACTCTGATCACTATAAATAGGGTGTGCCTCTAGCATTGCAAACCACCCTTGTCCTTGAGCTCTCTGGCAATTCCCTCTTATCTACCATCTTGCTTGTTTTGGTGCACTGCTGTGCAAACCTTGATTAGGCTCTTGTAGTCTAATCCTTGCGTGGGCTCCCAAACCCGGATTCGGTTTTACCAGTACGCGCTTCTACACTATGCTTAATGTTTATTATTCCATCATTGGCATCAGAGCCTGCTTGTTCTTGTGGCTGTATTCAATATGTGTTTTGCCATTTTTTTTAATATATACATGCATATATTTCCGTATATATGTCAACGCATGCGTATATATATATTTCTGATTGCACATGTTCATATGATTCTTATTATTCTTCCGCTGCTACTCTGTGAATCTGCATGTCCTCTGTATTCATCTATACCGCATGCAATATGAACCTGTGCCTCTCTCTCTTTGTCTCCTCTCCTCTGTAAGAAAATTTGTTTTTTTTGTTTATTCACATGTACTCACATGATCCCATATTGCGTTTTCGTTTCTGTTTAATGACTATTTCCTTGAAGCATGTCTTTTTCCATTTTCATCGATCGAAATTGGAATGTGTTTTCTCTCTTCTCGTTGTTTCTGTAAATTTCGTTTATGGTTCTTGAATCTGTGAGAATCCGAAAAACAGAAACTTGAACATATAACTAAGTGCATGAGATCATAAAACGTAAGAAGAAAGAGAAGGGCCATGTTTTCTGTGTGAATCTGACGATCACCGATGAGCTTTGTGAATTAGGTCTTTAAAAATGTGAGCCTCTATGTGAAACGAGGTAATGAACGTGAAGTATTCAAGGAGACAGTTCCAACGGCACCGGAATCGCTTGAAATGGAGGTTGGACGAGGGAGATATAAGGGGTCAAAGCTGGGCGGGTCATGACGGACCCGCCGGAGCTCCGGTCGGAAGAAGATGACCCAGGGTGGCCAAAACGGCGTCGTTTTGGCCAAAACCCCGAAACGCACCGTTCCACTAAGTGAAACAGTGGCGTTTAGGCACTGGCCAAAACGACGTCATTTCGGCCAGTGGGGGCGCTGCGTTTCAATTAAGTGAAACACAGTGTTTCGAGTCAGGCGACCCGAAACCCAATTCAAAGGACATTGGGCTAGTCCAACCGACCCAGACCAGCCCAACCCGATTTCCAAAAAAACTTTTTTTTATTCATTTTAAAAAAATTTCTCTCTTCCCTTGACAGCACGCCTTTGTGGCGCGTGGGACCCACCCCAAGGCCATATGGGCCAATCAAGGACATCATCGGACTCAGTACATCAAGACAAGTCCAGTGGTTTTGACTTCGTGTCAAAATAAGGTCCTTAAGGCGGCGCGTGAGTGACACGCGCCACCACCCGAGAGTGGAACTTCCCAGTTTCCTATTTTTAAATGAGTTTTTCCAACCAGAAACCTTCAGGTGGCGCGTGGGGGCTCGTGCAGGGGCATTTTTGGAATTTTTTTTGCCCTAAAAATTTGTAAATTCATTTTCTTCACATTGATATATTGTTTGTCTATTTTTGGAAATTATTCAGAACATTTTATATACATTTTTTAGTGTTTTTGACCCTAAACAATTTAAAATAAGTTCTGAAAATTGTTTTTCTTTGTGATGAGCAATTATTGGTCAGATATGGCAAGTATACAAACTGAATAATCCTTTGATGGGACTCCCCCTGAATATTCTCCGGCTTCTGATGATGAAAAAGAGGTAAAGACCTCAAGTGGAGTTGTAGCACCAACAAGAAGGGTCCCCCTTTGTCATAACAAGACTCCAACACACCTGACGAGGTGAAGCAAGAAGAGAAAACAAAGTTCAAATTCAATGAGTTCGAAGAGAAGGAGGTTGATAGACCAAGAACTAGTGCTGTAATCAAATCTCTTGTTGAAAAAGACGTTGATAAATATGTTCAAATCAAAAGCGTCTATGGGGTCATTTGTGGATATGGTAGACAAGTCACTAATGCCAATGACGCTGAGTTCTACGTAAAAGCTATGGTGGAATACCGTGAGCAAGTGACAAAGAGGGGTCATCTCCATGGCCTAGGATTTTAGAAAGACGTTTTCAAGAGAGGCATAGACAATATGGACAAAGGAGCTCATAGAGCTACGGCTAGGAAAACCTTTCTAGATTTTGGCGTTGATGTACCTCGTTATTGAAACTTAATTATCCATGTTATAGTTTGCTTGTTTTTGAATTTGTTTTCATTACAACTTATATGAACCTTTCATGGAATTATTGCTTAATGAATAAATTGTTTTTGGAATTATTTATTCTACTTCCTTATGATGCTTTATTTGAGTGGGAGCATATTTTTTTTATTTTCTGGAATTTTTTTCTTTTTTTTTCTTGAAAAAAAACATGGGGATATGTTTGAATAAGAATAGAAATTAATAAAAATGAGCAGTAAACTAGAATGAGTGGGATGGGGGCCAACCTAGTTGATTCCTAAACACGAAGCTAGCAAACTCTCATTCTATTAATTTTCTACTCTTACTTAAACAAAGAGATAGTGTCTCAAAATGAAATTGCATACCTAATGAAAATGCATGTCTATGTGACAGAAAAATGGCTCAAATGACAAGCAAGACTTTTGTTGCTGATCTCGTTAGAGGAGACAAGCTGCATGGGGAGAACTTCGGCATGTGGCGCCGTAAGATCTCATATGTCTTGGAGGAACAAGATGTCATGGACGTCTTGACCAATGTGCTTCTGCAACCCGATGCTAATGCATCACGAAGGGAACAGGATGCTTTTGCAACCTAGAAAAGAAAGGATACCATCGCTCGGATCACAATGCTTGCGACAATGACTGACGATGTGATATGTCAATTTGAAGGACATGTCACTGCCTCTGCCATGTGGACAGCGCTGAAAGAAGAGTTTGATGGTACTTCTGATGCAAGACTCAGGAGAATCACCGTCAAGCTTGACAATTATAAGCTGGGTCCAAACACTACCATAAGGCAACATTTAAGGAAAATGCAGAATATGATAAGGGAACATATCGAGGCAAGAGGAACCCTTTCTGAAGCACAGCAAGTGTAAGCTGTTGTGAGTTCACTCCCTGCAAGCTAGTATCACATGAAGCACACCATAACTCACAACAACACCATCAAGACTTTTGCTGACATTGCACGTCACATCCAATTGGAGGATGACCGTATGTACAGTGCAAAGACCAATGGTCAAGCACTCTTAACTGAAGAAAAAGGAACTTTATCACAGAAGTGAAAGCCCAATAAAGGCAAGGGACCCCAAAAAAAGAAGGGGAACCCAGGGGCAAAGAAGGATAAAAATGCCTTCAAGAAGAACAAGAAACCTGCAAAGAAGCGAGACCTTTCTAAGGTCAAGTGCTACTCTTGCGAAAAGAAAGGTCATTTTGCAAAAGATTGCCTTGAGAAAAATAAGGTACTATATGATAACCCTTCTCATTTTTCTTTTGTTTCTAGTACTGCCTTTATAGCTGAGGCTAATCCTATGTGGGTTGTAGACTCAGGGGCCACAGACCATGTGAGCAGAGATCGTGGGAACTTCATGGAGTTTCGCAAGGCACCAGCTAGAAGCATATGGCTTTACGTTGGGAACAATGCGATAGTAGAAGTCAAAGGGATCGGCACCTGTAAATTGACTTTACAAGGCGGGCAAACCCTAATTTTGCAAGATGTCCTCAACGCTCTGGAAATCCGACGAAACCTAGTGTCTGTTATTTCTTTAGTTAAATTCAGTTTTAATGTTAACTTTCATGATCAAGTTGTGTGACATTTCAAATGGGACCGATTATTTCAGATTTGGTTGTATTTTGGATGGTTTCTTTGTTTTAATGAATTATGATTTTAATTCTAGTCAATGCTATCCGATTTCATCTAATGATAATTACGATACATGGCATGCCAGATTAGGACACATTGGTCAAGAACGCATGACCAAACTAGCAAATGAAGGATTGCAAGGAGAAGTGTCGAAAAAGGAAATATCTCTATGTGAGCATTGCCTTGCTGGCAAGAGCACAAGGAAACCCTTCGGAAAGGCAACTAGAGCAGAACATCCTCTTAAACTGATACACTTAGATATCTGCGGACCTATGAGTTTGAGGGCACGACATGGAGTGTGGTACTTCATTACATTTATTGACGATTTTTCACGATATGGACATGTATACTTGATCTCTCACAAGTCTGAAGCTTTAGAATGCTTCAGGAAGTACCTTAATCTAGTTGAAAATCAACTAAATTGTAAGGTTAAAGCCTTGAGAACTGATAGAGGTCGAGAGTATCTCTCAGAACAGTTCAAAACGCTCTGTGATAAAAAAGGGATTGTCAGACAATTGACCATCCCTGGTACTCCTCAACAAAATTGGGTGGCCGAGAGAAGAAATAAAACACTTCTCGATATGGTTAGGTCAATGATGTCACAAGCTGAACTACCAATTTCATATTGGGGCGATACACTGTTGGCTGCAACATTCATACTTAACCAAGTGTCTTCCAAATCAGTCACTTCTACGCCTTATGAGCTGTGGACATGCCGTAAGCTGGATCTACGTGTCTTACGACCATGGGGCTCGGCGACCTATATACACAATTCGTCTCACAAACATGGAAAGTTGGGACCTCAAGGCAAGAAATGTATCTTTATAAGATACTCTGAGCAATCAAAAGGATACATTCTTATTGGTGAAAATGAGGACGGCTCAATGACTGAGGTAGAGTCAAGGGACGTAGTACTCCTAGAAGCAGATTTTCCTAGCAGAGGAAGCCTTAACCAAACAGAAACTCTATATGAGAGTGAGGAAGTTGAAGGCATCCCTCATATCACTGACCCGAGTAGGAGAAATGAGTCATTTTCACAACATGGAAATGATAATCAAGCACAGGAAGAGAATCCTGAAGAACTCCCACCCCGGAGAAGCCAAAGGGATAGAATCCCTAAAAGACGCTTCTCCATTGAAGGGGAAGTACTCATTGTCAATCCAGAAGACAATGAGGAAGATCCGAAAAGGGTTAATGAAGCGCTAACCGAACCTGCTAAGGAAATATGGCAAAAGGCCTTAGAAGAGGAGATGAATTCCATGAAAGCTAACCAAGTTTGGGAATTGGTTGACCTGCCACCAGGCTGAAAGGCAATTGGGAACAAATGGGTTCTCAAATATAAACGAAAGGCAGATGGATCAATTAACAAACCCCAAGCATGCTTGGTGGCTAAGGGGTACACCCAACGAGAAGGGATAGATTATGAAGATACCTTCTCGCCAGTGGTGCCTTTTAACTCAATAAGACTCATACTCGCCATAGTGGCAAGTATGGACTTGGAGTTACATCAAATGGATGTAAAAACCGCATTCCTTAATGGAAAACTAGATGAAGAGATATATATGGAGCAGCCTGAGGGCTTTATAGAAAAGGTAAGTGAACAAAAGGTTTGCAAACTCCTAAGGTCCATCTACAAACTGAAACAATCATCTAGACAGTGGTATCTAAGATTTCAAGAGGCAGTGACCTCATTCAACTTTGAGATGATCGAAGAAGACCACTGTGTCTACATAAAGCGGTTTAGAGATGATTTTGTGATTTTATCTCTTTATGTAGATGATATACTCCTGGCCGGAACGAGTCTTAAGGTAGTCAAAACAATCAAGGATTGGTTATCCTTGAACTTTGAAATGAAAGATATGGGCAAAGCAGAATATATCTTGGGAGTCAAGATAAAGAGGAATCATTCAAAAAGATTGCTATCCTTGTCACAAAAGGCATACATAGCAAAGATCTTAGAACGATTCAATATGAGAGACTGCAAGCCTATGGATACCCCTGTGGTTAAAGGACACCACCTCAGTACGAACATGTGTCCTATGGAAGAATCTGAAATAAAGCACATGAAAAGAGTCTCGTACTCGAGTGCAGTTGGAAGCTTGATGTACGCTATACTCTGTACTAAACCAGACATATGCTTCGCAGTCGGACTTGTAAGCCATTTTCAATCCAACCTTGGAGTAAAGCATTGGGAAGCTGTGAAAAGAATCATGAGGTACCTAAAGGGAACCATAGATTACGAGCTATGCTACCAAGGTAGAGATATGCATCTAATAAGATACTCTGACGCCGAATGGGTAGGAGATATAGATGAACGACACTCCACCTTGGGATATGCGTACCTCCTAAACAATGGAGCCATTTCATGGAGCAGCAAGAAACAGACCTGTGTGGCTCTGTCATCCATAGAATCTGAATACATAGCTTGTTCTGCCGCTGTTCAAGAAGCTGTATGGCTTAAGAGATTTCTAGAACGTCTAGGAATGAAAGGCAGAAAGGAGAGTCCTATTCTGATACATTGCGATAGTCAAGCCGCAATAGCTTATGCTAAGGACCCTAAGGATCACAGTAGGACAAAGCACATAGACATTAAATATCATTTTGTAAGAGACATGATCACTAAGAAACAAGTGACTGTTCAATACCTTTCTACTTATAAAATGTTAGCTGATCCCCTTACGAAGCCCATTGCCAGAAACCCTTTTGTTAAGCATGTAAATGCTTTGGGCATGCGTAGAATGTAATGTATTGAACGTTGCAATAAAATGATGTATTTTCAGTTTTTCAAATATATTGTGTATATATTAATGCATAGGCACGAGGTATGCAATTTCGTATGCGTACAGGTCAGGAAGGTTGGTTCACTCATACGAACAACCGTCTTCCCACGATTTGCAGGGGCATGGGATGATAAGACCAGCAAATGATTACCATAAGATGGGTAAGGAAGATCTATGCGCTTGAGTCACCTCGGTTGAACTGAGATGAGATCCGCATGTATACATACGTCATGGATCGAGGCATGATTACAAAGAATGTATTATCAGACCTGTAGCCAGGCAAAGGACTCTCTTTTACAAATGAAGGTTCCAAAAGGGAATGATTGTAAAAGGGAAGTTCTGGTTCTAATGCTGAGTGCATTTGAACTAAAGTCTGTACGGTGAAAGATAAAGGTAAAATCGACGTACACCATTGCAAAATCACCGTAGCATACAATTCATACTGCATTTGCTTGAAAGAATGACTGCAATATGGGACGTAGGTGACAGAATCCTGGTTCACTACGGTGTGAGTCCCAGGAAGAAGAAATCCTTTAAACGATGCCCTCAAGACTTAGGCAGGCATCCTGAAAGCCTGACTTAGGGCTAGCTACTTTAGCTGAAGCTTTATGATCACGAATGATTCGATCAGACATCTAAAACCTAGGAAAGCGACCAAGTCGGGAAAGATCGATGTTTCTAGTAAAAAAGGAAGGTCTATCTTGAAGTACACCTTTTATGGTGGCATCTGTGACATGTCCCTTACAGGTTATAAGAAAAACCAGTAAGTGTGAATACCACGCGCATAGTAGGCAATCTGGGTCAAGTTCAAAAACGAGAAACTATGACTCAAGAGGGATCAGATATGCCATGAGTTGAGTGTATGGACAGACCTAGGGCATATGAGGCAACAATTTACAGGTTCACAAAGGGTGTCCTTGGATGCTGATCCGATATCAAGGATTTCTAGTATCACAAGCACCAAAGGTTCTGAAGATGTTGTGCCCACACAGTCACGGCAGACACCAAGTATGAAACAAGAAGAAGATGTAGTCGCATGATGGGTGGCCCATCAAGTGCGAGTGGGAGATGTTGGACTTTGGGTCCAAGTCCGCCCTTGATGGGCTGGACTATTTGATTAAGGACATAAGTTGCCTTATCAAATAATAAATCAATCAGCATAGATTGTTGCTTGGTAAATAAGTTGGCAATTAATTGTGGGATTATGATTGAGAAACAAATCGCCATGATTGAAAAATCGATTGAGAATCAATCAAATTAAATTACCAACTTGGAGAGCAAGAAAATGGTGCACACACTACCTAATTAGTGGTCACTCTGATCACTATAAATAGGGTGTGCCTCTAACATTGCAAACTACCCCTGCCATTGAGCTTTCTGGCAATTCCCTCTTATCTACCATCTTGCTTGTTCTGGTGCACTGCTGTGCAAACCCTGATTAGGCTCTTGTAGTCTAATCCTTGCGTGGGCTCCCAAACCCGGATCCGACTTTACCGGTACACGCTTCTACACTATGCTTAATGTTTATTATTCCATCATAACCTCATACTAATATACTAATTGGTAAACAAATTATATTATTAATAAATCATAAATAATACTGATGGCAAAAAAAATAAATAATGAATAATACAATCCATATGTAGGTTGTTATGAATATCATATTTGTGTAAATATCCATATATCTCCATTTGAATTTGTATGAGACAATAACTATTTGAAAGCTATAAATAATATAACCTAGAAGGCTAATGATTAAAATATCTTATATTACGAGAAGTTCGAGTACAAGATATGTTAATTCATGATTTTATGAGTAAATGTCGAAATGTCTTATAGCACAAAATATTTTGGATGATATTTTTATTATAGTCATGTAAACTAATACTTGTTGAAATTTGCATTGCAAAAAGAAGAGAGAAAATCTCTAAATTTAATATACTTATGAGCAACATATCAACCACATATATTTTACGAACAAAAAAAAATATAGCCTTGAAGGCTAATAGTTCATATCAAATTGCTAGTTGTTCAAGTATAGCATAATATATTTGAAGAGATTCTTGTAATGTTTCTATAGACTTTAGTGCAAAATTTTCTTTTTAGACCGGTTATAACATATAAGGTCTAAAAAATTTGACCAGTGGCAGTTTTGTAATTATATAGAATTTTTAAGACCGGTTCTCAAAAAACCGATCTTAAAAAAAATTATTTAGACATATTATAAATAAAACCGATCTAAAAATATCAAAATATTTTAAAAATTAAAAATTTTAAACTTTTAAAACCGGTTATTCCGGTTATTAACAATAACCGGTCTTAAATATGAAAATTTTAAAATTATTTTTTTCCACCCTTTTAAGACCGGTTTTATATATACCTGGTCTAAAAAATTGACCCTAAATTTTTGAATCTCCTCTTTGTCACACCTAAATTTCACTCTCTAAATCTGAAACCTCTCTTCTTGGTGCGATTACTCTATGAGCTTGGTCATCTTCGCTTGATCTCATTTTCATGTTTGTTGCTGCGGTGTTCTTACCCTTGCACTGAATGAGTTTGTCGCCGCCACAATCTCGCTTGCTCTTATCTCTTTCGTCGCGACTTTTCTCTTTCCCCGTGACATTCATCCTTCATCGCAACCTACCTTGGCAGCCTCACTTCGCTACCATGAGCTGATTGCTCCTTTATTTTGACCTAGAGATGCGTGAAGAAGATGCAACTAATATTATGAGGTTTGAATAAACTTTCCTTTTAAACACTTAATTAATTTATAAACTAATTTTTGAGTATCTACTACAAGGTGGCGATAGATGAAAGAGGAAGAAGAAAGTGCAGAGCGAAGCGCCTCGCTTAAAACAGTTCCTCGTCTGCTTTCTTTACCAGAGGAACAAGGGTCATGAAGAGAAGAGAGATCCTATTTGGATTTTTGTTTTTTTAGAGGGTTTTATTGTAGGCGTAAATGGTATACATATTGATATATACCGAGTTGAGTGTGTGGTCAGTCTCTAGGGGATCCTATCTTCGAAATTGCTTTGTTTGCTTTTTTTAATTTCGTCTCTGGTTTTCTTCTTCCTTATGGTGTGCCAAAATAGTTTCATAGTTTCAACTAAGAAACTAAATATGAATATAAAGTTAAACTTATGGATGTGCCTGAATTTTGTTACAAGAGCTATTCATTATCTTTCTACCTTGTTTGATGTTCTTAGTGAACGATACATGAATTCAGGTTTTTAGAAATTTTAGCAGCGGGATTCATAGGGAGGGTGTTTTTGTAAAATCTGATGGTGGTAATTTGTTTGGAAGTATCCGCAATCGATTTTTCATTGTAATCCCTTCTACTCATCTGTACGTTTGACTACAAAAAAAAGGCCATATTTATTTTTTTTTTTTTTTGTAAAATATCACTTTTAAGACCAGTTATTATAAAAAATGGTCTTAAAAGTTATACTTTTAAGACCGATTATTTTAATAACCGATCTTAAAAGTCCTAAAAAAAAAGTTTTTAGACCGGTTTTTAAACAACCGGTCTAAAAAATCTAGACTTTTTAGACCTGGTCTTCAAGCAACCGATCTAAAAAATTAATTTTTAAGACCAGTTTTGTTAACCGGTCTAAAAAATAGTAGACTTTTAAGACCGGTTGTATCAAGACCTAATCCAAAACCGTCTAAAATGTCATTTTTAACTAATTTTAACATTGATTTTTCCAATAGTGAGAAATTTTCCAAACTTACAAAATTTGATTATGCTATAATCATCGGCAACTCATTACCATGTATAATAAAACAATGAGTATCGATTAAAGTTCTAGAAGAACTAGAGTCAACTAACTCAATTAACATTAAATAAATATCTATGTGCCCAAAAGCCAAATATTATTTATATGTTACCAGTAATTTACTTTATTATGATACTTATCTACTTTTGCAACTTTAACTACTATGTTTTATATAGGGAATGTGCTCTTGCACTAGTGATAATTACTTAAGCTTGCGTCTCGAAAGGCCTGTTGGCGTGGAGAAATAATCTCAATCACAACGTCGCCTGTTCGAAACGCAGCACCGAGTGAGAGCGAGAGACCATAGTAATAATTAGTTAAATAATAAATATGAAAACGCCATAAAAATTGTTTGTAACAAGATTTTTTGGGTGAGTTGAGTATTAAAATTATGATCTGAACTTTCAACGATTTACTTAAAAGCTGAGAAATGCTAACCCTCATACTAATATAGTAATTGGTAAATAACTTATGTTATTAATAAATCGTGAATAATACTGATTGGCAAAAACAAATAAATAATGAATAATACAATACAGGTGTCGGCCTCGTTTTAAGTGCACACATCTACTTTATCTCAGTAATCATACGGTCCAAATATTATGTAATAAAAAATCAACAATATAATATTTTAACACATTTTAATTTGATCACTTCAAAAAAAAATCAAATCACTTATTTTATTGTGAAAGAATACCCATATTCAGGAATCGTAATACTTACAAATGTTTGTTCAAAAAAAAAAAAAAAAACTTACAAATGTCAAAGATAATACGTTCAAGGGCTCAGCTAAAAAACATAAAGTGTGTGTTGGGTATAATTTATTTTTGGGTAATAAGTCCATATCAAGTAAGTCAAGATAAAACTCTCCTCACATACTTATCTTGTATACCGTAAATCACGATTTATAATCATTTATAAGTAAAAAATAAGTTATCCCAAACGGGCATATAATGTACTTCATCCGGTCTTATTTATATGCAATTTTCCTTTTGATTAAGCAGAACGAACTGATAGTTAAAAACAATAAATGTGTCAAAAATATCATATTTTTTTTCATATATGCCCCTATAAAAAGAGTGTAAGAGAGAGAATGTATAAAAAGTATGAGAGATAGTAAAATATAAATTTTTCTAATGTTTTATTGACTTCTTTTACCTAATTTCTTTCACTCTCTCTCCTGAATATAGCTTTAAGTGTGTGTGATAATTAATTATAGATTATGTATTTAATAAAGATAAAATAGAAAAAAAAACTTATATTTTCAGACATAAAGTAAAAATTGTTTATAAAAATGATCAGTCTCATAAAAAAAAAGTTACTTATAAATAATAGAACATGAGTAACTAAACATTTACCGGCGACACTTCCATCATGCTGATGTAAGACCATCTTCGGGCTTTCCGGGCACGCGGTATGGTGCCAGCCCATTTTACTATATTATTTGTGATTTCGAATACTGAATATTAAATTGTCGTGGCCTGAAATTTCCCCCCAAATCAATACCGGTTCTTCCGGTTCCCAGTAACGTCTTGAAGGAAGTGGAGTCTAGCCTGCATGCCAACAGCCGGGAATGGGAAATTGAGAAGTACCCGCAGGATGGACGAGCCTCTTCATTTCCTTCTCCATCCATTTTTTTTCACCTCCATTGGATTAATTTTGATAGTTAAAATTTAATATCTTATAAAAAATAAAAAATATACATAAAATATTTTAATAAAAATATAAAGATATGAATAATTTAGATTAAATTTTAATAATTTTAATTAATTTAGTTATATTTTTGTTATTTAATATTATAATAATATTTATATATAATATTAAATCTCAACCGTGAAAATTGATCTAACAGTGTAAATAAAAAAAAATAGAGGCAAGTTGATGTAAAGAGGAATGGAGAAACCCTTTACCCATCCATGCAAAATATAACACGTTCTTAATTACTATTACCAATTCTTATAAGTTAAAAAAAAGTTAGTTAAATCATTAAACGTGTATTATTATCTTTTTACTCTTTTAAAAGAATGTGAATTCAAATATCCATTTAATATCCATTATCTCTTTTTTAATTGAGTAAAAGTGAAAAACAATTCATTAAATACATTGTCAACTTTTTATATTTTAGACTAAAATTTTCTTTTAAAATATGGAAGCAAATCCTCTCATTATTTTATTTTCTCATCATTTCTCATAAATCCATTTAAACGGTTGATTGGGAAGAGGTGCCCTTCTGAATTATTGATTGGAAAGAAGAAATAAAAGTAGAAGGAGTGATAACTTTATGACGTGACTCATTTTTTATCTTTCAGATTGATTGAACGGGCATGATTTAAAGATTATAAGAAATGATGAGAAAATGGATAATGAGATAAACTTGACCCCTAAAATATATATTATATTATGCACCAAAAGAATATTAAGAATCCCAAAATTAAAAATTACTACATCCTATCTTTAATCTTAATAAAAGATCTCGTTGCATTTCGAACAAGGATATTACAATAGCAGCAGAAGGTAATATTATAAAAATGGGGGAAAGAGCGCGAGTAATTTGAAGCTATGATATTTAATGAAATTCAGAGCTGGGTTCTTGCTGCGTGGTTTTCCCAATTTTAGTGATCACATACTGCTCGTTTAGGTAGTTTATTTTTAGATAATAAGTGTTTATAAATTGTAATTTACGATATATAAAATATATATATGAAAGGAGTTTTATCTCAATTTACGTAATAAATGTTTATTTTTAACAAATAAATGACCCCAAACATGCTAATATTCACGGTCTGAGACAGGTTTTTTTTTTTTTTTTGTAATCTTAGAGAAAACCTTACTCGGTAGTTACTTCGCCATCTGTCATCTACTAGTCTCACCCAATTATGCTGCCTGAATCCAAAAAAGAAATTAATAATACTAATAATATTTCATTTCTGACTTTTTTTTGAATAATTTCTGACACACAACACGTACACACTGCTCTCTCGCTTACCTAAATCCGTGTGCGAATGTGTTTTTGTGAGTGTGTGCGCAGTTTCTCTCCTCTCCACTCTGGGCCGTCCTTCACGCGCATACTTTGTGGGTGGTCACTATATATAAATCCCATCTTCCTAGTGCTCCCTTAGCAGATGCAGCGAAACTAATCGCCCCCTTTTCACTTTCTTCTGCATCTGTTTTTCCTTTCTTTCTCAGCAATCAATCCTCTATACTCTTTCGTTTTCAAATCCTCCCAACTCATCAAGAACAACCACAGAACCATAGATATCTTCTTCTGCTTATTACTATTTTTAATTTTTTTTTTTTCGAGTTGTTCTTATTTTTCAAACTGGGGAAGCAAATGCCGTCATTAGAGGATGATCTGTTTCCTTCTACGCCAGGCAAGTTCAAGATCGAGAGGGCTCACACCATGAATCGTCAGATGTACCGGTGTTTTGCCTCCACCAGCACCATGTTCTTGTGGGCCCTCTTCCTTATTGCCTTGACGGCTTCCTATTTGAGCTTCCAGGGTTTCGTTGATTCCGGCAGCCGCTACTTGTCGGCGTCTTGGGGAGGCATCCAGTGGGAGAAGCAGGTCCGCGACTCAGCTCAGATCCACCGCAACGGAGGCATGGCTGTGCTCGTCACCGGAGCTACCGGTTTCGTCGGCACTCACGTTTCCCTTGCCCTTAAGCGACGGGGAGACGGCCTAGTTGGAATCGACAACTTCAATAACTACTACGATCCTTCGTTGAAAAAATCTAGGAAAGCGCTTCTAAATAGCCATGGCGTCTTTATCGTTGAAGGGGACATCAATGACGCCAAGCTTCTGGCGAAGCTTTTCGACACCGTTGCCTTCACGCATGTAATGCATTTGGCGGCTCAAGCCGGTGTTAGGTATGCTATGGAGAATCCAAACTCCTATGTCCACAGCAACATCGCAGGCCTCGTTACACTCCTGGAGGCTGCCAAATCGGCGAATCCTCAGCCGGCGGTTGTCTGGGCCTCCTCGAGCTCCGTCTACGGCCTGAACGAGAAGGTGCCATTCTCGGAATCAGATCGGACTGACCAACCTGCAAGCCTGTATGCCGCCACCAAGAAGGCCGGTGAAGAAATCACCCACACCTACAACCACATCTACGGTTTATCCATCACCGGTTTGAGATTCTTCACTGTGTACGGACCCTGGGGCAGACCCGACATGGCTTACTTCTCGTTCACGAGGAACATCCTGCAAGGCAAACCAATCACGATATATCGCGGAAAGAATCGGGTCGACCTTGCCCGAGATTTCACCTACATCGACGATATAGTGAAAGGTTGCGTCGGATCGCTGGACACTGCAGGGAAGAGCACCGGATCGGGCGGCAAGAAGCGTGGACCCGCACCGTACCGAATCTTCAATCTCGGGAACACATCGCCGGTGACCGTACCCAAATTAGTGAGTATCCTTGAGAGTCACTTGAAGGTGAAGGCGAAGAGGAAGATCGTGGACATGCCCGGAAACGGCGACGTTCCGTTCACACACGCCAATATCAGCTCCGCCCGACGAGAACTCGGGTACAAGCCAACAACGGATTTGCAAACCGGGTTGAAAAAGTTCGTGAAGTGGTATCTTTCCTATTATGGCTACAATCACGGCAAATCTGTTAATTAATTATATATATTTTTCTTAGTCTTCTAGAATTTTCATCTGTCATCAAAAAATAAAAAGGAAAGAACGAAGGAAGAAACAAGTTTTGAAAAAGAAAAAGGAGGAATACATTCTTTACTTGATCAACAGAGCAGCAAAAAGAAGCTGGTGCTCACTCTCAGTTGTGACTTGTGAGTTCTGGTTTTTGTATTATTATTTTTGGGGTTTTCACATTTTATGTAAGATAATGAGAAAGCTCAAACTTGATTTCTCCCATATCTTGTTCTTTTCTACAGTTCCTTACTTAATTTTTCATGGTATAGGATGATAATTAAGAGTAAATTTTTTAACTGATAAAAATGTGACTTTTTTAATTTTGTCATTTACTAAAATGATCACTATAATAAAATGTTCTTCAAAAACTAAAAGTATGCCAAGGGCCAATAATATATTGTAATTAAGGAGATCCCCAAGTTTTTGTCGCATGTCTAAGATTAAAGTTTGCGTGCGGGATAGCAGTGGAAAAGTGATTTATTTATAATCTAGGGTATGTTTGGTTGAGCGATTCGATTGCTTATAAGTTGCTTTTTAATAATGATTTACGGTATACGAAGTAAGTATGTGAGAGGAGTTGTGTCTCAATTTACGTAAAAAGCAACTTATAAGTTTTTATAAGTTGAAACAAACATGCTTCTAATCTGTGCAAATTTAAGATTAGGTAAAAGTTAAATTGTGTAATATGATTTATGTTTAAATTGAGGTCTGCATAAGTGTTTTTCTAAAAATGAAACATGTTTAGATTGACGGTAGTATAAGTAACTTTCGCGATAATTATAAGATAAAAATAAAAATAAAAATTATAAAAAAAATGAAAAAAGTTACTCTCTTCGGTCGTAATTATAAGATAAAGTTGACTTTTTTGGAAAAATTAAGGAAGTTAATTAAATTACTTTAGAGTATTTATATTTTTTTTCTCCAAACTAATTAATTTAACTAATAAACTAATATATAATCTAAGGATACTAAAAATATAAACACTCTAAACTAATTTAATTAGCTTCCTTAATTTCTCCAAAAAAATCAACTTTATCTTATAATTAGGACTGGATGGAGTAAGTTGGATTGGCAGGTGATAACGCTCGCATTTGTAAGGACTAAGATACCTAATTGATGTCGGATATCTAACATCGATCAAACAATATTTGTCTGGGTGAAATCATTTTAAAAGCGTGAGATTAATTAAAGTGAGAAATGAAAATAATTTAATTGTAGTAGACAAAAAATACATCTATATGAGATTTATTATATTTAATGTTACAATAATATTTTTATATAGTATTAAATTTTAACATTCAAAATTTAATCTAATTGTGGAGATATTAAATAGAGAAGGAGATTAAGAGAGACACCTATCCCATAGTTTACTTATGATATTCTTATTCTAACGTTCACCCAGATAAAAGAAAATTATCATATTAAAATTTTAATTTAATTGATTTTATTAGGGCACATAAGCCCTCAAAATTGTATAAAAATCATAATCATCGCCAGATCGTGTCATGATAAACTGATGCCTTCTTTCTTTTTTCCTTGCTGGAATAAACTTTAATTCCACACGGACTCTTCATTGAAACTTAAAAAATTCCCCCGAATAACGAAGAAAGTGTTTACTGGGCCCCGAGCTTAAATCCAAAAGCTTTCAAAAGCTAATTCGGAAAAGCTCCGATTTGTGGCTTATGAAGGAAAACTCTTTTTGACTCATAAATGCCCAATTCTTTAAAAAATTATATTAAATATATTTTTAAATCAAAATTTTTTCATAAGTCACTTTTAACCCTGATAACCATATTTGGAAGGCTCAAAAGCAATCCCAAACATGCTTTTGTAAGGTTTTATGGGGAGCGTATTACGGCTCAAAGGATGTTTGGATTCAATTAAAAAAAACTATTATGGGAGAAAACCTTAGTTGTCTAAGAAAACACCCAAACACCCTCTTTTTCCCCATAATCTCATTTTGAAGCAAACCAAGGTTTTGAATTGCAAAACCAAGGTTTGAGCAAAATTTTTTTTCCCCTTCTGCTCCATCAATTGTTACCGTTGGCTGTCATTATTGGGTTTTGACATTTCTCCCTCTCTTTCTTTTCTCTTTCCCTTTTCACTTTGGCTCGATATTTCTCATTTCCTCTGCTTGTCTTTCATTTTTCTCCTTCCTTGATTCCTTTCTTCCCATTTTCAATCCCTTTACTTTGATTCCGGTCTGGATTCTCGTCGAAATTCGTCCATCTCGTTCTCTTCCAGATCTAAAGAAGGTCTCTTCCCCTTTGATCTTTCCCTTTCAACTCCTCTTTCTGCTTCTCTGGTTTCCCCATCTTCGGTGTTTTGGGTCATCGAAGGCTCAGCTCATCTTTGCCTTTTTCTTCATCGATTTGCCCTATTTCGAAACCATGGGTGACTGGTGGTGGACGGTGGCGGTGTCACGATGGGTACGGTCCCCATTTCTATGTTAAAAATATGGTTCGATCTGAGAAACTGGTGCTTACGGTGCTTTATCGGCGATCGGAGAAGGTCGAACAGTGGCAGTTGGTGCCGGTGAGTCTCTCAGTGTTCAACAACTCAAAACTCCCTCTCTCTTTCCCGTTGCAAAACCCATCGGTGAGTCCTGCGATTTAACACGTTCTGTTTTTTTTTTCCTTCAGAATTTCATTTTGTGTTGGCTGTTGCTACGGTTTGATATCACTTGCCTTTCTGTACAGTGCTAATGCAATAGTTAGGTGAGTTTTCTTTTGCTTCAAAGTTTCATTTTTTGTTGGCTCTCACTTTTCGATTTGTTCAGTGCTAATGCAATGCCTGTCTTCATTTTCTGCTGTGAGTTTTTCTTTTTGCTTCAGAGTTTGGTTAGAATTATGTTGATTCTTTTTTTTAGATGTTGTATTTATTTTGTGCTAATACAAAATGCTTGTAATAGATTGTATTCTTCTAGACTTCTTATCGAGTATGAGAACAAACTTGCTATGGTTGTTATTCCCCTTCATGAAAAGAATGAACCGATTCATTTGTGAGGGATGGATAAGGATACATGTGAATGGACTAAAATATATACTAGCAACCCTTGTTCATGCGATTGTATTCTTCTAAATTTTTTGTTGTTTTGTCTTACCATAGCTTATAGCATTTATCTTTAGTTGTTAAATTCTTCTGGTAAAGTGATGTGTGGAATGTAATGATAATTTATATGAATTCTATCTGGTAATATATCTTGTTCTGCAATTTCTTTGATGTTCAGTGCATCATTAATTCTCTATCTAGTTTCAACGTTTAAGGTTTTGACACATTGGTTAACTAATTGCAATAAGCATGGAGTTTCGTGATTTCTATTAAACATTGTAATGTTAAAAATCATTTAGTCTGAGTATTTGGGAAGCTTATTTGTAAGGAGGCAAATTTTTTGCCATTTGTTTCAAGTTACTTAATTCTGGGAACAGGAAAGTTAGTAGCATAATGACTAAGGATAAGGTTAAAACATCTTAGAATGTAAAAAGCACAAAAGTCTTCATTGACTTATGAATAAAACAAGTTGAGAAGGGAACACGGAAAAACACTAGCTTCAACAAGAATGGGTGGAAAGAGACAGTGATGAAGTGTTAAGGACAACTACTGGGTTGAGTAGGGAGATGAATTCATTCAATGTCAATACCAACAATGGAGGTAGTGGAGGGAACAACGACAAAGGGAAGGGAATCAGTGGTGGATAGAGAACAAGCAGTGATGGTAGAACAACTAGCTTGTTGGGGGCCAAGAAGAGGGGTGCTGCAATGAAAAAGAAAGGACCTGCCTCAATGAAAATAGTCAATGCCCTATGCAGGATTGCTGATACAAATGATGTTGATGCTAAATCTGCATGCGTAGAAAGGATTGCAATAGAGGCACGGATAGATAGGATGACAGCAAAGGCACGTGCAGAAAAGATGGCTGCAGAAGCACGGGCTTACGAGATCTCAATAGCGGGAGTAATGGGCCACCTTAATCAAGTTCCTGAAGTTGTCTGTAATGATGACTTTTATGCACGCTGTGTACACCTCCTGATGAGGGATTCACCTGCAAGGGAAATGTATGCAGCAGTGAAGCATATGAGGGACCAACTTTTGGTTTTTTTTAGGCATGAATGTTATGGAAGTAATTAAAATGTATTGCAATATAGGTCATGAATACTATATTTACTTTTTAGTAGGAATTATGTTTAATTAAGACATCGCTCACTTGTTTCTTAACATTGTTGATTTACCATTGAATGTTATGTGTGTGCATATTATGATTATATAATTGTTGTCATTACTGTTTATAAAATTTAATGTATATGTCCACAGGAAAAGATAGATATGGATACCACGTTGAAAATTATGGCAAAGCTTAGGCAACGATGCACATAAAGAGCCCGAAAAGTGGCCGCATATATTGGTGCATGTGCTCGGCTATTTTTATATAAAGAATCATGACATAATAGTGACTATGCAGGTGCTACATGGGTGCATGAAGTCTTACACGGTAATTCAGCCCGTTGTTATGACATGTTTAGAATGGAACTACATGTCTTTTATGAACTTTGCTTTGAACTGCAACGATATGGTTTGAGGGAAACTCGAAGTGTGAGTATACATGAAATAGTTGCAATTTTTTGAACACCGTTGGACACTCGGCATCAAGTAGGATGCAACAGGAAAGATTTCAGCGCTCAGGAGAGACAATTCATAGGGCTCTGCATGCTGTCTTAAACGCATGTTGTAGTCTTACAATGTCCAACATCAAACCTGTAATACCCCGAATTTTGGGGTTGAAGGCTAGTGAATATGCCTGAAATAAGTGGACTATCAAGCCTTGGTTTAGCAGAAGCTCCAAATTTATTCTCTAATGTTTCTTATATCTTTGGGGTATTAAAGAAAGTGAAATGGTGAATTTTGGAGAATGTGATTATGCTTCTATTGAAATTTTCTACGAGGCAGTGAGTTTGTCATGTGGTTTTGGAAGAACAAATGATGAGCAAAAATTATGAAATTTTACAAGGTAAAAGTAGACATCTCAAGCTTTTATTTAATAGGTCATATGAATCATTTGAAGCTATATGCAAAAAGATATGAATTTTTAAAGTTAGTCCAGAAAATCTGAAAAGTCTTTGGAGCAGCGATCAAAGAAATGAAATTTGGTATTGATATGCTTTCAACTGGCTAAAGACCATGAAACTAGACTCAATAAGGGTTCCATAGCCTTTGGAATCACTTTGAAACAATGTCTACAAAATTAGTTTTTATTTTTCAAAATTAGGACAAAAAATCTGCTAGAATTGGCATTATTCCAAAAATTGAAAATAAAATGTGTTAGAAATTGATTAATGGAATTAAAGATGCCAAGTGTCATTATCATATGAAGAGAGGATTAGATTATGATTTATGAAGATGAGCACATGTCCAATTGCATTAAAATAATGTTACATGAAATGGTAATTATGAGAAGGGTGGAGGGAACAATTGATTTCCAAGAGCACATGCCAAATTACTATATTAACATAGTCATGATGATAATGGTACACTACATGTAAGCAAGGTTAAGTGTACACTACATAAAGGCATGAACATAGTGATCATGATAAGTGAAGCTAAGGGAATAGCTTGAGTGAAGGGTTGGATGATCTTGAGTGTTTAGTGGAGTATGAAGTTAGTCTAATTGGAGCATAAGAGGGAGCACATTTTTTGCCAACCAAAGGAGGAGAAAAGGCTAGTTCAATGTTAAGGGAAACCAAATTGAGTAATTATGAAGGAGGTATGGGTGGAAACATGGCTTATGACAAGTGTTACATTATAATCCCTTGATTAAATCCTATGGTGAAGGATGAATGAAGTCAAATTAATAAACACATTTCCCTCCCCCTTCATGTATTCATTTTGGCCAAGCAAGGAAGAGAGAGAGAGAGAGAGAGAGAACTTGGAAGAGCAAAGAACACTTAGAGAAAAGGTGGAAGAAACTTAAGGTAAGAAGATGAACTCTTAAGTTTTTCTTGTAAGCATGCATGAAAAATCCTTCTTTAAACCTTGTTTCTTCATGAAACCATGCTCTTGAAGACACATTGTTAGCTCAAGGAGAAGAGAGAGAGAGGACGCATAGAGTGAGAGAAATCAAGAAGCCTAAGAGGTAATTACACTAAACTCAAATCTATACTTGTATGAGTTGATATTGAAGTTTGTTGTTGATTTGGTGATTTTTGGTTGAGTTATAAATTTGGAAAAGCCATAATCTTAAGGGGTTATGCTGCCCAAATTTCTTTCAATCATGGTTAAGATGTGTTTCAATGAGTTAATAAGGGATTGAAGTGGAAAAGTACAAGTTTTGGAAGCTAAAACACGAGCATTTTCCATTTTTTTTCTAATATTTTGGCCAGCACTGTTCTGGGGCAAGGAGCTGGATTTTCATGAAATAGATGGTTTCATTGGATTCAGTGGGCAAAACTATGTGGGGTTACAGTTGGTTACATTTTCGGAAAAAGTTGAAATAGCTTAATTACGAAAACGCTCCTAAAATCCCTAAATCGGGGTTGTCAAGGGTATTTTTGTAATTCGACACTGAATTTGGTGATTTTGAGACCTGAATGGATTCCTTGAGCGAAAATACTTCAAGATAGCCCTGTCAAAATTTTGAAAAAAATGTGATGTTGAGCCAGGTATAGTGGGACCGGGTCGGGGTCCCGGGGGCATTTTGGTAAATTTTCACCATAGGTTAATATAACCACAAGAAACACTATGGAAGTTTCTAAACTGTACATTTAACATTTTAGGACTGAGTAGAGAGCCCGACGGATTGGCATGTAAATCGAGGCATGTTATTCAAGGATAGGGAAGGGCAATTAAGGTAGGGAACTTATCTCTCCTGCATGTATTTGATATTTGTGGTAGTGTATTGATGCATGTTATTACTTTGTTTGATTATGTGAAACGTACATGAATAATTGAAGCTCTGTTTGTGTTTATGCTATGGCCATATGTATGTTGTTTGAAACATTGAGCACACAGATATGACATTGTGTGAACATGAGTTATGTAATGCAAGCATATCATGCATTAAGCACTTATCTTGTATGCATATTGGTATTATTTTCCTACTAAGATTCTCTCGAATCTCACCCTCCCCTACCAACAATTTAAATAGGAGAAGAGAGAAACTATGCTAAGAGCAGCGAAGAGAACCGTATAAGGGGAATGCCGTGGTGGAACAAAGACTGAAAGATGTCTTCATTTTCCCTGGGACGGGTTTAGACACCCACATAGCGCTGCGAGGCTATATTAATTGTAATTATCAAGTACGAACTCCTATAGGAAATTTCCGTAATCGTGCACGTAATATCAGTATATTTATGCTATTCCTGTGTTGCCCACTAAACTGTATATCGTTTTCTACAAATACTTTGAAATAGTTGAAAATAAGATAAGGGTGTGACAAAACCACAAGATCCTAACTTTGAGAACATTCACTCAAAGATACGCTACAACAAATGATACTTGTAACCCCCTCACGGTAATTACATCCGGATTTCGAAGTTTAAGTGAAATAAAGACCAATAAAATCAAATCAACAATTTATAATCCCTCAACTCGGGATGAGGTATTTCAAAATCAATTCAAAATGTATTAATTCCGGGTCTCACATTCACATGCGGATATAACTACTTGAGAAATCAAATTACATAAGAAATATCAGAGTGCTGAAACTAAAATCCCGGCAAACCCCGGGTTCATCTACATATATAACATGGGTTGCGAGTTCCCAAAATGGGGATTACATATCCAAAATATTCATTTACATTTCATATACACTTAGTAATCCCAAAACCAAAACAAGGATAACCAACATCCAATATAAAATGTCCCTAAGCCCTAACCACTCCTAGTTGGTCACTTCCCTTTTGAGCCACTCGCCCTGTCTGAAAAGGTTAGTCATATGGAAAGAGTGAGATTCTAAAGAATCCCAGTAGCAACAAGTCACTCATACAATATATAGACATAAAGCATGTATGTTCATCATGTTCAGCAGCTTCACAATGATCTTTGGCTCGCGCCACATACGACAGCACTCACGGCTGTAATCACAATGCACTACGCCCACTTTCGTGGTGAACACTATGCCAGCTTTCGCTGTATTCACTATGCACAACGCCCGCTTTCGCGGTGAACACTATGTAGCAGCAACACGAAGCACAAAGCACCACAAGGTATCTCAAAGCAGTAGCAGTAGCATCCACACAATGAATGACAAGCAAACATACAATACATTTACACAAAGTATAAGAGAAGAGTCGCTACCTGTATCTTTCCTGACAATCTTTGGCACAATGGGCTCACGCGTTCGGCAGATATCAAATCCTATACCAAATTAGGGACAATTGATCAATCTCTTTTCCAATTACTTAATCCCATAATATACTAAGTTGGTTATCATTTAGGACTCTTAAGAGGCCACAAATGTCTCTAATGAAAGCCCTAAAAGGTTGGGAAACAAAAGGTTGAATGTCACTTTTCGAAAATACAAAGTGCTGGAACACAGAGGTGGGCCGCGACCAGCCCTTCCTTGGGCTGCGGCCCAAATATGGTCAGAAGGCTGTGGGCTGTGGCCAGCCACTCATGGGCCGCGGCCCGAATCAGGCCAGAAAGGTTTGGGCCGCGGCCAGCTACTCTTGGGCCGCGGCCAAGAAATTTCTTGACTATTGGCTGAACTTTGAAAACTCAGAACTAATCCTAGAAAAATCGAAACGGAGTGATTTCAAAGCCAAATGAAAGGTATATGAGTCCTATTTCAAGGAAAAATATAGCCCATTACTGGAAATCACTACACAAATACAAAATCACCAAAAACTACACAATACTCCAAAACAGAGTTCTGTTTCAATCCCAAACATTGGACAACCATATGTCACAGAATACTAAACGAAATGACACAAAATATATGTCCATTTTGAAGCTTGGGATGTGAAATTTAAGACTGAAAAGTTTCATAATTTTCCAATATCGTTTGGTCATTCAAAACGCTCATTCAAACTGACAGCAAAAAACAGAGCTTAACCAAAACAGATTTTCCAACTTTTCCCAAGTGATCCAAATGAATTCCAAAATCAACAACCAAGCTTATTCCCACACAAAATCACTCAAGGAATCCAATGGAAGTGTCAAAATCACAAAAATCCTATTCCATTATCATGCTTTGGTTGTGGGTAACATTAAACACCAAACTCTCAAAATTTCCAAATTAACAATTTCAAACCCAATCACTTTCTATCTATCCAAAATGCATTCCAAACATACAAATTCCATATCAAACACATCCCAAACTCCCAATGGCCCTCATTTTCGAAAATGGGTCCAAAATTCCAGAAATTCCAAGTTAATCCATTTGGCATAAAACATAGATAGATAGATAGGTCTCACTCACCTTATCAACTTTCTCAAAAGGAGTTCTTGATTCACCACTTTCCAAAATTTCGAGTGGCCACAAACCACAACCAATGGACAAACTACAACCATAGAAATGTTGCTCTTAACTCAAGGATCAACTTTAATGAA
Organism: Inga laurina; assembly: GCA_963855925.1. Classification (NCBI taxonomy): domain Eukaryota; kingdom Viridiplantae; phylum Streptophyta; class Magnoliopsida; order Fabales; family Fabaceae; genus Inga; species Inga laurina. The sequence continues at coordinate 45,668,881 of OY979709.1, read as the reverse complement.
GGGAGTTTGAGCAATAGAGATCATTTACCTACTCAAAGATCAAGCTTCCTTCCTTCCTTTGCCTTCAACAATGGCAGCACGAAATGGGAGACAGAAAATGTGAGAGATGGAGTGAGGAAGAAGAAGCAAATGATGACACACTACTCCCTCCCTTGTCAGCCGATCAAGAGGGAAGAAGAGAGATAAAATAGAATTTAAAAATCCCATTTGACTTTCTCCCATACTCACTCTTTGCCACTTGTCACACTACCATTGGCTCTCACCAAATAAGTCACAAATTAACTTACCTAATCTCTCCATTAGCCATTTTAATCACACATCTCATTTTCTCTTAGTTAGTAATTAATTTCTCCCTTAATTACCAACTCATGACCAATAATTCCATTCTTCCAATTTCTCAATAATTATGACATATTAATAAAAATAGCCATAAAACACATAATAATTCAATTTAATTTCATAATTGTCCACGATAATCATGTTTTTCCCTTAATCAAAAATTGGGATATTACAATACTGGCATTTTTTTTAAAAATGCCATCGGAACAATTGATGGCACGCACATTCCATGTATGGTCAAAGCAAAGGACAAAACAGGATATATTGGAAGAAAAAGATTTACATTGCAAAATGTGATGACGGTTTGTGATTAGAACATGTGTTTTACCTTTGTATTGGCTGGATGGGAAGGAACGGCGCATGATGCGCACATATTTGATCATGCACTGGTAACTCCGTTGATGAATTTTTCACATCCTCCAAAAGGTATGCTTATAACTCTTACACTTTAATTGTTCTTAATTATATAGACATTTACTGACATTAAGCTAATTATTTCGTATAGATTGATATTATTTGGTGAATGTTGTCTATCCCACCCCGACTGGATACCTTGGTCCATATAGATCTGAACGTTACCATCTCCCGAACTTTCAAAGGTCATCTAGGCTTGAAAATGATAATGAGACCTTCAATTACTTGCATTCAAGTCTTAGGTGTACAATAGAAAGAATATTTGGCGATTGGAAGAACAAGTTTGAAATCTTACAGAAAATGGATAGCTATAGCTTTCCCACATAGGTTAAAAGTGTTTGTGCTACAATAGCTATACACAACTTTATTAGAAGAACATCTATTTCTGATCACGACTTCCGGCACCATGATCAAGAGGGTATTTTGTGTGATGCCGGTGACAATGATGCTATAGAATTTTTAACAATACATTCATGAATTGCATCTTCATCTGACATGGCTTCTCTTCGTGATCTATAAGAGCTCAAATAATTTATTATATGCAAGAGCATTAGTTATGTATTATTTTCGTATTTTTACGTATGCTTTTATTGACAATCTGTTAAATGTTATTATATTCATATTTTGACATGCTCTATTATTGACAATCAATGAAATGTACGCGTATCTCTACTATGAACGTGTACTTTTGTGTTTTGTAGTAGATTATTTTATATTCTTACTACTTATAAATGATTTTTTGTTATACAGTTTATTAATATACATGTATATACATATATACACACATATGTATGTTTGATCTATTTTTTGATATTACATAATTGACTAATATTATAATTTTAATTTTTTTTACAAATTTATTTCATTTTTTTATTTATTATACAATTTAATATTAAATAATATTTAAAATATAATCTTATCATTTATATGTAATTATCATAAATGTCTTTTTTAGTAATTTGACCATGAAAAAAGTTACTCTGATCATAATATACAAACACTCTCATTTTATCAAAATCACTTTTTTCTCAAAATTTTCTTATAATCTATTCTTTAAAAACTATTTCTCATTTTTTCTCTAAAAGCTAATACAAATACCTCCACAGTGTAACTTATGTGAGCCACGATGCGCCCGGCTTCTCTCCCATGCCTTTGCTGTCCCTGGCCTCTACTTTGCTTGCAACGACATCCTTTACCGAGAAAAATGACAGCCTTTGCTCCCATGGTCACGTGGTTCCACGGAAAAAAAAAGAAATAGAAAACTCAGTTATTAATAAAATGTTACTTTTGTGCTTTTTAATTAAAAATAATAATAACCAATATATATTCCCTCTGTCCTTTTTATAGATAACTTTTATTTTTATTGAGCAAAACGAATTGATGGTTAAGATTATTTAACAACAATACATGTGTCAAAAGTGCCATATTTCTTTCAAATATGCCCTTATTTATGAAAAGGGCATAGGAAAGAGAATGAGTAATAAATATGAGAGAGTATGAGAATAACAGATGAGAAAAAACATGTCATAAATGAGTAAACGAAAAAAAATTGATAGTGAATAGGATATAATTAATATAAAGATGTGCATTTAATAGTGTTTATAAAAAGAAACAACCTCAAAAATTGGTAGAGAAAGAAAATTACTTATTTATTACTACTATTAAATGTACATCTTTATATTAATTATATCCTATTCACTATCAAATTTTTTTCGTTTACTCATTTATGACATGTTTTTTCTCATCTTTTATTCTCATACTCTTTCATATTTATTACTCATTCTCTTTCCTATGCCCTTTTCATAAATAAGGGCATATTTGAAAGAAATATGACATTTTTGACACATATATTGTTGTTAAATAATCTTAACCATCAATTTATTTTGCTGAATAAAAATAAAAGTTATCTATAAAAAGGACAGAGGGAATATATATTGGTTATTATTATTTTTAATTAAAAAGCACAAAAGTAACATTTTATTAATAACTGAGTTTTCTATTTCTTTTTTTTTTTCCGTGGAACCATGTGACCATGGGAGCAAAGGCTGTCGTTTTTCTCGGTAAAGGATGTCGTTGCAAGCAAAGGAGAGGCCAGGGACACCAAAGGCATGGGAGAGAAGCCGGGCGCGATTGATGGGGTGTAACCGTGTAAGACACATAAGATGCGGTGGGGGTATATAGGTAATTTCGTGGGTGTGGGAATTTTCAGTGGATTGTCTGTGCCGAAAGGGCAGACAGCTCACCGCTGGCGGTGCGGGCCCACAGTTACGGCTGGTACAAACGTGAGACACGGCTGGAGGTGAGGGCCCACAGAGGAATGGCAGTGTGAGCAGTAGCCGTTGGTTTGGATGACTCAGATAAGCGGTCAGATCCAGCTGTAAAGTCTCCGTACCTAATAAAGACCGAAAAAAAAGTGCCGACAAAAAAAAAACAGTAAAGATAAGAAAGTTTAGGCCTTTTGGGACTCACTTTTGTGGGTTTCGTCCCGGGGGGGGGGGGGGATTCAAGGAGCGATTTTACATTTTACTTCGTAAAATTTTTGTTTTATTTTTAGGTCATATTGAATTTTTTTAAATGTATTTTAAAATATTTTGTGATGCGACCAATATCTTAATTTATTTTTCTTAACTTTGTCCATCGTATCACAGTATTTTTTTGTGCAATTTTGCATTAAATAATTTAAAGTGTTAGATACACCTGAAAAAAATACTTCAGGATTTATATGCATAAAAAAAAATTTAGAATATTGGACACACCTAAAAAAATACTGCAGGGTGATAAGAGCACATGAAAAAATATTTCAGAGTATTTGATGTAACATAAAACACTTTAGGGTATTAAATACACAAAAAAAAAAAAAAAAACTTTAATATGCTGGATACACTTAATCCTTTGATTTTTTTTAATGGAATTTTGATTTTTAAGAGTTTAACCCAATCTTTAAATTAGTATGACTATATATTGGGCAAAAGGGGGAAAGTCGGATAACTGTATTGATGATTTTTTTCTTTTAAAGAATGTGTAAGGGGATAATTTTTTTTCCAAACAATTTATATATAATTTTTTTACTAAGTATAAGTATCTTCCTATTGAAAACAATTTTATTTAAGGTACTTTCGAGTACTAAATGTAGGTACTTCTCCCAGTAAGGATGCTAATCTTGATTCGTCACATTGTAAGGGACTAATCTCTTTCACTAAATCCAACCTCCATTAATCATTTATATATAATTTTAGTTCTTATGGAAATACGCATGTTATTTTCATAAGGGCCAGGGGCCAAGCTTGGATCTAACACTTGCGAAAATACTAACTTGCATATGTAGGATGTGAATATTTTATGTAGTACACTAGTACTCCCTTCAATGATGTATTTCTAAAAGGGTTAAGTAGTAAATTTGTTTTGGAAGTATGGGTTTAAGAGCAATTTTGTCTTGAAAGGTTTTTTGAGATCAATTTCACCCGTAAATTTCAAAACGTAGCAATTTGCCATTTTCAATTAAAAAATTAACAGTCAATGTCAATTTTTTAACAGTCAACGTTTGTTATTTAACAGAAAATGATAACATTACTACGTTTTGAAACTTTCAGGGTGAAATTGATTCCCAAAAAACTTTCAGGGTAAAATTGCTTCTGAACCCATACTTCCGGGATAAATTTACTACTTAACCCTTTCTAAAATACTCCTCCTTTGCTAAATAGCGAATCTAGTTAGAACGGATTTTTTATCTTCAACATACTATATTTTTTAATATTATCTCTTATATTTATTACTTTTTAAATTAATTTACCAAACTTACATTCTTATATAAATAACTTAATGTTATATAAAAGTATTTTAGAGAGATCATATTTTATGTGTTATAATTAAATTGTTTATTTGGTTTCTTTAATATCTTCAAATTTATTAAATATGTCGTACAGGAGTATTAAATTAATGTAATATTTTTGGTTAAATTTTAATTTGATGGTATTACGGTGTTTTAATGGCATCGATCATTGCACAAATCCTCTGGGCCTCAGGGACTTTTGAACACGTGCTTACCGATTTTTAAATTAATATTAAGGAAATTTTTTTGTTTTTTCCTTTGACGGTACGAAGCTAGGGGGAATGAAAGTGCATAGATTCATAATATGGGCCTGGGTTCGAGAGGGGCCTATTTGTTATTGTTACTTATACGAAGTTTTAACTCAAAATACACTGTATATTATTGAGGATTGAGTCTAGTAGAAGAGGTTAATATTTCAAAATGTGATAAACTAAAGTTCGAATTCCCTTAAGGAAATGTACTCACATTTAGCGTCCGATGGTACCTTGAATATAATTGTCTCTAATATAAAGATACCCATACATAGCAAAAAAATAAACACCGAAAGACTTAAATCCTAATGATGTGCTGTTTCAAAAAAAAAAAATCTCACCGATGTTAGGACCTTGCTGGTAAGCGATCTATATGTATTTCTGTAAACATTTTTTGAGCCCAAAGGCACACCTAATCTTAATGAACCTCAAAAACCCAATTCACCTAAACTTTTTCATAAAAAAAAAAGACTGTTGTTGTGATGTTTATTCTTGAAATTTAATTAATTAATCCTCTAATTTCAAATTTAACTTTTTGTTAGAGAAATATTTATATGAAATTATAATGTATGCTTTTAAGGTTAACTTTTTTCACCTCGAAATCGTTTGAAATGATTTCATAACTTCAAATCTTTTTGTTACATAAACATCTGCGGAAATTTTAAGTTTCTTCAATGGAAAATAGAAACCTATATATGAAGAGAGAATTTGTTCATTGTTATTGACAAAATAACATAAAATCATGCATATTTTGTTCTCAAGTTACATGTTACTTCCTTTCGATCTTATTTATAAGACCCTGCCTTACCTAAAGGTCTTTTTTTTTCTTTTATATAGTTGTATGATTGATCAGATTTAAGTATTATCTGGCTTAATTAGAGGTAGCTCTCTAAAATCTATTTTTTCAATTCACACAAACTCATAACTTGATACCTTAAATATAAACAATCGAAGCTCTTTCCACTGAAACCAACACCTGTTAGTCCAATTATTATTTTTTTTTGTTGAAAATTACTAATTGAACTTCAATGCAACAATGTTTACATAATTTAATAAAATATTCGTGACTCACTTTTAAAAATGCGTTTAATTTTTATACTCATGTCAATTGTTAAGTTTTTCCCTAATCTCTTATAGTTTCTACTAGCAAAACTATTCTACTAATTAAAAAAGGTAGAAACATGCATGTAAATGTTAGACAAACATACTTCATCCAAACGTGGTGTCACTAAAACCAAGGTATTAAAACTCGGATTGGGTATTGAATCAGTCGGGGTATTGGGTTAAGGGTCAGTGGGTCAGACCGGGGCAAAATTGGAGTTAAACCGGTGAGAAATTGAATATTTTAGGCTTATTAATATGAAATTCTAAGGAAAAATATTAAAAAATCAATTTTTTTTTTTTTAAAAAGTGAACCGGTTCTATCACTGGACCGAACTGGTTTAGGCATTGGTTCCCGGGGCGAACTGGCCGGTCCGGTCCGGGTTCCGGAACCCTGACTAAAACAACTCGACATTAACATTAATCCTTTCAGAATATGATAAATAGTATTTCTTTTGCTCCTAAATATAAGATAAAATTGTCTTTTTTGGAGAGATTAAGGAAGCTAATTAAACTACTTTAAAGTATTTTTATTTTTATTTTTTTTTCCAAACTAAGTAGTTTGACTAATAAAATGATACATAATCTAAATATATACAACATATGATATGATTAAGTAACTTATTTAGCTTCTTTAATTCCTCTAAATAAAAGTTAATTCTATATTATATTTAGAAAGGAAAGGAGTATTTAAAAAATATCCAATTTAGAGGGGGGTGTTAAGAGGCGGGAACTGGGGTGAGGTAGGTGTTGCTATCACTAGTCATTGATTTGCGTGATAATTATTTGGGTTGACAATGATCAAGTGTGGAAAACTTTGGGAATTTCCCACTTGAAAATATAAAATAAATAAAATCTCTAGAATCCCTTTACACGTTTGATAATATTAAAATTAAAATTAAATATATAATCATATAACTATATAAGATATCATCTCTCTGTCTTAAATATAAGATAAAGTTGATTTTTTTTAGAGGTTAAAGAAATTAAATATATTACTTAATCATAATATACATATATTATTATATTATTATATTATTATATTATATATTAGTTTATAAATAAAACTAATTGGTTTAAAAAAAAAAAGATAGATATAAATATTTTAAACCGATTTATTTTTTTTAATCTTTCTAAAAAATAAAATGGATTTTATATTTAGGGGATCGGAGGGAGCACCTCAGGTCATAAATATAACATATCGTTGACTTTTTTTTAGAGAAATTAAAGAAACTAAATAAGTTACTTAATCATATAATATAATATGTATTATTAGATTATATATCAGTTTATAAATTATATAAAATAATTTTTAAAAAATATAAATATAAATATTTTGAAATAATTTAATTAATTTTTTTAATATTTAAAAAAATTAATTTTATCTTATATTTAATATACTATAAGTATTTATATTTACCGACACTCTCACACTCTGAGTGGCCTCACTTTGTGTATGTTAATATGTTATCCATGTGGTCAGCTGTCAGACATTTTTGACCGCGTGGCACAAGTACCCACACAATACAAAATGAATCATTCTTCTGAAGTCTGGTCACCTTAATACTAATCGTAAAAGAAATAATAGTTTATCAAGAATTGTAAAGTTTATCACTATCAATCGTTTTCATAATCTATCTATGAGTGTGCGATTTATTTATACCTCATACTTATATTAACATAGTGTGTGTTTGGTTAAAATCTATAGTTTTAAAAGCTTTTTTTTTTTTATAAAGTGAGATAAAATTCCTCTTATATATTTATCTTATAAATCATAAAAATTATTCTTAAAAAGTTAATATAAAAACACACACATAAAATGTTGTATAACAAATTAATGAATCATTCATTAAATTTCATTACATGCTTGTTTGAAAATATCATTATTATATCTGTATTCTTAAGTACATATTGTTAGAGAGTGTTATTTGTATGTCATCCTCTTATATTAGTCTTAGGTATTGGGCCTGTGTATCTGGGCTTTTATGTTTGGACTTGGTTCAGGTGGTTATTATATGTACATTTATTTCCTATAAATAATAGAAAGGCCAGTCAATTCTGGTTGGCTGGGTAAGTTGTCTATTTTTGTTTGGGTGTTGAATGGTTTAGTTTTCATTACTTTTCATGGTACCAGAGCCTTGGTTATCCACCTTGCAAGCCCATGCTTGTTGAAACTCAAATAGACCATTTGGTTAGTGTCTTCTTGAATTTTGAAACGTTGCCGTTTCATTGAGAGCCACAAGATTCGTCCAAACATGTGCTTGTTTTGGGCTCGACCCTGTTTTCTTTTTCTCCGTCTCATGGTATAGTTGGCCTACAATTCTTGTTCGATTAGCGTAGTTGTCAACTTCGTCGGCATCTGATCCTCGCGGTGCTCCCCTGCAATTCTTGTCTGATTGCCGCTGTCGCAAGATTCGTCCGATTTTGATCCTCACGACGTAGATCTTCTTTTTTTGGATTCTATAGTCGATTCCAAGATCTGTAGTTCCAGTTTCCGTATTGCTGAAGATTGTTTTTCAAGATTACCGACTTCCTTTCCACAAGATATGTGATTCCAGGAACTGCTCAAGTCCATGGGCTTTGTCTTTTCTACTCTTCCCTAGAGCCGATTCTAGTGTAAGGAACGCCGAATTTGAAGTACTTGTAGCTTGTTGCTTGTCGCTCTTCCTGGTCTATTTGGTTTGCACTCCTTCGTCACATCATTTTACTCTACCCGTCATGATCACTATCTTGAATTGACGCTCATGGAATCTGCAGCCAAGAACCCTATTGACATCAATAGCCCTTTGTATTTGCATCCTTCAGACGCTCACATAACCACGTTGGTGGTGTAAGTTCTTATTGGTTCCAACAATTATGTTATTTGGAGTAGAGCCATGCGCCCACCACTTCGAGGCAAGAACAAAATCGGGTTTATCAAAGGCTCATTCACTCATGAGAAGGCTGCTGATCATAAGGAGTTATGGGACCATTGTGACGTAGTTGTATTATCTTGTCTTCTCCAATAATGACATTGTGAATGGGATTGTGTTTGCAAACTCCTCACATCAAGAATGGCAGGACCTACATGAGCGATACAATAAGGTAGATGGTGCAAGAGTTTACTCTTTACATCGTCCCATTACATCCATAACTTAAAATAATCTGTCAGTTGCTGCCTATTTCACTAAGCTTAAGGAGTTATGGGATGAGTACTTGGTACTAGTTCCACTGCCATCTTGCCAATGTAGTACTTCTTAGGAGTTTATCAAACTTAGTCAACAACAACGATTATTTCAATTTCTCATGCGGTTAGATGACACATATCAGCATGCTTGCTCTCAGATTCTACTCATGACCCCATTATCGACGATCAACCAAGCCTATTCTATGATTGTTTAAGATATGGTTGATCATAAACCAAACTAGACTAGGTTTGACCTCAACCTGAGGTATGGTCTGGATAGTACCTTGGGCTGAACAAGACAGCCCCAGGTCTGGTCTGGTCCAGCACCAGCCCAAACTCGGGCTGGACCAGACCAAGTCTACTGGACTGCCTGGACGTCAGGACCTATAATTTGGTATTTTTTTTAAAAAAAAATTGCCTTCTTTGAGAGGCAACATTTCAAAATCTCAAAACAAATCCTAAGTTACCATGCTTGCAAAAAAATCAATTCAATTGATGTTAGTCAATCTCAACGATTCTAAGTTATTAACTCACTCTCATGTTAAAAGATAACATACAAAATACAAACAACCATAATGATGGTTTTTAATTACTATTTAAGGTTCCTAAACTATTAAATTGACTCATTGTAATTTATGATGATGATGACAGATCGGTGGCAGTCTAGCACACATACAAGATTTTTCTTTATCACTTATTTATTAGATTTTCTTTGGGACTCTTTATACTTGATGATGATGATAAATTGATAATGACAAGGATGTAGAGACATAGAGTAATGAAAATAAATTCTTATAGACACATTTCTTTGGGACTCTCCAAACCAAAAGCCCAAGACAAATTCAGAAAAGCAATAGTTGAATAATGAAAATAGAAATATAGAGAGGGAAAGAAAGAAAGAAGCAGCCTAGGGGGCATAGCTCGGATGGTAAGAAAGGGGAAACCAAGGTGCCTCCTCTGCCATTGATAGAGCTCAATATTTATATATTTTTATTAATTAATCTTAGGCTTTTGTGAGACTTAATTAAATATTTTGAGCATAATCAAGTATTAAAATGAGATTTTAGTGAAAGAATAATTTGGGAACTAAAGTGGTTTAATTGTTATATTTCTAATTAATATTTGTTATTTTCATTATTCTTTAATTGTGAACAAAAGATATTACCTTTGTGAATTTAATTTTGCAGGTGATGATGTGGCACAACTTGAGTGGTCAAGGTCAAAGATGTTATTTTGGAGCTTAATGAAGGACAAAAGTAGAACATCACAAGTACAGAATTTATTTTCACATTTTTTCTAAGAGGAGGTTAAATGATTAAGGGCCTTGTTTGGTGGTTGCAATTTTGTGTCTAATGCCAAAACAGATTTTTATCTCTTATCCAAGCATACCTTTAACTCATTTAACCTAGTGAATTGAAGAAAGAAAAGGAGTGGGGACCATTGTTTGGAGGGTGGCGGCTGAAAAGAAATGAGAAGGGAGCATGGATTAATAATTGGAGATGGAAATCAATAGAACCGACTTGAAGAATCAGAAGTTGCTGAACCGTGAGGGAATTATTGAAGACAAGAAGGGAGTGAGCTGAATTGATTAATTAAAGGCAGCTGGATCGAGTTGAAGGGGGAGGGAATAAAAGAAAAGAACCGAAAGCAAAGACAATGAAAGCAGCCGAAATAATTGACCAAGGAGAAGAGTAGACTGAAGGAGAATGATGAAATGAAAATGAAGAAAGGAATAGCTGAACCGTGAGGAAATAATGGAAGAAAAGACAAGGAAATAGCAACTGAACATAATTAAAAGTAGACAGCCAGCCGGAATTGTTGAACAAATTGAAGAAGACTTGGACCATATGGGAGCAGCTGGACCGTATGGGAGATGTTGAACCAATTGAAAGGAGGAGTAAGCCGATTTTGTTGACCCAATTGGAGCTTGCTGAACCAAATAAATAGGGAATTGAGAGATGAGCCAAAAGGGTTGAATAAAAAAGGAAGAGGGCTGATTGTGAGGGGGAGACCGAATAGGATGGAATAGAAGGAGAGGTGTGGCGGCTATGGAAGGGAGAGGATGGCCGAGTGTGAAAAGGGAGAATGAGTTGCGGCTGGTGTGAAAGGCAAAGGGAGGCGTGAGAATGAATTAAGAAGGAGAGGCGCAAGCTATTCGGTGCTACATATGATTTCAATGGCTAATTCTTTCCTCTTCATCCATCAAGCTTCATCCTCTTCTTCCATGAGTAGCTAAGCCTTGGTGATTTCCTTGAGTTGGGTAATGGTTTGAGCTTCTAAACTTCAATGGAATTCCTTTAAGCTCTCTTTTTAGTTCATGATTATGTAGCTTGGTTAAGTATGTAATTGTGATCTAGATTGTTATGCCAAGTGAATAAACTTGGTGGTTGAGCTAGGAGTTGATTAATTAAGCTTTGTATGATTCATATTATGAGTAGGTTGAATTGTTTATTCCAACTTGGTTAAGTGGATTTAAATGATTAAATTGAATGTTTTAAATTGTTGTAATGGTAATTACAAGCTAGAATTGGAAGTTGATTATTCATCTCCTTGAGTCTGAATTATTTGGTGGTATTCATTTAATTGCTTCGGTAGAATGAATTAAATGATTATTGCAAGTATGAAGCTAGTGGTAACTTAGTTCCATCCTCTTGACTCATATTGTGGAATTCATATCATTAGCAAGCAAGGAAGACTAAAACCCCAACTCAAGGAAGTCCCATTTCATTATTATTCTAGTTTATTAAATTTACTTTGTTGTTAGTGTTAATTTCAATTCCTTTTGCTTCTTTGTTTTGAAAACCAAAAAAATACAAAAATATTGCTTTAGCTTAGATTACTTCATAGTTTTAAACTCAAATTCTCAAAATGATTTCTCACAACTTTAAGGTTTTTTATCACTTTACTACTTAGGAACTTGAAAATTAATCTCCTCACAAGAACGACTTAGGTTGATCTACTACGCTACATTTTCTAACCTAGTTTTATTTTGAGAACTCACACGACATGGGTTCATCAAATTGGCGCCGTTGCCGGGGAGGATGATTGCCAAGGTTTTAAGTAGTTAGGTGTTCTTTTCTGTTGTCATAGTGTGTCTTAGTTTAGTAGGAAGTGTGTAGCACTCATTTAATTTTTGGCAAAATTCTGATTTTCGATTAGTACTGTCTTGCTGGAACTGAAATATTTGTGCCTAGAAAATTCTGAAATTTGACAAGTTGAAGTTTTTCAGCATTCTAAGCAAGACTAATAGCTAAGCTATTAGGTCTGCTAGATTTTAGCCAAATTCGAAGGTTTGCTATACTTTTCTGAATTTTCTTTCTTTTTTGGTATTTTTCTAAGTTTTTGATTTAGTTTGTTCTTAGGGCTTTCTTTGATTTTTCTTGGTTGTTAGTGTGTTTTTGAGTTTGTTTTAGGTAGTTTTTCGTTGTTGGAGTATTTGATAGTGGTTTAGTCATTTTTCATATTCATAGTTGTTTTGCATTCCATTTGCATTTAGAAAAAAAACACAAAAAGAAATTTGCTTTCCCTCTACACCGGGGGACGACTCTAGATTAGTTTGCCTCCAAAGAAAGAAAGAAGCAAGTTGCAACAGATCAATGATGATGATGATGATGATGATGATGATGATGATAGATCTGTGGTAAGGGGGCAGAGATCAAATCTAACACCTTAGCAGCAGACCCTACTCTCCATTAAGCAAAGTTACTGCCTTGAACTCCTGAAGCAAGAGGAGAGGCTGAAGAAGAGAGGAAATCGGTGATCGGAGGAGAGGTGTAAGACGGAAACCGAGACCAGTAAGTTGGGGCTTCGACTTAGGCTCTGTTTGATTAGCCATCAAGCCACCAGAGGTTGTCTTATCGCTGGGTTTAGACGAAGATCACAGAGGTTATTCATAGCAGCAGCATGGCTAGACCTAGGGCACGAAACTATTTCTGTGTCTTTGAACTCTGAATGTTGAGCTCAGTGTGTGAGAGGGTGAAAAGTGAATCTTGTGGCGTTTGTAGACTGACCATGTTTTTGTTTTAAGACTTAAAGTGGTGGGATTAAAAAAAATATTACAGGGTCAGACTGGACCAGACCAAAGGGTCTGAGGCCTTGGTCCGAAGTCCAGTCTGGCCTGAGAAGACCAGTCTGGTCTGGTCTACTAGAAGATGCTACAGGCCAATTTTTTTCCAGCAGACCGGGTTACCTGGACCACTGGGTTTTTTTCTCATCCATAGTTCAAGAAGAGGACCAACGAAATCTTTCTCTTCACACTTCTGCCAGTCCATTTGATAATAGTACTTTGGCAACTCGATGTGGTAGATAAGGCCAAGGCAAGGGTAGAGGACATTCACAAGACACATGTCGTTATTGTTACAAGAAAGGCCATAAGCGTGATAACTGCTACCAGCTCATTGGATATCCACCTCATCTCAACCGAAAGGACCAAGATAATCATGTCAATCTAGTTTTGCATGAAGCAAGTGCTTCAAAGTCTACATCCTCTTCTCCCGCCTTGACCCATGAGCAAACAATCAAATCTTGCAACTTCTCAAAAACAATTAGAATAAGGTAGCTGTTAGTGCTGCTGGCTATCTTGAGGAAAGCATCCCAGGTTTGATTAATGCATTGCCTAACAATCTAACTCAATCACATTGGATGTTAGATTCTGGTGCAGCATGTCATGTTATTAGTAATATTGCCCTTTTTGATACTGTAATGCCTTATCATTGTCCACTTAGAAAAATAAAAATGCCCAATAGAGATAAATTGACTATCACACATGTAGGAACATTACAACTATCTAAGCATATTGTGTTGCATGACATATATTTTTCTGCACAATGTTGTTTCAATTTAGTCTTCATTTCTAGGTTCACTAAGCAAATGCAATGCACTATATCTTTTCATCCTGAATTCTGTACCTTGCAGGAGAAGTTGAGTAGGAAATCCCACATGATTGGTAAGGCTTATGATGGTTTATACTTGGTTCAGAAGACCCCACTATCTCATGGAGTGATGAATATGCATTCTAAGGATCATTATGTATTGTGGCACCATAGAATAGGTCATGCCCCTTTAGATATTCTCAAACATTTAGACTTACTGAATAAACATGTTGCCCATTCCTTTATGCAAAGTTGTGATATTTGTCCTGAGGCTAAACAAACTCGTCTACCCTTTCCTTGTAGCACTTCTATTACTCATTGTAATTTTGAATTGATACATGTGGATACTTGGGGACCTTATAGGGTACCAACACATTCTGGCCTTCCATATTTTCTTGCTATTGTTGACGATTTTTCTAAATGTATTTAGACATTTTTGATGAGAAATAAACATGAAAGTGCTTCTTGCTCAAACCCTTTATTGCATATGTCCACAATCAATTTTCCACGAATGTCAAGAGGGTTCGTAGTGATAATGGCCTTGAGTTTCTAAATAATGAACTTAAAACTTACTTTAATGATAGGGGAATTGTGCATGAAACCACTTGTCCACACACACCTCAACAAAATGGTGTGGTGGAATGAAAACATAAATGCCTATTGAATGTTGCTTGTAGTCTCATTTTGTCTTTTTATTTGCCTATTAAATTTTGGGGAGAGGCATTAAAACAAATGCTTTCTTAATTAATCACACTTCCTCCAAGTTGTTGCATCATAAAACCCCTTATGAAATGTTATACAACAAACAACCCAATATTTCTTATCTCAAAATTTGTGGTTGTTTAGCCTTTGTGACCCTTCAAAACAATCTTGATAAGTTTCAACCACATTCTGATCCTTGTATTTTCGTGGGGTATCTTCCTAATCAAAAGGGTTATTTGTTGTATAATTTGGTTAAAAGGACTATTATGGTTAGCCGCCATTTTATATTTGATGAGACTCATTTTCCTTTCAAAGATAATGTACCTATGGTGCAACACAATTCTTTCCCATCTGCTTTAAATCCTTTTCTATATGATACTCATGACTTGGAAGCACCTCCCATATTTGATTCTGCTCATGAGGAATATGTTGACACCCCTCATGATCATGATCGACCTGGGAATGAGTTTCCTATTGATGCAGAAGAACTCTCCAATAGAGAATCCAAACTAGAAAGGGGCAGATGTGCTCCAGTATGGTTAAATGAGTACATTTGTTTTGGAAAAGCTAAAAATGATAAGAATGGTAAGATATTTAAAATAGGTTGTAAGTATGCTATTCATGAATATATTTCCTATGCAAATGTTACCAACAATTATAAGAATTATTTTTTGCATACTGACAAGTTCGTTGAGCCTTGTAATTTTCATGAGGCGTCTAAGCATCCCAAATGGATGGAAGCCATACGTGAAGAAATGGATGCCCTAGAAAACAATCAGAGATGGGAAATCGTGTCCCTTCCTAAAGGTAAGCAGGCCATTAGATGCAAATGGGTTTTTAAAATTAAATATGATTCTTCTGGGAACATCGAGAGGTATAAGCAAGATTGGTGGCAAAGGGATATAGCCAGTAGCAAGATTGGTGGCAAAGGGATACATCAAGTTATTCTCCGTAATCCTGCACTGTTCAACCGCCTTGTTGAACTTAGTGAATTGATGCGTAGCCAGGCGCTTCCTCAACTTCCGCCTCAGACCGCGAATAAGCATATCAGAACTCCATTCTTCATCATCCTTAAACCGGAGATAGGAGGAGTATCGAGCCAACCGAACAAAACGGGACAAATAATCGTCAAAGCTCTCTGTGTCCCCTTGCCTGATATTAAGGAATTCTGTTTCCTTCTCCAGCCGCACTGATTTGGGAAAGTACTTCTCGTTGAACTCTTGTTGGAACAGCTCCCAAGTCAATGGCGTCTTATTACTCTTCAATGTTGAGGCGATATTCCGCCACCAACGATCCGCATCACCCTCTAGTTTGTAGACTGCCAACCGTGGCTTTACATCGTCTGGACAACAAAGTACTTCAAATATTTTCTCCAGCCGGTACAACCAGTCTTCAGCCGCTTGTGGGTCAAACCTTCCTCTGAATGCCGGAGGCAGATGCTTACAGAATCTGGTGACCCAATACTGCAAATCTCTTTCCTCTCCGAGTGGCATTCCATGTGACTCTCGATTCAGAGCAACATGGGGTGGGGACTCCTGAGGTCGTGTTGACCCCTCAGCAGTATCTTCAGGTCGGGTCTCCTCTTGAGTTTCTTCCGCAGTAGACTGAGCCGGAACTTCCCTATTCTTTGCCTTCTCAGCTCTGAGCTCTTCTCTTAGCTCAGTTATCATATCCCGCTGATCCTTGATTAGACCCATTAGCTCATGCATTGGATCTGGTGGATTTTCATTATCAACCTCCACCACAGGGTCCGCACGCGGAATTTTGGGGCGTCCTCTAGTCTTCTTCATTCTACAAATAGCTTACCCCATTAATTCAACAGAAATGGTATGCACATATAGTTACAAGCTTATAGATACCCATATCAATAAAACATATGTGTGCATACACCACAATCATTCACAGATACTCTTATATCCCTAAACCAACTAAGGGATCTATCCTAGCAACCTCTACCCTTGCCAGGAACTACAGCTCTGATACCAAAATGTAACCCCCTGCCTTAATTACTGTAATTATTATTCGATAATGCATAATAAAAAGGGGTTTGAGACCGTCGGATAGTTCAAAACGTATTAAATTACCTACCGAGCAGTAGGACCTTACAAAATTTTTAAAACTTCTTTCCTACCCGGGTCTCGTTTTCGATTACCGAATATAATCACCTGTGCAGTTAATTTACATTCACATATATCAGAGTTCGTAATTTAAACCCCGGCAACCCCCGGGTTCATCTATATATATATAGAGTTTCAAATTCCACGTAGGGGATTACAAACCAAGATATCCACACTATTTACATCTCAAAATGTAATACAATAATCCCTATCCAAAATGATTAACCAACAAAAGCCATACTAATGTCCCTAGGAAGCTCTAACCGCTCCGGGTCACACGCTTCTCCTTAGAGCCAGTCGCCCTGTCTGAAAGGTTAGTTCAAAGGAAAGAATGAGATTCAAAAGAATCCCAGTAGTAACTAAACATTTATACCACACATAAGCACATAACATGTAAGCAAATCATCATGCAGCAGCAGCACATATCACACTCCACCCTCATCCCCTTTCTCCGCCGGGAAGGCACACAGCCCTAACCCGAACCGTTGTTAGCTACTCAGGGACTATTGGCGTGGTAGTGTATACATATAGCCTTATAGCCCATACAGCTATCCGGCTCTCACAAATGGCCCGTCGGCCTCACATATAGCCTTTCGGCTCACATATCACATATATCACACTTCATCCTCATCCCCTTTCTCCGCCGGGAAGGCACACTGCCTAAACCCGAACCGTTGTTAGCTACTTAGGGACTATTGGAATGACAGTGCTAACACAAATCCACAAAGGTCGCAGCATACAAATCCATTTCCAATCGACGATAAAACACACATGCAATGCATCATATTTGGTACAAAAGAAAAGTCACTACCTGATCCCTTCCTGATGTCTCTGGGCACAGCAGGCTCACGAGGATAGCAGATGTCAAATCCTATAATCAAATAGGGACATTTGGTTAATTTCCTTTTCCAAGTTCTTAATTCAATAACACTCTAAGTTGGTATTCATTTGGACTCTTTAGATGGCCATTAAATGCCTAAACATATGCCTAAAGGGTTGGATTAACTATCCCCAAAGATCCCCCTTTAGAAAGCTAACCACTGATTTTTGGTCTCATCACTCGAGCACAGAAGGCCGTGCTCGAGCATGACTCCCGCTCTCACTCGAGCACACATGCGAGTGACCTCCAGCGAGTGCTTGCCCGAGAGCAACTCCCGCGACAAACCTACACTCTCACTCGAGCACAAGAGGCTGTGCTCGAGCAGAGACCTCGCCAGCACCCGAGCACCACGGAAGTGAGGCTTGCGAGTGACGACCCGAGAGCATCTCTCTACTTCTTCCTCTCCCTTCTCTCGAGCACAAACACCTGTGCTCGAGCACTGCTCCCTAGTGCTCGCGAGCACAAGGAAGTGCGGTCCTGCGAGTGTCCACCCGAGAGCAACTCCACTCCCAGGCAACAGATTCACTCGAGCACAACTCCAGTGCTCGAGTGATCTCCCAATGCTTGCTCCCAAGACTCGCGAGTGGCAGCGCACTCTTGGCAACCACCCATGAGTGATCACCCGAGACGCTCACCCCCAGTGATTTCAGGCACCCTCACTCGAGCACAACATGCTCACTCGCGAGCACATTCATCCTGTGCTCGAGTGAGTTCTTCTCTCACTCGAGAAATCACCTCAGAAACCAGATCGCAGCAACTGGTAAACTTCTCCAAAATCTACCAAATGGACTCCAAGGGTTCTTAAACTTGTGTCAAAGCTCATTACCACTCATTTCAACACAATGAACCCATTGGCAACCAAAAACAACCCAAATTCAACTCATTCAACATATTCTCTCTCTAAATCATCAAACCACTCAAAACCTCCTTCTAACAAATTCCCTTATTCAACTTCAAATCAAATTCTAATCACTCCCAAATGTCAAAACTGACCAAATGAACAGTGACCCCCTACTCCAAGCCTACCCTTTAATTAACATCATAATTAGGTCAAATTTCCAGAATTCTCATTGATTAGGCAAACATCTTGACATATATATCAAAATGCATTACAAACCTACCTCTTTAACTTGCTGAAATCAACACCTTGATTCCACCAACTTTCAGATTTGTCCCACAATCAAGCACCACCAATGGAAATTCTGAAATCATAGAAATAATGCTCTTGACCTCTTGATCAATATTAATGAAAGGTAGCTAAGCATATAAAATCATCTACCTTAACCAAATTCAAACCCTTACTTCCTCTTTCTTGCTTTCTCGCCGGAAATGGAGAAATGAAGAGAGAGAGATGAGTAGGTGAAGGTGATGATCATTCCTTCCCTTCCTCCCATGCACTTGGCCGACTAAGAGGGAGAGAGAAAGAGTTTGAAATTGTTGACTCATCCAATGGCTCTCATTTGGACACTTGTCACCATCTCATCCTTCCCACTTATGAGTGCATGTAAACTCATTCACACTAAATTCCACCCCTTGATCTCCCAATCTCACCCATTGATCTTGATTACCAAAGGGTTTTCTCATCAATAACTAACCAGACGGTTGGTAAATTTACCGTTTTACCCCTGTTTAGCACAATACTTATTAAATCATGAATAATGATCTTATTATCACATTACACAACATATACTTCAAATATGATTAATTAACATTAATTACATCATTTGAAGTCATAATCCCTTGATTAAAATCCAGGATGTTACAATTCTCCCCCCGACAATTTAATTTCGTCCTCGAAATTGTTACATTGCTTGAGCCATAAACTCCGGATATCTTCTTCGTATATCTTCCTCCGCTTCCCAAGTTGCTTCCCTCGAAGTCATTCCCTTCCAGATCACTTTCACATATGGAATGCTCCTGTGTCTGAGCCGTCGCTCCTCTCGATCAATACTTGCTCTGGCTCCACTGCATATGTGAAATTGTCTTGAATCTCGACATCTTCATACTCAATGATATGAGATGGATCCGGTTGGTACTTTTTCAATTGAGAAACGTGGAATACATCATGAAGTCTGCTCAAGCTCGGAGGTAGAGCTACTCGGTAAGCAACAGGCCCAATCCTCTCAAGGATTTCAAAAGGACCTATGTATCTTGGCTTAACTTCTTTCTCTTGATCGCTCGCCCAACGCCCGTGACAGGAGATACTCTCAAAAAAATGTGATCTCCAACCTCAAATTCTAGAGGTCGTCTTCTCTTGTCAGCGTAGCTTTTCTGTCGACTCTGCGCTGCAAGTAACCTCTTACGAATAATCTGAATCTGTGCTGAGGTCTGATCAACAAGATCCGGTCCGTAAAGCTTCCTTTCAGATAGCTCGTTCCAGCACAATGGTGATTGACACCGTCTCCCATACAACGCTTCATACGGAGCCATCTGAATGCTCGCATGATAGCTATTGTTGTAAGCGAATTCCGCATGTGGAAGGAAGCGATCCCAACTTCCTTTAAAGTCGAGAACACAGGCTCGCAACATATCTTCCAGTGTCTGGATTGTTCTCTCGGACTGTCCATCCGTCTGTGGATGATAAGCCGTACTGAACCTCAATTGAGTTCCCAAGGCTTCGTGCAACGCCTTCCAGAATCTTGAAGTAAATCGAGGATCTCGATCAGAAATGATATTCTTCGGTGTACCATGGAGCTTCACAATCTCACGAATGTAAATCTCTGCTAGTTTATCAGGAGAATAACCCGCATTGATCGGTATGAAGTGGGCTGACTTCGTTAGTCGATCCACAATAACCCAGATCGCATCATAGTTTCTGATCTTGGGCAAGCCCACAACCAAATCCATGGTCACACTTTCCCATTTCCATTCCGGAATCTCTGGGCTCTGAAGTAATCCAGGTGGTCTCTGGTGCTCAATCTTCACTTTCTGACAAGTGAGGCATCTCGCCACATACTTTGTCACATCACTCTTCAAACCCGGCCACCAATATACCGATTTCAGATTATGGTACATCTTGGTCATACCAGGATGAAGGGTGTATCGGCTCTTATGCGCCTCATCCAGAATCTTCTGTCTCAACTCCGCCTTAAGTGGAACACAGACTCTTTTCTGATAGCGTACTAATCCACGAGGCGATAGGTCATAACCTGGGACTTCTCCCCGTTCAATTCGAGTTAGATTGCGCTGTATCCAGTCATCTTGCCCCTGAGCTTCTTCAATCTCAGTTCTTAGATCATTTTCCTCTTGGGAAACAGTGTAGTTGGCACAGATGATCTGGTTTGTCAAATTCAAATCACGAAAATCTTCAATCAATTTCTTCTCTCGTATCATCATAGCTGCAACGAGCACGGTCTTTCGACTAAGAGCATCAGCGACTACATTGGCTTTACCCGGATGATATTTGATTTCCAGGTTGTAGTCTTTAAGTAATTCCATCCAGCGACGCTGTCTCATATTCAATTCTTTTTGATCATACAAGTATTTAAGGCTCTTGTGGTCGCAGTACAGTTCCACAGTCACACCATACAGGTAATGACGCCAAATCTTCAAAGCAAACACAATGGCCGCAAGCTCCAGATCATGAGTGGGATAGTTCAATTCATGAGGCTTGAGCTGTCGAGAGGCGTAGGCCACCACACGTCCCTGCTGCATAAGGACACACCCTAATCCCTGCCCACTGGCATCAGAGTACACAACATATGTCGTACCGGGATCGGGCAAAATCAACACTGGTGCCGTAGTCAACCTCTCCTTCAGCTCCATAAAACAGTTTTCACATTTCTCATCCCACACAAACGGCTGATCCTTTCTCGTGAGCCTGGTCATTGGTAACGCAATACGGGAGAAATTCTGGATGAATCTCCGGTAGTACCCGGCAAGACCCAGAAAACTGCGTACCTCTGCCACAGATTCTGGCCTCTTCCAGTCCAGTACTGCTTCCACTTTACTGGGATCCACAGAGACCCCTTCTTGCGAGATAACATGGCCGAGGAATCTCACCTCCGATAGCCAAAACTCGCACTTACTCAATTTAGCGTATAATTGCTTCTCACGCAAAATATTCAACACCACTCTCAGATGATGCTCATGCTCCTCCATACTCTTGGAATATATCAGAATGTCATCGATAAACACAACAACAAACTGATCCAGATACTGTCGAAAGATACGGTTCATGTAGTCCATGAAAACCGCAGGTGCGTTGGTTAGCCCAAATGGCATCACCAGAAACTCATAATGACCATACCGGGTCCTGAAAGCAGTTTTTGGAACATCTTCTGCTTTCACTCGCAGCTGATGATACCCTGACCTTAGATCAATCTTCGAGAATACACACGATCCAGATAACTGATCTAAAAGGTCGTCAATTCGAGGAAGTGGGTATTTGTTCTTGATAGTAACTTTGTTCAGCTCTCTGTAGTCGATACATAAACGAAGACTCCCATCTTTCTTCTTTACAAACAACACTGGGGCTCCCCAAGGCGACACACTGGGTCTGATGAACCCTTTCTCAAGCAAATCTTCTATTTGTTTCTTTAGCTCCGCCATCTCATTTGGGGCCATACGATATGGGGCCTTTGAAATAGAACCAGCTCCAGGTGTAATGTCAATTGGGAATTGAACTTCCCTCTCAGGAGGCAATCCGCTAAGGTCATCCGGAAACACCTCAGGGAATTCATTTACCACGGGTATATTACTCAAGGTTTCACCAGTTTCCCCCTGAACGGAGAAGAATACCATATACCCCTGGCAACCCTTCTCAATATACTTCTCAGCTTTAGCCGTAGAAAGGAAATTCATACTCGCATTCACAACCTCAGCCCTCTGAGAAACAGGATATACTATCCTCTTGTTCCCACAATCAAGTAACACGTTGTTTGCCGTTAACCAATCAAAACCCAAGATGATTTCCAATTGGTAAAGTGGTAGACAAATCAGGTCTATAACAGACTGGTGCCCTTCCACAGTTATAACACAATTTAGACAAACTTCTGTGGTCAAGGCCTTAACACCCATCGGAGTCGACACTACCAAATCGAATGGTAACTTATGCACATGCATACCCAGGCGTTTCACACAATCATACGCAATGAAGGAATGACTGGCACCTGAGTCG
Organism: Inga laurina; assembly: GCA_963855925.1. NCBI lineage: Eukaryota > Viridiplantae > Streptophyta > Magnoliopsida > Fabales > Fabaceae > Inga > Inga laurina. The sequence continues at coordinate 45,646,092 of OY979709.1, read as the reverse complement.
AACAATGCTTGTAATAGATAGCCATTTAGAGAGATTTTACCTTGTATTAACTCAGGAGATCTACGGGCCTCCTCGTGGGTCATTGCAAACACTCGACCCTGTGTCTTCGGCCTCTGTTCGGCTCTTGGTTGCTGACAATCCTTAGCAAGATGTCCTGACCGCTTGCAGTTGAAACAAACCATCTCTCCCTGACAGTTCTTCCCATAATGTGATTTGTTGCAACGACGACATTTCTCCTCAGTCACAAATCTCTGAGACTCGCGACCCTTAGGCTGATAGGGCTTTTTGTCACCACTCCTGTATGAAGACGAGCCCTGGCCTTTCCGCTTCTGAGCGGCATTACCCTTACTGGGTTCACTGCGGTGGCTAGTAACTCCGGCAGGATACAACTCTCTCAAGTTATTCTCCGTAATCCTGCACTGTTCAACCGCCTTGTTGAACTTAGTGAATTGATGCGTAGCCAGGCGCTTCCTCAACTTCCGCCTCAGACCGCGAATAAGCATATCAGAACTCCATTCTTCATCATCCTTAAACCGGAGATAGGAGGAGTATCGAGCCAACCGAACAAAACGGGACAAATAATCGTCAAAGCTCTCTGTGTCCCCTTGCCTGATATTAAGGAATTCTGTTTCCTTCTCCAGCCGCACTGATTTGGGAAAGTACTTCTCGTTGAACTCTTGTTGGAACAGCTCCCAAGTCAATGGCGTCTTATTACTCTTCAATGTTGAGGCGATATTCCGCCACCAACGATCCGCATCACCCTCTAGTTTGTAGACTGCCAACCGTGGCTTTACATCGTCTGGACAACAAAGTACTTCAAATATTTTCTCCAGCCGGTACAACCAGTCTTCAGCCGCTTGTGGGTCAAACCTTCCTCTGAATGCCGGAGGCAGATGCTTACAGAATCTGGTGACCCAATACTGCAAATCTCTTTCCTCTCCGAGTGGCATTCCATGTGACTCTCGATTCAGAGCAACATGGGGTGGGGACTCCTGAGGTCGTGTTGACCCCTCAGCAGTATCTTCAGGTCGGGTCTCCTCTTGAGTTTCTTCCGCAGTAGACTGAGCCGGAACTTCCCTATTCTTTGCCTTCTCAGCTCTGAGCTCTTCTCTTAGCTCAGTTATCATATCCCGCTGATCCTTGATTAGACCCATTAGCTCATGCATTGGATCTGGTGGATTTTCATTATCAACCTCCACCACAGGGTCCGCACGCGGAATTTTGGGGCGTCCTCTAGTCTTCTTCATTCTACAAATAGCTTACCCCATTAATTCAACAGAAATGGTATGCACATATAGTTACAAGCTTATAGATACCCATATCAATAAAACATATGTGTGCATACACCACAATCATTCACAGATACTCTTATATCCCTAAACCAACTAAGGGATCTATCCTAGCAACCTCTACCCTTGCCAGGAACTACAGCTCTGATACCAAAATGTAACCCCCTGCCTTAATTACTGTAATTATTATTCGATAATGCATAATAAAAAGGGGTTTGAGACCGTCGGATAGTTCAAAACGTATTAAATTACCTACCGAGCAGTAGGACCTTACAAAATTTTTAAAACTTCTTTCCTACCCGGGTCTCGTTTTCGATTACCGAATATAATCACCTGTGCAGTTAATTTACATTCACATATATCAGAGTTCGTAATTTAAACCCCGGCAACCCCCGGGTTCATCTATATATATATAGAGTTTCAAATTCCACGTAGGGGATTACAAACCAAGATATCCACACTATTTACATCTCAAAATGTAATACAATAATCCCTATCCAAAATGATTAACCAACAAAAGCCATACTAATGTCCCTAGGAAGCTCTAACCGCTCCGGGTCACACGCTTCTCCTTAGAGCCAGTCGCCCTGTCTGAAAGGTTAGTTCAAAGGAAAGAATGAGATTCAAAAGAATCCCAGTAGTAACTAAACATTTATACCACACATAAGCACATAACATGTAAGCAAATCATCATGCAGCAGCAGCACATATCACACTCCACCCTCATCCCCTTTCTCCGCCGGGAAGGCACACAGCCCTAACCCGAACCGTTGTTAGCTACTCAGGGACTATTGGCGTGGCAGTGTATACATATAGCCTTATAGCCCATACAGCTATCCGGCTCTCACAAATGGCCCGTCGGCCTCACATATAGCCTTTCGGCTCACATATCACATATATCACACTTCATCCTCATCCCCTTTCTCCGCCGGGAAGGCACACTGCCTAAACCCGAACCGTTGTTAGCTACTTAGGGACTATTGGAATGATAGTGCTAACACAAATCCACAAAGGTCGCAGCATACAAATCCATTTCCAATCGACGATAAAACACACATGCAATGCATCATATTTGGTACAAAAGAAAAGTCACTACCTGATCCCTTCCTGATGTCTCTGGGCACAGCAGGCTCACGAGGATAGCAGATGTCAAATCCTATAATCAAATAGGGACATTTGGTTAATTTCCTTTTCCAAGTTCTTAATTCAATAACACTCTAAGTTGGTATTCATTTGGACTCTTTAGATGGCCATTAAATGCCTAAACATATGCCTAAAGGGTTGGGTTAACTATCCCCAAAGATCCCCCTTTAGAAAGCTAACCACTGATTTTTGGTCTCATCACTCGAGCACAGAAGGCCGTGCTCGAGCATGACTCCCGCTCTCACTCGAGCACACATGCGAGTGACCTCCAGCGAGTGCTTGCCCGAGAGCAACTCCCGCGACAAACCTACACTCTCACTCGAGCACAAGAGGCTGTGCTCGAGCAGAGACCTCGCCAGCACCCGAGCACCACGGAAGTGAGGCTTGCGAGTGACGACCCGAGAGCATCTCTCTACTTCTTCCTCTCCCTTCTCTCGAGCACAAACACCTGTGCTCGAGCACTGCTCCCCAGTGCTCGCGAGCACAAGGAAGTGCGGTCCTGCGAGTGTCCACCCGAGAGCAACTCCACTCCCAGGCAACAGATTCACTCGAGCACAACTCCAGTGCTCGAGTGATCTCCCAATGCTTGCTCCCAAGACTCGCGAGTGCCAGCGCACTCTTGGCAACCACCCACGAGTGATCACCCGAGACGCTCACCCCCAGTGATTTCAGGCACCCTCACTCGAGCACAACATGCTCACTCGCGAGCACATTCATCCTGTGCTCGAGTGAGTTCTTCTCTCACTCGAGAAATCACCTCAGAAACCAGATCGCAGCAACTGGTAAACTTCTCCAAAATCTACCAAATGGACTCCAAGGGTTCTTAAACTTGTGTCAAAGCTCATTACCACTCATTTCAACACAATGAACCCATTGGCAACCAAAAACAACCCAAATTCAACTCATTCAACATATTCTCTCTCTAAATCATCAAACCACTCAAAACCTCCTTCTAACAAATTCCCTTATTCAACTTCAAATCAAATTCTAATCACTCCCAAATGTCAAAACTGACCAAATGAACAGTGACCCCCTACTCCAAGCCTACCCTTTAATTAACATCATAATTAGGTCAAATTTCCAGAATTCTCATTGATTAGGCAAACATCTTGACATATATATCAAAATGCATTACAAACCTACCTCTTTAACTTGCTGAAATCAACACCTTGATTCCACCAACTTTCAGATTTGTCCCACAATCAAGCACCACCAATGGAAATTATGAAATCATAGAAATAATGCTCTTGACCTCTTGATCAATATTAATGAAAGGTAGCTAAGCATATAAAATCATCTACCTTAACCAAATTCAAACCCTTACTTCCTCTTTCTTGCTTTCTCGCCGGAAATGGAGAAATGAAGAGAGAGAGATGAGTAGGTGAAGGTGATGATCATTCCTTCCCTTCCTCCCATGCACTTGGCCGACTAAGAGGGAGAGAGAAAGAGTTTGAAATTGTTGACTCATCCAATGGCTCTCATTTGGACACTTGTCACCATCTCATCCTTCCCACTTATGAGTGCATGTAAACTCATTCACACTAAATTTCACCCCTTGATCTCCCAATCTCACCCATTGATCTTGATTACCAAAGGGTTTTCTCATCAATAACTAACCAGACGGTTGGTAAATTTACCGTTTTACCCCTGTTTAGCACAATACTTATTAAATCATGAATAATGATCTTATTATCACATTACACAACATATACTTCAAATATGATTAATTAACATTAATTACATCATTTGAAGTCATAATCCCTTGATTAAAATCCAGGATGTTACAGCGCCGAATGGAGAGAGAGAGCATAAGAGAGATGATAGCTTGGAGGAGATGAGGAATGATGATTTCTTCCCTTCCCCATGCTTGCACAGTCGAAAAGGAGGAGGGAAGAGAGAGAGAAAATGATAAAATATTGGTTTGACTTTTCTCCTTCATTCTCCCTTCACACACACACAATCTTGCCACATGTCTACTTCTCATTGGCGCTCATAAAGTAAGTAACTAATTAGTTACTCTAACACTCCATTAACCATTTAGCCACACATCACATTTCCAATTATTTAGTAATTAATTTCCCTATTAATCACTGACTAATTAACCAATAATTCCATTCTTTCAATTTTTTCACCAATTATGACATATTAATTAAAATTGCCACAAAACATATAATAATTCCAATTTAAATTCATAAATATCCATAATAATCCTCATTAGCCCTTAATCAAAAACTGGGGCATTACACAGACTTTGAGTCAATATATGAGCACTCTGAGGAAATCACATATAGCAACTGCTGTTCGTGTTGTGAGATATCTCAAGAGTTGCCTGGGACTTGGGATTTCTCCTATCTTCAGCAAAGCAATTCAACATGGAATGCTTGTGAAATATTTTAATTATTATAATATAATTATTAGTTATTAATTAGGTTATTAATTAAAATATCCTGAGTGTGGCCCGTCAGTTAGATCTAGGCCCAACTACAGGATTAGGGTAATAAGTGGATAGGCTATGTATGTATCTTTCTGATGGTGAAATATACAATTAGGTTTTCAGCAGTCTAAATTAAGCGTACGAGTAAAAACCCTAGCTGCTCTTTGAGGTTTCCTGACTGGCGATGGCTCTCACACCAGTTGCCATCACTATGCCTTACATTAGTTAGAAGAGTGGCCTGTCAACCTTTCTTCTGACATATTCTTGTTTTGCAGTCTAATTCTCAGTGTTCATGAACTCTTTTAAATAAGAGATAAGCTATGGCAAGAGCTATTTATTGAAGTCTTCCACTGTAACTATTAGAATATATTATGCTGTAATTGTGTATAGCATGATTTATTCTAACATGTGGTATCAAAGTCAGGTTCTCTAATTCTCTGCCTACTTTTCTTTGATCAGGGACAATTTAAATATGGAATTTAATTGATTCCACCTTTGTAATTCATGGTTCCATATTTTAAATCAAAGATCACGACTTGTTAACTTTGAAACATTATCGCCTTCATTTGGATTTTGAAGGATCAGTTTCTGTCTTTATGATAAATCTGGGTTTCAAAAAATTTGCTTTTCAATTATGTGTTTGGTGAATTTTGAAATACTGCTTTCGAATTTTATGTCTTAAATCTGTTTGGCAAGAGAGAAGGAGAAGAACGTTCCAATTCTTCATTGAATACAAACGCTCCTTCATCGGGATTTTGAAGGAACCCAGAAGCTTGTTTTCTATTTGTTTGTTTAAATCTGTCTGGTTTTCATTTGCTAATGCTCTCTTTGTTACTGTATCACTGTCAAAGCTATGCATCCTTGTTCTTGGCGAGAGTTTTGAAATCAATTTTAGCTTCGTTAAGATTTGTGGTTCTTTCCGTGAGATTATATGCGAAATTGTTATTTGGGTTAAATTCTTCTTTGATTTTCGTGATTTTTTGCCGTTAAAGCCGTCAGAACCTCCAGTTTTGGTTTTCAAATTTGAGAAAATTCTGATTCAAATATTAGCATTTAATCAACAATTTGCACATATATATCTTTCGATTGCGTTGTGGATGGTTTTTTTGTCACAGCCACCAGAGAGAATGCTGGTTTTGGAGCCTCCTATCGCTTGAAAGAACCACCTGAGGTTGCGGGTTGCAGCAACCCTTATCGAGTTGCACTCGGGTTGGCAAGTCATGTAAGGTTACAGGATGCGGGTGGGGGAGATGACCCAGAACGAGGTGGTTTTGACATTAATCAAAACGCCGCTGTTTTGGGTCATTCAGAAGATCTTCCTCCCAACGTGAGAATGGCGTTGTTTCAGCCTTTAGTGAAACGGTGCGTTTCGCTCTTCTGGATAGAAGGCTGAAGCAAATGGGGTTGGGTTTAAACACTTTGGGCCGACACGTTTTGGGTTGATCATTTTTTTCTTGCAATTTCTCGATGATGCGTGTTTGGACCTGAACGACTGGGCTTTTGTAATTTTTTTTTGGTTGCAATTAAGAGATTACGCATTCTGGGCCAAAACAAAAAAAAAGCTTTTTTTAAAAAAATTGAATAGTGACGTTTTTTTAAAAAAAATTTTGAGCCTTGTTATGTTTTTTGTTCTTCTGGGCTTTGGATTATGAATTTCCAGAAAACGTTTTGGGCCTTTCTTAAACACATACTTCACTGTTTGAATTAAACTAATTACTATTTTATGTATTTTTTTCTTATTAATGACATTAAATTGTTTAAATTAGTGACAATGATTAATTTTGGCAATTTCACATACTGGAAAATTGGTAAAATTGTTTTCATGAGTTAATTAATTGTCTAACATTTTGAAATTGGCTTTAGACAATTATTTAACAATTCAAAAATTTTGCAAAAAATGAAATTTGAATGAAAGATGCCAAAATTAATTTTCTAAACAATTTTGAATACATAAAACAGTGGGATGGATTTAATTAATTAATTTACTAGACTTATTAAATTAATTAATCTCTCTATTATGATATGCCCATTTTGATTTAAATGCACTTAAATGATATTTGTGATTAGCATGCTACTTTTTCCAAGGAATAGCCACAACATCCTTTCATTTTGCATGCAACATAATCACATATGGAACTTATAAAATATCTGATTGTAATTAAATATAGAATTGCAATTGATCTTTACCCATAGTTAGACAGTTATGATTATATATTTAATTAAGGCGGGATAGTTTGGTTTTATATTTTCTAAGTTACCCACATGTATTAGGAAATGTAAGTTATACACTCTAGGCCCATCAATTTGAGATAAATGCATGCAATGCTAGGTTATTTGGCCACAGATAGAATTTAGTGATATGCAGTTATAGAAATTGCATGTTTCCATTGGTGCATAACATGTATTCAAAAGGCACAGAATTTATGATTGTCTCAAATATTTATCTCGTGAACTAATTTAAATCTTTAAATTGCAACACCTACTACTTTCCCTAACCTTTTTGCTAACACTACTGGCAAAATTGTGCTGAATGGTACTAATTACCCTAAGTGGAGAGAGGACATAACTTTGCAGATTGATATGCTACATATGTATTTTGTAATGGAGAAACCTAGTCCTCCCAAACCAACCGACAAGTCAACTCAAGCTGAAATTAACTATCAGGAGGGCTAGGATCACTACTACCGCATGTGCTTGTCTTATATGAAGAGTAGGATCCAAAGAAGCATTAAGGGAGCGATTCCCAAATGTGATACTGCTAAGGAGTTTCTAGACGTTGTTGACAAACAGTTTAAGCCAATTGACAAGCAGATGGGTAGTTCCATCATGTCAGAGCTATGTGCCATGAAGCTGACAGGTGCTAATGGAGTTAGACAGCATATCATGAGGATGAGAGACTTGTCTTCTCAGTTGAGAGCTTTTGACATGGAACCAACAGAGCAGTTCCTGGTGCATCTAGTACTAAACTCTCTTCCTTCTCATTATGATGCCTTCAAGGTCTCCTATAACACACATAGGGAAAAATGGACAATTGATGAACTGCTGTCCATGTGTGTTCAGGAGGAAACCAGGCTTCAAATGAGTAGTAGGGACACACCTAGGGCCTAAGTCATTTGAAATTTGATACTTGTGTGGACTGCATAAAGGGAAAGTAGGCCAATAAGTCATAAAAGGGAGCTAAAAGAAGTTTCAATTTACTTGAAATTATACATACTGATATTTGTTGTCCTGACTTATCCGCAAACAGTCAAAATACTTTGTGTGTGTTTAGAACGGTGATAGGAATGTTTAAAAGCAGCTTTTCAGTCTTGGTTTACAGTATACAAGGTAAGTATGTGAAAGGAGTTTTGTCTCGATTTACATGAAAAGTGTAACCCCCTTCGTAATTATATCCGAAATACGCGAGTAACATGAAATAAAGACCAATAATAAACAAAACCATTTTAAAATCCCATATTCACGATAGGGTTTTCAGAAATTTCATTTAGAAATCAATTCACATGGTCTCATATTCAATTTCAAAAACAATTATTATGTGAAGATAAATCACATTCATTACAAATATCAGAGTGCACAACATAATCATCCCGGTAATCCTGGGTTCATACCTTCGGTATTGGGTTTCAAAGGGCATATTAGCCCATTACAATTACTCAAATGGGGATTACACAAATTCTCATACCAAATACATACTCGAATATACATTCCAACCTATACAATCATATATCCAAATATACTTAATCCCAAACATGCATTGATAACCAACTATCACAAGATTACAACCCGAAGGAGTCATCGTCGCCCATGGTTGCTTGCTCTATTCTCGATTCCACCTACCCTGTCTAAATTGTTGGTAGGGGAGGGTGAGATTGAAGAGAATCTCAGTAGGTAAACATTACCAATATGCATGCAAGATAGATATTTAATGCATGACATGCTTGCATAACTCATGCATATACATAAGGACAAATCTGTAAGCTAAATGCTTTGAGCAATATACATATGGCCATAGCATAAATTGAAACATAGCTTCAAATCATTCATACATGTTTCACATAATCAAGCAAATAAATAACATGCATCAATACCAACACAAATATCATATACATGCAGGAGAGGTAAGTTCCCTACACTTATTCTTTCCACGTAAGCTCTAGCATCAGCTACTCACGATCCGAGCGAAAATCAAACCCTATAATCAAATCAAGGACATAGGGTCAATCTCTAATCCAAATCCTTACTTTCACAATACTTAAAGTTGGTTATCATTCACACCCTTTAAGTGGCTATAATAAGCTCAACGAAAGCCTAAAGGATTGAGAAGTACTAGGTTGGAAATCACCTTTCAAAATCACAAAATACTGAAAATGGGGGTTGGCTACAGCCAAAACGTGCACAGAAGGTTTTTGGCGGCAGCTAAGAATTTCTGGCTGCGGCCAAAACGCACACAGAAACTTTTGCACTACAGCCAAGGAAACTTCAAAAATTCATAACTAATTCCAAAAAAATCGAAATGAGGTGATCCCAAAGCCCATTGAAAACTATTTAAGTCCTATTCATAGGAAAAATATGACCCATTACAAGAAATCACCACACAATTCCAGAATAACACAAAATTCCCTTGCTGTTCCAGATTTGCACCCAGTTTTAACGTCAAACTTTGGAAAACCATAACTCCTAGTTCACAAAATGAAATGAGACAAATTATATGTCCATTTTGAAGCTTAGAATGTGAAATTTAAGAATGGAAAGTTTCATAATTTTTAGAGACCATTTGCCAATTCAAAACGTCCACACAAGTAAACTGTCCAGAACAGAGTTTCAATGGTCCAATTTTCATTTCAAACATCATTCTCACACAAAATTTCACAAGGGATCCATTGGAAATACCAAATCAACTAAATTCACATTCCATTGACATGTTTCACCAATAATCACAACATGTCAACACAAGTTACAATTCAAACTCACATTGTAATTCTTTACTTTCCAACGTTCCAAACCAATTCCAATGAAAATATAACATAATAAAACACCAATTGCACCTCAAAACACATGAAATTTCATGAATTTCAAAATTACCACAAAATCATAGCAAAATGTACAATTCACAAAACTCATCCATAAATCACAAAACTTAGATCAAAAGGCTTCAAATACTCACCTCTTCCTCTTTCCTAAACCAATTCCTTGATTCTTCATCTTTCCAATTTTCCTCAAGCTCCCAAACACCTCCTTTCACAAATCTAAAACTATAGCAATGAAGCTCTCATCACTATGAACAATATTAAAGAAGAGTGTTTAAGCTAAAGAGGACCATAAACCAACCAAAAATCACCTTGTTCTTTTCTCTTTCCTCCTCTTCATGCTTAGGCGTCCATGGAGCCTTTTGGAGAGAGAGAGATGAGTTAAAGATGAAAATGTTCTGATTTTAGGATGCCAATTGCCCATTTGGACGTCTAGAAAAAGAGAGGAGAGAGGGAGAGGGAGTTGAAAATGTTGACCCAATCCAAGGGTCCACAAATTGCCACTTGTCACACACTTGCTCCATCTATCATGAGCTCACATACACACACCCACATGGGATTCAACCCTTTAATCTCTTACACAAATCAATCCTAACCATTGATCTTGAAGTTACCAATAAGTTTCCTCTTCGGTAATTGACCAATTGGTCGGTAACTTTACCGTTTTGCCCATGATTATGGCAATTCCTCCTGAATCACCACTAAACACATCATACTTTCCATTTAGCCACAATATGCGCCCTCCCTATATTTTAAGTCAATTTAGATATTAATCCATAATTAAGCTTAAATACAGGGTTTCGGCGTTGCTTACAACGCATACGAATCACAGTTCACATTATAATCTTCAAAAGGGTCCATTTATCACTAATCGTATTTACTTTTGGAGTCATTAACCCTTAATCAAAATTTAGGATCTTGTTAAACTGGGGCTTAGTAGACCACTTATTTCAGGCTTATTCTCTTGCCTCAAATCTCAAAATTTGGGGTATTACAAAAAGTAGCTTATAAGCTATCGTGACGCCAATCCAAACATGCACTTTATCACTTTCATTGACGATTTCTCGTGATATACGTATATCTACTTGCTTGATAATAAGAGCAAGGCACTAGATGCCTTTAAAGAATATAAAGTTGAAGTAGAAAAACAAGCTGGGAAACCAATAAAGGTCATGAGATTTGATAGAGGTGGTGAGTATTACTATAGGTACACTAGTGAAGGACAAGCGCTAGGTCCTTTTACTGATTTTCTTCGGGAGAATGGTATAGTTGCATAATATACCATGCCTGGCTCACCGGATATGAATGGTGTAGCAGAAAGAAGAAATAGAACCTTACTAATCATGGTTAGGAGCATGATGAGTAGCTTCAAACTTCCAACATCCTTATGGAAGGAGGCACTCAAGATAGTTGTGTACTTATTAAATAGGGTTCCAACAAAGGTAGCACTAAAAACACCCTTTGAAATCTGGAAAGGATGGAAACCCAGCTTAAGACACCTTAGGGTATGGGGCTGTTCTGCGAAAGTAAGAGCGTACAATCCACAAGAAAAGAAACTAGATCCTAAAACTATTAGAGCTTACTTTGTAGGCTATCCATGTATGACTAAAGGTTATAGGTTTTATTGTCCTCCACCTTTGGCACGTTTTATAGAATCTAGGAATGTTGTCTTTCTTGAGAATGACGTGATTAATGAGAGTGATCAAACAAACAATGATCATAGGGAAATAACCCCTGATTTACATCATGAAGGATTTGTTCAGAATTATCCACATCCCACACATGAAGAACAAATACAAGTTATGGTAGAGGATGTCCCAAATGAACAATTTGAACCAACCCAAGAGGTTGAATTAAGAAGATCAACTAGAGAAAGAAGTCCAGCATTACCTAGTGACTACGTGGTGTACTATACTTAGACTGACTATGGTATTAGCATTGAAGATGATCCGTTAACATTTACTCATGTTGTTAAGAGTAAGAACACTAAGTTGTGGCATGATGCTATAACTGAGGAAATGAATTCCATGGCAAACAATGATGTATGGGATCTTGTGGAGTTACCGAGTTGGTCTAAAGCCATTGGCTGTAAATGGGTTTACAAAACCAAAAGAGATTTACAAGGTAACATTGATCGATACAAGGGTAAGTTGGTTGCCAAGGGCTTTACATTGGTGGAAGGGATCGATTACAGGGAAACCTTTTCTCTTGTATCAACGAAAGATTCCTTCCGCATAATCATGGCATTGGTTGCACATTTTGATCTAGAGTTGCACCAAATGGATGTCCAAACTGCCTTCCTCAATAAGGTTCTTGAGGAAGAAGTCTACATGAAGCAGCCTGAGGGATTCATTATAAAGGAAAAGGAACATCTAGTATGCAAGTTAAAGAAATCGATCAATGGCTTAAAGCAAGCCTCACGACAATGGTACTTGAAGTTCCATGAGGTAATCACATCATTTGGTTTTAATGAGAACATCATGGATGAATGCATATACCACAAGGTTAGTAGGAGCAAGATAATATTTCTAGTTTTGTATGTCGATGATATACTACTTGCAACCAGTGATCTCGAACTATTATGTGAAGTAAAACAGTTTTTGTGCAAGAACTTTGATATAAAAGATATGGGTGAGGCATCTTATGTCATTGGCATCAAGATCTATAGGGATAGAGCTTAAGCCATTTTAGGCTTGTCTCAACAAACCTATATCAACAAAGTTCTTGAACGATTCAGGATGCAAAACTGTTCAGCTAACGTAGCTCTTCTTGAGAAAGGGGACAAGTTTAGCTAGATCAATGTCCCCAAAATGAGCTTCAAAGAAAGAAAATGAAAGGGTTTCATATGCATCAGTAGTGGGAAGCTTGATTTATGCGCAGGTTTGCACAAGACTTGATATAGCTTTCACTATTGGCATGTTAGCAAGGTACCAAAACAATCTAGGGGAAGCATATTGGACAGCTGCAAAGAACGTGTTTAGGTATCTACAAGGTACTAAGCACTACATGCTCACAAACAGAAGAACAAATGACCTAAAAGTGGTTGGTTACTCAGACTCTAATCTAGGAGGATGTTTAGAAACAAACAAGTTTTCTACTGGTTACATCTTCCTACTAGCAGATGGAGCTATATCATGGAAAAGTACAAAACAAACACTTACAACTCCCTTTACTTATGATGCTAAGTACATAGCGTGTTTTAAGGCAAGTTCACAAGCAATCTGGATAAGGAATTTCATTGCTGACCTTAAGATTGTGGATTCAATCTCTAGGCCAATCAGGATGTATTGTGATAACACACCTGCAGTGGCCATTGCAAATAATAAAATGAGTGGAAGTCGAAGCCAGTGGGTTGAACTAAAATTCTAAGTTTAAAATAGAGAATTGCATATGGTGAAATTTTGGTTGATCATATCAATGCAAAGGACATGCTAGCTGATCCTTTGACTAAGGGATTGAAACCGAATGTGTTTGTGTTACACGTCCCTCAGATGAGGGTTAGACCTTCATTCAAATAGAAGAGGTATGCAATGAAATTAATTTTTATGGTTTATTATCTCCATCATTATCTGTATATATTCTGTTGATGAGAATAATAAACACTAAGTTTGAAACCGAATAAACATTAACATTTATTCATAAAGTTATATCCATTAAGTAAGGGTGTTGCATGTAATACATAGAAGATAATACTCAGCCTAAGAAGACTTATCACCATGATTCTTGCAGCATAGCCTTAATTTAATCTGGAAAGGGCAACTGACATTAAGATATAGGCCAAGTATGAGAATATGAGATATTTTAATTATTATAGTATAATTATTAGTTATCAATTAGGTTATTAATTAGAATATCCTGAGTGTGGCTTGTCAGTCAGATCTAGGCCTAACTACAGGATTAGGATAACAAGTGGACATGCTATTTATGTATCTTTTTTATGGTGAAATATACAATTAGGTTTTCAGCCGTCTAAGTTGAGCGTACGAGTAAAAACCCTAACTGTTCTTTGAGGTTCCCTGACTGGCGACGACTTTCACACCAATTGCCATCACTGTGCCTTGCAGTCAGTCAAAAGAGTGACCTGTCAACCTTTCTTCTGACATATTCCTGTTTTACAGTCTAATTCTCAGTGTTTGTGAACTCTTTTAGATAAGAGATAAGCTATGGCAAAAGCTATTTATTGAAGTCTTTTGCTGTAACTATTAGAATATCTTGTGCTGTAATTGCGATGTAATATGTGTATAGCATGATTTATTCTAACAATGCTATGTAGATTCAGATTGGGTATGTAATATCCCGATTTGTGTTTAGGACTAATGACTCTGATAATTATTGTAATTATCTTGATTTAAATCATTTTGGGATTTTTGTAATGTGAATTTTGAAAAGAAATACATGTGGTATTTAAGATCAATGGTTGTGATTCCTTGACCGTGGGTCGGGATCCTATGTGTTGTGAGTTGGTGAGCTCATAGAGGGAGTGAGTGGATGATGACAAGTGGCATGAGAATGGCCTTTGGATGAGGCACTAGAGGACAAAACCTCACTTTTCCCTCATTTTCTCTCTCCTACTCGGTTGGAGGCATGGGCAAGAGGAGGGAGAATGTGTTTCTTCATCATCATTCCATCTCTCATCTCTCTCTCTCTCTCCATTTCGCTGAAGCAAGCAAGAAAGGAGAAGAAGAAAGCTTTGATTTTGGTAAGTTGTGATTCTCTAATGCTCCAATCCTCTTCTCTAATTTTGTTCATCTCAATGAGAGCTACATTGTGATGGTTGTAGAGCCTTGAGTGGTGTTGATTTGAGCTTTGGGTCGAAAGTGGGAGTTGAGGAATCAAGATTCTTGATTGAGCAAAGAGAAGAGGTAGGCATTTAGAGCATTTTGATGTATTATTTGTGATTTTTGGCTAAGTTGGTAAAATCTGGAATTTTTCCCTAAATATGCCTATTCTTGAAAATATGAAGTTCATTGTGATTTATGATTGGAAATGATGTATTGTGGAGATATATGATCATTTGATATGATTTGGAATGTTAAAAAGATGTTAAGGGAAATTAGACATTGTGTATCTTAGAGACCTTAAGGAATTATTGTGGTCAAATGGGTTTTTGGAGTGTTTTTAGAGTTTCCATTGTGTTCCCTGGTTAGTGCCTAGAGTGTATGAGCATTGGGAAGAGTTTGGGGAACCTTTGGGAGTGAAATTGACCATCTGGAGTTTCTGGTTTTTGGCTGCGTTTTGGGTCTCTGATGCACATCACTCGAGCAGAGGAAGAACGTGCTCGAGTGATATGCAAGTATTTCCCTGATGTGCTTCGAGTTATCTGGGTTTTACGGGTTGTGCTCGCGAGCATCGCCTTGTGCTCGAGTGAGCGAAGAACATGCTCGAGTGAGCATGGTTCTGCTCGAGTGAGATGGTGCTTCAGATGAGAGTTGTGTTTTCGGGTTGTACTCGCGGGAAAGTTGCACGGGTGTGCTTTCTCACTCGCGGGTGTGGGGTGTGTGCTCGAGCACTGGGGGTCGTGCTCGAGTGAGCCTGTGCCTCAGGTGAGAGTGGTGCTCTCGGGTTGTCACTCGCAGCGTGTGCTCGCGGGTGCTCGAGAGAGGCTTTTGGCCTTGTGCTCGAAGTGAGGTCAACGTGATCGAGTGAGCCAGTTCCTGGAAGTGCCCTCTGTGCTCTCGGGTGCTCACTCGCAGTCTCACTTTCTCTTGTACTCGGGTGCTGTCCGTACCAATGCTCGAGTGAGAGCATCTCTGCTCGAGTGATGTCCGTACTTGTGCTCGAGTGAGAGCATTTGTGCTCGAGTGAGACTGTCAAAAATCAGTGTTTTGCCTTCGAGTAAGGGGTCTTTTGGGTAGGTTCTTCCAACCCTTTAGGCATATGTTTAGGCCTATTTTAGTCATCTAATGAGTCCTAAATGATAACCAACTTAGAGAATTACTGAAATATACTTATGGAAAAGAAATTGATCAAGTGTCCCTAATTTGAATAGGATTTGACATCTGTCGTCCGCGTGAGCCTACTGTGCCAAAGATTGTCAGGAAAGATTCAGGTAGCGACTTCTCTCTTATGCTTTGTGTAAATGTATTGTATGTTTGTCTGTCATTCATTGTGTGGATGTTGCTGCTGCTGCTTTGTGATACTTTGTGCATTGAGATCCTTTGTGGAGCATAGTGATACATCGTGCCTTGTGATGCTTTATGGTGCTTCGTGCTTTGTGTTGCTGCTACATAGTGTTCACCGCGAAAGCGGGCGTTGTGCATAGTGATTACAGCGAAAGTTGGCATAGTGTTCACCACGAAAGTGGGCGTAGTGCATTGTGATTACAGCCGTGAGTGCTGTCGTATGTGGCGTGAGCCAGAGATCATTGTGAAGCTGCTGATTATGATGAACATACATGCTCTATGTTTATATATTGTATGAGTGAGTTGTTGCTCTGGGATTCTCAAGAATCTCATTATTTCCATATGACTAACTTTTTCAGACAGGGCAAGTGGCTCGAAGGGGAAGCGACCAACCTGGAGTGGTTAGGGTCTCTTAGGGACATTCATGTTTTGGGATAGTTGGTTATATCCATTTTGGATTGGGAATTGCCAAAGTGTAAAGAGATGTAAATGATTATTTGGATCGTGTAATCCCCTTTATGGGAAAACTCATAAACCCATATCATATATGTATTAACCCGGGGTTCGCCGGGATTTTGGTTTCCGCACTTTGATATTTATTATGTACTCTGATTTCTCAAGTAGTTATATCCGTACATGAATGTGAGACCAGGAATATATAAGTTTTGAAATGATTTTCATACGCCCCATCTTTTAGATGAGGGTTTATAAATTGTTAAACCATCTTATTGGTCTCTATTTCATTTAAATTATTGTAATCCGGATGTAATTACGGTGAGGGGGTTACATTTTTGGTATCAGAGAGGTGGTTCCTGGCAAGGGTAGAGTTTGCTAGGATAGCTCCCATAGTGTGGTCTTTGTGATAATAGATCATCTGTGAATACTTGACGTATGCATATATCTGTTTAGTTATATAGATATATGTGCTTTGTG
This sequence comes from Inga laurina, assembly GCA_963855925.1. NCBI lineage: Eukaryota > Viridiplantae > Streptophyta > Magnoliopsida > Fabales > Fabaceae > Inga > Inga laurina. Next base: position 45,629,144 of record OY979709.1, on the reverse strand, counting down.
GAAACTTTGTGAATGTCATAATTGTTGGATTAATGGGGTGAGTTCTTTGTAGAATGAAAAGAACGACAAAAGGTCGCCCCAGAGGACAACAAGTAGATCCCGAGGTGGAGTTAGTTAATGACAATCCACCGGACCCGATGCAAGAGTTGATGGGTCTGATAAGAGATCAACGGGATATGATAGCGGAGCTTAGAGATGAGCTCAGAGCTGAAAAGGCCAAGAATAATGAGGGTAGAGGCCAGTCTACTCAAGAAGGAACTCAAGGGGAAACCCGAGAAGAGACTAGACTGGAAGATACTGCTGAGGGGTCGGCACGATCGCTTGAATCGCCTCCTCGTGCTGAAACGAATCCAAGGCCGCATGGAGTGCCAGTTAGGGAGGAACGGGACCTTGAGTATTGGGTCTCTAAATTCTACAAGCAACTACCTTGATTGTTTGGGTGTTGAATGGTTTAGTTTTCATTACTTTTCACATATACTTTTTAATTTATTTTGTAAATTTTTTATTTTTGCATGGCCGGAATTTTTTTTCTTGAAAAAGCAGTGCAAGAAAATTTTAGTTTATTTTCTAGTCAGTGGTCATTAGAATAATAATTAAGTTTGATGCTATTGACAAGGAATGAAGCGAATCTTAAGTCGGAATAATATTATACCCAATAATTGTTAGTGAGTGTTTGATAAACTACAAGACCGAGGTTTCAGAAGTCATTTTCCTCAAACCAAGATAAAACATCTCTTATATATTTACCTCGTAAGTCGTAAAAACTATTTTCTAAAATCTAATCCAAACATGCACGTACTTTATCTTATATACTAACTATGAAACTTATCATCAAAGATTTTCCTTGCTTGTCTTTGTATCAAATTTCTGAAACCGGAACCGGCCATAGAACCAGTTGGGGTATTTTGTCAAGGGTTAGCGGGTCAGACCGGAGTTAAACTGAAGCTAATCCAAATGAAGCCAAACTGGTGAGAAATTGAAAATTTTAAGCTTATTAATATGAAATTTTAAAGAAAATTTTAAAGAATCTATTTTTGAAAAAAAAAAGAATCGGGTTGATGCCGGAAGACTGGTTAGCAGGTTTTTGGGCCTAACCTACCGATCTGGTCCAAGTTTCAAAACCTTGCTTTGTATGACGACTCTCTCTCTCTATATATATATGTACTTGTATATTATATAATATGTACGCATGCAGATTATACACACACTATACATATATCTCGGCCAAAAAAGATGTATAATTAATATATTGTGAGGTAAAGGTTGCGTAATGTTCTCTTTGGCATTACATATAGGATTTTTAAAAAGAAAAATACACACCACACAGTCATGTTATTTAATCAGTTATATGAAGAAGAAAATATTCTTGAATCCTAGGCTGTAAGCACGATCCGACTATATAGTGCCAACATTTTATATACCTGGTCTCTTTTTTTGGCCAGATAACTGGTCTGCCCTTACATTTTAACTTCTCAACGTCAACATTACAATAATCAACTTTCGTCTAATTAAAGCTTTCAACACACACACATATATATTTGGTCAAAATTAAACAGACGACTAGGAGTGTTCAATAATTTCCCGTCCCGATCCCGTGCAAATCGGGACGGGAAAATTCCGTCCCGAAAATTTCAGAATCGGGAATGTGATTTCGGTATTGGGAAAAAGTCGGTATTGGGATCGGGAATGGGACTTCCCGATCCCGACTTTTTCTTGATCCCGAAAAAATATATATATACATGTATATTTTTTAAAAATATTTAAGAAAATAAGACCAAATATAAAATAAAATGTGAAAATCCCTAACACCCTTAAGATAATATCTATTCTTTTAATTTAGTTAGTTAATTTCATTTATTATTTATTAAATAATTCTAATTTTTTGGTTCTTGTCTTTGTTCTTTTTACAATTGAATCGACAACTTTAAGCATGTATTGGACTAATTATATATTTATATTAGACTTATTTGGTACAATATGATATTAGACAAATTATATATTTATATTATACTAAAGGAAACACAACAATTCAATATAGAGATTTTTTTTAAAAAAGAAGAAGAAGCAAATTTGGGATCGAGAAATTCCCGATTCCGATCTCAAAATTTCCCAATTTTCGGGATCAGGAATGAAAATCATTATTCCCGAACCTTTCTCAGGATTGGGATCGGGAATGGCATTTCCCGATCCCGAACACCCCTACACACGACCACATTTAAACTTTTTATTAAGTATATTTTCTTAATCATAATAATTATTTTCCATATATATATATATATACACAATATTTGGTTTGAAACTTGAAAGTTGAGTTCCTTTTCTCTTCTTTCTATACGCATATGTCCATTTGTATTGAATTAGTTGTGATTGTTACATGCCTTGGGCTATCAATGGGTTTCAAATACTTTTTTCATTGTATAAGTGTTCTAGAGCCAACTATTTAAGGAAAATTTATTATTTCCAAATATTGGCAACTTGCAACTAGTGAAATACATTGACACATAAAATAACAACAGAGAAAAGAGAAAAGAAATTGTAGTTGGACATTTTTGAAGTTAGGGAACATTGAACCCACAACGTTTTCCAATTTAACTGATACACATTATTATTCAAATTTTTGAACGATTCTGAATGAAATTCAACTTTGAAGATTTGATTTGCCAATTTTTAAAATTTGTTCTAATAGCTTTTAAAAACACTAGTAGATGACTTAAACTAGATAGGTAAAACTTAATATAATGACTACGGTGAGGCATGGATTTAGATGAAATATCTTAAAAAAGTTGATGTGTCTAGTGGACTGGTTAAGCAAAGTGTACAAGAGCACCTATACTCTCATTATGATTATCAACTTCTATCATATGCTCAATGATTGATTTTATTTGGCGCCATGCATGGAATTGAAGAACATGAGAACAGAAAGATAATAATCATATATGGAATTGAAGCTACAATCTCAACCTTGCTTGTTGATGCTTTTGTTCTTATCATGTTGTTCAAATGTGCTTTCTGGTAACTTCCAGATAGTGAATGATTTACTCTGCAGCGCACTGGCATAAACAAGTTGACCTTGATTTTTGGAGCACTCTAATATTTTTGTAAACTCCTTCAAGAGCGCCATGTGGCAAATACATAGCTTTCCGATAAGATCACAAGGAACAGAGTTGAACCTTCAATGGTCTCTGTTTGGTTTACTATTGGATCAGACTGAAATTTATTACTCCTTTCGGTTCTTAAGTCAAACAAATTAGTTTGAAAAAGAAATGATAAATATAAATACTTTAACGTAACTTAATTAGCTTCATTAATCTCTCCAAAGAAAATAGTTAATTGGCTCCTATATTAATGACCAAAGATAGTATATAAAAAGATGGGTTTCCAATGAAGGTCTACTTCAAGAGCTTAATTAGGGCATCACCAAGCTTCTTCTTCCATAGTTTACCTTCATTTTGGTAGTGCCTGTGACATATTAATTGATGATGACCACGACGAGTTCTGGCTAAAATCACTGTTACTTGTGATAGAAAACTTCACTACTACAAAAAGGGGTTAAGTCTCAATTTTTGCACTTTTAACGTCCAAAAACCCGGGGGGGGGGGGGGGGCGTATATGTTGGGGGCGTAGTATGTTTTAAGAAAAGACGTCCCAAAAAAATGGGATGTCTAAAGTGAGACTTTAGACATCCCAAATGACAATTTGGGACGTTAAAAGGTTAGATTTTTTTATACCATCATTTACATTCTGTATTACTCAGCAAATTCAAACTGCAGAAACAAAATAGAAAATGGATACATAAACCACAACGTCCGTTATAAAATGGTAAGGATATCCAGCACTACAATATTTACTATATATACATACAATAACAAGTTAACAACTCATACAACCTACTATTATATATATCAACAATAACAACCAGAAAGTGTCAAAACGCTGTCATCACACAACTACAAACTGATATAAATAAAAAGTTTACTGCTCTATATGTAGAAGAAGATGTCCAGCCAAAAGGTCTCTGATCAAATCAAGGTCTTCACCTAGGTAGGCATCTTCATTATCAAAAATCTAAAAATTAGAAAATAAGTTTTGATGAAATGAATCAAGCAAATGAATTAATTAGCATTTCGATTAGAACACCAAAAATATTATCATTTGAGAATGAAGAAGCGATTACCTTTTCAAAATCGCTAGTAATTCCACTTTGAGTGATGTTATACATATAAAGTATAACATAATATCCGCATTCAGTGTTGCCAGGTTGTCGAGGGCACTTTAAATCAAAGGCATGCAATTGGTTGTTAAAATCAATAAATGTATGTCTAAAAGGACCGTCAATGAAACAATTAGAATTGAAACTACTTACTATCGGATAAAAGCATTTTGGCTTTTTAACAACTGTAACCTCGCGTGACTCGCCTAGGACTCTATATGTTTGACAAGCACTATCATGAAAATCAAAATGAACAGAAATCAGAACTATTAATTCTTTTAAGAGTCAATGAAATACAAACAGAATAACTTACGTGTCGAAGATAGATTTTGTATCTTTGTCTGGCTTTTTACTCAAAGGATCAAACCAACAGACTACGTTGTGGAGAGGACATATAACACACAAACTCCAGTGATAACTATAACAACATGTACAGATTAAAATGAAGTTAGATGACAAGGAAATTATTTATTAAACTTCTTAAATTGACAAAATGAAAATACGAACCGTTGAACAATGGGTGCTAGATAACAACGAAGTTTGGTCTCTCCCATTGTATAGCCGACATAGTGAGTCTATGCGCCACAGTATTGGTATCCCCTGTCATATTATCAGGGCATAAGAATCCATACCAATCACGTCTTTCCATGTTTGTGCAGAGACGTGGAAGATGCTATAATAGAATTAAAATAAGGAATTAATTATTAAATGTATGAAAAAAAACCACTAAATGAATTCTATGGGAAAATTGAAAGAAAACTTACCGGATTGCAAATTTCACCCAGCCTGCATCTATCTCCTCCAACCTGATAAACTGCTTGAGATCTGTATTGTCAATCGTGTAGGGATACTCCAATGTAATGCCCACAATCTCTTGAGGAATCTTCAAGTCAATCTGTTTAATGCCCTTGTAGATCTGTTGCAGCTGTGCTAAGTAGGGCCATTTCCTTGCATCTTAGCCATCTTTTTAGAACATCAAAAAACAAAATGTTATTAGGATGCCAACAGATTTTCAGTAATAGTAAGGTAATTCCTACCATTGGAGGTGTTGGGTCTGAACCAATAAGATTGTGAGGCCAAAGGATGAAAGATCCTATCGCTTGAGCTAACGTGCTAACCTCTGGATCAGGAACAGGGATGGTTGTACCTTCTTCCCCCTTTCTAACACTCGTCACATTCACCCTACGAAAATCCTGTGCAATTTTCTGATGATGGTGGGTGGTAGCATGTGTGTGAACGAGAGCATTGGCAACAACACGCAATAGTGAATCATCCAAATAGAGGGTGGAAGGGTCTCCCGACATTGGAGTGGGAGAAGGGTCACCAAGTGGTTCCTCCAGAGGGTTGTAACTTCCTTTGGTACTATTGAAGGCCGGGGATTCCTGAGTTCTATGCTCGTCCCTTGCCCTTTAAGCTTCGAACATCTTTTCCATTTCAAGTTGAAGCTCTGGCAACAACTCTTGTCGGAGCTTTTCGTGAAGGTTGGTGTCGAGCTCTCATTCGAGGTCCTCTCAAATCTTGGCCATAAGGTCCTTACTAGGTCCAGCTTGTGACGAATAATGTGAGTCTCGTCCAAAATACCTCGCGGCACTAACTCCCTGTGTCTCTCCTCAAACACGACCAAGGTCATCTGCCTTCCCAATAGCTATTGACAAGATGTCTATCCGTCTACTTGGATTGAATGAACCTTGGCTACTCTGATCTTCCAGTTCATCCTGTAGCATATAGTTTATCGTAAATGTATCGAAACCACTCTCGATATGCAAAAAATCAGGTACTTATGGTATAACTACTTACAATCCTCGCAGCAACCTTAGCAACAGCCGGATTTATGTACTTCCCAGCCTTAATCCTCCCTGCTTTCCATTTTTTGTGACGTGGAGGAGGTGCCAGTGCCTGGATAACAATGCTAGGATCAGATTCCGCTGCTTCCTTCATTTTCTCTAACTTTTCTTGCATCATTTGCTGGTCAAGCTTCTGATATCCACCACGAGACATGTAATGTTGATATTTATTTTTTGATTGCCTCTGTGCATTTGCTGCACTTAATTTCTATGAATGAAAAACAACAAAAAATAAATCAACGATATCAAGTATATGAAAATTAAAAGCTCTATGCCTGGATGACAGAAATCTTACCAAAAACTCAGGATTTGCCCGTGATGCCGCAAACAACCTCTAGTCCTTTGGAGACAAATACGAATAATGTGTACATGGATCCTGACCCCTAAGGTCCCCTCGAATGTACCGTGCTATTAGTTTGTTCTTGAAACTTTTCTATCGTATACGAACCTCATCCATCCAGTGCCTGTACATCTCCCTGGTATCTGGCACATCGTATGTTTACTGCAAGATAAAACATAAGATTATTATATTTGAAAATATAAGAATAAAGCTACAATTCCCATAGATGCATCAAAACTTATATACCAAAAGTTGCTGTCAAAGCATGTCTTTCATTTTTGGGGGAACCAATCTCCAATTATCGTAGGTAATACGCACTTTGCTTCGACCCAAAAACCCTCCGTAGCTAATGAAGTGGTCTTCCTCAGGACCAACTAGATTCAGATTGTCATCGAATTCTATATGCAGCCTCTCTTGTTGATGTTCATGACGTGCAACCAATGCTCCCATCTTTGTACAGCCTCTAACCCTCCTTCTTGCAATGGGTTCATCTCTAGGCCTTTCGTCATTACTAGGGCTTTCGTCATCTCTGCGCCTTTCGTCATCACTAGAGTTGTCCATATTCCTGTTAAAACAAAAAGCATCGTCAGAAAGATAAATAAATTGCAATAAAAATGAAATAAACTAAGCGGGAGTAAAACAAAAAAACACACACAGTTCTCGTTTATAAATTAAGGTCTTACTCTATATTGTTTCCCATAGTCCTTCACCATGGTCATTTCTTACAGCATATTCGTCATCATCTACCGATTCTACTTCATTTGTTCGAGGTGGAGTTGTTGTGAAAGGTGGTGTGTCATCAAGGTTGAAGGTCGGATCACCATACTTCTGTTTTTTACTTTTAAGGACAATGGACATGCTTTTGCTCGCAGGATCGGTAACATAAAACACTTGTTTTACCTAGCTTGCTAGAATGAAGGGCTCATCTCTATAGCCAACTCTTCGAAGATCGACTGAGACAAATCTAAATTGTTTATCTATTACCACAGCATTATTGCTAACCCACTTACATTTGAATAAAGAAACTTTGAACTTGTTGTATGTCATCTCCCATATTTCTTCTATAACTCCATAATAGGCCATAGACGCTAATATGGGGTTTTTATCTCTCGAACTGGAAAAGTGCATAGCTTCAACTTCTACCATGACCCCACTATTTTGCATGGTACTTCTGTCATCTTAATCTTTCGTATGGAAAGAATTGCCATTTATATCATAACCGGTCCAAGTAATGACCTGAAATGAAGGCCCCTAAGCTAGCCACTCGATTGTCTCAGACACACCGGTCTCGTGCAAAACCTTTTCCTCGAACCACTGCATAAATGTCTTGGTTTGCTCAATAGCAATATGCATGTCATTCTTTCTTGGATTCTTATTCTTCAAAGTCTTTCTATGTTCATCTATGTAAGGTTGAACTTCTTTCATATTATTCAGGATATACAAGTGGGCTTGCAACACCTCTTCACGAGGAACATTCTTCACTTTCAGTCCTCGTGTTCCCTTGCTTCTTGTAACCCCCATCGATAATCAGGCCGGGATTAGCGTTTAAGCACATTTAATTATCGAATAAGAAATCCGGGACAATTAAAAACTTTTTAAAACACCTGTACAAATGGATCTCCATTCATTTCATTCATTAAAACAAATGGCCTGTTTGGTCTGTTACATATACAATATCAGAGTAAGCACAATTCCCGACGTTCAGCCGGGATAATAACATTAATCCAAAGGTTTATACAGGGCATCATTGCCCATCTCAATATCCATACCAGGGATTACACAAAACTATACCACTACAATTTTATTCAATATGAATACATTTATCCAAAATGATAACCAGTTCGATATAAAACCAAAATATATAGCCAAGACTACCGCTGGTAGTCCTAATCGTCCTTTGCCACTTGCTTGCTTTTCGATCCACTTGCCCTGTCTAAAAATGTTATTTGGAAAGAATGAGATTCTAGAGAATCCCAATAGTAACAATTTATTTATATGATGTATATATACAAGGTAAGTCACATATATCACAATGCAGCAATCAATATTCGAGACCGGGCTTTCGCCACGTTCCCTTCACTATATACGAGTCCGGGCTTTTGCCACATCCCCTTCACTTTCACTGTAATCGAGTCCGGGCTTTTGCTACGTCCTCTTCACTTTTACTGTAATCAAGTCCGGGCTTTCGCCACGTCCTCTTCAATTTCACTGTATTCAAGTCCGGGCTTTCGCCACGTCCTCTTCACTTTCACTGTATTCAATGAATAGTGCAAACAAGCAATGCAATACACATGATATAGGATAAAGTGTCACTATCTTTGTCTTTCCTTCCTTGAGCAGGCACAGGCCTTCTATGCTCCGGGCAGATATCAAATCCTAAAGTCATAATTAAGGATGAAGCATTATTCTCTATTCCAATACTCAATTAACTCTTCAACACTTAGATTTGATTATCAATAATGACCCTTAAGAAGCCACAAATGCCTCTAATAAAACCCCTAAAAGGTTGAGAAACAATAGGGTGAAGATCTCTTTTCAAAAACTTAAAGTGCTAGAACACAGGGGTTGGCCGCGGCCAGCCCTTCCTTAGGCCATGGCCAAAATATGGTCAAAAGGTCGCTGGCCATGGCCAGCCACCCATGGGCCGCGGCCAGAATCAGGCCAGAAAGGTTTGGGCCGCGGCCAGCCACTCATGGGCCGCGGCCAAGAAATTTCCTGATTCTTGGCTGAACTTTGAAAAATCATATCTAATTACAGAAAAATCAAAACGGAGTGATTCCAAAGCCAAAAGAAAGGTATTTAAGTCCTTTTTGTAGGAAAAATATGGCTCATTACTTCAAATCATTACACAAATACAGAATCACCAAAAACTCAACACTACTCCAAAACAGAGTTCTGTTTTTGTCCCAAACTTTGGCAAACCATAAATCTTAGTTAAAAAAACGAAATGACACAAAATATATGTCCATTTTGAAGCTTGGGATGTTAAATTTGAGACTGGAAAGTTTCACAATTTTCTGAAATCATTTGGTCATTCAAAAGGCCAATACAAACAGACTGCCCAGAATAGACTTTCAATGGCAGCATTTCCAATTTTCTACCAAAGTGCTCAATGGCTTCAAAATCAACAATCAAGCCTATTCCTTACACTAAAACACTCAAGGAATCCAATAAAACCATTTAAAAAACCTAATTTCCACTACATTAGCATGCTTTGGTCCATGGCCACATTAAACACTAACTTTCCAAACTTTCCAATCTCACTCCTTTCTTTCCTAATCAATCCTATCTATCCATACACATTCCAAATATACCATTTCTATACCTTTAACATGCCAAATGACCAATGACACTCATTTTTGAAAATGGCCAATAAATCCCAGAAATTCAAGGCCTAACCAATGGCCACAAAACTTATATGAAAATGAAGCTTTTACTTACCTTATTAACTTTCCCAAAGGCACTTCATGATTCTCCAACTTGTACATTTTTGTGATTCCTCAAATCACCACCAATGGAGAAACTACAACCATAGGATGAAAGCTCTTAGCTCAAGGAACAATATTAATGAAGAGCATTTTGGCATTTGAGGCCATTTGCTTACCTAAAAATCCAGCTTTTCCTTTCTCTCTCTTGGCCAACAATGGAGGATGAAAATATGGAGAGAGAAGAGAGAGATATGAGAGGTTGAGGGATGGGGAAGATGAAAGAAATGATAATCATACTCCCTCCCATCAGTTTCAGCGAAAAGAGAGGGAAGAAGAGAGAGAGAAAATACCATATTTTATCCCATTTGACTTTTTTCTCACCCTCTTAACATGTGAGCTTGCCACTTGTCACATTCCCATTGGCTCTTCATACAATAATCCACCAATTGCTACTTTAATCCCTCCATTAGCCATTTAATCACACTTCTCATTTTCCTATAGTTAATAATTAATTTCCTATTAATCACCAACTTAAGGCCAATAATCCCATTCTATAAATTTTCCATCAATTATGACATATTAGATAATATTGTCACCAATACACATTAATTCCACTTTAATCCGATAATTATTCTCAATAATTATCATTAGGCCTTAATCGAAAATTGGGGCGTTACACTTCTCCCCTCTTCATGCCGAGATTGTTCCTTCTTCCATGACATATAATCTTTGCAAAACTCCATAGCCTCCTCAATTATATATCTTTCTACTATTGAGGCTTCTGATCGATAAGGATTTTTAAAATACCCTTTTAAGATCTTCATGTATCGCTCGAAAGGGTACATCCACCTCAGGTAAACTGGACCGCATGGCCTTACCTCCCTTACCAAATGAACTACCAAATACACCATTATATCAAAAAATGAAGGAGGAAAATGCATCTCTGGTTGTGACAAAATAATGTAACCCTCATTTTCCAATTCATCCAACTTTTCAATGTCAATGACTTTGTTACAGATAGCATTGAAGAAAACTCACAATCTTGTTACAGTGGTCCGTACTTCATCTTTCATTATGCCTTTAATAGCTACCGGTAATAGTTGTTGCATCAACACATGATAATCATGGGACTTCATTCCCACTAACTTCAAATCGTCCATTGAGACACATCTTCTCACATTCGATGAATACCCTTGCGGCAGCTTAATTCGATGCAAACACCCATACAAACTTCTTTTCTCTGCTTTTGATAGTGTATGCAAAGCTGGCTCCATGTATGCCCTCATACCATCATCTCTTAGTTGTGGATGTAACCATTCTCTTATTCCCATATCAATAAGGTATAATCTCACACTAATCCCATCCTTAGTCTTCCTTGGGATGTGCAAAAGTGTACTGATAAGGCTATCACAAACGTTCTTCTCCACATGCATCACCTTAATACTGTGTCTCACGTCAAGCGAACGTCAATATGGAAGATCAAAGAAAATGGATATCTTCTTCCATATGTTCTTCTCACCCGTAATCCTCTGATTCTTACCAAAAGTGACATTGATACGTCCCACTCGACTGTAAACTTCCTCTCCGGTTAATGACTTTGAAGCCATTCCATGCTTTGGTAAGCCGTTAAAATGCTTTCTTAGCCTACGATACGAGTGGAACTGATGAAGAAACCTCCTGTGGCCAAGGTAGACAGTTTTTCTTCCATGTTTTAGTTGATGGAAGTGTGTGTCTGCTTTATATATTGGGCATGCTTTATGACCCTTCACGCTGTACCCTGACAAGTTTTCGTACACAGGGAAGTTGTTTATCATTGTGAAAATCATTGCACGTAGCTTGAAAGACTCCTTCTTATAAGCATCAAACACATCTATGCCTTCCTCGCACAACTTCTTCAAGTCCTTAATCAAAGGCGCCAAATAGACATCAATATCATTCCCTGGCTGTTTTGGTCCAGAAATCATCATAGATAGCATCATATACTTGTGTTTCATACATAGCCAGGGAGGTAAGTTGTATATTACAAGGAGAACTGGCCACACACTATATGTGCTAGTAAGAGTTCCATACGGATTGATGCCGTTCGTACAAAGCCCAAGCCTAAGGTTTCTCGGCTCATTGCCAAATTGAGGGAACATTTCATCTATTTTTTGCCATTGTGGAGAGTCAGCTGGGTGCCGAAGATATTTCCCATCAGATATTCTCTCATCAGAGTGCCATCTTAACTTCTTCGCATTTGTTGCAGTCACAAACAAACGTTTAAAACATGGTATTATTGGAAGATACCAAATAACCTTTAAAGTTTACCTTTTACTTGTCACATCGTCACAACCACCATCTTTTTTCACATTGTATCATGCAGTTTTACACTTAGAACACTCACTAAGACCTCCATACTCATTTCTGTACAGTACGCAATCATTAGGGCAATCATGTAGCTTTTTATACTCCATACCCATCATAGACAGGATTTTCTTGGCCTCATATATACGATTTGGAAGTACATTGTCCTCTGAAAACATATCACACAATAGTTCAAGCAGCAATGTGAAACTACTATCGGTCCACCCACAAGTTGCCTTTAAGTTAACCAAATATAATGTTCTCGTCAGCCGCGTGTACTTACTCCTACGGTATAATGGTGTCTCTGCATCACTCTACAGGCTGTTATACTCCTGCCACTGCGCAAAGGATTCTACCTCAACATCGTGAATCATTTTCTCCATTCTATCTTCATCTATGACATCTACATCTTCCTTTTTGTGCAACGGACAATCCGTTACTTCCTCACCATGTCATATCCACCTTGTGTATCACAAATTTATTCCATCACAAAGTAGGTGATCCTTTATGACATCAACATCCCGTCAACTCTCATTTAAACAATTCACACAAGGACAAAAATACCTCCCTTTTTTTGTAGGAGCATTCTTTTTAGCGAATTCAATAAATTCTTCCACCCATTTCTCATATTCTTCACTAGTTCTCAAAGCATTCATCCAACTGTGATCCATTTTGTTACCACCTAAGTCATTCCCAATAACACTCACACGTTTAGTACAATTGTCAATGATATAGGATGGGATTGCCTTTTTTCACTTTTTTCAACAAAAATTTCGATAGCATTTTCCCTTAAAAGTAAGACATCCCAAAATTTCAAGCAATTCTATCTTAGTTATTGACTCTGTATTCTTAGCTATTGATAATATAATTCTCCTATGAATATAAAAAAGAATATAGAATTTCAAATAAATATTCAATTTTTTTTTTCTATTCTAGGACATGAAGAACTTATAATAATTTGAAGAGAAGGATTAATAGAATATATTTCAATCTATTTATTAAGTATATTGTGTTTCTTAATAATCAATTATATATTTATTAATGATCAATGTCTTTATCTTATTCATCGCTTTATCTTAAAATAAGATTTTCACCACACACTAATAATAATCATACTATTCTAATCTAAAGAAAATAAAACCGACCATATTTAAAGAAAAAAAATTACTATGTTTAATTGTTGTTCATTTCATCAAAATTAATCAATAGCTCCATTTATTTATAATAATATACATACATTTTTCCCTCTCAATTTCGAAGCTCCATACATATAAAACAAACATTTTCAAGCTCCATACATATCAAACAATATATTATTGCAAGTTAAATCACTCCAAGTCAAACAATCTACTAGCTAACAACGATTCTATGCTTCTGGCAAAAAAACACACAAAAATTCAATCACAAGGTAAAATCACTCCAATAACTAAAATCATATAAAATAATTTCACATTGCAAGTTTAAATTTAATTCAAGTAAATTCATATTTAAAAAAACTAACCATAGGGGGGAGCTGTGTGAGTCACAATGGAAGGAAGGAGGTGGAGGCTAGAGCGTCACAATGGTGTGTTTTGATTTCTTCAGAATCTTCTTCAGAATCCGCGGCAAGAAGAGTGAGGAAGTGAATCAAAGAAGACAGGGGACGCGTGAGACAGAGAAGGGAGGAGGAGGAAGATTAAATTAAAGATGAAAAAGAAGGGAGGAGAGGACGAGTTGTGAAGAAGACAAAGAAGGGAGGAGGAAGAGTTGAAGAAGACAAGAAGAAGAAGGGAGGAGGATAATGCCTAGAACGCCGAAGAAGATGACTTGAGTTGTGAAGAAGACAATGAATGAATGAAGGAGGGAGATGGTCAAAAGGTAAAGGAGGGGGTGTGTGTGTGTGTGAGAAGACACATGTCAGACAAGTGTCTGACATACGTCCAGGGACCCCTTTAGGTGTCCTAAATGGCATTTGGGACACCTAAAGTCCCAGGTTTAGACGTCCCAAATGTATTTGGGACGCTTAAAGTCTCACTTTATGCGTCCCAAATATATTTGGGACGCCTAAAGTCCCAGGTTTAGACGTCCCAAATGTATTTGGGACATCTAAAGTCTCACTTTATACGTCCTAAATATATTTGGGACGCCTAAACCCCATTTCTACCACTTAAAAAAATTTTGAAAAATTTAAATTCGCGCCATGAAGCAATTTAGGTGTCCCAAATTCAAATTTGGGATGTCTAAAGGTTTCCCTATATACAGTTAATTATGAAAATGATACCGCCTTCCTTTTTAACCACCCAATTTTAAAATTAGGACGTCCTTTGGGGTGGTTATATCATAATTCTGCAGTAGTGCTTCAATGGTTAATTCAACTGGTTCTTTTTGCTTCCTGGTAGGTATCTTGTTAAGCTTTTTCCCCTGAGTGTGTACATATACACACTATGTTTATCTGATCTTCATCATCACTCATATCAGTATGTTTATATCTTTATGATGGATAAATGTAGGGGCAGAGAAGTCATGGTGCAAGCTCATGATAATGAGTGGTGGAGCCATATATGGGAATGCAAAGGGCTGTCTTTTATGTAAAATAAAGGATCATATGATAATACGTACAACACTTTATACTGTAATAAGCAAAATTGAGTAGATGGGAATTTGTTTGAGTACTTGAATGAAATTACTACATACATCGATCTACATACACTTCTTATTTTTGTTGCTGATTTAAGTATTTTTTTCCTACGAGGTTACTAATTAATCTCAACTGTATTATGAAATAGTTCAATTTTATAATTTCCCATATGTTCTTTGATAGTTTCCTTACATATATGGATTTGGTATATGCTGTTGTTATTAAATTATACAAAAATAATGTGTTGGAATATTGAATTAGTTAGGATGAATAGTGTTAATCACCTGGTTACTAGATGACCCTAAAGTTCTATATAAAAGGTTTTAGTCCAAAGTTAAGAGAGTGAAGGATGGTAGGATCCTCATCAAGATTGAGGGAGGTTAACTTGGTCCCCACCTCTCATTAATCCTAGAGTTTAGGGTTAATAATATGATTGTGGCTTGTAAATCTCAAGAAGATATTAGTATATTTTCTCCGATTCTGAGTTTGCTAACATGGTATCATGAGCAGGTTAATTTTTGGCCTGAAAATATTGAAGCCCAATTGTTCTTATTTTTCCACCGTCCAAATTCTTTGATGTTTCTTGTATCAATGGTGTCGTTTCTTTGATCAGCCATCACATGCCTAAGCCACAAACAATAGCTAATTTTTTTTGGTCCTCTAAAATTCGAATCGATGCTTCTACCGTAATCTCTCCCCTCACTATTTTGCATCCGTTGCCGTTGATGCTTATGATCTCCGCCAGGATGGGGAGACTCCCAGCCCAACGACGGAGCACAATTCTCACTGTCACAGCCAACGCCATCGAAGCACCATCAAAGTTTTTGTTGCAAGATCACCGACGAATAAATCTTCTTGGGCTAGAGTAATCTGGGTTTGCAATTCTGAACCCTTAGCAACATGAGGAAGAGGCTTCTTAGGAGGATTTTGTTCGCAGTTTCTTTTCCAATTTTCTTGATGAGGGAACTTCATCCCAATTTTGATAAAGAAGAAGGGTTGAAGACGGTTTTGGAGGTGCCATTCCATGAAGAAATATTGCTGAATTTGGGGAGGTCTTCATCTACTTGTTGGAACAATATTTGATCTCTCATGAATGTTGATGGGAATTCACATCTTTCTACAAGTGCTGGAGACTCTAACTATTTGAATTTGCTGCCCCAGAAAACTTCAGTAGTTCTTAAAGAGGTGTCTCTGTTTTTTTTGGTTGGCGAAATGAAAATTTAATTCTTTACATGGGTTGCATCTGGACTAATATGTTGGTATGGACTTTCGTGCCTCTTGTTTCTACTATCTTTTGGGAAATTGCGATGGTGCCTTGAGTTCTTGGTGTTGGATGCCATTATCTGTAACATTCAATTTGTTTTTGAGTTCTTGTTGTTTCGTGAAAAATCATAATTGGCTATCAAGGTGATTAGAGCTTTAAAGCAATGCGGTGGTGATCCGTTCACATTGCCGTGCGGTAGCAAAGGACTTTGCTGAGTCATCATGGTTTTGCTTCAACTCTATTTCACTAAATTTGGTAGATTTATTGCCCCCACTGGAAGCAAGGAATTTTTTATGTTTGGTCCTTGTCTCAATTTGGCATGGGTGTGAATGATGGGCATCATCAATGAAGAAAATTATTGTGATTGTGAAAGATTATTCTGCTACATCCTTCATATGTATATATTTTTAATCTTGCCCAAGTATATATCTCATGGTTCTGTAGAGGTTGTTGATGGTAGTTGACTGAGTTTTTGACACCAGATGCTTGTGTGTTCATATGTTGTCCTGAAGTATGTTGGTTTGCAGTTGATGGGAGAATTTCATATTAAACCAGATGCTCCATAATGAATACAATGCTTGAAGTCAAGCTGGATTCTTGGAGAAATTCTACGTGAGTGCACAAGATAAAAAAACAAAGAAATAAAGAAGAAGAAGGCAGAAATATACAACCACCCCTGCTGCTGAAGCTTGGTGTTTTGATGGATTGATAAAAGGCAAATAGGCTGCTACATATCGAATAGGCAAAAGGCAGAAGTTGGCTCAGATGTTCTAGATGATGGGTGTTCTTATTGTCAAGTTGATAGAAGAGGAAGCGTTTTTGGATGCTGGCAGTGCTATTGGAAAATGTCTTCGTTAATGATTGCTACACAAAGAACTTATCAGGATGTCAAGTTCTTTGAGGGGGCCAAGGTTATGTTTAATGTGGCTTTGGCAATCTTTCAGATGAAGGAAGACGAGTTGCTTCTTACACATCATGTTGGTGAGGTAATTGATATTCTGCAGAGGACAATCCATCACCTAATTGATCAAGATGATTTACTGACTGGTGCATTTGATAAGATAGGCTCCATGACAACCAACACCATATCATCAAGAAGGGAAACTACAAAAGTGAATGAAGAAACTATTGGTTCATCTCAATCAGACATGTTTTTATAGCAATGGATGAAGAAGTGTAAACAAAGGCATGTGACTAATAGAATTAATGCTTTTATTAAAATGTTTGAAGTGGCTTAACCATGTGGTTGAAAGTCATTGAAGTGAAAGAGTCATATATTCATCAAAGAATGCTGAATTGAAGAATGGGGTGTTGAAGAACAACATTCCAAAGATCAACATGAAGATGTCTCTATGAAGATAAAAATAAAAGGAAGTAGTCTTCTAAAAGTGTTGTTCACAAGAACAAAATGATTGGTTTAATCTCACTTCACTAAACCCTATTTGTTGTATTGGCAAGTTGACACTCTCATGAGTATAAGAAGTGTCAACTTGAGGGGGCGTATTGGAATATTGAATTAGTTAGGATGAATAGTATTAATCACTTGGTTACTAGATAACCCTAAAGTTCTATATAAAGGGTTTTAGTTCAAAGTTAAGAGAGTGAAGGATGGTAGGATCCTCATCAAGATTGAGGGAGGTTAACTTGGTCCTCACCTCTCATTAATCCTAGAGTTTAGGGTTAATAATATGATCGTCCAAAAAGGGTTGATAATTGTAATACCATTGTGGCTTGTAAATCTCAAAAAGATATTAGTATATTTTCTCTGATTCTGAGTTTGCTAACATAATGCATAATAAAAAAGTGGCATAAAATAATAAGGCGTGATTAAAAGCGGAAAGATGTTTGATCTTAATTTAAAAAGGTTTATCAACATGCCCTGAATGGAACAAATCATCAGGCTTATTAAATCACCGAGTTCATGTAAGCATGTAACTTTGTGTGAATTCCAAGACAGCTCAACGTATATATAATCACTAGTAACCAGGATTTTATACACTCACGCTCTCACGTTATGATTTGCTTAGTTATTGTTAATTATACACATTTTATGAATTAAGATTCTTATGCCTGCTCCAAGAACTACCAGTTTGCCCTATATAAAAAGGATTGAGCTGAACTGTAGGGGAAAAAAAAAAAATCTACGCCAATGTTAAATTTAAGGGAGAATGGCATTTGAGTCTGAAAAGAGTGAATTGGTGACCATTCAAGGCCTGTATCATTTTGTTTAAAAAAGAAAACAAAAAACAAATCTAAAAAGCCTTTTTCAATAATTTGTTTTTTAAATATATTAAAAAAATTGTTTTTAAAAACTAAAAACATATTTTAGTTGTTTTTTTATTTTTATTTTTCTAATTTTTGAGGTTGTCGCCTATTTATTATCAACAACATACTATCAGTGGCGACTACACGTTACCAACAATAATGACCTTTGCCACGTCACTTCAAAAATAGATTTTTTAGAAAACTATCGAAACATATTTTTTTTTTAGTTTTAATTTTTTTCAAAAACAGTTTTATGAAATTTTTTTGAGAAAAAAAAAATAGAGAATAGAATTAAATAAGTACAAGTTACTGAAAAATTCAAAACACGTACACACTTTACGTGACGCGGATGCGGATTCAACAATTACAAACAGAAATCTGAGTTGCAAGCTGAGACAGTTTGAAATTTACATGTGTTATATATAATCGTGACCGTTGGATTTGTAATTGTCAGAACCATGAATTATTTGCAATTCATTTTTATATAAATTTGATCCCGTACATAATTGTTATTAATTCATTTTTTTGATACCTAATGTCATTTCTAGGGGTGTCTAAAGTGTCCCGGTTGTCCGGTCCCGGTCCCGGAATTTTGATCTCAGGAATTTCCTGTCCCGGTCGGGACCGGGACCGGGACCGGGATTTAAGGGACCCGGGACCGGTCACATACCTTGTGATCCCGGTCCCGGCTTTTTTTTTTATTTTTTTAATTTTTTTTCTTAAAAACTAAGTTATTGTTTTATTTTTATATTTTTTATCCTATAATTTAGGTTATCATTTGATAAAATGTGTTTCACATATTTAGTTGGAGTTAAACTGTATATATTGTGATACTAATCCTACTATATAATGTATAAAAATAATAACAAAAATGATGAATGTGATAATAATAATAATAATAATAATAATAATAATAATAATAATAAAATGTTATTCTTAAATTCTAGATCAATTTGTGTGATTATTATAGTCTTATTAGATGTTAAATAATTACTTTAAACACTAGATTATAGAAAATTTAACTAAAATAATAATATTTTTTAAATTTAATTTTTTTTAAAAAAAAGAAACCGGGATTTCCCGGTTTGATCCCGGTCCCGCCCAGGATTACCGGGACCAAACCGGGACCGGGATGCAATTTGCATCCCGGCCAAAAACCGGGACCGGGACCGGGAGTGGTGGATCCTGATCCCGATCCCGATTTTAAACACCCCTAGTCATTTCCCCTAAATTTTTTCCCGCTCAATTGAGAGTAACTTTTCCAAAAATATTTTCCGCAAGTATTGGGTCCTAACAAATAAAAATTTAGCACATCATCTCACTCAAAAAAATACAAAGAAAGAAAAGAAAATAGCACATCTTGTTTGGTACTACCAACTACCAATTAATGGCTTTTTTGGTACATTTTTTTGTGGAACTGTGTGGTCCTTCTTTAGCCTCATCCCTCTCTCTCTCTCGATCAATAATGTCTGGGGCTCAAGATACGAAAAGGGGATTCTAATGAAAAATGAAAAGTTAGTTTAACAATCAGCCATGCAAAATGTAGGAGTCAAATTGGGAAGATGACAGAGAGGTTCCCTTCCCTCGCCCTGGTGCGAGCTCCTCTCCCTCTCCTTGTCTAAAATTTCTTGAGTGGTGAGAGTCCTTCCCTTGCTTGTGGGCAAGCTTGTGGTACGGTGTCTTCCTCCCTGATGGTTTCCGTTGGCGGAGGGGACGATTGTCCTTTGTTTTCCTTTCTTTGTTGTTGGTTTTTTGGTGGTGGTGTGTTATGTTTTTCTAGCAATAAGCAGATCTGTGGAGGTCTGTTGCAGATCCTCTTGCTTTGATGGTAGGTTGAAAATAGGAAGATCGGATCTTGATTTGGTGACTTGGATCTGCGTTTTTGGGGGAAGGGTATTGTTGACGAGCTTCTCTGTGACCATATATTCTATCTCTCAGAGGACCGTTTTTGGGTCTGCTCGATGGTGGCGAATCCAAGGTGTTGATGAAAGGTATGTGTATAATCAAGTAATTGTATTCATTGGGTGGCAGTCTGTAAGTTCTATTCATTTCACGGGGCTGTTTTGTTGGTTGGTGTCTGCGGGTTTTTTCTGCATATATGGGTTTCTCCATTCTTGTTTCTTTGACCATAAATGGTTGGTCTTTAGCCTACAAGAGGGATGGGTCCTTTGGGATAGGTTCTTCAAACCACCAACCCTTACTTTGGCATTGTTGCTGGCAACGGCGACTTCCTCTCTGCAGACTCTGACAAAAAAGATGGTGACCGTGCTTGTGAACTTATCAGCTATGATTTCCTTAGTACTGTTCTTTGGGTTTATGTTTTTGGATTGTTAGTTGTTTGGCTCTATTTTGATGAACCTCTTCTATTGTGCTTTGTATTTTCCTGTCTTTATATTAATGAAAAATCATATTATCTGGCCAAAAAAAAAAAAAATTGGGAAGATGACATGGAACTTGAGAGTAACACTTGTTGCTATTGGACAAATAATGTATCTCAATGTCATCCCTCAACAAACATGTTTATAAAAGCTTAGACACAAGAAGACCCTGCTAGGACTTTGCAAATTTTGGTTTCCCATGCCATTCAATTAACGGATGCATAATCTTAAGGACGGAAGAATGCATGTTGATGTTAATACTGACTAAATAACATATTATTATGTTCATTACAAAATATTTTACTTATGATAATTAATCTTGATGTTTAAATCATAAAATTCTCACTCATCTTTTGTATTGTCTCACGTTCAATTCATATTGAACTATCTGTACTCTTAAAGAAATATGCATCTTTCACGTGATATTTAAATTAATAATAAAGAAGTGTACTGTTATTATTAATAGTAAAAAATGGTGTATGTATGGTTATGAATTTTCGTCTAAAAGTTTGACATTCAAGTAATAATTAACCTCTATATAACCTAATGAACAAATAAAAAACGTACTTGTGACTATTTGATGAAACCCTGTATACAAAACCATCTTTGTCATATCAAGCCTTTCACTCATTACCCTCCAACTCCAGCAACACCAATTCCACAAACAGTATAGTTAATGGCACCACCAACCAAGCTTCACAAAGTAGGGATAATGGCCATCGGAGTCTGGGTGGTGGTAAGCAGAGTTGTGTTTTTGCTGGTGGTGGGACAAGAAGATGAAGACTATGTGCTGGGTCCCACAAGAAGTGACGGCCCATTGGTGAATTAAGTGTGAATATTGGATTAGCGATGAACGCAAGGAACATATTTATAACGGTCTGTACATAATGGATCATCTCTCTCTCAATTGTTGTCATCAGGCCCAGAGAATTGGAAGAACTTGTTTCTATGGGGGCAGCTTCAGATTCCTAATAATATTAATTAATGATCAAATCTTGGTGGCCACCTAGAACAGAGATCTCATATGATCGTGGTTTGCCTGTTCTGCTTAAGCTGCTCCATCATTGTCCCCTTTTTACTCCTAATTAACTATACACACACATGTCGTTAAGCCTTTTGTTAATAAATGACCATAAAGAGTGCGCAAGCCGATGTTCATTGATATCTTGAGCTGATATTTATAACATCTCAAATTTCAATCACTAAAATTCCTTTGCATCTTGTGTATAAAAGGAATAAATAGTGAATTATGAAGCACTTTGAATGGCCAAATAGTGACCACATGAAATTGGGCCAACATAAGACTTAAGAATTCAATTTTGTCTTCATAAAAACCCATTTTTGAAACCCAACAATGAAGAATAGAAGAGTATAATTTTTGGACTCAAAAAACATATAAATTGTGGCCAAACACAAAGAAAAGGAAAAGACCTAAATTAAATGCAAAAATGCATAGGCAAAATAGTTATTTGGCTGATAAAAATTAAAAACCAATATTTTTTATCCCATTTTTCTTGTGTGGGGCGTCCAAAAAGAGAGGCCATAAGGGGAATGATATTTACTTGGTTCCAAATAAGTCTAATATGGTGAAATTGTAGCCAAGTAAAAAAGTTGAGTTAAAAAGTCAATAATTGTAGGTAAAAGATTTATAATTGAAAGGAAAAATGAGGAGGTGAAATTGTGATAATTCAATAAGCATTTTCACTCTTCCAAAGCCCATTATTTCGATCAAGTTGAAGAGAACAAGAGGGAAATAAGATACTTGGTCCAAATTAAATAAGAAGAAATAATATTGGCCAAGTAAAATAAGTGAAAAAGTCAAAAAGTAACCACATGTTTAATTGGCAATTAAATAATATTTGCTAATGAGGTGGATGAGGATATTTGTTTAGCTCTTCATCCTTCCTCCAAGAGTTATTTTCGTCCAAGCAAACAAGTAGGGAGGGGGGGAGAGAGAGAGAGAGAGAGAGAGAGAGAGAGAGAGAGAGAGAGAGAGAGAGAGAGAGAGAGAGAGAGAGAGAGAGAGAGAGAGAGAGAGAGAGAGAGAGAGAGAGAGAGAGCATGTCACATCCTTATCTCATTTTAACCTTTTTTAGAGTATTCGCAGAAAACAATATGCAATTTGGTGGGCAACACATGAATAGCATAAATATACTGATAATATAAATATGATTACAGAAATTCCCCATCGGGGTTCGTGCATAATAATTACCATCAATGTAGCCGTACATGGCTACCAGGGTGTCTGAACCCGTCTGAGTGAAACGGAGACATCTTCCCGTCTTCGTTCTACCACCGCAATCCCCTTGTACGGTTCTTTTCTTTGTTCTCAGCATACATTATGTCTTCCCCTGTCTATAAATTGTTGGTAATGGAGAGTGAGATTCGAGAGAATCTCCGTAGGAAACAGATACCATAATACATGCATGATAGATGTTATGTGTATGATATGTTAGCTTTATCTAAATGCATGCCACATAATGACATTTCTGCATGCTCAATATTTCATGTAACAAAATTATGGCCACAACAAAACAGAAACAGAGCTTCATTTATTCAAATATGCTCTACAAAATCAAGTAAAGCAATCACATACATCACTATACAAGCAAAGATATCAAATACATGCAAGTAAAGTAAGTCCCATATCTTAAACCTTTTCCACCTCGAACAGTGTGCTTTGATAAAGAGTGCCAATAGCTCGGGTTCCATATTCAATCTTATAATTCCAAATGCACCATTTAAACATTTCCATGGTGTTTCTGGGCGTTATGAGTCTATATTGAAAAATTACTAAAATACCCCCGGGGACCCAGCCCAGCACCACCGTAGCCGTTCCGACTGTACTTTTCCTAAAATTCTAACCTGGGCTAGTCTAACATATTTTCAGCCAAAGAATTCATTTCCAAACTTGATATTACCAAATTCACTTCCAAATTATAAAATACCCTTGACAACCCCGCTTTAAGAGTTTCAAGGGCGTTTTTGTAATTATACTTTTTCGGGCTTTTCCGAAAAAGTGGTCAACTGTAACCCCATCTAATTTTCACCCCTGAACTCAATGGAATGATCAAATCATTGAAAATCCAACTCTAAGGCCAATTTACATCCCTGGCCGAAATATATGGGTTTTCCGGGAAAAATCGGGGTTTTGTGATTTTAGCTCCGTAAACGCATTCCTTTCTACTCCTAACCACTTTATTGACTACTCCATTAAGTTACAACTATCATTTAGTACCAATTTGGACAGCATAACCCCTAAGGAAACCCATTTCCAAAAATTACAAACAAAGAGAATCCGGTGAAATCTCACAGATTAAATTGTCCACAACAGCCAGAATAGTCAATATACAAGAGTTTGAAACTTACCTCAACCTCCCACTAGCTTTTCCCTTGATATGGCTAAAACACTAGCTGTTCTCACACCAAAATATGAGCTTCCAAACCTTAAGGAATGTAGAGGAGTAGCTTAGGAGCGGAGTTACACGCATTAATAACCGATTTATTGAAGAAATCACTTACATTTGTAAGTTTTTTCCTCCTTTCTCTCTATAAGAAAATCTCACACTTCCTCTCTCTAAATGCTGAAAGTGGCATCAGTTTATGGCAGCCAAGGGAAGAGGATGAAGCTTTTATTATTTTACTTTATGGTATTTTAATTATTTTCCAATTTTCAGATTTTTTACAAAATTTTGACAGATTTCTGTTCAAACTTTGAAAAATTATAACTAATTGTAGAAAAATCGAATTGGAGTGATTCCAAAGGCTATAAAACCCTTATTGAGTCTAATTTCAAGGAAAAATAAAGCCTTCTGGAAGCACACAATCCCCAGAATTTCAATCTTTGCATGATGTTCTAGAAAATTCACAGTTTTTCAGTGCTGATTTCAAAAATTCATAAATTTTTGTATATAGCTCTATTTGAGTCATATGACCTATAAAATTAAAGTTTAGGATGTCTACTTTAATCCTGTAAAATATCATAATTTTTTCTCATTATTTGATCATACAAAATCATATGACAAGCTCACTGCCTCATAGGCGATTTCATTGAAAATATAATTACTTTCTTCAAAATTCACCATTTTATTTTCTTTAATGCCCCAAAGATATAAGAGATATTAGAGAATAGATTTGGGACATCTATTAAATCGAGGCTTAGCAGTCCACTTAATTTAGGCATATTCTCAAATCTCCAATCCCAAAATTCAGGGTATTACAAAACACAGGAACAAGGAGAGAGCACATGAGTTCAAGATGCAAATCAAGGTAGGTTTCAAGTGATTTTCACTTGTTTATGCTTCCTAAATCATGAATAACTCTCTAATCTTTATATCCTTCTTGAAATCATGTAAAGCAAGAAGGAAATCAAAGGGAACAAGAGGGAGAGGGTGGTGAAAATTGAAGAAAGAAGAGGAACCAGATATAAGTCATCAAACTTTGATTTTCTTGTTGGATTCAAGGTTGTGATTGTTGTTGTGGTTGATTTGTGGCTTTGTTTGATTTGATTTGTATTTGGGAATATCAAACCCTAAGGAGAGGTGATGTCCAAATTTTGATTAATCATATTTAAAAGGTGTTCAAATGGTTAATCATGTGATTAGAAGTGTAACGAAGAGGTTTGATTGCATGGAAATTGAAGAATACATTATTCCCTTATTTTCCTTAACTTTTGGTGAGAACAAGGCACATAGAAGGATTGCGATTTTGCCAAATTTGAGGTTTTCAATGGATTCCTTGGATAAAATTGTGTGAAAATATGGTATGATGGTGATTTTAGTTGATTTGGATAAAATTGTATAAATTAGAACTTGAAAAGTTGTTGGTGAACACTGCCAAATTTGAGGCAGATTGGTTGTGACGTGTTTTTGTCTGACCAAATGTAGTCCAATGGCCATGAAAATTTTCAATATGAAAGTAGGCCTATCAAGCTTTAATTTGATAGGTCATTGTGCCATTTGGATTAGTACATTATGTCATGAATTTTTAAAGTTAAGTAATGAATCTGGATAGAATCCTGGACCAGTGTGGCTTTAGTCGTGATTCTGGAATTCTATGGCTAGAATTGGCTCTGAGTATTATTTTATCTTTAAAATAGACTTAAAGAGCTTTAAGTAGGAATTTAAATCGTCCCAATTGAAGTTCTATAAAATTAATTATAAATTTTCAAAGTTTGGTCAAACTGCTAACAGCTTTTGGCTACCATGTGAATTTAAGAAGGAAAGGACCAAATGTAATTTCTTTAAACTTTAAGGGTTAAGTTGAGCACTTGGGGCTAGTGTAGCCACATTAAAGGTTCATTGGTCATAGCTCTAATAATGTCATTATTTATCTAGGACCATGAGGAAACAAAGAAGAAGCATCCTCAATGGTTGGAGAAAAGGTACAAGAGGAGGACTCAAAGACAAGATGTAGTGAACTTACTTAACTTCCATGTATTTGATGTGTTTGCTGTGTATTGATTTGTAGTATTGCTTTGCTTGATTATGTGAAGTATGTATGAATGAATGAATCTCTATTTCTGTTTATACTGTGGCCATAGATATGTTGTATGAAACATTGAGCATGTAGAAATGTCATCATGTGAACATGAGCCTATGTAAGGCAAACATATCATGTATTAGCATTCATCTTACATGCATTGTTAGTAATTGTTTGCTACTAAGATTTCGCCGAATCTCACCCTCCCCAACCAACCATTTAGACAGGTGAAAGCAGAGAAGAGAACTGCACGAGAGGAATGCAGTGGTGGAACGAATACGGGAATATGTCTATGTTTTATTGTAATGGGTTTAGACACCCTAGTAGCCCTGTGCGTTTATATTATTTGCAATTGTTATATACAATCCTTGCGGGGAATTTCTGTAATCAAGCTCTTTTTATCAATATATTTATAATATTCTTATGTGCCTACCGAATTGTGCGCAAGCACTTTGTAAAATATGGAAATAAGATAAGGATATTACAATATTTACACCAAGGTACTTAACAAGCTCGGGTAGTGTCATAAAAAACCTAAATTGTCCACTTCGATATATAATTTGATCATAAGTATAATATCAATATATTTTATCCACCTATATTTATTATTTTTACTTTAACTAATTTATTAACTTATAAACTAATATATAATGTAATGTTTCTCTGACCCCTAATAAAAACAAACTTGAAACAACTTTTTATTTAAGACATATTTAATTGAGTCTACCTATCTTACTTAATTCTAATGCGGTGGTTGACTTTGACTTATATTATAGACACAAGGAGTATACGAGTTTTTTAAATGGTTTTAAACGGATGACGTTAATTAGTTAAGAGCATGGAAAATTCTTCAATTTTAAGATTAGTGTATTCACTTTATTGAGACAATTTATTTTCTATGGTTCCAATCAATTAATTAGAAGTTTGAATCATGTGTGAACGAAGCACACTTATTGAGAGAGGTAAAAATCGGTTACACTCTAAAAAACTTATTTGGTATGAGGGGAGGGAAGGAAAGAATTTTTTGAATTCGATCTTTTTAAAAAAATAGAAAAATGGATTTAAACATTTTTAATTAATTTCTTTTATTATTTTATCTTACATATTCTCTTTGTTAAAATTTGGGATGATTAATCTTTTAGTCCTTCAACATTTAACTCTCTCTCTCTCTCTCTCTCTCTCTCTCTCTCTCTCTCTCTCTCTCTCTGTTTTTTTTTTTTTTTAATTTTTGCCATCCTTCAACATTTAACTCACTTATGAGTTATGACTCAGTTCTTCAACTATGACTCAGTCCCTAACTTCTGATTCGTTTATAACTCAATTCTTCATCTCTTAGTTTTTTTATATTATCCCTATTGAGGCCTGGGAGGATCAAGTCATAAGCAAGTCAAGCATTCAGGGATTGAGTTGCACTGAGTCATAATTGAGGGATTGAACCATAAGTAAGTTAAAAATTGAAGAACTAAAAAATTGCATTTTCCTTACAATTTTATAACCTCATTTCTTCAATTTTTAAAATTCAACTCATAAAATTTCCCTTCCCGCTCCAAAAACCCCATACCAAACATACCCTATCAAAAGGGATTATACCCCTAATGAAATGTTAAAAAAAAAAAAGTGACTTTTTTGTTTAATACTTGGTTGATTATGTTACTTAATTAGGTGTCAGTGTGCTAAATAAACATGAAAAGCTGATATATCCAGTATTTTAAAACTCACGAGACAGTTGATAAGTTTTGTAAATGACCAATTAACTAGTATATACTCATATCCTTATGTTACATGCCATTTCTCAATTCCAAAACAACATTTAATAACATTTTTTCTGTTTTGCCCTTGGAATAAAATGATATTTTTGTTTTAAATTTTAAATCGTATTTTGGCCATTTTCCCCCCCTTTTCATGGTTTTTCTTAAACATGTAACTTGATATTTTAAGTATTATTAAAAAAAATGTTGGGCGGCGCGGCACACTAATCCAAAACCCCACAATGCAACGGGCTCCGGTTTTGAACCAAATGCCTTATTGGACCCTAAAACAGTCCGACACCATTTTGGGTCATGTTGACAGGCCCAAGTTGGACTGAGTTAAAAGAAAATCAGTGAATTATAGAGAGAAATCAGGATGTAACAAAAAAAGAGAGAGGGAGAGAAATCAGAAGGAAACGAATGTTCAAAATTATCAGTTTAATTGCAACCAAAAAATCTTTTGGCGAATGATTAAATGATGGAATTATTTCTTTCTTAAATTTGGATTCACTGTAATATGACACATGAGAAAAATTTTAACTTCATATCAGTCACATTTATTAGACATTCCATGATAAATACATATATGCAAAAAAAAAAAAAAAGATTGATTCAATATATCAAGAAATTTTCATAATTATATAGTACTCCTATAATATAATTGTATGAGAAAAAATCTTCACAAATCTTTTTTTCCCCCTAAGGATAACGGGTTTATTTTTGGATGTTATGTAACATTAATACATCAATTGTATCGGTCAGCGTTAATTTTCAAGAATAATAAAACTTGAAGAAACTCTAATCTATAGGAATGAATTAGATGAAACGTCTCAAATTACAATAAATTGATCACATATACTTTTCCCATTATAAATCCCTCTCAGCAGAGCATGATAAAAAACACATGAATTCTAACAGTGGTGTTAGCCACCGTGTTTGTACATGCAGACGGCGGAAGAGTCTTAGCAGAGGAAAGCCCTCCAGGCATTGTGCCGGAAGGGGACACTAAGATTAATCTTGGTGGAGTAGATCTTCTTTTTATTTTCTCATGAATTATTACTCCTTTTCATGAATATATATATGGATATTAAGCATTCATTGTAAATATTTATATATAGGTTTTGCTCCCTTTTAGAAAAGCATGAGATTTTAAATGAGGGCTATTAAGCTACAAACCCTTAAGCCATAAAGTAATAAACATATCAAGTTTAATCTGTCTATGATTAGAGGCTTTTTGAAGGCAATACTGGATATACACTTACTATTTATTATGTTCTAACAGACGAAATAACTCATCCTACTTTCAATTGATTCTTCAAATACCTGAACACTTTTTGCTTTATAATTAAGTTGCGTTATCTGACATTTTTAGAGTATATAAAGCAAAAGTGGGTAATTTAATCTGGTAAACATATTAATATAATGAAGTCAATTAGAAGAGATGGATGACATAATAGGTATATAATTGAGGACAGTGACTTAGTATATATGTTTTCCTCTTAAAGAATGCACTCAAGACAACTATATATTTTATATGAGTTTCCAACAAAATTATGTTTAAACCCTTTTAAAATCTGAAAGTTAGAAGCTTAATGTATATAGAATTGTCTTATAAATGAAAGTGTAGATGGAAAACATCTCAGAAACTACGACTATATAATTTGGTGAAGAGGCAGATAGATCTTGGGAATTCTATTGAGCTGTTCATTCCATTTTAGAAGTTGTGTAGTAATTTTGAAATGTGAAATTATCAAAGAAATGATATGATTAGTGGGATTGATCAAACTCATTCAGGATGATCACACATAACATATTATAACCTCTAATCATAATGGAACATTGGTTTTACATGATACTCTTCCACTTGAGGTCAATGTGAAACATAATGAAGTTATGAAATTCTCAATTGGTTGAAATAAAAAGCATCAACATTAAGGATTCTATCAATTATTAGGAAAAATTTCTCAAAACAAGCTAGGGATATATAACCTTTAAAGACGGTGGTTGTTGTATTTGAGAATGTTTGAGAATGTCATATATAACCTTTAATCATGAGTATTTGAACATTTATGGATAGACGGTGGTTGTTGTATTTAACATCTATTATGAGAATATGATTCAATTGTCCATATATCTCTAATATCATGATATTCGTTCCTTCTAATTTAGTTTCCTAGGTACAGGCTTACTTGAACGTGCACACAATCAAGCAATGCCATTGCAAGGGAACTTTAGGAAGATTATCAAGCATATTATTGCTTGAATAATAATTGAAAAGCTGCAAGTCATGAAGTACATTACAAAATGTACATTAAGTTTTATGCTCTATATATAGGAGAATGATTAGATTTGTTTAGTTTCGTATGATGTGTTAGCTATAGAATAGTTAATATTATGGTACATCTTTATGATTACTGAACAAAATGTATCATGGAGGAATACAAGATTGCTAAGTAGGTACTGATTGCTTGGTGTCATCATGAATTGCTTAATCTAGTCATTCTTAGAGGCAAGTTATAAGATTGCCAGTTAAAGAATTTCATCATTTGGTTTAAAATTAATTTAAACCCATTAAGGGTGTTGTGTGACCATAAAGTCAATAGGTCATAAACACATAAAGTATAGATCCTTAAATGAATTGCATGCATTTAGAGATATTAAAGGATCAAATGCCTTATTTGTGAGTTGGATCACATTGAGTGATCTAAATAGGGTATTGTCAAATGATGAAGTTCAAGTTAGAGTTTATTGTTTCATATTAGTATCTAGTCATCAAGATTGACAAACATTCAAGTAGGAACCGAATAAACATTTAAGGTTTATTCATAAAGTTTTAACCCATTAAGTAAGGGTGTTGCTACATAATACATGGAAGATAATACTCAACTTAAGGGGACTTATAGCCATAATTCTTGTAGCATAGCCTTAATTAATCTGAACAGGGCAACTGACATATAGTTACGGGCCAAAATGGGAGAATGTCAGTTATTTTAATATATTATAATTATTATTCGTCATTATTAATTAGATAATTAATTAAAATATTCTGAGTGTGACCCGTAAGTTAGATTTAGGCCCAATTTAAGATTAGGGTTATTGGCTATTAATGTGATTTTTCTGATGGTGGAAAAGACACACTTGAGTTTATGGCCAATTGAGAAGAGCGTTAGAAAAACCTAATTTGCTGATATGAGGCTCCTTGACTGGCGACGACTCTTAACCCAGTTGTCATCGCTATGCCATACAGCCAGTCAGAAAGAGACCTGACAATCATCTTCTGTCTTTATTTCTCTTTGCAGTTCTCTTTTATCAGGATTCATGAGTTCTCTATCCGATTAAAGCTTAGCAATGCCGAGAGGTAATTCTTATAAGTTTTCTGCTATTGATATAGGAAAATTCATGTATTTATTTGTGTATTCATGAATTTTGTCCTACATATTCAATAAATTGCCCCCAAGACTCAAACACTTAGATACAGACCTTTTGTATTGAGCACATTCTACTCTATGAGAGGAAATACCTTAAAATCTACATGAAAGAGTTGGATCCATTTATTGAAGCCATTAATTTGCTGCATGCTTACTGAATGGTGTATTTTTTTTTAGCATTACTAATCTTCTGAAACAATATTTAATAACGATAGAAAGGCGCATTGTTTTGGTATCTCAAATTTAATAATGATAGAAAGATACATTGTTTTTGTTTTGTTTCGACTTTCTTGCATTTCAAATTAGTGCAGGCTAATCAGTGAGCTTATAATACCATTTGCATTTCTGCCCTGTACCTTCGTTTGGAGCTAATAGTTGATACTCTTTTTTTCTTCATATTTTTTATAGCTATTGTTGGGGACATTACCCCGTCAGATGGTGTTTCAAAAGAAGAACAGAGTAGACGAGAACGTGAAGCACTTGATCATATGTGTAAAGTGCTAGGTGGAGGATCTAGAGGTACTTCCACCTCATCACTACAAAAATAGTTTGTCAGTGATTGAATTTAAGTCAGGTCAAAAAAATGATTGAATTTAAGCAAACTCTTCTCTTGACGTATCTTCCAACTGGCTTCATGAAGCAACGGAAATAGCTGAGTTGTGGATGGAGTATGAAGCAAATTCTTCACCAGAAGCTAAATTTGTCAAGCACCTTGACAAGGTTTGTGCCTTTGTGGATTCATTTTCTCCATTTCACATACTATCAAGGTTTCCTATCCATTGTTATTATGAGCTTCATCCTTTGTTGAATTTCTTAATGAATATTGTTGTGATGTTCTTTAATTATCTGTTTGAAGAGTTTAAACATTTTCATAGATAGTGTCTAGATAAATTAGTTCTGTTTGAGTTATAAAAGCTACCTGCTAATCTGAAGCAAAGAACAGGGGTGGGAAGATGTAGATATTAGAATGTGGTGATCATGCTCCAAATCTGTTACTTTATTCTCTATCCTTGTTTTCCCCAAGAGGTTCTAAAAGGTGCAATTGGGCTACATTGCATTTTCCAATTGCCACAGGCAAAGCTTGTGCCAGCAGAACAAAACAAAAAACAGTCCAGCACATAATATCGAATTTTCCAAAGTTTTGTTGAGAAATTCATTTGGTCACTATGATGGAATATTTTAACATGAAGCCTACATTTTTATTTGGCTGTTAATATGTGCAAATTTAGTTAATCTGATTCTATTAATCTTTTCTCTTTAAAGGTGGAGATGATACTTCAAGCCTTAGAATATGAACATGGTGAGTGCTTATTTCCTCTTTCTCAAATCTTTGTTCAGTATACTGTGTTATGACTTCTAAAACTCTTTTAAATCTTACAAATTTTCATTTAATCTTCAAAACGTTAAACATCTTCCAAGAAAAATATATTTTAAAAAGGCTCTTATGTACATGGTATGACGTTGAATTTCGTCAAACTTTTTCTCCACGGTGTTCTTGGGTTCCCTCTAACATATTGTTTTCCATGATCTGATATATGTGAAATTCATGTACTGGCTACGGTTAGTTGTATGCTGAAAAACTATGATGACGAAAATAATTAAGCTGCTAAGCATTAAATTTGTGTTCTGTACTACTATTTTTGAAGCATATCTTAGAGCTGTTCTATCCATGGTTTTATCACTGTCATGTTATGCCTTTTCTGTATGATACGAATGGTTACTCATATTAGCTTCTGATGAATGCATACCATTAGCTATTATAATTAGGAATATATTGATTATTTTAAATGTTGCAATTATCAAATAGGAATTTCCCTTTTGTTCAGAGTTATGCAGAATGCATCCTGCCAAAGGAGATTATTTGAAACACGGTTTTGATCTATTAAATTTGGGGAACTTGTTCATATTTCACTATTTGGAACTTTGGTAGTTCCATTATGCTGCATATTTGATGACTGCCGCGTTCCTTTTTACATTCACTATTTGGCCTCGATCTTCTAAGTTCTGAAATATATTATTTCTTGGCTTTTTGCAGAACAGCAGAAGGATCTGGATGAATTTTTTGAGTCAACTGCTGGTACGGTTTTCAGCCTCATCTAGTTCTGTTCTATTTTACTTGAATCTCAAAGTATTTTTTTTTCTAATGCTTCTTCGATGCTATTGGGGGAAGCAACCTAAAATGCGGCTTAAGGACTTATCCTAAGATAGAGCCGAAAAAACTTGTGTGCAAGTGAAAAGAGCAAACTAGCTCACTATCTAATATACTGAGACCATTATACTGTTTGCACTTTGACATTTTACATGATTGCTTCATAGGAAAAAAAGGTTGTTGGATTTGGGTGAGTGAATTTGGAATTTGAATTTTCTACTCAGACAGTCAAGTGTCTCTGGTACAAAAACCAATCTCAAATGTGTTTATTCAATTTCTGGATGGATTATAATGAAAATGTTCACCTATTTATACTAATAATTCATGCATTAAAATACTATAATAGTCAACAATGGCATTCTTCACCAACTCCTTCAGCCACCTATCCAAGCTGCCAGTCACTATTATACGATCATGCCTTGCGTCATGCTCTGTTTCCCTACGTTTTCCCCCTATCATGATCTGCTCTATTTCATTTACCTTCTCAATCAAATGTTCTATTTCATTCTCCTAGGGTTAAACATGACTCGTTCTCGAGTCAGAATTAACATCATCATCAACGCATGGAGATAGATCTGCAACATTGAAGGTCGCTGAAACACCATAGGCTCTGGGCAACTCCACTTTTTAAGCATTATTGTTAATTTTCTCCACAATTTTGAATGGACCATCATCTCGAGGAGACAACTTGGCGTTTGGTTGTTTAGGAAAACGTTCCTTTCTCAAATGTATCCATACCAAATCTCCCAATTAAAGACTTGATGCCTTCGATGCTTGTCCCATTGTGCCTTGAGTTTCAAATTTTGTTTTTGTATCCTATCACGAACATGCTCATGTAGTTTCTTGATTTCCTTGATTCGCTGGTCCGCATGGGTACTACATTGCTGCTTACAATATGATGGTGTTAAATCAAGTGGGTTAAGTGGACGGGAACCATAAACAACTTCAAATAGACACTTCCCGGTTGCTTGATTGACTGAGTTGTTATAAGCAAATTTAACTTGAGCAAGAATAAGATTCCACTGCTTCAAGTTCTTTCCAATAAAGCTACGTAAAAGTTTTCCAAGAATTCTGTTAACAGATTCTATTTTTCCATCAGTTTGAAGATAGCTAGCACTGCTAAACTGAAGCTTAGTTCCCATCTTCTTCCATAAGGTTCTCCAAAAATGGCTTACAAACTTGATATCTCTATCAGAGGTGACAATTTTGGGAATGCCATGGAGATGAACAATCTCTTTAAAGTACAAATCTACAACTTGAATCGCATAATTAGTCTTTTGGCAAGGGATGCAGTAAGCCATCTTTGAAAAACGGTCAACAACCACCATTATAGAGTCCTTTTGTCTCTGGGTTCGAGGTAACCCGAGGACAAAATCCATACTCACATCCTCTCAAGGTGCTTCGGGTACTGGCAACAGCATGTACAACCAGGTATTTTGGCTTTGGATTTAGCCAGATGGCATGTTCTGCACCTTTGGATATGTTTGTTTATATCCCGTTCAAGTCTTGGCCAATAGAAGTTCTCCTTTACTTAGGCCACAGTTTTATCTCTACCGAAATGACCAGCTAATCCTCCATCATGGGATTCCCAAATTATAGCTTCTCGTAGTGAGCAATGAGGAATGCAAAGAGTTTTTTCTTTGAATAAAAATCCTTCTTCCCTATAATACTGCTGAAATGGCTGAGATTCAGTGGCACTCCAGGCACCTTGGAAATCAGGATCATCTTGGTACAACTCTTTTATAGTTTCAAAACCCACTACATTGGTTTGCATAGTTGTTAAAAAAGCATGGTGACGACTAAACGCATTAGCTACTGAATTCAGGACACTAGCCTTATGCTTGAGTAAAAACGGATAAGTCTGCAACATTTCACTCCAAGCGGCATGCCTTCGATTGATCTTCTGTTGAGAATTCAAATGCTTGAGTGATTCGTGGTTAGAATAGAAAATAAACTCTTTGTGCAACAGGTAGTGGCTCCAATGTTGCAAAGCTCGGACAACGGCATAGAATTCTTTGTCATAGGTAGAATATTTGAGCTTAGCATCATTAAGTTTATCGTTGAAGAAAGCAATTGGAAGAGCTAGCACAGGAGTTTCTGTCCAGCGTTTCTTCAGTTCTTCAAAACTTTTCTGAGCCTTCTCTGTCCATTGGAACTTGTCTCCCTTGATGCAATCCGTGAAAGGTGCGGCAATAGAACTAAAATTTTGAATGAACCTCCTATAGAAGGAATCTAATCCATGGAAGCTCCAAACTTCTTGGATAGATCGCGGAGTTGGCCAATTGTTAATGGCTTCAATTTTACCTGGGTTAACCCGTACACCTTCTGTAGTGATAATGTAACCCAGACAAATGACTTCATTTGTCAAGAAGTGCATTTCTTCAAATTGGCATAAAGTTTCTGTTCACGAAGAGCTTACAATACTTGACGTAAGTGCTCTAAGTGATATACTATGCTCTTGCTATAGATAAGAATGTTGTCAAAGTAAATAACAATAAACTTGCTAATGAAAAGGCGAAGAACTTGGTTCATTAGGCACATAAACGTGCTAGGAGCATTTGTCAACCCAAATAGCATCACATTTCATTCGTATAACCCATCTCTGGTTTTGAAAGCGGTCTTCCATTCATCTCTGGGACGAATTCGGATTTGATGATATCCGCTACGAAGATCAATCTTAGAGAAGGTAGTGAAGTCATATAACTGGTCAAACATGTCGTCAAGCCTAGGTATCAGAAACCGATACTTAATTGTGATCCTGTTGTACGGCACAAGGGCTGACACTTTCACCGATCAACTCCTTTTTCAACAATTCTTCAATTTGGCTTTGAACTTCAGCATGTTCTTGAGGACTCATCCTATAAGCTAGCCTGTTAGGAATTACTGCTCCTGGAATAAAATCCATAGCATGTTGAATGTCTCACATGGGTCGTAATCCCGACAGAATTTCATCTGGAATCACATCAGGAAACTCATCTAACAATGGCTGCACTTCAAGTGGAATGACAGTTCTCTTATTTGCCTCGATCAATAGAAGAAAACCCATGACTTGGCTTTCTGTTTTGGTCACCTTCTCGACTAAAGACACTAATGGCTTGGATTCATTTTTGCCTTTGTTGTGTTTATCAGGTGGCAAAGGTGTGAGCTGAATCTTCACGCCATCCTTCTGGAAGGAATATGTGTTTGCGTGACTGTCATACAAAATACGTCGATCATATTGCCAAGGTCTCCCCAGAAGAAGATGACAGGCATCCATAGGAACAACATCACACCAAACTTCATCATGATACCTTTTACTAATGGAAAAAGTAATAAGGCATCATTTTAAAACTCTTACCTCGTTGTCCTAGTTAAGCCATTGGAGTTTGTAAGGGCACAGATAGTTGTGAGCCTGTAGTTGCAACTTTTCTACCATATAGTTGGAAACTACATTTTCACAGCTTCCGTTGTCAATAATGACGTCACAGACTTTACCTTGAGTAGTGCAGCGAGTATGAAAAATGTTGTGACATAGCTAAGTCTCTTCTTTCACAATTGCTGTATTCAGGCTTCTCCTAATCTCAAGTGATTCACCGTGATCAGCAGGAGTAACTTCCTTATCAAATATTAGCTCTGTTTTAAGCATAGGCTCCCTTTCTTCTTCAAATACTGCAAAAGCTTCCCCTTCAATAATGGTGATAACTCTGCGGTTAGGGCAGTTAGAAGTGATATGACCGAACCCTTGGCATTTAAAGCACTTAGGTGCTTTGGAGTTGAATTCCCTAGTAGCCTTTGGTGGAGGCGCGCTTGAAGAGTTAGGATAATGCATTTGTGGCTTACGCCCATCAAAAGAAATTCTGGTTGAGGAAGACGGTTGGTACTGAGGCCTTCTGGGCAATTACTTCTCGATATGGATGGCTAAACAAATGACGTCGTCCAGAGTCCAGTATTACTGGAGTTGTACTGGATGGGTGATGTTCGTATTTAACCCCCCGAGATAACGAGCTATTGTTTGCTCCTCCCTTTCTTGTATATCACATTTCATCATAAGTTTCTCAAATTTCCTAGTATATTCCTCTACAGACATAGCCTTTTGGCGGAGATTATGTAATTGAAGGAAATTATCTTGATAATAATTTTTGGGAAGAAACTTACGTGAGAGTTCGCGTCACATCTTGTCCCACATTTGTATTTTTCCCTTTCCTTCTCTTTCACGCCTTTTCTTGAGATTCTCCCATCATATGGAGGCATGTTTCTTTAGTTTGATGGCGACAATTTTAACTTTCTGCTCATCAGGAATCTCTTTATACTTAAAAACTAGTTTGACGGTTTGAAGCCAATCGACGAATTCATCTGATTGAAGTCTTCCCTCAAATTCAGGTATGTCTACCTTAATGTCATTAAGGAAGAATGGTTTTTGTTGAGGATAGCGGCGGTAGTCAGTGGATGATGAACTATTGTTATCTGAATCATCCTCTGGATATTCTCTGCGAGATTCTAGCATGGCTTGTTGCGTTTATACAGTGGTTTCCAGTTCCTATATCTGGCGTCTCATCTCGTCCATCTCAATCTCGTTTATGTTTTTGCGTCTTGGAGGCATTTTGGAATTGTTCTTTTGAGGTTAGGTGTAGGGTGGAAGGGTATAAGGGTAGAATCGGTATTTATGGAAAAGTAATGGGGTAAAACTGGAAATTTTGGACAATTAGGGTTAGGATGGGTGTTTATGGAAAAGAAAGGGGTAAAATTGGAATTTAATTAACTTTCAGGGACTAAAAGTAATTTGGCTGAAGTTTGGGATCAAATTGTAATTTCAAAAAGTTTTGGGGTTTAAAATGTAATTTTAGCAGAAATATGGGGTCAAAATGTAATTTTAGAAAGTTTTAGAGTCTGAAACGTAATTTTGGCATAAGTCTGGGGTAAAAATGCAATTTCAGAAATTTTTAGGGTATGAAATGTAATTTTGATTAATTGCGCTGACCGTGGAGGCTGACGTGGCAAATAGGACACGTGTCAGGTAATGAGTGGGCTAACCTGTAGCTGACATAGCAAATCAGATGACGTCACTGTCTTCAACCTCTGTCCAGCAAGTGGCCCACCCGTGTGCGACGTTGACGGCGCATGGGTATCCGGTAGTGGTGCGTGGAGGCGCGTGAAAGCGTTCCACGACAGAATCCGAAGCTTTTCTGAGGTTTCTCAGCCTTCCAGACACGATGGTGATGGTGGTTTCTACCAAAACCTTACAGAAAGTGAAATCCAGCACCTCTGTTACTCAACGATTTTGGTTTTTCACCCACTCCTCACTCTTTCGCTCTCTGGCCCTCTATAACTTAGCTTTGATACCAAAATGGTATAGAAACCAATCTCAAATGTATTTATTCAATTTCTAGATGGATTACAATGAAAATGTTCACCTATTTATACTAATAATTCATGCATTAAAATACTATAATAGTCAACAATGGCGTTCTTCACCAACGCCTTCAGCCACCTACCCAAGCCGTCAATCACTGTCCTATGATCATGCCTTGCGTTATGCTCTATTTCCCTACGTTTTCCCCCCATCATGATCTGCTTTGTTTCATTTACCTTCTCAGTCAAATGTTCTATTTCAGTCTCTTTTTCTTCCTTCATTTTACTGTCAAATTTTAATGCATTTTGTTGGCTAACAACCTCGGGTTTGATCTGGAAATCGCTGGTTGGCCATAATGATTTTAAGGATGCAATTTCTTTTTGGGGACTGTATAGCTTGTTGTTGAGCATTATACTCCCTCCGTTTCTTAATATAAGACATATTTACCCAATGTGATTGATTAAGGAAGTTATTTAATATGACATGTATTTTCTAAAATTCCCTAGTCGTCTTCCTTAATCCTCTCCTTGAGTATTGTTGAAGGAGCATCGATAGGAGTAAATTAGAAAAAGATTGATAAATATGAAAAATTTGTCATATATTTAAGACTAAGATTAACTCCCCAAATATGTCCTATATTAAGGATCGGAGGGAGTATATCAATGTAATGGTTTGGCCCCCTCCCCTTTCTTTCCCCAATCCCTTCCCCTTTTATATACTGATATACATCATTACACTAATATATAAAAAATACATATTGTTCTTATGAGGGATATATGTATTTTCTTTTGTTGATATGGTTAAACAAAAACAAAGTTGGCAGAAGAAAGTATGAAAAATTGAGTAGTTGCATGAATATAAACTCTGCTGTTTTTTTTGTAGAAATGATAGTACCATCTATTGAATATGGATGACTCTTTTCACGTGTTAACAAAGTGTCTATTTAATTATTTGCTTATGTTACTGATGTTAGTATTGGTCATCTATTCGGACAGACGTGTCATCTCCCAACAGAAACACCTGAATGGCCTTACAAATTATCTTGGTCCCTTTTTGCAGGGAAGTTTCAGACTGAAACGGGCAAAGCTTGGGCATCGGAAATAGTATCAAGGAAGAAAAATCAACACTCCAAGTAACTTATGTTCTTGTTGCAGTAATTGAAAAGCTAGCAATTCGAAAGCTAGGTTGTTCCAGTTGAAGTGATAACAAACAACGATTCCTGTGCTGGGTGCCCAAGGCCCACCAACAGGCTGAGAAATGGTGGGTTCGTAGGAAAAAAGCAAGTAGAATTAGAATCGATTTCATTAGGAATAGAATATCCTATAACAATATAACCTACGTATTCATCCAATTCTAAGGTTCCTTTGACATCTATTAATACTATTGACATCTTTTTGGCCCTGCAGATACTTTTGTTTTGATAGTTAACGATCTGAGCTGATCTAGGGAGTGTTAAACCTAATGGTGGGCCAGGCATGGGAAGTTTTTGGCCCATTTTCATGCCATCTGAAAACCCAAGGAATAACCTACACACTTGGAATCCATGTGAAAATGTCAATTATAATCAAAATATGATCATTGAGTCATTGACTAATATAGAAAGTACAGGAACCATATTGTTTGAGTATAGCCAGTAAAACGGGTTGGATCCGTAAAAATGACGGGTTTGGGCTGGCTAAATGCCAGTTCGCCAAGGGCGGGTTACACCAACCTGTCTTGTTCAGCCCATGGACTAATGGTTTTTAAAATTTTCTTATAAAATAAATCAAAATACTCTTATCGTATTTCCTTTTATGTTGTATTTAACTACTTTTTCATATCTTTTTAGTTGACACTTTTATTTTCATATTATATTTATTTATTCTACTATTATTAAATATAAAAAAAGATGTGTTTATATGTTTTTGTTATATGAGTAGATGAAAAAAAAAAAAAAGAAAGTAAGAATGAAATTGGCTTCTTAACACAAATGAATAAAAAAAAAAGAAATGTGATGTGAGTGAGTGAAAAGGAAAGGGAGTGAGAATTTTTTTTTTTAAAAAAGGAGTGAAATAATATTTTTAAAAAAATAGGTGGGCTGGCTCGCCAACTCACGTGTAGCCCGTCCTGTTTAACTCACATGCTGGCCCGAATTCCCACCACTAATTGTTTATAAATCATGGATAATAAAACTGTCGTACAAAGATACAAAACCCTACTTGGTTGATGCAAATATTATTATTACTGATCAATAAATATGTACCAACTCCACAAATCACAAGACCTGAGGATTAAAAAAGCAGAGGTTTACCAGTCAAACTTGAGTGAAGCAGGGTTCATATTTCATACATAAATAATTCTGACATGCTGAGAAGAAAGATGCTTGCTAGAACTATCGTATGAGATATGCCCTGTACAACAATGCAGGGAAACTTGTCATATGACTGATCACTTACTATTGATCAGTACCCTGTACAAATGAAAATTTACATATTATATGTTTACTCCACTGATTTGATAAGCAAATGTTCATAAAAAAAATGAAGAGATCGAACAATCATTCTGTTCTAGCCATCTATAATGAATCAAACGATCACTCAAACGTGTTGTTGT
Source organism: Inga laurina (assembly GCA_963855925.1). Taxonomy (NCBI): domain Eukaryota; kingdom Viridiplantae; phylum Streptophyta; class Magnoliopsida; order Fabales; family Fabaceae; genus Inga; species Inga laurina. The sequence continues at coordinate 45,587,728 of OY979709.1, read as the reverse complement.
AGTTTTGAATTTGCTGTAATGATGCTGTTCATCCACTCATGCACCATTGACATGCATTCTTTTTCCATATACCTCATGCACCAACTTTAATTTACAAAAGCAAATTGAGATAAAAATTAATTCTACCAATGCTAATCCAAACAAAATCAAATGATGGTTAGAATCCATTAATATTGTCAATCTAAGATGGTTATGTTTCATAGTTTAACTTAATCATCGTATATATTATACAATATTAAATTATATATTAATTTATAACTCACACAAATTAGTTTGGTATAAAAATGATAAATATAAATAATTTAAAGTAATTTATTCAGTTTCTTTAATATCTCTAAAAAAAATTTAATTGGATCTTATATTAAAGGCATGAGATGGTAATTCAGAAAAATTCTTTTTTGTTTTAATGTAATTGTTTAACGACTCTCTCATTTTATTTTTTGGAGGGACAGAAGGCCATTGACGTTTAATGGTTCTTGATATTTGTCTCTTTACTACCTCACACATATGAAGTAAAAGATGCCTCCTAAACAACTATTGCTTACATGGAAATTATTTCAAAGGGCCCTTAGCTTGCATGGACATATTAAGAAATCATCATCTTAATCTAAATGGAAATTGTCTGTTTGGATGTGCAATAGAAGAATCCCTTCATCATGTTATGTTTGAATGTAGCTATTCCCGAGCACTATGGTTAAAGGATTTCCTTTTCCAGCTTGCTTTGAGGGATCGTACAGATTTGATTAAAGTAATCATCATCCTTTTGAATAATCTCTGGCATAAAAGGAATATTGCACTTCACAAGGGTAAAATCCGTGATCCAGGTTTGGTAATTCATGACATTAATGGATCTCTCTCCCTCTTTTCATTTGCTTTCAAGAAAGAGGAAATTATAATCAACACAAGTGTGTGTTTGGGTTAGCCTCAAACCACTGTTTTAAAAGTTTTTTTTTCATAAATCGAAATAAAACTCCTCTCACATACTTATTTCGTAAATCGTAAAAGATACCATTCTGATCTTATTTATAAGTCTTTTTTAACTAAATCTCACATACTAAGAAGAAGTAGTTAGCTCAATGATTATGGGGTAAATTTCCAACTCTACCCTCATTTATGAATGGGTAGTTTTCAATTCTTTCTTCTTTTTCTATCTTTAATAAGGGTAAAATTGTCACAATCTCATTTACTAACCTAAAACTGGATTTATAAATATGACTAAATTTTTTTGTCAAAAAGGACTTATAAATAGGACCAGAGTGATATTCTCCAAAAGTTAATCCAAACGCATACTTAAACCATGTGTTTGAATGGAGAGAAAAGTGGGGAGAAAATATATATATATAGAGAGAGAGAGAGAGAGAGAGAGAGAGAGAGAGAGAGAGAGAGAGAGTACTAGGATTGAAAACTTCTAAACATGATAAAGAAATTTACTATTTTTGAGAGCTTTCTCTCCTAGTATTCATTCCTCCCAATTTTCGCTCGGTAAAGTTTTTTTGTTTTTTTTTAGTAGGAGAAGAACAGGAGGTGAACGTCCCTCATGGCAGATTGTACTTCGAAAATATAAAGTGATTGGAACCACTCATTGTCATTGTTTCACTGTGATACAAGGCCTTTAGTTTAATTAGCTGATTTTATGAGACTTCATTTACATTTTTAGTATTTTGGCGAGCATTGTTTTTCTTTCTTTCTTTCTTTGTTTTTTTTTTTTTTTGAGGAAGGACAAATTGACCTTGTTTTCCATTATCCCCTTCAATGAATTCAGAAACTGTTCATATGATAAAAAGTTTCTTTTCCGGAAATTACTATTCCTTGGCAAGTAGAGATATTAAAAACGTTTGCTCTTTCTTCAAGTTAATTAGTGTGTACACACACACATATGCGCCATGCAAGTAGAGAAATTATTATTTATAAGAAATTATTGTAGACCTCCTCATAGTTTTCCTCAATTTTAAATAAGGTCCTTAAGGATTTTTTTTTTCTATTTTTATTATATACTTCATTGAATTTGTTAGTTAAATAAGAACAAACAGTTAGAATTTTATGTCAAATCTTCTCCTTCCTCATCTGCTTTGCCGTTCCTTCACATCCCATCCTCTCCTTGAACCTACTCAAACGCCGCGAGACACCGCCAACAATGGATTGTCCATGAATTGATTCATAAGGTTCATCATCTACAACAAAATTGGTCCGGCCATCTTTGATCGTCTGCAAAGCAAAACACAATTTTTTTTAAAAAAAAAAAAATTTATCATGTAGTTTTTGATGCATTTTTTGTTGTGATTCTTAGGTTAATGCCAGATATGGAGCATAATGTGAAAGATGATATAAATAATTGGAAGTTTAGGGGAATAAAGAAACTACTAAATGTTGTGAATGTGTGTTGTGGAGGCTAAAATCTTAAAAATTAAATGAGAAATATGGATTCATAATGTACCAATCATCTTTCACCTTCACAACATCACGTGAAAGAAAGATTTTTTTTTTTTAATGATGTTTAAGAAAGATTTAAGGAAGCAATTTGGTGTCATTAGTCTACAAGGCTCTGATCACAATCAATATCAACGGTATAGAAAGGTAACAATCTATAAATTAAACCAGTAACATTCAGCAAAGAAAAGCAAATACACTCAATAAACAAGTCACTGAAACAATATAATATTATAAGTCAGATAATGCATTTATTCACATCCGCTCTAGGAAGCCAATGGCTCATGATGAACCTTGTTTAATTTGGCTATTATTTGAGCTCCCTTTCCTTATCTATTTTTTTCTCCCTTTTATTTCTTTTAACAATTTCAATTTTTTATTATTTACATATCCCAATTTGGGAACTGAGATAGACCCCGGCCTGCACTCTAATGTGAATTTGAACAAATGTTCATTAAGTGAAACTGCAAATGAAATAACAGTAAGATTCACATAAGTAGTGGACCTTTCAACGAGTTGAAATATTTCCTTCGCCCGGTGTCATTTAAATGTATTATTATTTTTAAATGGGAAAATTCCAAAAAAATACTTTGGAAATTGGGAAAGGACAAAGCAGTTCGCTATCAGATGGGAGGAAGAATATGAGATTTTGAAATCTTGGTGAAAAGATGAAAATGCCCTTCAACCCTCCCTCGAAATAACAACACGGGTTTCTTAATTAACAACTCTGGATTCTACATTAACAACATCAAAATCTCCCAAAGAGTCCGTATTTGGCAACTGTGAAAGAAGAACGTGGAGTTGTTGATGTAAAACACGGTGTTGTTAATAAAGAGAAAGGAGTTGTTATTGGACTTGAAACTTGTTAGCTGTAAAAGAAGAAAGTGGAGTTGTTAATGTAGAATATGGTGTTGTTAATAAAAAAAAGGTGTTGTTATTGGTCTTAAAACTTGTTAATTGTGAAAGAAGAAAATGGAGTTGTTAATGTAGAATCCAGGACTACTACAAACTAGACATTTAACGACCCTAAGGGCTTGTTTGGTCTGAGAGGAAGGGAAGGAAAGTGGGCGGAGGGAAAACATTTTTGAGTTGAATTTAAAAAAATTAGAGAAGTGGGGTTAAAAATTTTTAATTAATTTTTCTTACTCTTTTATCTTATATATTCTCTTTATTAAAATTTTATTACCCCACATCTTCAATCTTTTAAAATTTGACTCATAAAAATTTTCCCTCCTCTCCTTTCCCCTCCAAATCCCTCACACCAAACAGACCCTAAAGGACGTCCCTTTTTAAATTAGGGACACCCAAAGTTCAATATTTAGCGGGAAATATTGGCGCTGGTTGAATTTTTTTTTTAAAAAAAATTTGAACCACTTTAGACGTCCCCAATCAAACTGGGGACGTCTAAAGTTAACTGGGACGTCTAAACCTCACTTTAGATGTCCCCAGTTTGACTGGGAACGTCTAACGTGAACTTTAGACGTCCCCATTTTGACTGGGGACGCGAAAAAGCCTGTCAGACACCCATCCCATCAGCAGCAGGCCAGCAGCTTTATTTTCCTTCCCCAAGCTTCATTCCGTCTTCCCTCGTGAGCTTCGTTCCAAGCTGTCTTCCTCTTTCTCCTTTCCCTTGCTTCCTTTCACGTCTTCCTTCCTCTTTCTCAGTTCGTTGCTGCAACTCCCTTTCCCGTGCTTCCTTCCCTATCTGCCTTCCTCTTTCTCATAATCATATTTCTATTTTTCCCTCTCCCTTCTTTGACGAGAGCACCATCATTTGTGTCTCCCTTTCACAACTATCATCATCCTAGCTGGTGGCACCGTGAGTCATCTCCATTTCCGTCGTCCACAGGTTTGTCTCTCACTCCCACAACTTTGGATACAAATGATTGAACAAATGCTTGTAACTGTTAATTTAAATCAGATTATGAAATTGGAAAAACAGACTAACTTGTATATGCATACTTTTAATCTGCTTCTAATTTGCTTGATATGGAAATGGACTGTCATTATTGCATACTTGTTTTTTTCGTCAGCAGACTTCAACACGGTGATGTATATATATAGACATGAGTTAAAAAAATGACAATGATACTTGGGATGAATTTGGTTTGGCTTAGGTTAGTCTAGTTTAACATTATTCAAAAGTCAACTAAATTACAAAAATATGTTAGAGTTTTGCCTCAAATGCGTGTATGGTTCTTTGGGATGAATTTCTAAGGTGCGAATTAGAGTTGTGTTGTTGTACATACTATTAGATTGTTGGATAACATGTTTATTAGATAGTGCTGAACTGCTGTTGTTTCCATTCTGATTTATGCAATATTTCTTCTATCCAATTTCTGCAGTTTAAATTTGCTGGACAGTGATGTATATATAAAAGGCCATAAAAAAACTTTAGATGTCCCCAGTGCAAATTCGGGACTTTTAAAGTGGTTCTGAACCACTTTAGACGTCCATAATTTGCACTGGGGACGTCTAAAGTCCGGACTTTAGAAGTCCCCAGTGTAAACTGGGGACATCTAAAGTGGTTCAAAAACACTTTAGACGTCCCCAGTAACGACAGGGACGTCTAAAGTCTGACCAAAAGACGTTCCCTATTTTAGGGACGTTATTAATAGTTTTTTCTACGACGCTCAGATAGACGTCCCTCTGTTTTCAGACGTTAAAAGGCCTAAAAAAGGGACGTTAAAAGCAGTTTTTGTAGTAGTGCAGAGTTGTTAATTAAGAGGCCCGTGTTGTAGGCCCGTGTTGTTATTCCGAAGTGGAGAGAGAGAGAGGGCTCAATGTGTAATCCCCTTCCTTGATAGCCGTTAATATGGTTTGAAAACGTGTCATAAAATAACCGAGAGACCAAAATTGTAATTACAAATTCATTAGAAGTCCCAACTTCAAGACAGGATTTGATCCTGAGATAAAGTGGGTTTTTCAAAACTTTTCACAATCTGTTTTAATCAGGTTTCATTCCTACATTTCGAATCTATTTGGCTTGTTCGGTTCTAACGCATTTGATAATATCATAGTGCTTAACAAAATTCCCAATGAACACTCGGGTTTCATTCATTCACTAAAAGGGTCTATAGGGCATATTCGTCAGTTTCAATTCGAATATCGGGGATTACAATCAACTACACCAATCTATAACATTGATCTTATATCTACAATAAATACATTTATCCAAGAGTTTGATAACCAACACAAAACTAATCTCCAAGCAGCGACTCTAGCCGCCCTTGTATACCTATTTCTCCTTTGATCCGCTTGCCCCAGCTGTAGGTTAGTAGTGGAAAGAGTGAGATTCATAAGAATCTCAGTAGCAACTTTTTCACTCATATGATATATAATAAACAAATGATGTAAGCAATTATCACAAAGCAGCAACACAAGGGCATCCACAACAGTAATCACATGATGCGTGATTTTCGTCACATAACGACAACATTCGCTATATTCACATATACCTTAGCTTTTGCTGTACACATATACCTCAACTTTCATTGCTTTTACATATACCTCAACTTTCGTTGTATTCATGGCAGCCTTCACATTCGTCACAATTCAATGATAAGCACAAACACACAAGCATTATACATGATATAAGAAAAAGAGTCACTACCTTATTCTTTTCGTTAGTGCTCGGGCACCGTTTTCACACACTCAAGGCGAATATCAAGTCCTATAAAACATAAGCAAGGATGACGAGTTATTGCCTATTTCAACTTCTTAAATGACTCCAAGACACTTAGGGTTGGTTATTATTTGGGTCCTTTAGGTGGCTTTGAGAAGCTCAAACAAAAGCTCAACAAGGTTGAGAAGAACTAGACCAAAAACCACCCTTCAAAAGTTCAAAACGCTGAAATTGGGGGTTGGCCGCGGCCAAGAAATGGTCAGAAACATTTTGGCTGTGGCCAAGTACCTTTGGTCACAACCAAAAACAGGTCAGAAACATTTGGGCTGTGGTTAAGAAAAATCCTGTTTCTTGGTTGAACTTCAAAAAATTATAACTAATTCTACAAAAATAGAAATGAGATGATTCCAAGTTCTATAGAAAGCTCTTTACGTTCTCTATACAGGAAAAATATGAACCACTACCATATACAACCACAAAAATACACAGTTCAACAAATTTCCATACTGCTCCAAAATAACTTCCAATTTCAACCTCAAACTTTGGAAATACATAACTTCCAGCACACACATCAAAATGACAGCCATTTTATATCAATTTAAAGCTTGACATGTCTACTATTAGACTAGAAAGTTTCAACATTTTTAGACACCATTTACACATTCAAAACTACCATGAAATCTGACTGCCTTGCACAGAGTTTTCATTGATGAAACTTCCAATTTTTCAACATATGTTTCCAATAGTTAGAATTCACAACCGGGGCTACTCCCACACAATTTTCTGCATAAAATCCAATAGAAACATCAAAATAACCAAATTCATATTCCTTTCACAAGCTCTATTTTAGGGAAGAAATTCAACACAACATCCAATATGTCCAAACTTTCCATTCAATCATCAAAACAATTTCAAACATCCAATGGACATCACATGACACCATAACCATCAACAAAACACCATGAACTCACTAAAACCCTATATACATGAAAATAGGGTGAAAATCCACAAGTTCAAATACTTAATCAATGACCACAATATATATGTCAAAATGTTGCTTTTGCTCACCTCTATCTCTTCCACTAACTTGTTCTTTGGTTTTCCAACCACTAGCTTTTCTTGAATTCACAAAATACCTCCTCTTGAAAATCTAAAACCATACAAATGAAGCTTACATCAAGAGGAATAATGCTTATGAAGGATATTTGAGCTATAGATGAGGTTAAGAAGGTGAAAATCAAGACCAAAGAGCTCACCTTCACCTTACTTCTTCTTTTCTCCTTTTGTGCAACACCAAACCGACTTGGAGAATGAGAGAGAGAGAGAGAGAGAGAGAGAGTGAAAATGTGTGAAATGATTTAATCTTCAACCCTCTCAAGCCATGTACACGAAATTGGGAAGAGAGAGAGAGAGAGTATTAATTTAATTCTTTGACTTTTCCAACTTCTATTGCCTTGTCCATATAATGCCAAGTGTTGAAATCTTATGGTTTCTCATAAAGCAAGTAACTATTTAGTTACTCTAACCAATTCCATTAACCATTTAGTCACAACTCTTGTTCATTTAGTTGATGGTGAATTTCCTCTTCGGTTACTGAATAATTAGCCGATAAATTTTTTTCTTCCCGTTTTGCCCCTATTTCAACTGGATTCCCACTTAACCCTCCTTGTGCTTTTCCCTTCACTTTTAATTTAACTCAAGTTTTATTATCATAATTGAGCTTAAATACAGGGTTTAAGCACTTTCTGCTACTAATTCGGGTTATAATTCGCACTTAATTCCCCGAAAGAGTTCATCCACATACGTTACTTATTTTAGGGCATTACACAAGGGCATTTTAGTCTTTTCGCCGAGATTTCAAAATCCCAGATTCCTCCTCCCATCTGACAGCGAACTGATTCGTCATTTTCCAATTAAGAGCATTGAACCATTCTTTCCCAATTTTCAAAATATTTTTTTGGAATTTTCCTTTTTTAAATTTGAGTTTAAAAGCATTCTCAATGAGTAATGGACTTCTGACCCAAAAATCTTTTACTTGCCCAACTGAATGGGCCTAGATAATTATGTTCTGATATTCCCAACCTTATAGTGACTGTGATGCTTCCCTAGGTTTGGGAATGAGGCTATTTTCTTAGATTTATATGGCTTGTATTTTGAATGTCATGGTAAAAAAAATTTATTGGAAGAGGTGTTTATATTTAGTATATGACAGTACCTCGAATATGATTACCTCTAATAAGAGGATACCTATGCTTAGAGAGAAAAAAAAAGTCAGCAATTTTACTTTTGTAAAGAAATAAATTATATGTTTATGTTTTGAATGACATAGTTAAAAATTATATACTTAAGATTCTTTTCTAAATTAGAGGGCAAAAATACTAACGATTTGAGTCAAACTCGTGAATTCCTATTTGTAGGGGAACTTCTATGTATATACCAACTAAGCTAGGGACTTCATCTTGCAATGAGCCTGCTCTAGTCTTATTTAAAAAGTGAGTTAAAATGTACTTCTCCCATTCTAAATATAGGATCTAATTAGAGAGTTGATTTTAGTCTTAAAGTAAGACTTATTTTACATGTTTGTTATTTTTTTTCCTAATTTATCCTTATTGATGACGTCCCATCAACAATAATTAAATAAGAGAGAGATAGAGGGAACTAAAGAATATGATTAAAGTGTTTTAGAAAAAAATAATATCTTATTAACTAATTTAACTAATTTCCGTAATATAATAAAATCAGGTAACTAAGTCTTACATTAAAGACGAGAGTGAATAATTATTAAGATAATGCATTAATATCATTTATCCTAAAGGAAATGAAATTTATTGGAACCAAGTAGACTTTTTTAGCTTTCATTTTTAATGAAAAAAGCTTGATACTATGATAACTGAATTTAAATTAAATATTTGTTTCCTTTTTTAAAAAATAAACATATATTCCCTTAGAAGAAAGACAGTTTTCAAGATTTATTATCTTACAAAATCATATTAAATGTGACGAGTGTGTTCTGTATAGCCGCATCATTACATGAAGATGTGGTTTTAGGATATACTATTTTCGGTCCTTAATACCATATCTCATTCATAATATAAATTACATTAAGAATGAGATCCTCTGTTGAGGAGTAGAGGTAGTACATACATGCTTACAGCTATTGCTTAGACTCGTACAGCTTGTTTCCGTTTACTCACAATATTGACATTGATATATAGTTTCTTTTTTACCAAATGATCAAATCCAAATATAACCAAAATTGTGTGATAATCAAGGAGTGATCTTGCTGTCTGATACATGTTGTGATAAAAGTGCTTCTTCCAAATCTGTTTTGCAACTTATCTTATCATTCTGAGCGTTCAATTGCGTTCAATTGTGCCTCTTGTTTGACCTCTTCAACCTCTTTGGCCTTGCCCCATAGCGCTATGTACAAACCACTTCTCACCGTAACACCTCCTATCAAGCTGATCAATAATGAACAATTATTAATAGTCATTTAATGATTAATTACTATAAATGAAACTTTACTAGAAAATAATTTTTTTTATATTAGTTAATTAATTAATTATCTTCCAACATATAACTCTTCATGTAGGAAACTAGTAGAAACCAAGGCTGTGATCACTGTGCATAAAGGGGAGAACATTTCACAGAACAAAGGTCCTCTTTTTGAGATAGTCCAGCTTTGAATGAAAGCACTTGCGGCAATTCCAATTCCCTTTTTAAAGAAAGGGGAAAAAACATTATCTTCCATTTTGTTGATTACTAGTAATTGAATATAAGAGATCATGTAAATAATTTTGGTGGAACCTGGGACTGACTGCATACAGGCAACTTGAATATTCTAGGGCTGAATTTAGAATCCATGCTTGTGAATCTTTCTCAACAACAAGTGTGAATATGGCTGATTGTATTGCTGCCATTAGACACATCCAAAAGGTTGAAACTATATGGTCTGGGCAGCATGAAGATACTGGTATCTGCTTCAAATTTTAACATTCAGACTTCCATTATTGATCCAAAATAAGACTATCAATTTGGTCCAAAAACGAAAGTATGACTATCATATCATCAAGTTATTCCCTCTTATCCTAGATATAAGTCACTTTTACTTAATTAACACAAACCAAAAAAAGAAGTTGCTGCCTTTTGTCCCTATTATAGGACCCTTTCAACTAATTCACCTAAATTAAGAAATGACAGGTAATTCATGAAATCTGTTTTGAATCAATAAAATTTTTCAATTTTACCCCTGTTTTTGAGGCTTTGAATAAAGGAGGGGGGGGGGGGGGGAAGAAGAGCTACATTTAAACATTAATAACTCTCTAAGTAACTTATATTAATGAAAATAATTAAAGAATCTTTCTATAAAGTACGCCCTAATAAAGACCAGTCACTAGAGGGAGTAAAAACATTACATTTGTCATAAAATTCAAATGATTTTCAAAACTATCCGTTAATTATATTAAACACCAACATCATATTAATTTCTAATTTCTCACATTACCCTTGCTGAATATGGGCACATATGAAAAAAAGTATTTAATATTCATTGAAGTTAGCAAATGTCTTATAAGAAGGATAAAAAACACATTCTAGAAGGTGCCCTATAATAGGGACAAGGGAGTATCTAGTTTCAGTTTCTTTGGGGGTAAAACCTCAATATACCTGCATGATCATCCAAGATAACCAAAAGATACTGCATGCCAATAGAAATGCACTACCAAGCAACCATGGGTCACCATGTAAGCCAAGGGCATGTTTAGAAAGAAGGAACTGTGAGTGAAACAATTTTTGTCCTTTGAGCAAAGCCATGATTATGGCTCCACCAACACATAATACTGTTCCTGCTATCTTGATTAAACTTCTCAAGCTTCCTACATCTATTTTCTCCAATCTGACCCATTTAAAGATCAAAGAAAAATAATCAGAGTTAAAGTTTGAATTTTAATCCTCTATTTATGAATGAAATGTTTCCAAGTTGCTTAATAATTAACAGGGGACATATGCAATTACCTGAAAATTATTGCAAGAATGAAGGTTAGTATTGGTATTAGATTGCTCATGGCAGTAGTCACTGTAGAAGATGACAAATGTAAACCTTCAAAATAGGCATTTTGACTTGCCGTTGCCCTACAAAACAAAGTCATGCTTCCATTAAGTTTCATCAGCCCTTGTTACAACAATGTCGAGAAATATTATAAAGTCAAATAATAGGCCAATGATCAATAAAAAGTTACTGGAGAACGGTTTAAGCGCACAAATATGTTTGACATGTTCTCTGTAAGAAAGTTATTCATGTTATGTATCTCCTAACTTAAGGAAGCTGAGTGTGCATCTGACAAATATTACCCAATTAGAGCGGTGGCAAATATCAAAGTCAAGCTCTTCAATTCCAGTGAAGACTTGAAAGAATGTCTCCTGCAAGCAACATCAAATCAAACATATATATATATATATATAACAAACTGAGAAAAAATCACAGTGAAAGTTGAAGAAGGGGTTTTTAAACTAATTAGGTACCTCTTGGAGGATAAAGCTGATGGAGCAATTACCAAGGTAGCAATGGCATGCTTGTACACAACAAAGACTCTGGTGTTCATTCCATGCAGGAGAGCAGCACGCTTGAAGATGGCAAGAACTGCATAATAAAACTATAACCTAATCATAACTATTGCAGGAACATGAACTCTTGACCCATCCACCATCTTTTTCTCTAATTCTGCACCAACCTAAACTTTAAATGAAGTAACAGACTTCATAGGTGTGTGGGTATATATGTGTGTGCACTTGTGTATCTGCACACACACTCAGACACAAATATAATTGGTTGTGATTCTTAGGTTAATGCCAGAGATGGAAGATAATGAAAGAGGATGTATATATAATTGGAAGTTTGTGGTAGGGGAATAAAGAAAGTATTAAATGTGTGAATATACATTACTATATGAGAAATATCGATTCATTATGTATCAACCAGTTGTCACCTTCATGCACGTTACAGATTTGAATTAAAATTTTTTATTTAAATATTACTACCTTCAGTTCTTATTATAAGATCTCATTTGTAGGGTAAACTGTACTACAATAACAAGACCTTGTATTACAGACACGAGAAAGTACTATTTTAATCATAATCATAGGTTGACCCAAATTCGAATTACTAACTCTTGCTATTACCTCTGTCAATTTATTGACCAGTGCCATTTACACTACCTTGATATGTACTCCTTGTCTCCTTTGGTCCTATTTATAAGGTAGAGAGAAGAATTTTTTGGTCCTTTTTATAAGGCAAAGGGAGAAATTTTTCATATGAACATATAATTCTACCCTTCTTTTTTTATTTTATTGACTTTGTTCTCATGGGTATAATGTATATCAAATAGAGGTAAAGTTGAAAAATTGTTGAATTTTAAGATAGGGTTAATAAAATTTATGATTTTTCCTACTCTATATGAAACACGTTAGAAGTGACTTATAAATAGGAGTATCGGCGTATATCATAATCCAAATCATCCCATTAGTTGCTTTACGTACGAAATCGATTTTCCCACATGTAATATCCCGAATTTTGGGCCTAGAGACTTGAGGATAAGTCTATATCGGACAGACTACTAAGCCTAGTTTGGGAAGAGTTCCAATAATAATGGGAGATATAAAGACTTTCAAGGACTATATGATCAAGTTTCTAGGAGGAGAATGGTTCTCCCGATGATATGAGGACTCAGAGGTTGTAGTTAATCGGAGAAATAGACCAACGCATGTACTTAAGTACATGTGGCACCCTTAGGGGGCAAAAGGCCACTTGGAGCTATTTTGAATGGTAAACACAAATATTTGTGGGTCATGTGAGGCCTTAAATTGTGTGATTCGGCTTCTCACGGTAGATAACAAGTCTCCGGATTATATGGGGGGCTCAATAGATGCAATTAGACGGATCAAATATGTCGGTAGAGATGTGCACATGGCATTTTTAGGGTAGGTACCTATATCCTGCGTTTTTGAAAAGGAATAAGATATATAGGCCATGTGGGTCCCACATGTAGACACACCGGCACACACACTTAGCAATTCCTGAGGCAGCAAATATGGTGCATTTTGGATGACACATATCCCTTCATCATTGTGATTACTTTATGACTTTTGTGTTGACTCACTCATAGGGCACCACCTAGCACAATGTCAGGGAAATCCGTCGATTTTTGGTCTAGACACGTAATTGACTTTCCTGAACACCAAACTCAGGAGTTAGGGGAATTCATCAAGTTTCCCTTCCCCTGACATTAAAGGACGCTTAAGAGAGAGAAGGGAGAGGAATGATGAATTTAAAGAGGACACTTGTCACTTTAAGATGTAAACACTTGGACTTATGTAAAATTAAATCCAATACTCCCCTAGCCTCCATATATTTCTTCCAAGGCAGCCACAAAAGGGAAAAAATTGGAGAAAAATATCAAGAAAAAGAGAGGAGAGAAGGAGGAGTGTTCTTGAATTCCCGAGCCTATTCCGAGCCCGATTCGCTGTTTCCAGCTGATGAAGTCTTCACGAATGTTGTTCCTCTCAGTGAGAGCAACATTTCTATGGTTTCAAATTTCTGATCGGAGGTATTTGGTTCGGTCCGATTGGTGGAAGTACTGCCAAAATCGAGAATCGGTTCTAGAATCGAGTAGAGGTACGTATAAGCTTAGATTTTAGCCGAATATCTTGAGGTTTTACTAAGTTTTCTTATGTTTTTGGGACTGCCTAATTTCAGCCAAGAGAGGTTTGAGGCTTATGATAATCCTATGATTATGAATTTGATGTTAGACAAGGTTTAATGATGATATATAATGAGTCTTGTGGTTAAAATTGCAAGAAATCACTTTGTGGTGATTTAGGGTCAGATTTGGTCAAGCATGAATCTAAGGGAAGGTATGTGATTTTGCTAATTTTGAGGTTAGAAATGGATTCTACATACGAAATTATGTGGGAATAGATTGTACACATAATTTTAGAAGGGTTTGATTGAAAACCCAAAAATTGAAGGTAAAGGAGTAGCGCTGCCATATTGCGTTTTCTGGGAGACAGTCTGCTTGTGACATGTTTTTGGATGGCTAAATCTTATCCAATGGCCATGTAACTTTTCAGAATGATAGTAGATATTCTAAACTTTAATTTGATAAATAATATGTACCATTCGGGTTAGTATATTAGGAGATATGACTAGTTAAAGTTACGCATTGAATTTGGAATGAATTATATGCAGTGAGGATTGATTGAGGTTTCTGGAACTGTGTGCGTATAACTAGTAGTAAGCAATATTTTTTCTTTAAAGAGGACTTAAATATCTTTACATAAAAATAAGAACTATCCCATTTGAAGTTTCCTAGAATAAGTTATGATTTTTCAATGTTAGATGACAAATCTGGCAGCTTTTGGTTAACTTTCGAAATTAAGAAACGTAGGGCAAAATGTAATAAGTGTGAACTCCAAGAGTAAAGATAATCACTTTGGGCTAATGTAGTCACATTGGACATTTATTTGTCATGGCTCTAATGATGTGGTTATATATCTAAGGTCATGAGATGACAAAGAGGAATGAAAGAATCTTCAAGCAACTTCAATGGTTGGAAGAAAAGGGGACAAGAAAAGGACATAAGTCCAAAGGTAATAAACTTACCTAACTCGCGTGTATTTGATAAGTATGCTTATGCATTGATGTATGTAATTATTTTGCTTGATTATGTAATACACATATGAATGATTGAAACTCTGTTTTCATATATGCTATGGTCATGAGTATGATGTATGAAACATTGAGTATGCATATATGTCATTATGTTGGCATATGCATTTATGTAAGGCAAACATGTCATGCATTAAACATTTATTTTGCACACTAAGTGTTATTGTTTGCTACTAAGATTCCCCCAAATCTCATCTCCCTCAACCAACTATATAGGCATGTGAGCATATAAGAGGAGTGTGGGACGCTGAGCAGGATAAAGAAGTTGCTGTGAAGAGTTGAAGATTAATGCTTGCTAATCCGTTATATGTAAATTAATGTTTGAAATGGTGAATAGTATAACCTGCATGATGGATGGATTAATCTCCTAAGCACAATAATTAAACTAGGAATGAGTAATCGAATGATACAAGCCCATTAGTTAATGAACATTCCGCAAATAAGAGCACATTAAGAACTCTGATAGGAATGAATAGAGCAGAGAATCGCTCTGACTAAATTGAAAAAAAAAATATAAGAATCGATGAATAATAACAAAATTGCGAACCACTAAAAGACGCTTCCGAAAGATTTTGAAATTTTTAGAAAAACACATTCAACCACATGTTCGAATCCTACCTTAAAGTTGGGATTTGGAACTATTTTACGGAAGTGGTTCAGATTTATTATGTAAAAACTCATCCGATTGGGTTTGAGAATAAGGTGTTACACCCCATCAATGTTGGCTTGATCATATATCTTTTGTTCAAAGTCATAAAACTCATTTGTTGGATCATTAAGCTAATTTTCTGCATTTATTAATATTATGGGCATTTCAGATTCAGAACGTGACGTGTGCCCAAGGCATTGGAATCATGAAAAACCGAGGGAATGGAATCATCAATATTTCATTAATTAGATAACACATCACATAAAAGGTATGGTAGACTAGTAGGAAGGCACTCCTATAAATGGGAGATTGTGTGTTTGATTCCTGCAACTTTAGCTTACCCTCTTTAAAAGACTATAAAACTTATCACTATTTTTATAAAAATAAAATTAAAAAGACAGTCAACTGCTAGTTGTCTAGCGGCAATGCCATCCATCACAGTTGGATGAAATCCTAGTTGGCTGTGCCCTGCTTAACATATTTGTGTGTGGGCTGTCTAAATTGTATTGAATAAAATTATTAGTAAATTTTACATATATAATGAATATCAACATCTTTTTGTTATAACCACACACGTATTATATCTCTATAGAAAATGTGTACTCACAATATTATGCTCAAAAAAGATTATTTAAGAGAGAAGTTTAGTGTCATTAGGCTACATGGCTCTAATCACAATCAATATCAACAATATCTAGAGTACAGAAAGGTAACAATTTTTTTTTTTTTTTGCAACAGGAAAGTGATATTTTCATTAACCAAATAAACCAGCAGTAACGATATAATTCATATCAAATTCTATGCATTATTACCATCCACTCTTGGAAGCCAACGGTTCACGAAGCTTGTTTAATTTGGCTATTACTTAGTTAAGCTCGCTCCCTTATCTATTTTTTTTTTTTTTACTTTTACTTCTTTTGAAGATTTCAATTTTGTATATAACATATATCAATTATACTTTATTATTCTAGATATCTCATGTTTTATTTTTTGAATATTATATCTTTCTCCAGAATTTTTAAATCATTTTCATGCAACACATGGGGAGAAGTCCCGTTTTGAGAAATTTATTATCAAAAATATAAAAAATGAGTGATATTTTTCAAGAAAAAAAATCTAAAAAAATCTTATATAAAGTTCTTATTTGTTGACAAAATCGAACTCGGAATCTCAATAATCTCTTCTGAAAAATAAAATAAAATAATCACTTCTGGTATGATCACAGAAAAAGATACTGCGCTTTTGGAACTTGTGGCTTGACTGTGAAACTAATCAGTTGTCCTCCCAAATCACGAGTTCAAATTGTCATTCACATCCACACACCGAAAAGAAATGATGGTTCGTAAAATAATCAAAATTCATTGATAAGTAGATAAAGTGTGTGTTTGGATTAACTTTTTTTAATAGTTTTTACGACTTACAAGGTAAGTGTGTGAGAGCAGTTTTGTCTCGGGTTGCGTAAAACATGATTTGAAATCATGGTTTTGGTGCTTGCCAAACACAAAAAAGGCAACAAAATAGCAGCCATTCTCGTCGTCTCTGTAGATAAACATGTCTTATACCAATTAGGAATAATTTTTTTTTGGCCAGTAATTAGGAAAATTTTTATTTAAGGAGCAATGTAGTAATTTAATTTCAAATCACCATCAAAAAATTCTGAAACTTCATTAGAGGATCAGGGGCTAAAATGAAATTATGTTTCAAGGGTAAATTACCAAATTGTCTTCTTTTTCATTTTTTTTAGAAACCCATCCTATGCTGGAGACTGGAGTCATTGCCAGCCCCTGTCCGAGTTGGTCATGAAAAAATGAAGTTGTTACTTCCCTTATCTAACTTTTTAAGTTTTTAATTGTAATTGTTCTTACGCATATATTCACTAGTGACAGTTTGAGAGTATGAAAAATGGCAGTTGTTAATTCTTTTAAATTTCTCTGTAAGACTTGTTAATATGCTAATTGTAGTTGTTAATGGGTGTTGTTGTTAATATAATATACACATAAGAACAATTATATTGACAAATTAATAAGTCAAATATGGAAATTAATAACTTCCACTTTTCGGTGACCAAATATTGACAGTTGGCTTCAACAGGTGGTCGGAGGTGACTAGAGCTCTAGCACAGGGTGGCTTGTTTTTTTTTAAAAAAAAAAAAAAAAGCAAAGAAAGGGCATTTTAGTCATTTACAATTAAAACATAATTTCATTTTTTTTTCCTTTGCCTTTACTAAGTATAAAAATTTTCTTCGGTGACTAGAAAAAAAAAACAAAGAATTTTCTTGGGTGATTTGAGATTAAATTGTTACACTGGTCTTTAAAATTTAAATGAAACTTTCCCTATAAATTATGATACTTACATAAATTATAAATTTTTTTCATTAGACCCAAAACATGTTCAGATTTCTAAAAATCGTTTTGGTTCTCGGTCTAAATCTAGGCTCTGCTTCAATGACAATTCAACTCTGATCAAACCGGGTTTAATCATAAAATGACTTTCTAATCTAAGGTCCGAACCAAGTCATTGGCGAGTCCAATTGACAATCAACCTATTGAACCGTTCTATCCTTTTATCATTGTTTGGTGACTATAGCTCGCATAGAAATTTTAAACAACTGTTTACTATATAAAAAAAACTATGTGAAATGAGCTTTAGCTCAACTGGCACCTACCTCTTCCTTTCGAGGAGAGCTCACAAGCTCGAGCCTGTGTAAGTGTGGGTATATGTTTTGTGTGCTAATATACTGTGTGAATTTGTCTTGTAAAATGTATAAACGCTTTTTTTTTTTCTAAAGATTTTCCAAACAGCTTCGACAACTACAGTTTTACCTGAGAGAGAAATTGATTATCAGATTGTGGCTGGGGATGAGGTTGTATTCCTCGCCGGTGAGTACATAAATCAAAGGAGTATGGAACCAACTAATGGGCCTAATAACCATATTAACAACTTTACAAGTTTTATGGTGAATTTGGTGCAGCGCTAGGTTTGAGAATGAGTCAACTTTCTTGGATTTATCCGTTTGCAATTTGAATGTCATAGTAAAAAAAACATTATCAACAATTAACAATTTTTTTTCCTTGGAAAAGTTTAAATTAAATTCATCTGCTTACGTTTTTTGAATGTCATAGTTAAAAATTATTTACTGAAGAGTTGGGACTTGGGAGTTCCTCTTGCAGAGAGCCCACTCTAGTTTTATAGTTCAATGTAATTATTAAGATAAAGCATGCAATAATATGATTTAGCCTAAAGGAAATTTATTAGATCCTAGTAAACCTTTTTTTGTTTCATTTTTAACGAAAAAAGCTTGACACTTTGGCAACTGAATTTAAATTGAATATTTGTTTCCTCTTTTAAAAAATAAACATTTATTCTTTCAAAAGATAAGTCTTCAAGATTAATTATCGCATGAAATCCTATTAAATGTGGCATGTATGTTCTATATAGCCGCATCATTGCATGAATATTTGGTTTTAGGAGATAAGTACAGGCTTATAGTTATTGTCTAGGCTCATGCAACTGATGGATTGAATTTATTTGAGTCTCTTTTCATGGACAAAATTGACATTGGTAGTTTCTTTTTGGCCAAATGATCAAAATCAAAATATAACCAAAATTGCGTGGTGATCAAGGAGTGTTCTTGCTGTCTTATACATGTTGTGACAAAATTGCTTCTTCCAAATCTGTTTTGCAATTTATCTGATCATTCTGAGTGTTTAGTTGTGGCTCTTGTTTGACCCCTTCAACCTCTTTGGCCTTACCCCAAAGCACTATGTACAAACCACTTATCACTGCAATACCTCCTATCAAGCTGATCAATAATGAACAATAATTAATTGTCATTTAGTGATTAATTACTGCAAGTGAAACTTTCCAAGGAAATAAAAAATGTATTAATTATTTAATTACCTTCCAACATATAACTCTTCATGAAGGAAAGTAGCAGAAACCATGGCTGTGATCACTGTGCATAAAGGGTTGAACATTGCACAGAACAAAGGTCCTCTTTTTGAGATAGTCCAGCTTTGAACGAAAACACTTACAGCAATTCCAATTCCCTATTAAAGAAGAAAAAAAGCAGCCCCTAACATTTATTAATTACTAATAATTGAGTAAAAGAGATCATGTTGGAACCTGGGACTTACTGCATAAAGGCAACTTGAATATTCTAGGGCTGAATTTAGAATCCATGCTTGTGAATCTTTCTCAACAACAAGTGTGAATATGGCTGATTGTATTGCTGCCATTAGACACATCCAAAAAGTTGAAACTACATGGTCTGGGCAGCTGGCAGCTACTGGTACCTGCTTCAAATATTAATTTTCAGAGTTCCATATTGATGCACAAAGAAAGACTATTCAAATACTCAAGTTATATAGTTTCAGTTTCTTTGGGAGGCAAAATCTCAATAAACCTTCATGATCATCCAAATTGACCAAAAGATACTGCTTGCCAGGAGTAATGCACAACCAAGCAGCCATTGGTCACCATGTAAGCCAAGGGCTTGTTTAGAAAGAAGGAACTGTGAGTGAAACAATTTCTGTCCTTTGAGCAAAGCCATGATTATGGCTCCACCAACACATAATATTGCTCCTGCTATCTTGGCTAAACTTCTCAAGCCTCCTACATCTATTTTCTCCAATCTGACCCATTTGTAGATCAAAGCCAGTAATCAGAGTTTAATTTGAGTATCAGATAGAACAAAACTTTAATCCTCTGTTTACGAAATGTTTCCAAGTAGCTCAATTAACAAGGACAAGAGTAATTACCCAAACATTAGTGCAAGAATGAAGGTTACTGCAGGTATTAGATTAATCATGGCAGTAGTCACAGTAGAAGATGACAAATGTAAACCTTCAAAATAGGCATTCTGATTTGCTACTACCCTGCAAAACAAAGTCATGCTTCCAGTAAGTTTCATCAACCCTTGTTACAACTTCAAGATATACTTCGTCTGTCCTTGGTTATAAGATCCAAACAACCAAAAGACATAGTCCAAGAAACTGTTAAAATTAGCTAAAATTAGTTAAAGAGTAATAAACATACAGGAAATTTGATTTTGTTTTTAAACTAAAAAACAAACAAGTTTTTAATTGTTTTCTTGTTTTTGTTTTCTTATTTTTATTTTTTGAAGACATCACTTATCCACTATCGACACCACATTACTAGTGACCAGTGCCACTTCACCTCCGGCGACTGCAGTATCATGTCAATTCAAAAACAGATTTTTTAAAACAACTATCCAAGCAGGTTTTTTTTTTTTTTTTTAAATTTATTTCTAAAAACTGTTTTATAAAACAGTTTCTGCGAATCAGGAATCGAGAATAGAACCAAACAAGTTCATACTATCCCTTTTTTTTTTTTTCAAATATGCCCTAATTTATAAGTCGATAATAATAAGAAAAAATGATGAAAGAAACCGTATAGGAAAAATCAATTAAGAGTAAAATTGGTAAAAATACAATTAATTAATGCTTAGACGGCAAAGTTGAAGGGACGGATGGATTGAAAAGTATGGATCTTATAAATTGGGATGGAAGGGGTATTATAAAGTCAAATAGGCCAATGAAAAAAATCTTCATTAATCTAGATCCTCTCAGTGGGATAAAAAAAAACCAAGGTTCAGTGAAGAACACTTGGGGAATAATCGCTTTGGCGTGGTATAGATGATGAGTTGTACTTTTGTCTTGGACTTGAATTGTTATGTAATCAAACTCAAGTAGTGATGGTCAGAGATAATTGATATTTAATCCAATCAACAGACGGAGATAGAGAAACTTTGAATGTTAGAAGTTCATGAACTTTCTCTTTATCTACACTGTCTGCGTTACTGGAAAATAGTTTATGCACACAAATTTGTTTGACATGTTCTTTGTCAAAAGTTACCCATCTTATGCATCTTTTTAATCATCTTTACTTAAGAGTATCAATAGTAATACTACCTCCAGTATTTAATATATTTACACTGCAAATGAGATCTTAAATTAAAGATCGGAGTTAATATATATACATAGGAGTAACAGAAATATCAGGAAGTGTTGATCTGACAAATCTTACCCAATTAAAGAGCTGACAAACAACAAAGACAAGCTCTTCAATCTTAGTGAAGCCTTGAAAGATTGTCTCCTGCAAGCAATCTCAAATCAAACACATAACAAACTGAGAATCCCAGTGAAAAGCTGAAGGGTAATAATTAATTAATTAACAAAAATACTATATATAATAAAGTACCTGGATAAAGCAAATGGAGCCATTGCCAAAGTAGCAATGGCTTGCCTGTACGCAACAAAGACTGTAGTGTTCAAACCATGCAAGAGAGCAGCACGCGTGAAGATGGCAAGAACTGCGTAATGAAACTGTAATCCAGTCATAGCAATCGCGGGAAGATAAACTCTTAACCCACCCAGCATCCTTTTCTCCGACTCTGCACCAACCTAACGTTAAATCAAGTAATTAACACAGTTTTGTTGGCGTGAGGGTATATAGCACGCACACACAGACACATATATATTTGGCTGCAGATTGAGACGCACAGAGCAGAGTTGTGGTTAACAATAACCTGTTAAAGATAACGCTGTGATGGCTTGGTTAATGCCGGAGATAGATGGAAGATAATGAAAGAGGGATGTAAATTACAGAGCCAAAAGAGAAGATATATAGGTGGAAGTTTCTGCTAGGTGAGTAAGGTAATTGTGTTTTTGGGTAAACCTCAAGTCGTGGTTTTAAAAGCCTTTTTTTTTTAAAATCAAGATAAAACTTTTTTCATATACTTATCTCGTAAATCATAAAAATTAATCCAAACGCACATTAATTATCTAACTGTGAATGTATGCTGCAGAGTACGTGGAGGCTAAAATATTAAAAATAAAATGTGAAATAATGTATCAGCCAGTTGTCACCTTCATGCACTGCACATGGCTTGCAGCGACGCATGTGTAGCCTAGAGCCGGGAATATGGACCGGTCCTTTACTGACTCGAGCTTCCTAAAAAGTACCATATTTTTGAAGCTCGCAGCCCTACAAGGCTGGCCCTTCACGAGCTTGGGTCTAAACAAGCTTAAACTCATTTTAATTCAAAAAAAAAAATTCTTTTTCAAGTTTTAGAATTTATTTATTATTTTGTTTTAAATTGAGATACCTTATTTTTAAAACTCATAAATATTTAATTAAAATAATCATTTAATGTCCAAATTAACCTTTTTTTTTAAATTTAAATGAATAAACCATTGTAACAAATAAAATAAATCAAACCAATTAATAAGTATTTGCTTGTTATTAATATTCTATTAGGTACTTAGGTATCTCTCATATTGATAATTTGATATAATGATATTATATTTATTAATTTATTTTTAAAAAATATTAAATGGGCTTGTAGGGCCTGCCCTTTTAGGACCACTTCCCTTTTTAATCTCTAAATCATAAACCCGGTCTTTGAATGGTTTGAGCCTAAACGGGCTGACTCGACTGGCTCGGCCTAATTTCCCCGCTCTTGTGTAGCCTAATCCGAACGATCCAAACGATCCAATTAGCTTCTTCACACACGAGATCAGTTTTCGACGTCAACAATGGTTGGCTCTGCCGGATAACTTTTGTTGAAGTCATAAACGGATAAACCTCAATTTTGTTGGATGATTGAGCCAATTTTCTGAATTTATTAATATTAGACATAATTCGTATACCGAACATGACATGTGTTCAACAGTGTTTCCACTAGCTTTTCTATTCATTCATGGCAGCGTATTACAGTTCAGTATAACTTGTGTGAGCCACGATTAATGGAGTACTAGACGTATAAGATACGGTGGGGGTATATAGGTAATTTCGTGGGTGTGGGAAGTCTCAGACGGCTCGTATACCATATGACGAAAGGGGAGACAGCTTGTATACTATGGCTGTGTTTGGTGGGGGCGTTTTGGGCCTCAAATGCTCAGCCTCTGATCTAAACGCTAGTGGGCAATTGGGAAAAAAATGAGTGTTTTGAGGGCCCAATTGATAATTGAGCTTCTGATAGAAAAACGAGCTTATACCTTAAGCTCACATGTGGAGCTTTTCCCCTGTCCATCGAGCTTTTAATTTATTACCGTTAGGTAATAATTATGTTCGAACCTGTCAACCTGTCCCACCTACTTTATTCTTTTCTGTTGTAATTATGTTCGAACCTGTCTCTCTCCCCTGCATCGTCCTCTTCACTCAAACCGAATAGCTCCTTCTTCATCTTCGTCCTCCTTGTTTGTGGTTCTGTCTCGGCTCGTCTGGTCTGAGCTCTATTCCCTCCATTCCCTCTCTCGGTGTCCACCCAATCTTTAGGCTGAAGAGCAGCTTCATCTTCAACTTCGATCTGTCGTTCATTTGATCTGTCCTTCGTCGTCTTCAATCTGTCATCTCTGACTTGAAGTCCGATGGTGTTTGTTTTGGTTCCGGCGTCATCTTTCATTTTCTCTCTCGGCATGGATCTGGTCTTCGGCAGTGTCATCTTTTGGAGGTAAGGTTTAACTTCATTCATTGAAGTTCTTGTAGTCTAGTTGGTTTGTGCAAGTTCATCCTCTGCTCTGGCCTGGTTTAATACTCTTATTTATGCTCATGATTTATCACGCTCTGATTTATCACTTCCTCTACTCTGGCCTGGTTTGACATTAACACACACACACACACACACACATTGTTTGGCTTCTACGATATGGACGCTGTGATTGTCTTTTTTTTTTTTGTGAAATGCAGCAAAAGAGACGTTTGATTTGGTAGAGAATGAGCACCAACATTGTTCATCTTTGATTCTGGTTTAGGTTTAGGATATTTTGACCCATCTAAACATTCTGATTTTTTTGTGTTTTAGCCTCATCGACATTTACCTCTTCATTAGCATCGTTATCTATTTGAGATAGAAGTAAAGAACGGTTTAAGCTGACTCTCAACTTATTCAAGCTTTCTAGAACATTACCTCCTTTGAAGTAGCCATTTTTACTCCCAGTTGAATTATGAACATTAGCTTTTTCTCTAATAAGTTCTTCTTGCATTGCAAAATAAGTTGGTTTTACATTTTGAGAATTACATTAGCTTAATCCTTGAAAAATATATATCCAGTAAATTTGCTAGAAATGACATATACCTTTATCTGTCGAACTTGATCACTCAAACCATTAGCTCCATCTTCTTGTATTTCATAGATAAATGGCTTGTTCCTAATGGATCTTATTCGTTGTCCAAATCTAAGAGATCGCAGTGTTTCTCTATTACTCCTGTAATCACTAGGTACAATATTTAACTTCACAATGGTGTACATGGCCCTGTAAAATGTAAAAATGTTATTTGAGTTAAGTGGGTACTTGTTATCAGAGGAGATGGAACAAATTACTGAGAGTTTAACATTTCTGCCAAGTGATTCTTGCAGCAAACATGTTAAACAAGAACTATTGTTTGTAATTTCTGCAGTTTTGACAGACCAAGTTTCTTTGGTTTTCCTCTGTAGCCTTCATATTAATTTTTATTCACTGACGTTGTGTTTTAGCCTTCATATTAATTCAATCGAATAAAATCATACATTTATTCTTTTGTGTGTGTAATGCTAAATTTGTACGTTTCTGGAATGGTTCTTTTAAATTTTCTTTTTTGATGTGCAAGTATTGTTGAAATAGTGGCATAGAAATATGGATAAAGCTGTTTGGGATGATGCGACAACGGAGACCTTTGTGTACGCCTGCCTAGAGCAAATTTACAAAAAAGAACGCCAGGGGTTGCATTTTACAAAGGATGGATGGAAGGATATCGTCGCTACATTTAATGAGAAGACTGGGAAAGAATATACAAGCGCACAATTGAAGAATAGGTTTGATATTCTTAGGAAAGATTTTAAGACTTGGGATTCCTTAATCAAAGAGACCAGTGTGTGTAGTGATCCTACAGGTAAAGTCCTCGCATCAAAAGAGTGGTGGCAATGGAAAATACAGGTAAAAAAATTTATCAACTTATACAATTAATTGTTTTCCCCTCGACTAATTCGTTTTGTTTAATTAATTAGTTTTTTGTTACTTGTGTGCTTGCAGGAGAATTCAGCATACCGAAAGTATACACACACAAGCCTCAAGTTTCAAAGCGAACTAAGGATTATATTCAAGGATGTTATGGCTACCGGCAATAATGTTTTTGCACCGCCTCTTGCAAATCCACAGACAGAAGATGTTGAGAATGAAGATGTTTACAGACCAACAATGCATGAAGAAGAAGGGTCAGGGGATAGCGAAGATGATATGTTCGGTACTAACCCTGTGCCTAGTACCGGAGTGACTGATGAGCTTGCTAGCATTGGTCTAACAACAAGCACTCCATCAACTGGTGGTACTGCGTCACGAAGTCGGAGTAAGAGAAAGAAGCAAAAAGGGCCAGCTTCCAAAGCATCCAAAGACAGAGCGGCAACATTAGATGCTATTAAGGAAGTTAGTGTCGATGCCGCTTTGAATCAGCTGCTTGACATTGACAAAGTCATACGTGATGAGGACTTTCATCACCGCTATATCAACCTAGTACAGGATAAGACAGACCGGGAAACATTTGTGTCACTCACTAAAAAAAACATGGAGTTCGTGGTTCCGTGGTTGTGCTTTAAGATTTATGACCCCTAAATGTACCTAAACTATATTTTATTACGTTTGTGACTTCATGACACTATGTGACTTGATGACAATATGCTTTATGAAAGTTATTTTATGCCATTATCACTTGAATCTATTTACTGTATGCCTTTCAGTCCTTATTTGGTATTTTATTTCTTCTATTACTCATAATTGAATTTTTAATCACACTCATAGGGTCCATAATCAATGACAAATTTGAACAATCAACACTTACCTGATATGGTGGAGGAAGATGACCAGTCTCGACTTATATCTCTTATAAACGGGGAATGTGATAAGTATGAACGAATGACCGCGTTGATCTGTCAATATTGGGTGCCTTTTATGTGCAAAGAACCCCACAAAACAAGTGCACGTACTGGTCGTTTATGGGTGCAAGAGGTATTAGCAACCCATGGTTCACACTGTCATGACATGTTTAGAGTGAAAAAACATGTCTTTTACAGCTTGTGTCATAAATCGGTCGAACATGGCTTACAGAATTCAGTGAACGTTGGGATCGAGGAAATGGTTGCCATGTTTTTGCTCACCGTTGGCCATGGGATAGGCAATAGGGTGGTACAGGAACTCTTTCAACATTCAGGGAAAACAATCAGTAGGCTTTTGCACAAGGTATTTGATGCTCGCATCAATCTAGCTCGGGAAAATATCAGACCCAGTGATCCTGAATTCACTGTATGCCACCCAAAGATCGAAAACGATCCCCGTTATTATCCATACTTCAAAGATGCTATTGGAGCAATAGATGGAACGCACATTAGGTGTGTGATCACTGGTGGCAATCGGGAGGCAGAAAGGAATATCCAACACATAATGTAATGGTTGTATGTGATTGGGATATGTGCTTTACGTTCGTATCGGCGGGCTGGGAAGGTACTACACATGATGCTCGTGTGTTTAAAAATGCTGTTTCAAATCCAGCTATGAGCTTCCCTCATCCACCTGCAAGTTTATTTCAATCACCTTCCTGTCAATTACTTTCACGTCATGCCACACTTATATTTATCTAACAGTTTGAATTGAATTCAACATTTATTAGGGAAATATTATTTAGTTGATGCTGGCTATCCGACACAACTTGGTTACCTTGATCCCTATAGGTGTGAGCGTTATCATATGCCAGAATTTAGCCGCCAACCCGGATTTAGAAATGCTAACGAGACCCTTAATTTTTATCATTCTAATTTGAGGTCAACTGTAGAAAGGACTTTTGGAGTATGAAAGAATGGATTTGCATTGTTACAAAACATGCGTAAGTACAGCTACTAGACACAAGTTCGCATTGTTTGTGCAACAATGGCCCTACATAATTTTATTGGGAGAAATGATGTTGAAGACGTGGTGTTTCGCCAAGGTGAAGCTGAGAATCTCGTCGATGTAGATAATAATAGCGTAGATGAACAGCCTTCCGCGTCAAATTATGGTAGGCGATCTTCCATTCAAATGAATCAGTTACGTGACTCAATTAGAGACCACATTGTACAGGATATGTGATCCAATTTGTTATGTAATATTATTTCATCAAATTGTGTTAATTTTAATTTCCAACTTTCCAACTTTATCACAAAAATCATTTATGTTTAAGCCAATCCAAACAAGTTTGTAAAAGTTAAATTGACAAACTCCATTTTTTCAATTTCCAATCTAAACATAAATCACATTACACAATCGGATTTTTATCAAAAATAAGATTATCAAATATTAAATTGATAAATTCTATTTTTCCAACCGCTATTCCAAACATATTAGGAAGGGGAGATAACTTACCGCTGGGGCCTAGGGCCGACAGTTACGTCTGGTACAAACGTAATAAAGACCGAGAAAGCCGTCGGATCCGGCTCTAAAGTCTCCGTACCTAATAAAGACCGAAAAAAAATGTGCTGACAAAAAAAAAAACCAGTAAAGATTCAAGGAGCACTTTTTCATTTTACTTCGTACATCTTTTGTTTTATTTTTAGGTTGTATTGCATCTTTTTTTCAAATATATTTAAAAATATTTTGTGATATATCCAATACCATAATATATTTTTCTTAGGTTTGTTACATTAAAGTATTTTTTTGGTACAATTTTGCATTGAATAATTTAGGATGTTAGATGTACCTTAAGAAAATACTTTAAGATGTTAGATGAATAAAAAAAATAATTTAGAATGCTAAACACATCTAAAAAAATATTCTAAGGTGATGAGAGCACATGAACAAATATTTCAAGGTATTTGATGTACCGCGAAACACTTTAGAGTATTAAATGTATTAAGAAAAATACTTCAAAATG
Organism: Inga laurina; assembly: GCA_963855925.1. Classification (NCBI taxonomy): domain Eukaryota; kingdom Viridiplantae; phylum Streptophyta; class Magnoliopsida; order Fabales; family Fabaceae; genus Inga; species Inga laurina. The sequence goes on along the minus strand of OY979709.1, from coordinate 45,559,408 downwards.
CTGGATATACTTAATTCTTTAATTTTTTTAATGGAATTTTGATTGTTTTGAGTTTAACCCAATCTTTAAATTAGTATGACTTGTGCTCGTTTGAAACAGTGATTGAAATGTTTAAAAATAGTTTTTTAATTGTAATTTACGATATACGAAATAAATATGTGAGAGGAGTTTTGTGTAGATTTATGTAAAAAATAATTTATAAATAATCTCAACATCAAAACAAACATGTACTATATGTTGGGCAAAACAGGGAAAGTCGGATGATTGTATTGATGACTTTTTTTGTTAAAAAGAATGTGTGACGGGAAATTTTTTTTGTTTTCCAAACCACTTATATATAATTTTTTTTATTAAGTATAGGTATCCTCTTATTAAAAACAATTCTATTCGAAATACTATTAGACACTAAATATGGACACATCTCCAATAAAAATTCGTATCTTAGTTCGTCACGTTGTGAGGGATTAATCCTTTCCATTAGACCCAACCTCTATCGGTCATTTATATATAATTTTAGTACTTATGAAGGTACGCATGTTATTTTCATAAAGGTCAGGGGCCAGCTTGGATCTGACACTTGCAAAAATAACTTGAATTTCCCGATTCACCCAAACTTTTTTATAAGAAAAATCTCCATTGTTGTGACGTTTATTCTTGAAATTTAATTAATTAATCCTCTAATTTCAAATTTAACTTTATGTTAGAGAAAGATTTATATGAAATTATAATGTATGCTTTTAAGGTTAACTTTTTTCACCTCGAAATCGTCTGAAATGATTTCAAAACTGCAAATCTTTTTGTTACATAAACATCTGCGGAAATTTTAAGTTTCTTCAATGGAAAATAGAAACTTATAAATGAAGAGAGAATTTGTTCATTGTTATTGATAAAATAACATAAAATTATGCATATTTTGTTCTCAAATTACATGTTACTTCCTTTGGATCTTATTTATAAGACCCTGCCTTAGCAAAAGGCCCTTACCCCCCCCCCCCCCACATAGTTGTATAACTGATCAGATTTAAGTATTATCTTACTTAATTACAGGTTGCTTTCCAAAAAATATTTTTTCAATCCACACAAACTCAAACTTAAAACCTCATATTTAAACAACTAAAACTCTTTTTCATTGGAGTCAATACCTGTTGGTCCAATTTATTTTTTCTTTTTGTTGAGAATTACCAATTCAGCTTCAATGCAACAATGTTTACATGATTTAATAAACTATTCGCAACTCACTTTTAAAAATGCGTTTAATTTTTATACTCGCGTCAATTGTTAAGCTTTTCCCTAACCTCTTCTAGTTTCTACTAGCAAAACTATTCTACTAATAAAAAACAGATAGAATTATAGAAACATGTAAATGTCAGATTTGCATACTTCATCCAAACGTGGTGTCACTATAACAACTTGAGATTAACAGTAATCTTTTCAGAATATGATAAATAGTATTATTTTTAGGACCAAACGACATAGTTTACGGTGTAAATTATTCTATAGACTAAATTCTATATTTATAATCAGCGGAGTATAATAGCCTAAGAGTGTGTTCGGCAAACCAATCAAAATCTAGGTTTAATTGACGAACACTCAAAATTTTTCCAAACTTAGGTTTTGATCTTAAACCTTTTGATCTCAAAACCTAGGTTTTGATAAAAGTTTTTTTTTTTACCTTTTCTTTTGTATGGATCCCATCATCTCTCTCTCTTTTCTATTTTTTCTCGTGTATGTAAAGCCAGGAAAATGGGCCGAGCCCGTCTGGCTGGCTCTTTTAGGCCCTGCCCCTTCAAGGGCCGGGCTTATACATTATAGCCTCTAAAGGAAGTTGAGCCTAAAAGGGCCGGCCCTGTAGGGCCGAAGGCTTAAAAGGGTCAGCCCTGCAGGGCCTCAGGTCAGCCCATTAAGCCCGTTATTTATTTATTTATTTGCTTGGAAAGGAAAACTGTGTTACCTTTTTGAATTGCCTTATTAAATCCATATGTCACTCTGCCCTCATATTGTATAAAATATGATTTTTGAGTCATATCCGAAAAATTTCGCACATGTGTGCATTAGGGTAAGCCCCAAATTATAATTTCAGAAGCCCTTTTTCATAAATTGAAATAAAATTATTTTTATATATTTATTTTGTAAATATAAAAATTATTTTCCAAAAATTAATCTGAACACATTTTGGATTAACATTTGGAGAATAGCTTCTGAAGAATAGATTCTGAGCAGAATAGATTCTGATGAAAAAGTGATTTTTATAAAATGAGAGTGTTTGGATATTGTGATCAGAATATCTTTTTTTTTTCATGATGTGGGGCTCACATAATGAGAAAGGACCAATGAGAGAGAGAAGGTGGGGCCTATATAAAGAAAAAGTAGAAATTAAAGAGAGAAGGTAGGTCCCTACAAGTAGAGCTGGGAATCAGGGCTGGGCTGGCCCTTGACAGGCCAGAGCCTAAAAAGGCCGGCCCTTTTAGGCCTGGGGTCAGAAAAATTTCAGGATGGCTTTGTGTGATTGGAAAAGGTGAGGTTAGGTGTGTTTAGTCATCAATGAAACCATTTTGCTTTAGACAGAATTAGAATTATTCAGGATGCCCACATTTCAGTGTATTATGGAGAAATGATGAGAGGGCTTATAGGCTAGTAGAGAATAAGAATGCCTGTTAAGTTTTGCAATTTGAAAAACATCACACTGAAAAGAAATCTGGACAACGGTCCAGCTTTCAAATCATTGCTAAATTCATGACTTAATGGACTAAATTAAACTTTGGATAAGGAAAAATCAAACCAATTTTGTTGTTAATGTTTTGTCCAAATAGCAAGAACAAAGTTTTATATTGAAGCAAAAACGTGCATGCTTGCTAAAAAAATAGTGGATTACTTGCAAGTCTCTCGCGTCCATCTATATGATCATTATAATGACATCCAGAGTTACACCAAAATGCAATTGAATCCACCTTCTTATGCAATACTTGTGATTGCACTTTTTTTTGGATCAGAATTATATTCAAATACTCCTCTAAAATGTCCTTTCACTGAACAAGTTCCCACCATGACCAATCTAAAGGAAAGCGTCGATCAAGCATTTTCTTCGTATTGTTCAGTAGCAAATTCTTTTCTATCCAAAATATATCATAAACCTTTTCCATAAAGTAAAATCGTTCTTTTTGAGGCCAAAAACATGGACGGTAGAAAGGAACTTACTTCTTTTTGCAAAATAAAGATATATGTAAAACTCGTTTAAACAAAAAAAAATCATATATGAAAAAATATTTACAGAAAACATCTAAAAAAAATCTTACTGCTTGTCAAAATTTTTCAACTCCAACATAAAATTTTTAAATTCTTTCAAACGTGAGGCTTTGTAGAAACACATCAAATGTTGCCTTTGCACACCCCATTCATCATATGAGTCATCTAAGGCATCAAATGCTTCAGGAGGTAATCTCATGAGTACATTTTCAATCATTTGATGTAGCCTTTTTATATCCCTTAGATACCCTTCATATCCTATAGGGGGGAGAGAGAGAGAGAGAGAGATGTTAACTTCAAAAGAAATAAAGAAATTGAAAAGAAAACATTAATATTCGATTAAAAGTAGTCATATTCCCAGTGATATTGTTGGGAGTCCGAGTGCTATTTATATATGTTCTATCAATTATTCAGAACGTTTGGAAATGGTTTCAACATATAACTGAAACTTGGATGTCCTAGTCTATATCTATATCTATAATCTAATAACAACAATACTTCATTAGAAATGGAAGCAGGAAATGGACTTATTTCTTGCCTCAAAATGTGAAGTCTCTAAACTGGACCTCAAGTCTGGATATCATCAAATCCGGATTAAGGCTGGGGATGAACCAAAGACGGCTTTTCAGACTCATGAAGGCCATTATGAATTCAAGGTCATGCCATTCAGACTAACAAACGCCCCTTCCACCTTTCAAGCCTTAATGAACGAGGTATTTTGTGAGTATTTGTGAAAATTTGTTTTAGTATTTTTTGATGATATACTCATTTATAGCAATGATTTTGCCACTCACCTCGATCATTTGGAGATTGTTTTGTCTCTTCTAAAAGAGAACCAATTAGTGATCAATTTGAAGAAGTGCACATTTACCCAACCAAAAGTTGAATATCTTGGTCACATCATATCCAAAGAGGGGGTTCAGGCAGATCCGACTAAGATTGAGAGCATGGTGAAATTTAAAGCCTGAGCCTTCAAAAGGCTTGACAAGGCCTGAAACCTATTTAAAAACGTACTTAAAATATAAGCCTTTAAAACCTATGCATCAAAATTCATATATAACCACTTTCATGCTTATTTAAAATATTACATTATGTCTTAAAACTTAGCATCCATTCTCATTGTAATATAAAAGCTTAGTAAGGAAAAGAAAAGAATCTCTAGCGACAACAATTGGTCAAGCAAATAGGAATAAAAAAACAATAATGTATGCTGACTAATAAGATATATTTTCTAAAATTGACCAAGCATAACAAGTAACATGTAAAACTAGATTTTATCTCTTTTACTGTTCCCACATAAATTGGGACGAACTCCTCCTACTAAGATTATAATATTTCATTTGGCACTAAAATAAACTCATACAAATTATTATGCTTTAGAGGACGACACAAATCAAGGGAGAGGAAGTGAGTTAGCATTGTCATCTCGAGCGATCAGAGAGAAGAGATGTGAGGGTTAATGATTGATGCGAAAGTAAGGGCTGAGAGTACTAACGATGAAATGTGAAACTTAAAATTAAGGTTAAGTTGGTAAATTTAAAAATAATTTATACAATTATTTAGATGACATTATATATTCTTATATTATAGTATAAATTAAAAAAGTTATATAGGCCAGGTCTGTAGGCTTGTAGGCTAGGCCTTATGAAAATAGGCCTAGCCTATTTATTTAAATAAGCTTGGCAATAAGCTTGAGCCTGAGCCTAGCCTATTTAGTAAATAGGCTAGGCTAGGCTTTATGTACGTTAGGCCGTAGGCCCCTAAGCCTATTTCCATCCCTAGGTTCTACTATATTTTAGGGAGTGTTAGAAGTTAGGAGAGGGGCTGGTCTCTTAAATACCAGTGAGGACCTTACTCTGGTGGGGTTATGTTCTGTTGTTGCATTTACTGTATTCAGGGAATAGGATTTTGTTTAGAATCAGTGAGGCCCCCTTTGTATCTCTGTCATTTATAACAAAATCCCAGAATTTTCCCTCATCCTTTATTATTTTGCATTTAAGTTCTGCTGTTGGTAGAAAAAATCTGCTCAGGGTGCTATCAGATTCCCAAAGACATTGTAGGGAGACCAAGTGCTATTTATATGCATTATATCAATTGAATAGATAAGCAATTTAATGACTCTGTTTCTGTGATTCTGTATTCCTCTTCGCTGACATCCTGGTTCTACTGTAGATGATTAGGGGTATATTATCTTCTCCAGGTTGCTGCTATTGTTTTAAATCCTCCATTCTATGTGAATATGCCTCAGTTTCCTCAATTTCATTAGTATTAATATCATTTTCTAATTCTTTCCATGTTTTTGCACTAGAACAAGGTTCAGGCTCAGGTTCAAGAGCTAGTTCAGGATGGCTTTATGTGATTGTAAAAGGTGAGGTTAGGTATGTTTGGTCATCAATGAAACCATTTTGCTTTAGACGGGATCAGAATTAGTCAGGGTCGCAATATGTTACTGTGTATTATGGAGAAATGATGAGAGGGCTCATAGGCTAGTAGAGAATAAGAATGCCTATTAAGTTTTCCAATTTGACAAACATCAGACTAAAAAGAAATATCCTTTTATTCAGAACGCTTGGAAATGGTTTCACCATATACTGAAACTTGGATATCTTAGTCTATATCTATATCTATAATATAATAACAGCAATACTTCATTAGAAATGGATGCAAAATGGACTGATTTCTTACCTCAAAATGAGATGTTTCCCCTATATGTTGAACTTCACTTGTCACAGACCGACCTCCATCACAAAAGACCTCTTCCTTATTTTTTTTCTATAACAAAACAATATAGCAACAATTACCAAAATATGCCCTTCTATAAAAGAGCCATTTAAATTTAAAACAAAAAAAATGCACAATCACCTATGCCACTTGAATTTGCTTCATATCACTCTTTTCATCATACAACAACTGCTATAACCACAAACATTCACACAACAATAGCTAAAGTCAGAAAAACAAACAAAAAAGTTTGCGAACATTAAGGAACAGTACTCAAATTTGAGTGCAACAACTCAAACTTATTTCTTACCTCAAAATGAGAAGTTTCCCCTATATGTTGGACTTCACTTGTCATAGACTGACCTCCATCACGAAAGACCTCTTCATTATTTTTTTCTATAACAAAACAATATAGCATCAATTACCAAAATATGCCCTTCTATAAAAGAATCATTTAAATTTAAAACAAAAAAATGCACAATCACATATGCCACTTGAATTTGCTTCTTCAATTTGCCTACTATCACTCTTTGTGTCATATAACAGCTGCTGTAGGCATAAACATTCACACAATAACAGCTAACATCAGAAAAACAAACAAAAACGTTTGTGAACATTAAGGAACAATACTCAAATTTGAGTGCAAAAACTAAACTTATTTCTTCCCTCAAAATGAGAAGATTCTCCTAAATATTTGAACTTCAATCGTCATAGACTGACCTCCATCACAAAAGACTTCTTCCTTATTTTTTACTTTAACAACATAATAGAGCAACAATTAACAAAATATGTTGTTCTATAAAACAGTCATTTAAATTTAAAAAAAATGCACAATGACCTATGCCACTTGAATTTGCTTCTTCAGTTAGCTTGATATCACCCCTTTCATCGATTGCAGCAACCTTTCTAGAATTCTTTCCCTTTCCCTTTCCCTTTTTCATACTATTATTTTTTTTTCCAATTCTTGTACGTCACTTTGGCTTATTATTTTATCAGCCTCCTCTGCAAAATAAGTGTTACAATCAAAATTACCTATCACATTGAATACTGGACATTAAAAATAGAATATTTAGAAAGAATTGACAATACATGACATCTCATTTGAATGACCTACCTTAACACCCTTCTAAGCATTATTTAATAATTCATAAGCTATTTTGTTCTTCCCTTCATTGATGTGAATCTTTCTACAATAAAATTTAAATCAATAAATGTAAACAACTTAATTAAGTATTAAAATGTAAAATGATGTGACCATACATAGGAGTAGAGCAAAGAGGTCGCTCGTGGTCATCTATATGTAATTGAAGCAGACCAAAGCAATGTTGAGGGAAGATACAAATGGTCAAATCAAAGATAGAGCTGAGAGGCAGAGATGGCTCAACGGCAGCAATAACATATCACTTTTTCTAAACATATCAATTTTTAACCACTCAAATTTTATCCCCCATTCCCACATCTATACACAGTAACTATAGATATTAAAATCATAAAGTCATATTTATATAATTATTTAGAATTACTAAAAAAAACTTCAATAACTTGATACGGGGAGAACCCACAGAACTTTTTAATGTGAGGCAGTAGGGTGGCTCTAGACTTAGACTAGTACAGGGGTTACATCTGTCACTCTTGTTGTTGCTTATATTTTTGGTTCTGCTATCTTTTGGAGGGCAAGTTGTATCTTTTAGGAGTGTTAGAAGTTAGGAGAGGGGATGGTCTCTTAAATACCAGTGAGGACCTTGCTCTGGTGGGGTTATGTTCTGCTGTTGCATTTACTGTATTCAGGGAATTGAATAGGATTTTGTTTAGAATCGGTGAGGCCCCTTTTGTACCTCTGTCATTTATAACAAAATCCCAGAATTTTCCCTCAGCCTTTATTATTTTGCATTTAATTTTTGTTGCTGGCAGACAAAATATGCTCAGGGTCCTATCAGATTCCTAAAGATATAAAGATATTATAGGAAGATCGAGTGCTATTTATATGAATTCTATCAATTGAATAGATAAGCAATTCAACGACTCTGTTTCTGTGTTTTTGTATTCCTCTTCGTTGACATCTTGGTTCTACTGTAGATGGTTGGGGGTATATTATCTTCTCCAGGTTGTTGCTATTGTTTTAAATCCTACATTCTGTGTGAATATGCCTCAGTTTCCTCAGTTTCATTAGTATTAGTATCATTTTCTAATTCTTTCTATATTTTTGCACTAGAACAAGGCTCAGGCTCAGGTTCAAGAGCTAGTTCAGGATGGCTTTGTGTGATTGTAAAAGGTGAGGTTGAAAGAGACAAGCTTCACCCAAGAGGGGGTGAATTGGGTGATGTGATAAATTTTTCGGTTGATGTGGTGATATAGCAATATTTGTAGATAGAGTAGAGTTGAGAAGATAAGCACACAGAGAGTTATATTGGTTTGGCCCAAAACCCAGGCCTACGTCCAGTCCTCAGAGATCAAGACCTACTAAGATTTTCACTATTCTTCCAAGATTCAGTGGGCTTTCGGAACACCGCAAGACAACAATCGTCCTTGAAAGGACTATGAGTAGAAATACTAGAAATTTCTCTCCCCCTTACAACAAGTCTTTCGTGCAGAAAAACAAACCTATGACCTTTCTCTCTTGCTTACGTATACAAGTCTTATGAGCAGCAATGTTCTCTCCTGCTTACACTACTGTAAGTCTTACGAGCAGCAACGTTCTCTACTGCTTGTATCTTGTAAGTCTTATGAGCACAAAGTCCTACTTAGGAATTCTCTCACTGCTTCTCATAAGGAATCTCCCCTCTCAAGGTCCCAGTACCTTGAGATCAAATGAAAATAGAATTTGAAGTGTATACAGACTCTCTTACAGAGCAATATGATAATCACTGAAGAATGATATGAATACATAGGAGATGTGTATAACAAAGACTCGTGAATATTCTTGTGTGAATTCTTGTACTTCATTATGTTTGATGGTCTCTGGAGCTCTGTATTTATAGACATTTGTTTTTGCCCGTTTGAATAATGATCATTGTGGAGCGGGGTATGTTATTGTGGAACGGCATGCGTACGTTTGAAATCTTTGAATGCGGTAGGTACGTGCTTTGATAGTTGTAATGATGTTGTCTGCCATTGTTTGACTTCCTCTGTGTCTTTCTAATTCAAACGTTTAAACTCCTGTATCACACTCGTAATACATGTTAAATGATGTTATATAATTATAAGTGAAAATAAAATGAATAAATAACATTAAACCATATTCGGATTGAATGCTGTAAGACTGGTGCATTTTGGCTTCTGGCAGAGTAGCACTAGAGTGCTGTGATGTCTCACTCGAGTGTCATACCATATTTTCTCCTTTTGCTTCAGTTTTACTCTTGTACTTCCATGGACTGGTGCATTTTGGCTTCGGCAGAGTATCACTCGAGTGCTGTGATGTCTTACTCGAGTGCCAAACCATATTTTCTCCTTTTGCTTTAATTTTACTCTTGCACTTCCATGGATTTTGAGAGTGCATTTTCACACTTGTGAGTGATGTGGGTCCTCACTCGAGCACAGGTCTCCTTACTCGAGTGCTTCTTCTTTTACACTATAAGCCACGTCTCTGGACAACACTCGCACCCTATTTTATCAAGAGTGTGATTTTGCACTTGCAGGTGATGTGGGCCCTCACTCGAGCATACATACTCTTTCTCGAGTGAGAAGAATATTCTTCTATAATATACTCTTTGTCTTCAATACTTGCATCAAAATTGAGAGAGCTAGATTTCTCACTCATGGGTGCTGATGTATCACTCGGTTACATGTACTCTCACTCGGCATGCTTATGCTTCTCAATTCTGCATGACTCTCGTCCAAACACTCGCAGTCCCTCACTCGCTAGGACTCGGGTGTAGATAAGACATTACTCGAATACAGACACTGTGCTCGAGTGAAGTGTTGATATCTTGTTTCTTAATTTGCTCTCTGTCAAACACTTTTTGTCCAACACTTCCATATGCTCGAGTGCAAAATAGCTTCATGCTCGAGTGTTAGTTATAGTGCTCGAGTGCATCAGTAAAATTGACAGCAATTGCTCTCTGTCAAACACTTTCTCTCCAACACTTGCATGTGCTCGAGTGCAAAAGAGGTTGATGCTCGAGTGTTAACTCTGTTGCTTGAGTGCATCAGCAAAACTGACAGCAGACATCTCTAAACTTTGCCATATGCATTTGGTAACTTTGTAACCATTATATAGACTTGTAAAAACATACTTTGCACACAATAACCTTTTGTTATCATCAAAACTTGGAATCTAACATTCTCCCCCTTTTTGATGATGACAAAACCTTTGTGATGAGTTTTAAGAAAAATCTTGATTAGAGTGAAAATTTTGAAAAACATTATCAACGTTTCCAAATGCATATCTCACAAAAGTTTAGACTCATTTTCAAATTTTTGCACTTATCCACATGTGTTTCCTGTGATACTTCCAATGGACACTTAACAACCAAGATAAGTCATAGTATCACAGAAATCATTAAAACTGAACATAAAACTTAACAAACTTGAAAATAACCATTAGTGAACTTGAAAAGTACAATATTAAGCTTGAATCAACATCTACCCATAAAAACCCCATTTACAACCATGTCAACAAAAATAAACCAGAAAACAACAATAATCCTACCCCAATACACAAAACTACCCAATACACCCCATATCAGACTATATCAGCTCAAAAACCATCACAGATCCTTCTCCCCGGTTTTTTCAGCATCAGAATAGGGCTGAGGAAAAGTGAGATTGGATGGTGGGGCAAAGAGCACCATGGCAGTGGAAGGGTCAATTGGCTCTGGCTTAAAGAGTGGAGATGATGGCTCAGGAACAGAGGCTGTAGGTGGTGGTGAGGCGACCGATCATAAGTAACATCAACATTGGAATCCAGATCAGTGAAAAGAACATGAGTCTGGGTTTGAGGAGGTGAAGTAGTGGCAGGAGTAGACTCAAGTGGCACCTCAGAAGAAGTAGTCAGAAAATGAGTGCGCAAGATCTCCATATCAGTGATTCTTCTCGACGTATCTTCTTAAGTCTTGAACATCAAGTCAAAGTTGGTATTCGCCTTGTCCACCAACTTTAAGACTTGTAACTCCATCATGTTCACAAATTTCTTATACTCATTCATCAATTCCTTTTTCAGACCAGAAACAGCTTGATTGATCACTTCAGTCAGATGGGTGGAAAGTGATGGATTCAGTAAAGATGGAGGTGGAATTGAACCTTGAGCAAAAGATTGAGCCTCATTACCTATCGATGGAGTAGCTTCTCTCTGAGATGTAGCCTTGGTTTGACTCACTGGAAGATTGATACTCATGTGTGTCAATTGAGTCTTGCCAAACCTTGGAATGGTTACCCTCTCAGTTCCCTCCAAATACCACACTTTATTTTTCTTGAGAATGAGAGACACAATTTGAGGATATGGTATGGTGGCGGATTTTGATGAAGAAAATCGAAATCTTCTCATCTCATTAAAGATAATCTCCCCTACATTTCTTCGTTATCCGACTGGGAAGGAGGCCAGCAAGTAGTAATCTCCCTGAGCAAAATGGATATAATTTTTGGATTTATTAACAATGCTACGAGAGTATATGTAGTGAAGGGCATGATTAGAATCAAGCATGTTAATAGGCTTAAAGTTAAGAGGGCCTATTGGATCATTTAGTCTCAAAAGCCGGAAGGCTTCATTGGCTAACAGAGTGAGTGGATCAGAAGGAGGTGCAACATATCCAAGTAAATCATTAATAATACTAGTAGATATCATAATAAATTGATCTCTAATAGTGGTAGATACTGCTTCCTCTATCAATTCTCCGGTCCTAGACTTTATGTTGTGGGATTTCATGTTGCAATAGAAAGTTTTCACAACAGAAGGTGAATACAGAATATGAACACTCAGCCAGGGAGCATAAAATCCAAGAAAATGATGAAAATCCAAACCACAACTCTTCATTAGATATTCTAAGTTGACATAAACTATGGGACAAAATTGTCTATATGCAAACTCAGAATTATATACCTTCTGTTTTAGTGCCTTCAGTTCCTTAACATTGAAGTCTTCAGGAGGATTTGTGACTTGTTCTTCCTCTGGAGTCTGTGATGTGGAAGGAACCCCTGAAGCAGCCGTATTGGACCGGCCAACTTGATGAGAACTTGAGGCACCAGCTTGTGAGGCAATTTTGCCAACCAATGCGTCAAGCTTTGATTTCTCCATTGCTTCCTAGAGATGCATATTGAAGGAGTCATCGGAGGAAGAAGGTTGTTATGGTTGCTCTGTTTCCTTCTTCTTTCCTCTTCCTTTAACTTCTTTGGATTGAGACCGAGTCACAATCGGTTCTTTAAAAACCACTCCCTTTGGTTTCTTTTGCGGAGGTTGATCCTTCTTAGCCATTAAAGGCTTAGGGTGAGGTTTTTTGGCTAGAGTTCTCTTTTTGGTTTTGGGTTTAGGAGGAGGTGTAGGAGTAGAAGACAAAGAAAGTGTAGGAGATGAGGATGTGGCCACCGGAGTCTCTGAAACACTAGTGGCTGAATGAGTGGGTGAAGGTGAATGGGAAACAACAGGAATCTTAGTCCTAGCCATTTAAAAAATGAAATGAGAATCAAAGATTTGCTGAGGACTGAGTGACAGATTTTCAGAGAGTTAGGGCACGAAATGAGAACCTTGAAGGATAAATCTCACCTTATAAAGAAGATTGAGGAGTTGTAATGGTGATTTGAAGCTAAATGAGACGTTTAATCGATGGGTAACGGTCGAAGGTAAAGAGAGACGTCCTTTGAGTGAGAGGAGGAAGTGCGACGGTTTGAGCTATAACGTAACTGGTATAAGTTTCAACACTCGAGTGACAACCCTAGTGCTCGAGTGTTATTCATACTATGCTCGAGTGTGATCACATTGTGCTCAAGTGGTATTCAGACAAATTTGATAAAGCATGTAAAAGCATACCTGATTTAAATATATCTTGTTATATTTTTCATCTTTGTACTCAAATCTGTTAGATCTCATGTTTTAATGATAACAAAGAATGGAATGAAAACGATTTGATAAACAAATAAGTTTGAACAAAGTAATAACAGGGAAAAATCATCACTTGAAGTAAGCATTGGAATAATGAAGAAAGGTCAAGAGAAAAAGCTAAGGACCTTGATCAGTGGCAAGTTCTCTAAAGGGTTACTCGAGTAGGTGCTCGAGTAATGAGACAGAAACTTGAAGCAACCAGGTCAACCTTCAAGTAACCTGCCAACGTTACTCGAGTAAGCCCTCAAGTAATAAGGTAAATGACTTCTAGTTGCTCTCGGCCTGCCAACGTTACTCGAGTAGCTACTCGAGTAACCAGGTAAATCACTTGGAGTTGCTCTCGGCCTGCCAATGTTACTCGAGTAAGTACTTGAGTAACCATGTAAAAGACTTTCAGTTGCTCTCGGCCTGCCAATGTTACTCGAGTCTGTACTCGAGTTACTCTGTTTTAGGAAATGTGTTGCTCTCGGCATTTTCAACCCTGTTAATGTTACTCGAGGCGCTACTCGAGTAACTCACTGTGGTAAGCAAAACCTGAAGGTTTTACTCGAATAACATGAAATGCTTTTCTCACCCTTCACTTCAAGTCTCTACTTGAGTATGCAGAGTTATTTAGGAGAAAAATTTCAAGTTACTACTCGAGGATGCAGAGTTAGTTGGAAGAGAACTTCAAGTCATTACTCGAGTAAGCTATGCAGAAAATTTATGTTTACTCGAGTAAGTACTCGAGTAACAAGGTAATCAAACTTGAAGTGCTCTCGACCTTGAAATCTTGCCAACATTACTGGAGTGAAGCATCAAGTAACCTAAATTTTATTTGAGGGTTTACTTGAGTTGCTACTAGAGTAACTTGTGTAGTGAAGTGTGCCATACTCGAGTAAGTACCCGAGTAAACAGGTATTTCTAAAGGTTTGAAATTTTGTTTACTTCATACACTACCCAAGTAATGTTATGTTTGCTTATTGACTTGCAGTTTATCAAAGTTTTTCCCGATGATACTCAAGTATGTACTCGAGTAAACTTAAATGAATACTCGAGTATGCAAGTCCAGAGATTTAGAAATCATTCCAACATTCTTTGATTTGTTTCCTATATGATTAACCTTTCATTGTATTAGTATTCTTAGCATATCCACAGATAAACAATGAAGATATCTTACCAAATAAGGAAAGTCAAATGCAACGTTCAAATGCCACCTACCACCACCTACCGTAAATGGATATTTTTCAAATACTGGAAAAGTCAACAGTGGCTGCCCACGCTCTAACGAGCATAAAGAAATATGTTCCAACAATCATTACCAACGCATCTATATATATGGGAACATCCAAACAGAGAAGAAAAAAACAAGAACACACTCATGAATGCATTATCAAGTTCATTACTCTGTTTTACATTATACTTGTAATTCTATGCTTCAGTGATTCTTATTCACTCTGTGAGAGAGATATTTCATTCAAACTCAATATTTGTTATTGAGGTAACTTAAGGTTGTGAAACCTTGAGTTGGGATTGGATTACAACTTGTAAGGGGGAGTGAGTGTCCAGGCGAAGGAACTTGCTTGTACTGAGGTGCCAAGAACCCACTGAATCTTGGAAGTTATAGTGAAACTCTCAGAGAAGCTCTGAGGACTGGACGTAGGTCAAAGTAATTGTGGCTGAACCAGTATAACTCTCGGTGTACACTTCGGTGATATTTCTCCTTACTCTTTATTACTTTATATTCACCGTCAAGTTTTTATTTGCAACGAAATTTTAGTATCACCCAATTCACCCTCCCTCTTGGGTGGAACGCTTGCTCTAACAAAATCCTCAAAAATCATTTGAGTAACCATGCTTTGAATAAATATTTGTATAAATTTCTTCCTTCTGCTTGAGTTCTCTTGCTTCACTTCAGGTAAATTCATACTATGCTCGAGTGATGATCTTCCCTCACTCGAGTGAGACCTATTACTCTTGGTATGCTTGAGTGAGTTTCAAGAGTTCTTACATACTATGTTAATCCCTGTTTTACATAGCCTGAAGCAGAGTAGATGCTATAGTTCTGTACTCAAGCATTGTTCACTGACTTTGAGTGAGAATGAGCTTAACACTTGAGTGACACTTTCAGTGCTCGAGTGACAGACCTGCAAAAACAATTTCTATATACTCTGATGCCTAAGTCAGTATGGTTATCATAAAAAACTCATTAAACATAATAATTAACAAGAAAAACTTACAACTCATTAGGATTAACCATTCCCAATTCTCTTCGAATATATAAGAATTGATCTTTAGCTATTGGCTTTGTGAATATGTCAGCAAGTTGAAGATGTGTCGGTATGAATTCTACTTTGACATCCTTTTTTTGCATGTGATCTCGAATGAAATAATGTCGGATATCTATGTGTTGTTCTTGAATGTTGCACAGGATTCTTGGCCAAGCTAATGGTGCTAGCGTTGTCACAATAAATTGGAATCTCTTTTAAGTATATCCTCAAATCCTGAAGTTGTTGCTTCTACCATAGTACTTGAGAACAACAACTTGCTACAGCTATATATTCAGCTTTAGTAGAGGATAATGACACTATTTTCTGCTTCTTGCTGAACCATGATACCAGAGAGCCTCCAAGGAATTGACATTGACCACTAGTACTTTTCCTGTCAGTTTTATATCCTCCATGATCTAAATTTGAATAGGCCATCAAATATTCGTTTCCTTTTTTTGGATACCATAAGCCAAGTTCTGTAGTGTCTCCTAGGTATTTGAAGATTCTTTTCACAGTCTCTGCATGTGATACCTTAGGAGCAGATTGATACCTTGCGCACATTCCAACGCTAAAATGAATATCCAACCTGCTTGCTGTAAGATAGAGTAATGAACCAATCATTCCTCTATATTTAGTGATGTTGTAACTAGGACCTTTTACATCAGCATCCAACAAAGTTGTAGAACTCATTGGAGTATCAGCTCCATTAGCATTGTCCAATCCATACTTCTTCAACAACTCCTTCAGATATTTTGTTTGAGATACAAATATCCCATTCTTTCTTTGCTTAATTTGAAGTCCAAGAAAGAAATTTAATTCTCCCATCATGGACATCTCAAACTCTCCCTACATAATCTTGGAAAATTCTTGACACATAGATTCATTAGTAGCACCGAAAATAATATCATCAACATAAATGTGAACAATTAGAATATCATCTTTATTATGTTTGATGAAAAGAGTTGTATCCACTTTTCCTCTGAAAAAGTTTTGATCAAGAGGAAACTTGCTTAGTCTTTCATACTAAGCTCTAGGTGCTTATTTCAAACCATATAAAGCTTTCTTAAGTTTGAAAACATGATCAGGCTTTGTTTTATCTTCATAATATAACCATTTAGAAAAGTACTTTTCACATCCATTTGATAAAGTTTAAAACCTTTAATGCAAGCAAAGGCTAAGAGTACTCGTATTGCTTCCAATCTTACCACTGGAGCATATGTTTCCTCATAATCAATATCTTCTTCTTGATTATAGCCTTTGGCTACCAATCTTGCTTTGTTTCTCACAATGATTGCTGATTCATCAAGTTTGTTTTTGAAAACCCATTTGGTTCCTATAACCGAGTGATCTTTAGGTCGAGGAACCAAATCCTAAACTTGATTTCTTTGGAATTGATTTAATTCTTCTTGCACGGCAATCACCCAATCATTGTCAGATAAAGCTTCTTCCATATTAGAAGGTTCAATTTCAAAAATAAAAGATGAAAAAGTTACCTTATTGAGAATTCTATTTCTGGTTTTGACACCTTCGTGAATATCTCCAATTACTTGATCAATTGGATGATCTTTAATATGTCTCCATGCTTTTGGTTGAGCGTAATCATCGACATCTATATTTTGAAAATCATTTGTTTCAAAATCACTCTGTTTTGAAATAGTTTTGTTTTTCTTTATCAAATCTATTTCTTCTTCATCAAAATGCTTTGTCTGAGAGTCAAGTTCATCAAACACAACATGAATGGATTCTTTAACTGTACATGTTCTTTTATTAAAAACTCTATATGCTTTACTTCTATTAGAATATCCTAGAAATAAACCTTCATCAAACTTTGAATCAAATTTACTCAAATTTTCTTTACCGTTGTTGTGAATGAAGCACTTGCATCCGAAGATGTGTAGATGAGCAAGATTTGGCTTTCTTCTTTTGTAGAGTTCATATGGTGTCTTTCCAAGTGACTTGCGAATATATGCACGATTTGAAATGTAGCATGCGATACTCATTGCATCTGCCCAGAACACTTGTGACATTTCTTTTTCATTAAGTATTGCTCTTGCCATTTCTGTGAGGACTCTGTTCTTCCTTTCTACTACTCCATTTTGCTGGGGTGTTCTAGGTGTAGATAAGTTGTGATCTATTCCCTCGTTGTTGCAATAGTCTTCAAAGAGTTGATTATCAAATTCTCCTCTATGGTCTGTCCTAATTGAAACAATAGAAATACCTTTCTCATTTTGGACCTTCTTAGCAAACATAATAAATTCTTCAAATATTTCATCTTTTGAAGAGATAAATATAGTCCATATAAATCTTGTAAAATCATCAACAATTACTAAAGTATATATATTTCCTCCAAAACATTTTACTCTTGTTGGACTTACCAAATCCATATTAAGTAATTGTAAAGGTTTGGAAGTAGAAATCTCATACTTTGTTTTGAATGAAGATTTAGTTTATTTACCTTTTTGACAAGCTTCAAAAATCATGTTATCTTTGAATTTTAGTTTAGGAAGACCAACAACTAAATCTTGTGTAATCATTTTGTCAAGTTGGTTCATATTAACATGAGCCAGACGCTTATGCCATAACCAACTTTCCTCTAAACTACTAAGAAAACAATTTTCAAAAGAATTTAAATTTAAATCAATAGTATAACAGTTATCATCCCTTTGAGCTCGGATCTTTAACTTGATGGATTCTTTATTAAGCGGTAGATCTTTCTTGCTTACTATCAAGCATTCTTTTGAATCAAAGATCACCCAGTTATGTTTGTCAGTGCTTTGACTCTGTTAATATTTTTTATTTTATTATTTAGAATCTTAGATTTAAATAAGTTAGATCGGGTCTCTATAATTTTTAGGGATTATTATCTTTTATTGTATTTATTTGATAGGATGATCATACAACTCTTTGATGTTTTAAGGCCAAAAAAATACAACTCTCTACTGTTTATTTACAAAAATAAACATAAATCCAAAATAAAAATCAATCTAAACATAAATCACATTACTTTTACTCTATCTTACATTTACAAAAGTTAGATTGAAAAAAATCACTTCTGTCACCGCTAATCCAAACATCTAATATTGTTCAAATTACTATCGGGTGCTAAATGTGAACACTTCTTCTAACGAAATTGATAAAGCTAAATTCTTATATATATGTTAGTGATTAATCTTACGTTGTTGTGAGACTTAATTGAATATTTTAGTCATAATTAAGTATCAATGTAAGATTTAAGAGAATTTAATTTTGCAGGTGATGATGTGGCACAACTTTTGTAAATTGATCAAGGTCAAATATGTCATTTTTGAGCTTAATAAAGGGCAAAAGAGGAACTTCACAAGTGCAGAATTTATTTTCATATTTTTCTGATTTTAGTAAAAGGAGATTAAATAAGTAAGAGCCTTATTTGGTGGTTGTAATTGAGTGCCTAATCCCAAATCAAATTTTTTCCTTTCATCCAAACATACCCCTAACTTACTTTCTACCCTAAACTAGCCACCATATTTCAGCCACCATTTTGGGGGATCAATTCCAAAAAAAATTGGATGCACAAGAGAGAGCTCTCACTTCCTCACTCACATCACATCTCCTTCTACATCCACACCTATCGACATCTTCCATCCTCCATTCACCCCTCCACCTTGTGTTCTCTGAGCTGCTCAACCATTTGGAGGAAACTAAAGACCAATTAATTGAAAGAGGAGGAGCAGTTGGACTACTTTAGAGGAGCTTCTTACTAAATGGAATTGGACGATATTGAAAGACTCATTCAGTGGATATTGAGAGATGTTGCACCGACTTTGGTGGGGTTACTGATCGCTTATAGAAAGGAAGCAAGAGGAGACTAAAAGGAGGGGGAGCTAAACCGAATTATTAAAGAAAAAGGGAGAGAGACGTGAAGCAATTTTTTAGACCAACAATTAATGGAGAAGGCAAGGACCATTCAGAGCAAGAGGTGAAGACGCTTGGAGAGAGAAATTTTTGTTAGTGATGGCTTAGAAGATGAACAAGTTTTTGTTAAAACTTTTAAACGTTGATTTAAACATAAATTACTTAGAAGAATGGAGTTTCTAAGTAATGATTAAGATAGGGATTTGCCCATTTGAGTATGAAATTTTAAGTGACAATTTAGAAGGAGAAAATCCTTAAAAGGACAAAGAGGAAAATAGTCCAAAGTAAGGCTTATTAGTAACCTTGAAATGGAATGAGAGGTGTAACTGAAAGAGAACTCAGAAGAAAATTCTAAAGACGAATATGAATTTCTTGAATCTCGAGAAATTTGATGTCAATATTCGAATCTAGAGAAACCTCAAGGAGGTAAAATTTAAGGATTAGATACTACAAGTAGTGTCGAATCAAAGAGAAAGCCTCAAATGGAGAAATTTCCTAACAATTAAAATCTAGAGTTTAGGACAATGATGCACCTTGGGTAAAGAGTGAATGCCCATCTCAGAGAAGAACAAAGTCCTAAGCTCAGCCCAAATCCCCAATACTTGAAACTATAAAAGATTTAAGAAGAAATATTAAAAGTTTCCATTAGGAAACAAATAAATTTTAATAAAAAATTTAGAATATTTCTTCTAGAAAATATAGAGAAAATTTGAAAGACTGATGAAATTATAGGGGCCATAAAATTCTTGGAAATTTAGAAAAATAATAGTTGTTGAAAACCTATCAATCTAGCTTTCAGAAGCATTGATGTTTAACCCTTTATAGGATTTGTTTTTCTTGAAAATTGTGTTAAATAGAGAACTTAAAAAAAGAAAAAAAGAAAACTCCCATATAAGAGGTTAATAAGACATTATGAATATTATGAACACCCTATTTTGTCAGGGCCCCACTAAAAAAAATACAAAAAATTGATAATGATTGGTGTCCAAATTGGCAATCATCATTGAAAGAAAAAATAAAAAAAAAACGAAAATAAGAAAAAAGAAGGAAATTCTCCTATTGATGATGATCGGTGTCTAAATAGGCAATCATCATTGAAAAGGAAAAAAAATAAAATTAAAATAAATCCCCTCATTGATATGATTGGCATTATCATTCATTAAGGGAAAATAATAAATAAAAAAAAACGAAAAATAAAAATAAAAAAAAATCTCATTTATGTTGATAGGTTTAAATTAGGAAGTTACTTGTGGGAAGAATAATGAAAAAAAAAATAAAAAATCTCCACTAATGGTAATTAGGTCAAGTTAGGAAGTTTTATCAATAGAAAATACAAAAAAAATAAAAAAAAACGAAATTAAAAAAAAATCTCCATTAATGGTGATTGGGTTAAGTTAGGCAGTTCTCAACATAAAATACAAAAAAAAAAAAAATCAAAAAAACGAAAATTAAAAAAGAAAAAAGAAAAAAGGGAGCATTTATATAGAAAACCCTACCTTGAGACTATAAATAGGAGTGTAAGGGTTGAAGCAAAGGGGACAAGAATTTTGGGAGAGCAAGGAGATAAGGTCTGTGGTTGAGTTTTCATCCTTTTCTTTGATTTCACTTTTACATCTCGTTTTTTTTTTCTCTCATCTAATATCCCTTGGTTCATGCTTACCTCATCATTCATGCACTATGACTTTATCCAATATACATTACATTGCTTTACTTTGTATTATGATGTTGCTGGACGTGTTTTAGCTCATTGTGGTCTTGTGGATTTGCATTTTATTGTCCAACTGAATTATCTCATACATAGGTAAGAGGTATGTGCTGTCTTATTTTCTTATGATATTAGGTGTTATGCTTAATAAATATAGATAATATAATTGTACTTGCCTCTTGTTTATTATGTGGTTCTATCACCCTATCTCTTATTGTAGCGGGTTCAAAGAATAAAAGGTGCGCATAAATCTCCTCACTTTTGACTTCTTTTTTGTTTAACTTGTGCTACTTTTCTTTTTTTTTCTTAATCCCTTTCTTAGGTCCTCTTTCAAAAAAAAAAATATTTTGACACATTTTGATAAATGAAAATAAAATGGAAAAACTCTCTTTTACAAGAAAATTAAAAAAAACGTTTTTTGAAAGAAAAAGTAAAAAACACAAACCCAACAAAAAAAAGATATTTTTCTCAAATAAATTAAATAAAAATTTTTCTAAAAATCATCAACCAAGTGACACGCTTTTCTACCCCCCGAACTACGTGGGCTTTGATCCCTCTAAAGGGTACGTAGGCCCTAGGCTTTCATCCTAGTTCAAGTCCAATTTTGTAAATAAATATATTGTTTTTTCTTATTTTCTTATTGTAAATAAATGTTTTTTTTAAATAAGTATATTTTTCCTTATTGTAAATAAGTGTTCTTTTTTTTTCCTCTTCTTTTGCTTTCATTTCATTTAGTTTTGTAAATATTTTTTTTATTTGGGTAATTATAATAAAGTTAAAGGCCATTTTTATTTTTAAATAATTAACTTAGGGTAACCATTCTTATGAATGGGTGTTGTGGGGTGCCTAACACCTTCTCCACACACAATCGACTCCCGAACCCTAAATGGTTTTTGTAGACCATTTCCATTTTTGAAAAAGGTTTCCAAAATTATCCTTTTTCTAAAATTTTGGTGGCGGCTCCATGTTTTCCAAATTCCGGGCGCTATAGCTTGGCGACTCCACTGGGGAAGGTTTAAGAGTCAAGCCCATTTAAGTTAAGTATTTAAAAATAATATGGCCTTAATTTTATTTTAATTACCCTTTTTCTTTTTTGTAAATATTTGTTTTATTTTTTTAATTATTTATTCATCTATTTGTTTATTCTTTTTCTTTCCCTATCTATCTTGTGATCTGCTTAGCAGATGAGGATTGGGTAGAACCTAGGCCCATAGGTTGGTATGCTCTCCGCACATACTGAACACATACACTATTCTCCTCACACACATTTGGGCCCTATACCCGGGTCTGTGAGTTCCTTAGGTGAGTGGAAGTTTCTAGCGGTCTCCCTGTGGGGTTTTAAGAACCCTCTGAGGTTACTGTGAAGACTTCATCCTAGCTGTTACTCATTTGGTGAGGTTGATCCCTGTGGGGTTTTCAGAACCCCCTGAAGGTCAATTTCATCAAATGGGGTCTTTATCTTTATGATAGGGGCAGTTAGGAGACCTTTATTTGTGAGAATTAAAACCACCTTGAAACCATTGCACCTATTAGTGGAAATTATCGACCTACCCAATTAATTAGTACCTGCCTTTCTTAGGATAGATACCACTAACCTAGGGTCATTTCTAAAATAGGACACTGGAGGGCATATATTTATTTATTGTTGATCATCTTTATTGTCATCCATACATAATCAATGAAATCCCTAGGATCAAGTGACTAACTGTCGCTTCACCTAAGTATGTATCTAGCATCACTCCACATAAAGATACATCACAAGGACGGTATATGCATTAGATAGCTAACCTTAGTCTAAGGGTCTATGACCTTAAAAGACCATGATATCATCACATCAATCATGTTAGAAAACATATCAATAAGAGATAATCCTTTAGGACTCATGAGGTATCATTATCTCATTCATTAGCATTTTAGCTTCGTTTGATATGGGCCTTGGACATAATCATCATTTTTTAAAACCCTTAGCCGCGTGATGGCTTGGGCCATTCACAGGTTAATGGGCACTTCATTCTCTCTATAAGGTAATAGATCTCTTGAGGAGGTGAAGTTCTTTTTCTTAATGTCCATCACCCATATCAAAACTTGAAGTATAAGTCATCACTCTTTTATATCTCATGAGATATCCTTGCATCATTCATTGGCATTTAGCTTCATTTAATATGGGCCTTGGACATAATTATCATTTTTAAAACCCTTAGCCGCGTAATAGCTTGGGCCGTTCGCAGGTTAACGGGCACTTCATCCTCCCTATGGGGTATTGGATCTCTTGAGGAGGTGAAGTTCTTTTTCTTAATGTCCATCACCCATATCAAAACTTGAAGTATAAGTCATCACTCTTTCATGTCTCATGAGGTGTCTTTACATCATCTATTGGTATTTAACTTCATTTGATATGGGCCTTGGACATAATAAACATTTAACAAAACCCTTAGCCGCGTAATAGCTGGGGCCGTTCGCAGGTTAATGGGCACTTCATCCTTCCTATGGGGTATTGGATCTCTTGAGGAGGTGAAGTTCTTTTTCTCAATGTCCATCACCCATATCAAAGCTAGAAATCACATGTAATCATCTGTATAGCATGTATTCAGAAATACTTTCTGACTCTTCCTTCTATTTTCTTTAATAAAGGACAAGCAAATTATCCAACAACTAAAAATTTGGCACAAAGGTTAAATGGCACAAGAACCATGTTTAAATCAAGTTCCTATAAGAAAGGTGTATTGCATGCTTATCACTATGGTTAATGACAAGATCTTGGATAGGATGGGACTTAGGGTCCCTCTTATCTAATGATCAACTCTAGTTATCCCTGTGGAATAATAGATTCCCTGAGGAAGCTAAAGGATACTTATGCCATAATACCTTTATGCCAATACACTATGGATAACTCACTATGCCTGCTCGAATGTGTGAGTTCAAATAAACTAATGATATTTTGTTTCTTTCTAAGCAGGTGATACAATATTGCTCTGTCTAAACGTCCTAACCAGCTACCCCCTACGCTTTCATACAACACGCACTCACGTAGTCGTTAGATGGCAGCCAATCCCAGCGAAATAGGGAGGGAAGATTAGCACTCTGAAATCCCCATATAAGGAAGAGATTCCTAATGTCCTCAGAAGTGCTAAACAAGCCAACTCTTGCAATGGCTTCAACAATAGGCAAAAAGAATTGGGCATGGATTTCAACTAATGATTCTGGAAGGGTTCTGGAAAATTGGGAGTTTGAGGACACCTTCAATTCTATTGTTTTAGAGTAACATGCCTAGCTAAAAGTTGTCCTTTTATGTTTTGTATGCGCCTTTAGGCGAGCTCTTATATGAACCATGAATAAAGAATGATATGCTAATAAAATTCACTTATTTATACCTATTCCTCTTTTTTTTCTTCCTTCTATTCATTCGTTGTTAATTTTTCGCCCTCCAGGAAATCGATTTCCTCGGAACTCTTGTCCAACACAGAGGTTTCTGAGTCCCTGAATGATGATTCGCTTGTTGCCATTGATATGCATGATTACGAGTATGATGATGATGAGATCATTTAAGTATACAAAAAAATCCTTGAATCTGACAACAATAGGATGTGCCCACATGAAGATGTAATTGAAGTAATAAATATGAGCACAGAGGAAGAAAAGAGAGAACTAAGGATAGTATATAACCCCGAAAGAGAGCAAATGGTTGAACTCTTCAAAGAATTCATGGATGTATTCGCATGGTCTTATCAAGACATGCCAAGCATTGATCTAGGGATTGCTTCTCACAAGATTCCCTTACTCCCAGACACCAAGGCTAAAAAGCATAAATTGAGGAGACTCACTTCCGATATGTCCTTAGTGGTTCGAGAAGAGGTGATGAAGCAATTAGAAGTGGGTTTCCTAGAAGTAGCTAAATACCCACAATGGATAGCAAATGTCGTTCTTGTCCCAAAGAAGGATGGTAGAATTCGAATGTGTGTGGATTATCGAGGTCTAAACAAAGCTAGCCCAAAAGATGATTTTCCATTGCCTCATATTGATGTCCTGGTTGATAATACAGCCCGTAGCTATAGGTACTCGTTCATGGATGGGTACTCAGGGTATAACCAAATCCCTATGGATGGAGAGGATAAAGAAAAAACCACATTTATTACACAATGGGGAACTTATTGTTACCGCGTCATGCCATTCGGGCTAAAGAATGCTGGGGCAACTTATCAGCGTGCCATGGTGGCACTCTTCTATGATATGATACATAAAGAACTTGAAGTATACGTAGATGATATGGTAGCTAAATCTTCTGAGGGAGAAAGCCATGTTGTGGTGTTAAGAAAGCCGTTTGAAAGGCTACGCAAGTACAAGCTATGACTAAATCCTAACAAATGCGTCTTTGGGGCTTTATCTGGAAAAGTGTTGGGCTTCAGTGTAATCCAAAAAGGGATTACAGTAGATCCAGACAAAGTAAAAGCAATACGGGAAATGCCCCCTCCTCAAACAGAAAAGGAAGTTCAAAGCTTTTTGGGGCGATTGAATTACATTGCACGATTCATTGCCAACCTGACTGCAACTTGTGAGCCGATATTCAAGCTTTTAAAGAAGAACTGCACAGGAAGTGGGATGAAGATTGACAACAAGCATTTGATAGAATCAAGGATTATTTGCTAAATCCCCCAATTTTGGTTCCTCTTGTACCAGGACGGCCTTTAATTTTGTATTTAACAATACGACCAAATTCCATGGGAGCCATGCTGGGGCAACAAGATGCATCTAAGCGAAGAGAACAAGCGATCTATTACTTGAGCAAGAAGTTTAATGATTGTAAGTCACATTACCAGATGATCGAGCGAACTTGTTGTGGTTTAGTCTGGGCTACAAGGAGGTTGAGGCAATACATGCTTTACTACACCACTTGGTTAATTTCTAGAGTAGACCCACTTAAGTACATCTTTGAAAGCCCGTATGTAGCCGGAAGAGTCTCTAAGTGGCAAGTAATATTGTCTGAATATGATATAAGATACGTCATTCAAAAATCCGTTAAGGGTGGTACGATAGCATATCACTTAGCGGAAAACCCCATAGATGAATACTAGCCACTAGATTTCAAATTTCCAGATAAAGACATATGTGCTACAGAAGATCCGATCGAGGAAAGCAAATCGAAGGGGTGGGAAATGTATTTTGATGGGCAGCAAACATGTATGGCAATGGTGTAGGGGCAGTAATCATATCCCCAGATGGAAAGCAATTTCCGATTGCTATAAAGTTAGGATTTGACTGCACCAATAACATGACAGAATATGAAGCTTGTATTAATGGTCTCCAGGCTGCCATAGATCTAGGGATAAAAAACCCAAGAGTCTATGGTGACTCAGCTCTCATAATTTATCAGGTGACTGGTGAATGGTGTACTAAAGACCCAAAGTTGATCCCTTATCAAGAGTATTTGATAGAGTTGATAAAAAACTTTGAAGTAATCAATTTTCATCACATGGCTAGAGAAAAAAATCGCTTCGCTGATGCGTTAACTACTTTAGCAGCTATGATCCATCTTGATTGTGGGGTCCAAGTTCAACCAATACAGATTGAGACTAGAAGATCGCCAGCATTTTGCTTCAATATTGGAAGAGAGCACGACGAGCAACCTTGGTACCATAGTATTAAGATGTATATGGAGCATGGTACTTACCCTCCAGACGCGACACATAATGAAAAGAAGACCATCCGGCAATTGGACAGGGGCTTTTTTATTAGTAATAACGTCCTATATAAGAGAAGCTTTGATGGGACATTGCTACGCTGTGTAGACATGAGGGAGGCGCATAAGATTATGGCAAAGATCTATGAAGGCGTATGCGGTACACATGCAAATGGCCACTCATTAACTAAACAAGCTCAAAGATTTGGTTACTACTAGATAACTATGGAGAAGGATTGTATCAATTATGTTAGAAAGTGTCATAAGTGTCAGATATATGCCAACAAAGCTAATGCCCATCCGACTATAATGCATAGTCTCGTATCTCTATATGGGGAATAGATGTCATTGGGCCGATTAACCCAAAAGCTTCGAATGGTCATCGTTCCATCCTCGTTGCTATTGACTATTTCACTAAGTGGGTAGAAGCCAATTCCTTTGCTAGTATTACTCAGAAGGCCTTCATCAAATTCTTAAATGCCAATGTCATATGTAGATATGGGTTACCAGAGAGGATCATGACTGACAATGCACCAAACCTCAACGGGGCAGCAGTTAAAGAATTATGTGATCAGTTCAAGATCAAACATTATAATTCTGCACCATATAGGCCACAGATGAATGGTGCAGTTGAGGCAGCCAATAAGAATATTAAGAAGATCCTCAGCAAAATGACAGTAACTTATAAGGACTGGCACGAAATGCTTCCATATGCATTACACGGATACTGTACCACAATGTGTACTTCAACTGGGGCAACCCCTTACTCTTTAGTTTATGGCATGGCGGCTGTTACTCCAATTGAGGTAGAAATACCATCCCTGAGAATCTTGGCTAAATCAGACCTAGATGAAAGCGAATGGATACGTTCTCGATTTGAACAATTAAATATGATTGAAGAAAAGAGGCTCACAGCAATATGTCAGGGGCATTTATATCAGTCACGAGTGGAAAGGGCCTTTAATAAGAAACTACGACTAGGTGGTTTAAAGTAGGAGACCTAGTCCTCAAGAAGATCCTGCCAAATCAAGAAGATGACAGAGGTAAATGGGCTTCGAATTATGAAGACCCATATGTTGTTAAGAAAGCTTTCTCTGGTGGGGCATTGATATTGACAAACATGAATGGCTAAGATTTACCAAGGCCAAAGAAAAAAAAAGCTCGCTAAGTTGAAAACCCGAAAGGGCAGCTTAGGTAAAAAGTTTGAGCAAAACAAAAAAAAGGGGCTCGCTAAGTTGAAAACCCGAAAGGGCGGCTTAGGCAAAATTTAGAGCAAAAAAAAAAAAAGAGGCTCGCTAAGTTGAAAACCCGAAAGGGCGGCTTAGGCAAAAGTTAGAGCAAGAAAAAAAAAGCTAGCTAAGTTGAAAACCTAAAAGGGCGGCTTAGGCAAAAGTTAGAGCAAAAAAAAAAGAAGAAGAAGCTCGCTAAGTTGAAAAACCGAAAGGGCGGCTTAGGCAAAAGTTAGAGCCAAAAAAACAAAAAGAGGCTCGCTAAGTTGAAAACCCGAAAGGGCGGCTTAGGCAAAATTTAGAGCAAAAAATTGGGAGCTGTTAAGTCAAAAACCTGAAAGGGCGGGTTAAACAAATATTGAATAAGGTTATCAGTCCTAGCCCCATGACTCTCTTTACTTTGTCTATTTGGAAGACTCCGTAATCATTCATCGAAAAGTGCATATCTCTGGCAATTAAGCACGACACCATCAGGGGGACTACACGGAACTAAAAGTGAAGGACCTCCTAATAACATCATGTCTACACCAATATATGATCATCATCATGCATCCATTTGAATATTGGAAGATCATTTCTTTTAAATGAATCTTCATCCTTAGTATATCTTTCCCTTCTATTAAATCACATGTCAAACTTTGTGTCATGATTTGTATAAGGGTAACTCTTTTTAATGAAAGCACAACTTTTGTCTGGATAAACACTCACGTTGATATACATGGTGTCCTCTACTCCCATTTAACTTGTGTAATTTCAGGATCATTAGCGAAGGTCCCAACTGGAATTTTTGTTGTGGGGTTAAACAGTTGACAAAGGGACACAACCTAAACTGAGGGTTCTAGGTTGTGGCATCTATGTGAATCTTATTATACATATCTTCATACCTCCAAGACTGCACAAGTAACGAGGTACTGGTTAGACACCTGGACGAAGAAGGAGCAATATCACCTGCCAGGCTATTCTTTAACACCACAATTATTGCACTCATTCTCATTAGCATGTCATCACCTCCATTATCAACATCACCATTAACATCATCATCATCACTACTACTATCATCATCATTATCATCATTAGCATTATCATGGTATTCATCATCCTCATTAGGATTCCATCATCACTGTCTTCATCATTATTAGTGTCATCACCTCTATCATGAATTCATCATTTTGATATTCCCCTCATTATCATGACCATTATCATCCTCTTCATCATCATTAGGATTTCGTCATCACTGTCGTCATCATTATCAATGTCATCATCTTCATAAGCACTACTCCAAGGGGCACCACATGTTCATAGCACCCTTTTCAAAGCCCAATAACGGCTGGCATCCTTTCAAAGCCCTGTACCGGCAGGCACCCTCAAAGCCCAGTAACGGCTGGCACCCTTTCAAAGCCCTGTACCGGCAGGCACCCTCAAAGCCCAATAACGGCTGGCACCCTTTCAAAGCCCTGTACCGGCAGGCACTTTCAAAGCCCAGTAACAGCTGGCACCTTTTTCAAAGCCCTGTACCGGCAGGCACCCCCAAAGCCCAGTAACGGCTGGTACCCTTTCAAAGCCCTGTACCGACAGGCACCCCCAAAGCCCAGTAAAGGCTGGCACCCTTTCAAAGCCCTGTACCGGCAGGCACCCCTAAAGTCCAGTAACGGCTGTCACCCTTTCAAAGCCCTGTACCGGCAGGCACCCTCAAAGCCCAGTAACGGCTGGCACCCTTTCAAAGCCCTGTACCGGCAGGCACCCTCAAAGCTCAGTAACGACTGGCACCCTTTCAAAGCCCTGTACCGGCAGGCACCCTCAAAGCCCAGTAACGGCTGGCACAATTCTTTCAAAGCCCATTAACGGCTAGCACGATTCTTTTAAAGCCCTGTACCAGCAGGCACTATTCTTTTGAAGCCCTGTACCAACAGGCACCCTCAAAGCCCAGTAACGGCTGGCACAATTCTTTTAAAGCCCTGTACCTACAGGCACTATTCTGTCAAAGTCTTGTACCAACAGGCACCCTTAAAGCCCAGTAACGGCTGGCGTAATTCTTTTAAAGCCCTGTAACGGCAGGCACTATTCTTTCAAAGCCCTGTATCAGCAGGCACTCTCAAAGCCCAGTACCGGCTGGCATAATTCTTTTACCCCACTAAAGTCCTATGCAACTAGGCGCTTCACTTCCATTCCAGGTAATCATCTATCTTCACTTGCGTTCTTCTCCCCTATGAACCAAGTAAAGAGGGGCATGGACATTGTATTTTGTCCAAACCCTCTTTGGTTCCAAGGGGGGCACCTTGTTCTCTGGCCGGACAAAATACGTGTTCTTATCTTTACTTGTTTCATAGACGAGAATTTCACTTTTCTCAGCTACGAAACAAGTAAAGAGGGGCAACTGTGAACACCCTATTTTGTCCGGACCCCACTAAAAAAATACAAAAAATTGATAATGATTGGTGTCCAAATTGGCAATCATCATTGAAAGAAAAAATAAAAAAAAAATGAAAATAAGAAAAAAGAAGGAAATTCTCCTATTGATGATGATCGGTGTCTAAATAGGCAATCATCATTGAAAAGGAAAAAAAAGAAAATTAAAATAAATCCCCTCATTGATATGATTGGCATTGTCATTCATTAAGGGAAAATAATAAATAAAAAAACGAAAAATAAAAAATAAAAAAATCTCATTTATGTTGATAGGTTTAAATTAGGAAGTTACTTGTGGGAAGAATAATGAAAAAAAATAAAAAAAATAAAAAATCTCCACTAATGGTAATTAGGTCAAGTTAAGAAGTTTTATCAATAGAAAATATAAAAAAATTAAAAAAACGAAATTAAAAAAAAAATCTCCATTGATGGTGATTGGGTTAAGTTAGGTAGTTCTCAACATAAAATACAAAAAAAAAATCAAAAAAACGAAAATTAAAAAAGAAAAAAGAAAAAATGGAGCATTTATGTAGAAAACCCTACCTTGAGACTATAAATAGGAGTGTAAGGGTTAAAGCAAAGGGGACAAGAATTTTGGGAGAGCAAG
Source organism: Inga laurina (assembly GCA_963855925.1). Classification (NCBI taxonomy): domain Eukaryota; kingdom Viridiplantae; phylum Streptophyta; class Magnoliopsida; order Fabales; family Fabaceae; genus Inga; species Inga laurina. The sequence continues at coordinate 45,528,653 of OY979709.1, read as the reverse complement.
GAGATAAGGTCTGTGGTTGAGTTTTCATCCTTTTCTTTGATTTCACTTTTACATCTCGTTTTTTTTTTCTCTCATCTAATATCCCTTGGTTCATGCTTACCTCATCATTCATGCACTATGACTTTATCCAATATGCATTACATTGCTTTACTTTGTATTATGATGTTGCTGGACGTGTTTTAGCTCATTATGGTCTTGTGGATTTGCATTTTATTGTCCAACTGAATTATCTCATACATAGATAAGAGGTATGTGCTGTCTTATTTTCTTATGATATTAGGTGTTATGCTTAATAAATATAGATAATATAATTGTACTTGCCTCTTGTTTATTATGTGGTTCTATCACCCTATCTCTTATTGTAGCGGGTTCAAAGAATAAAAGGTACGCATAAATCTCCTCACTTTTGACTTCTTTTTTGTTTAACTTGTGCTACTTTTCTTTTCTTTTTTTTTTCTTAATCCCTTTCTTAGGTCCTCTTTCAAAAGAAAAAAGATATTTTGACACATTTTGATAAATGAAAATAAAATGGAAAAACTCTCTTTTACAAGAAAATTAAAAAAAAAACGTTTTTTGAAAGAAAAAGTAAAAAACACAAACCCAACAAAAAAAAAAGATATTTTTCTCAAATAAATTAAATAAAAATTTTTCTAAAAAACATCAACCAAGTGACACGCTTTTCTACCCCCCGAACTACGTGGGCTTTGATCCCTCTAAAGGGTACGTAGGCCATAGGTTTTCATCCTAGGTCAAGTCCAATTTTGTAAATAAATATATTGTTTTTTCTTATTTTCTTATTGTAAATAAATGTTTTTTTAAATAAGTATATTTTTCCTTATTGTAAATAAGTGTTCTTTTTTTTCCTCTTCTTTTGCTTTCATTTCATTTAGTTTTGTAAATATTTTTTTATTTGGGTAATTATAATAAAGTTAAAGGCCATTTTTATTTTTAAATAATTAACTTAGGGTAACCATTCTTATGAATGGGTTTTGTGGGGTGCCTAACCCCTTCTCCACACACAATCGACTCCCGAACCCTAAATGGTTTTTGTAGACCATTTCCATTTTTGAAAAAGGTTTCCAAAATTATTCTTTTTCTAAAATTTTGTTGGCGGCTCCATGTTTTCCAAATTCCGGGCGCTACAAATATAATGCAATGAAAGACATGAAGAAGTAAATGTCAAATACTTTTTATGAGTGGGAACTCTTGGAAACGAGTCTTTCAAGATTGTCATATGCTCTATCTAAGTGGGAATTCTTAGAAAATGAGACTTCTAAGAGTCACAGCTAGTCATGTTAATAAACGTACTTGTATAAAGTTCTTGATAGGTGATAGTAACAATGTTGGAATTGTGTGATGGGAGGTACAAACGTATTCTCCTGATTGCGGAGCCAATAGTATTATTATATTTCTAGTCAAGAATTATATAAGTCTATGACATTGTATACTTCGATGTGCTATGTTATTGACAAGTTCTTGGAGTAAATCAATTTATGTAAACCCTATATGTGGGATAGATGATTGTAGTGATTAATCCAAGAAAGGCTACCAAGAATGAAATTGATAAATTTAATAGGGACAATTATCTGGTATTGAAAGATCTCATATAAAAAGAAGTCATTGTTAAGTCATTGACTAAGGGTCATGGCAACATTGAAGTTGAGATGTCAACTGAGCATATATGAGACTATGAAACCTATATGGCTTGATAAGGGAAACAACATAATGTGAATTGCCTTATAAAGTTGTATAGTTATGACTCAATCTTTCTTTCTAGATATTTCTTTGTTATTTATACAAGTTAGTAAATTCTTTGTGCTTGATTGCTTTACCATTTCTCTTTATTTAAGTATTGACCTGAATATATCACTATAAAAAACACTGAATTTTTGACGGAATTTCTGACAGATTTTGAGTTTTCGACGGATTTTCTACGGAAATTGATTTCTGACGGAATGGATTCCGTCAATAATAATAGCGTGATAAACAAATTTCCGACGGAATCTGGAAATTTCCAACAGAATTAATTCTCAAATTCCGACAAAAATTTCCGACAGAATTTATATCCGTCGCAATTTAAATTCCATCGGAAATTCTCTCGCAACTCCTAACAGAATTAATTCCGTTGCAAACATATTTTTTATTTTTTAAACTTTAAGAAGCCATGTGGCAACTTCAGCGACCGGCCCCCGTCTTGCCGACGGCGGCACTTGGCAACTCTGGCGGCGTCCACCTTGTCGCCAACCCCCAGATCCGCCACGTGTCGCAACCTCCTTTTTCCTAGAAATGCAAACTCAACTTGCCCCTCCTTTGGTTTGAACCCACGACCTCATCTGTACGCACGTGATCCCTTACTGGATGAGCTCGATTACTTTGTCGTTCTATTATTACATACAATTATATATAATCATATGACTATATTTTTTTTTTAATTTCTAAAATTAAATTTTTATTAACATTAATTAATAACTAATAAATAATTCTTAAGTAATATTTTATTTACTAATATTAATTAATAACTTATAAATTTTATTTTTTATATGACTATTTTTCCCCTACAAGGACCAAAACTTATTATTGAAAATTAAAAATATTTTAGAAATTAGAAAATAATAATTAAAAATAAATTTACAATTAAATTAAAAATAATAAATTTTATAAAAATAATTTTTTAAAATTAAATTAAATTTTAAATTATTAATTAATTAAAAAATAATAATTTTTAAATTTTATGAGGGAATTTCCGATGGAATTGAATTCCATCGGAAATTTCAGCCAGAAATTCCTTAGCAAAAGTTAGAATTTTTGACGAAATATTTTTCGTAGCTTGCCAAAGAAAAAATTCCGTCAGAAAATTTTCCTACAGAATTTTTCGACATAATTTCCAACAGGTTTCAGACGGAACTTTCGACGGAATTCCGTCGGAAAATTCATGTTTTTTTGTAGTGTATGTCTTACTCATCAAAGACATATAAAGTTGGTTCTAGAAATAGCATAATGAAAAGTTTTCAGTAAGAGAACTAGAACTAAGTACACATTGCAATTATTTTGTTCTGTTGTATGTGGTTCTAGAAGTATGAGGGTAAGATACAGAGCTTGGTATATTATTACCTTTGTTGATGATCTCTCAAAATTATGGTTATTACTAAATTTCAAACAAATTTGAAGCTAGAGTGCTTTAGATGATACCTGAATGAAGTTTGAGAATCAATTGGATATGAATTTTAAAGGTCCTACAGATTTATCAAGCTTGTGAGTATCTATCTGACTAGTTTCAGTAAGCTCTATGGAAAGAAGGAGATAATTAATTAGTTAACTATCTCTGGCACTCCAAATAGATATCAAGAGGCATAATAAATCCTTGTTAGACATGATTAAACATATGATGACTCATGCTAACCCACCAAATATGAGTAGGAGAGTATTATCTAGTTCCCCTTTGGTAGATTAGCACATATCCTTGGTTTCATAAGTAATGTGGACTTGGTTTTGATCATGTACCCTCTAACAATGGTCACTTCCAAATCCTATGAATGACCTTATGTATGTTGGATTAAGTAAAAGACAAATTCGAGTTTTTTTTGTAAGGCCATATGGGTCGATTGCGCATTCCATAGTCATTGTGAAGGGGAGCTTATTAGGGTTATGTTTTCATGAGTGACAACAAAGTTGGAATTGTGACTGAAAAAGAACTAGGAGGTACCAAATTTGTTAGGAAAGAGTTTTCAAACAAAGTGAAACTAATCACTTTGTATCTCTCTACAAAACATATGGAGAAGGCAGCACAAAACATGTCAACGATCCTTAATCATTTTTGTGAGTGAGAGCTTATGTTAATAAAAAGACCAAACAAAATAAAGATGAAATGAAAAAGCTCCAGTGAAAAGAGATAACTGAGAAAAATGTTCATGGTTATTCTAAAGGAGGTTGATGAGTCAACATTCTGTACAAGAGGCCATATCAAGGGAGAATGGAAGAAAGCAACGGAAAGGGAAATGGATTCTTTAAGAAAGAATCAAGTTGAGAATCAGTTAATATACCACCAAGTCAAAAGGGCTATTGGGAACTAGTGAGTTCTTTTGGTTTAAAAGAAAAGTAGGTGGATCAATTGGCGTGTGCAAGACTCATAGTTATAGAGGGGCATGCATAATAAGAAGGCATTTTTCTTGCTTGTTGTACATTTAATTTAGTTTTAATCTGATAATAGTTAATCGTTTAACTTTAAATTTACATCATGTGGATGTAAAACCTACACTTTGAGTGATGATTTAGATAAAGAAATCTATATGTAGTGACTATTAGATTTCACTAAAAGTGGTATTTAAAGTTTCACATAGTGGTTACTTCATATGTTTTTGCAGAAGTCCTTTTATGGATTAAAGCAGTAGTCTAGATGGTGGTGCTTAAGGCTTCCTAAGAGAGGTAACCTAGTTTTCAATTGGTTAAAGAAAACCATTGTCAAGTTGGTTGTGGTATTATCTTTATAAGTGGATAATAATATGGCCAGAGATCGTTTGAATTTGGCAATACCAATGAAAGAATGATACCGATAAATTTTTGGAAAAGGAGTACATGGGTGAAACAGTTGGATTTGAGATCCAAGTGAGGAAGCTTATGACTATATGCCTAATGGAAGCCTAGACAAGTTCCTTTAGGGTCTTCCCAACAATAAAATTCTCAATTGGAAATAGAGATTCAACATCATCAAAGATGTTGCATCTGCACTTTTATATCTTCACCAACAATGGGTTCAAGTTGTAATCCACACAGACATCAAACCAGCCAATGTACTAATTGACAATAACATGAATGCTAGATTTTAGCCTCGCCAAGCTATGCAACCATGGAAATGGTCCTCAAACATCTCATATAGCAGGTAGTTGTCTTTCTATCAAAATAGTTTAAGCCAATTTGATAGGACTTCCCATCACATTATATACCTTCAATTTATTCTCTAACTAATCAATGTGAGACTCTTTTTAATATATATTCGAAAAGCAGGAACTCCTAGCTATATGGACCTAGAAATTGTGCGAAGTGGAAAATCAAACACATGTACTGATACATATTCATTTGGGGTGTTTTGCTAGAGATTGCTTGTGGAAGAAGGATGATCAAAACTTAGACTTCATCGGAGAAACTGTTGCTGATAGAATGGGTTACACAGTGTTGGGAAAAGGGAGAGATTTGTGAAGCAGTTGATAGCAGATTGGAGGATGAATATGTGGTGGAGGAAGTTGAATTGATGCGTAAATTTGAGTTGATTTGTTCACATCCTATTTCTTCAGCTAGGCCTCCTATTTCTATTATTATGCTATATTTAGATGGGGACTCTGAGTTGCCATGAACTTTGGTCAAAAGTGCAAAAGTAACCATGAACTATTTTTGGTAGCAAAAGTAACCATAAACTATGTAAAATGGGGCAAAACCGTTAAATATGTTAACGGTCAACAGTCATATTTAACGGTTTTGCCCCATTTTACATAGTTCATGGTTACTTTTGCTACCAAAAATAGTTCATGGTTATTTTTACACTTTTGACCAAAGTTCATGGCTATTTTTGCACCTTTACCCATTTAATTAAGTCTACAAATTTTGGTGGCTGGTCAGTTCAAGCATGTTCTTCATCTTCCTCTAATTTTCCTGCTATCCATACTTCTTTGACTTTTACAGAACCATGTGCCTCCTCGAGTTGCTAATACATTAATTATATGTGTAAATAAAGAAAATTATAGGTTAGTTATATTTTTATCATTATCTACTTTGCTCCTGCCATTATTATTAGCTGAAAATTTCTAGAAAAAAAATTATTTGCTGAAAAGTCTAGAGTTCATTCAATTTTAAGGGCCCTTTCTTACATCATCAATTTTTTGTTCTTTTTTTTTACATGGCTTTTTTTTTTGGGAATATGGGGCTAAAACTCATTTTTTACATGGCTATTTATTTGTTAGGTTTGAGCATTATGAGGCTAATTTAGGGTAGCTCTCTTAGGGTAAGGGTGTTCCAAGTCTGAACGGGGACTGGGATTACCTTGTCCCGGGTCTCGTCCTGATAAGAGGGCGGGACTTGAAAACTAGTCCTGATCCTGAGAAAGTCCCTGTATCATTGAGACTGGGACTGGGATCTCAAGGGTGATCCCGGTTCTGATCCTAGATGAGATGGGAAATTTTCAGGATTAAGATGTCTGGGATCGGGCCAGGACTATCAGGACTAGAATACTTTGAACACTCTTATTGAGGGGTATTTTCTTCATTCACATGAATTCAAACTTGAAATCTCGAATATAAATGGCCAAAACCATTTCCACCTAGACCAATATCTGTTGGTACTTTTTTGTTTTCTAATTATATTTTTATTTTGAAAAATTGGTTATTGACTTAGTTATATTAATATCAGCATTATTTTGAATGTTTGAATTTTGGCCTAACACCCAAAAAAACAATCCTCTGTTCTATACAAATATAAAATTTAATCATGGATTAAAAATTTTGGTAGTTGCAATCTATTCCTTAAATTTATAGTGTTGTTTTCACTACTACAAAAAGGTTAAAAGGTGGCGCACATTTTGTGCCCCTCTTTAAAGAAGTGCAAAGCTTCCTTTTTTTTTCTTTTTCTATTTTATTTTTTTTAAATTTTGGGCACCAACTGTGGTGCCTAGTCCACTAGGTGCCACAACTAGTAGGCCAAGTATGGAGCCTGCCAAGGAAGGCGCCACATTAGGCCCAACAACCCAGCTGTGACCAGGCGCCAAACCTAGGTTGTGGCCAAGTGTGATGCCTGCCTTGGATTTCACTATCCACTCTCCACCAATTGCAATCCTCCCCACCCCCACCCTTATCTTTGTTTTCATTTCCAGCGTGGTCCTACGTCCTGCCCCCTCCTTCTCTTTTTGACTCTATCTCAATCCACTTTAATTATTCCCTCCTCTCTCCTCCATTAAAATTTCCCTTTCTCATCTCTACTTCTCGCCGTCTGTCGCCCCCTCCTTCCATTTCTTGTCATCTTCATACTTAAAAACACACCCATACGCACACACGCGCACACGCGCACACGTCTTCATCATCGAATCTACATCTTTGTTTTGCTCCAACTATCGTCCCCATTCTTGTCCCAATTGTTCCCTTTTCTTTCTACTCTCTTCCACTTTTGGTCCCCACTCCAGTTGGTCCCAACTGCTCAAATTTCCTCCTCCTCCTCACTCAAGATTGTGTCACCAAAGGACAATGTGGTCCCCCCACTCCACTGCACTGATCAATTGATATGTAAGTTCAACGTACTTCTTCTTTTTTTTTTCAGGTTGTTTTGCTTATTTTTTTTTTTTATCACAAGCATGTGTATATATATGCTGATTATATTCTATGATGTGCTTTTTTTCTTTTTATGACACGCATGTGTGTGTATATATATATATGTTGTATATATTTGTACATCTTTCAACTTGAGAAGAGCTTGCTTATCTATCTCTACACAACTCTTTATCATGTTGGAATATCCTCCACACCAAAAGAAACATAAAACCCCAACAAGCCAAAAGAAATTGAACTTAAGGCTAAACATGATGATGAAGATGCTTGCGATTCTCTTAATTTGGATAGTAAGAATAGTGAAGACTTCTTGTGGAGTAGATGTTCTTTGGGTCATTTATAAACAAACAATTCACCAAGTTTTACAAATAATTTTATTTTACATGATAGAATAATTGGCGTCATTGTGATCAATATCAATAATTCAAAAGATGAAGACTTTTTATAATAAAAAAGGAGTATAAATGTTTTATTCAATATAAAAACACTTGATGTTACTTAACATTCTCATGATTTAATTAATTTGAACAGTTGAAACTTTCTACTAAAAAGGCAAATTGTGTGAACCAACTGATGAAATTAAATTTTATTTTAAATATTTTCTTAATATTAAATTAAAATTAATCAACAGTTAACATCAGTTCACTCTCATTTGAGGCATTCTATGCATTCCATTTTATAGAGGTAACAAAATAATTTTTTGTATTATCTTATTAAACTATAATAGAGAAAATCTCATATAAAGCCAGTCAAAATAGGAAAAATTGAAGTCAAGATGGTAAATTGAATAATTCGTTAATTGAGTCATTAACTCATTTTGGGATTTCAAAATATGGATAAAACAACTTTAATATATCAATTTATATATCAATGTTAATATTTAATAAAATAAAATATAATTTGCCTATATTGTTTATGTGAACACCCTATTTTGTCCGGGCCCCATTCAAAAATTAAAACATAATTGATGATGATTGGTGTCCAAATTAACAATCATCATTGAAAGAAAAATAAAATAAAATAAAAATAAAAAATAAAATAAATCCCCTCATTGATGATGATTGGCATTGCTATTCATTAAAGGAAAATAAAAAAAATCGCATTTATGTTGATAGGTTTAAATTAGGAAACTACTTGTGGGGAGAATGAAAGAAAACAAATTAAAAAAAATAAGAAAATCCTCCTATTGTTGATGATCGGTGTCCAAATTGGCAATCAAGATTGAAAGGGAAAAAATAAAAAAAAAATTAAAATTAAAATAAATCCCCTCATTGATGATAATTGGCATTGTCATTCATTAAGAGAAAATAATAAATAAAAAAACAAAAAATAAAAAAAAAATCTCATTTATATTGATAGGTTTAAATTAGGAAATTACTTGTGGGGAAAATAATAAAAAAAATAAAAAATGAAAAAAATCTCCACTAATGGTGATTAAGTCAAGCTAGGAAGTTTTATCAATAGAAAATATAAAAAAAAATAATAATTAAAAACAAAATTAAAAAAAAAATCTCCATTGATAATGATTGGGTCAAGTTAGGTAGTTCTTAACATAAAATATAAAAAAAAATCAAAAATGAAAATTCAAAAAAGAAGAAACATTTATGAAGAAAACTCTACCTTGAGATTATAAATAGGGGAGCAAGGGTTGAAGTGAGACAAAAATTTGACAAGAACTTCAGTGGAAAAAAGGATAAGGAGAAAAGGTAGAGAGAATATATTACATTTTTTTTCTTCTCTTATTCTAATGGTCAAATAAGGGGGTGTTTAGGGACACATAATTATCACATGGCTCCAACAATTCCATCACCCATAAAAATAGCGTCTGTCATTTTCTTTAAAGTAATAGTGATGTTGCTTTAATATATATCCACATGATCTTAGTGCGTGTGACTATGTGTGTACCTTTGTTTCATTATTTGTTTTGCTTGTCCATAACACCTCTTGTGCAGCATCTAAGATCAGGAATTATGTCCACCTTATGTGATCATTCGACTTCAGTGTGCAATAATCTCTACTTGTTGCATTTGGGATCAAGAGGTATGTACTACCTTGTCTTCTTATGGTACTAGATGTCATGCTTAATAAATAAAGATAATATGATTGTACTTACCTCTTGTTTATTACGTGGTTCTATCTCCCTATCTCTTGTTTAGCGGGGTTCAAAAGATAAAATATATGTATAAATCTCCTCACCTTTGACTTCCTTTTTGTTTAACTTGTGCTATTTTTTCTTCTTCTTTTCTTTATCCCTTTCTTAGGTCCTCTTTCAAAAAAAGGAAAAAAATATTTTACCTTGTTTTGATATATGAAAATAAAATGAAAAAACTCTCTTTTACAAGAAAATAAAGAAAATACTTTTTGAAAAAATAAAAAACACAAACGAAACAAAAAAATATTTTTCTCAAATAAATTAAATAAACATTTTTTCTAAAAAAGCACAAACAAAGTCATACGTTTTTCTACTCCCGAACTACGTGGGTTTTGATCCCTCTAAAGGGTAAGTATGCCCTAGGTTTTCATCCTATGTCAAGTTTAATTTTATAAATAAATATATTTTTCCTTATTTTCTTTTTGTAAATAAATGTTCCTTTTTTTTCTTTCTTTAGTTTTCATTTCATTTATTTTTGTAAATATTCTTTGTTTTATTTGGGTAATTATATTAAAATTAAAGGCCATAATATTTTTAAATAATTAACTTAGGGTAACCATTCTTGTGAATGGGTGTTATGGGGTGCTTAACACCTTCCCCATACATAAACGACTCCCAAACCCTAAATATTTTTGTAGATCAGTTTTATTTTAAAAAAAAGGTTTCCAAATTATCCTATTTCAAAAATTTTGGTGGCGGCTCCATGTTTTCCAAATTTCAGGCGCTACAGTTTAACTTTAAATATATTAACTAGAACCGTAAGGGAAAAAAGCATACAACAAGGAGTTCATTTTATTCAATTGATTTTTTTTTCCAAATATTTTATAATATATATCAAAATAAAAAATATTTTTTAATAAATATATTATGTATAAATTTTACTGTTTTTGTTTCATATATAAAGTTTTCTTAAAGTTCTATATTCCAATATGTAAAGCATTTTATGAAATTTCAAGCGAACTTAATTCACCTAATAAAAATAAATAAATTTTAAGTATATTTAATATCTTTTTAACTAGCATATTAACAGTGAAAAATATTTTTTTTACAATATGCGTGTCTAATCCAATTCCCTCTTTATATGTATGTATGTATGTATGTATGTATGCATCATATTTATGACTACCCAAGAATAATTGGCAATGTAGCTAGTCAAAAATAATTTTTTTTATATTCTCAACATTGAGCTAAAAATAATTTAATTAATGTTGGGATTATGCTTTCCTTTTTGCTTTATTTTATTTTCTTTCTTTCTTTTCTGAATTATATTTTTTTATTTAAACTAATCATATCTTATTTTATTATATATTGATGTTTTGTACACATTATTATTATTAAAAAAAAAATTACAACCACTTATATTTTATTGATATTTTTTATGTTTAATTTGTGTTTGTAGTTTCAGCTCATCAGTCTATTGAAGCTTCTATTTACGGTATGCTTTTTAAATTTTGATTTTATAAATATGATTTTAGTTGAATTTAATAATAGTTAGTTATAATTTGTAGGCGTTCTAATAATTGTTATGGATTAGTTGCATAAGTAAAATAATTATTTATATATTCTTAACACTTGTATTTTATTTGTAGACTTGTAATGTTTTCTAATTTACGTATGATATATTGTGGCAAATATGGTTTCTTTCGTTATGAGTTGTGAAAAATTATTGTAATGCCTGGGAATAATTAATGGATTATTTTTCAATTAAAACATAGGGTTTAAGACTTAGAAAGCTTCAATTTTGAAGATTTTATGTTGCGAATTTTATTTTAAAATTGGTAAGAGAATATAAAAGTAATTAGTAAATGAAATAGTCATACAACTTACCACGTACTTTTTTTAAAATAGATTGAAGGCATAGATGGATCGTAAATGGATGTCATATAATCGATGTTCAAGGGAATATATAGATGGGGTGAAAGATTTTATTACATTTGCAATTGAGAACACAAAAGATCCTGACAAAATCTTGTGTCCTTGCTTATCTTGTTGTCTTGAAAAGTGGATTAGTCCACTTAATTTGCTAGATCATTTAGTGTGTTACGATATTGATCAAACATATATACGATGGACAAGGCATGGTGAGACGAACAATGCATGTAGTGATCGGGTGCATACCATGAGTGGTGCTTCAGATGAATTTGATCAAAGCACGTTTGATGAAGATAATGGTCTTGAAAAAATGCTAAATGTGGTTGAAGGGGTGCTTCATAATTACCCAAACAAATTTAAGAAGTTAAAAGGTAATGCAGAGAAATCATTATATGCCGGTAGTACTAAATACACAATATTGCTAGCAATGTTGAAGTTGTACAACTTTAAAGCTCTCTACTGATTGAGTGATCCGGGTTTCACCTCACTACTTAAACTATTACAAGATATGCTTCTAGAAGAAAATGTACTTCCTACCAAGACATACAAGGCAAAGCGAATTCTTTGCTCTACAACCGGTATGGGATATGAGAAGATACATGCATGTCCTAACGACTGCGTATTATTTCAAAATCAGTATGCAACGTTGGATGCAATGCATCTCGATATAGGAAGAAGAATGGGAAAAGTCCTTTGAAGGTCCTATGGTATTTTCCCATTATTCTGAGATTCAAGTGGCTGTACAGTAATGCAGAGATTGCTAAACAGTTGACATAGCATGCAAATGAAAGGATTAAAGACACGAAGCTTAGGCACTCTGCAGAAGCTCCTCAATGGAAAAAAATTGATCATGAGTACCCTGACTTTGCGAATGAAGCAAGGAACCTTTGCCTTGTACTGTCAACTGATGAAATTAATCCACACGGTGTTCAAAGTAGTACACATAGCACTTGGCCAGTGATATTGATGATTTATAACCTTCCTCCACACTTGATCATGAAACATAAGTTTATGATGTTTTCCATGTTAATTTCTGGGCCAAGGCAACCTGGGAATGATATAGATGTATACTTGGCTCCTTTAATTGATGACTTGAAGCTGCTTTGGGAGGAAGGCGTCAGTGTGTTTGACGGGTACATAGAAGAAAGTTTCACTTTGAAAGCCATGTTGTTTGGCACAATTAATGATTCTCTACTTATGGTAATTTGTCAGGATACAACGTCAAAGGATATGGTGCATGCCCTATATGTGAAGATGACACTCATTCAATGCAACTTCATCATTGTAAGAAAAATGTTTACATGGGGCATAGAAGATTCTTACCATCACAACATCATTAGAGGAAGTAGAAAAAGCCTTTCAATAGTGACTCAGAAGAAGGTAGCCCACCGAAGATGTTGACTGGTGCCCAGGTGTATTCCAAGGTAAAAGACTTGGATAACAATTTTGGCAAGCCTTTTGCAAAACAAATCGAGACAAGTGGTTGGAAGAAAAAGTCTATTTACTTTGAACTTCCATATTGAAAGCCTTTATATGTGAGACATTTTCTTGATGTGATGCACATAGAAAAATATATCTGTGATAGTCTAATCGGCATGTTGCTCAATATCCAAGGAAAAAGCAAGGATAATGTCAATTCGAGGTTGGATTTGGTGAACATAGGAATTAGAAAAGAGTTGGCACCGATTGAGTAAGGGCATCGTACTTATCTACTGCCACATATTCTCTATCGAGGAAAGAGAAGAAATTGTTTTGTGAGTTTCTATAAGGAATTAAAGTTCTCGAAGGCTACTCTTCAAATATAAAGAACCTTGTATCAGTGAAAGAGTTGAAGTTAAAGAACCTCAAGTCTCATGATTGTCATGTGCTCATGCAGAATTTCCTACCGGTTGGTATATGATCCATTTTACCCAAAAATTTAAGAAACACCATCACTAAACTTTGCGTGTTTTTCAAGTTGATCTGCAGTAATGTGGTAGATTCAACTAAGTTACAAGATTTGCAAAGGCTAATTGTGTGTATTCTATGTGAACTTGAAATATATTTTCCACCTTCTTTTTTTGACATTATGGTACATCTAACTGTACACTTGGTCAAAGAGATTCAATTGTGTGGTCCAGTGTACTCAAGATGGATGTACCTGAATGAGCGATTCATGAAAATATTAAAAGGGTATGTGAAAAATAGATATCACTCAGAGGGTTTTATCGCTGAAAGGTACATGGTTGAAGAAGCAAGTGACTTCTGTGCTGATTTTCTATCAAATGTTGACCCTATAGGGATGCCCAAGTCCCGTCATGATGGGCAAAGATCAGGGAAAGGAACAACTGGAGGGATGTAATAACGATATCAGTGACTGAACAGGAGCAAGCCCACTTATATGTACTACATAACACTGATGAGGTCGAACCGTATGTAGAAGAACACAAGGATGCTCTTCGATTGGTACATGGTGATAGAAATGAAAATTTGTTAACAAAAGAACACAATAAACAATTTTCAGGCTGGTTGAAAAATCGTATTAAGGATGAGATGGAGCGGAATCCTGATTCAGTTTCTAAAAAATTGAAGTGGTTGTCAAAGGGACCAAGCTTAAATGTATTATCTTATAATGGTTATACAATCAATGGTTACACATTCTATACACAAGACCATGATACACAAAGCACGATGCAGAATAGTAGGGTAACACTTGTTGCTGGTTCTTGGTATAGATCTAGTGCTAAAGACATACACCCTATCTATGCATCAATGTCATACTTTGGTGTCATTGAATGCATATGGGAGTTAGATTACTCTATGTTCAGGGTCCTTGTCTTTAAATGTAAGTGGGTTAACAACAACAGTAGATTGCGGATAGATGACTTAGGCTTTGTTCAAGTGGACTTTTCTAAAGTTTGGTATGAAAATGATCCTTTTACTTTAGCAGTACAAGCAGAACAAGCGTTTTTTGTTCCGGATCCTGCTAAAAAGAATTGGTCTATTGTACTCCAATCCAACAAGAATTGTCAAGAACAAATTGATTTTGAAAGTAATGAATATTTGAACATTAATGATGATGATCCTTCATTTGAGAATTTGTAGTCAGTAGACATTGGTATAGATGAAGATGAAGATGGAGATGGAGATGGACCCGTATACGTGAGACATGATCACGAAGAGGGAACTTGGATCACGAGAAACACAATTCTCAATCCAACACACATTTTGAAGAATAAAATTTTAAATCAAACGAGAAAAAGGAAAAGATAATGAGTGCCTTGACTTATTTACTTGTACGTAAGTTTTTATAAATTTAAAAATAATTTACTTTCATTAACATGGTTGACATTGTACACTGATGTTTTGTTTTGCTTTATTTCACTTCCAAGAGTATGGCCTCACCACACGATGAAATTGATGATGTTCCCAAGAACATTGGTAGACAAAGATTTGAGGAGAAAGAAAGACGTGGCAGGAAAGTTATGGTGAGGTTGATCAAATTGAGAAGTAAGGGAATCAAGTTACAACTGGAGTAGAATGAAAAGGGAAACCCATTCAGCTAGAATAGTACCTCATTAAATAACTTGATTGCGACTACAGTTCGAGACAGAGTCCCTATTATAGTTCAAAACTGGAAAATGGCAAGAAAAAATTATGAGGATGACATCTGGGATAAAGTACTAGTAACACATTAATTATATTATTGTTCGGTTTGCTTTGTTTCACTTAATTTTAATCTTACATATTATATATGTTTTTTATTGTTACAGAGCATTTTTATTATTGATGATGATCGAAAGACCTTCATGCTAAGAAAAGTTGGAAAACTTATAAGAAATTTTTGTTCTGATCTTGCCAAATACTTCTTGAGGGATGATAATGAGATTATCATTACTACACCGCCGACATTGTATGAAGGATTCATTACTCAAGAAATATGGGATGAGTTTATCAGAACACATACAACTTAGGAATTCCTGGTAATATAATATGTTTGACTTTCCCTATTACTTGTAATATACGTATTTGTAATTAATATTTATATATTAATATGAATCATTTTGATCTAAATAGGAGTTGAGCGAAAAAATTCGAGCTAACGCGACAAACATGGCATACCGGTATACACACGGACCTGTTTCATACGCACAATTAGAAAGAAAAATGGTACGAACTAATGATTATTTCATTTGTAGATAAATTATATGAATATCATTTAACTTCAACTAAATTTGTTGTGTAGATAGAAGAATCAAGTTCGGATATTACACAGGTTCTATGACATGATCTGTAGGTAGTCCATTACATAAATAAGAAAGGTGAAATTCGTAGTGAGGAAGCAAGAAGAGTAGCCGAATATTGTGTAAGTATTGGACTATGCGTACAATAAATAATTGGATTTACTTAAATGAACTTGATTTGTAATAACTAATATTGTTGTAATTCTTTTTGTGATAGCGACAAATGACACAGGAGGATCCTGTATTGGCGAGTTATGTTGGTCGGGACGATTTGTTGAGCAGAGTGTAACCCCCTGCCTTAATTAGCGTAATTATAATTCGATATTACTTAATTAAATGGGTTTAGAGACCGTCGAATAGTTCAAAACTCATTTAAAACTCCCTTTAATAGTAGGGACTTTACAAAATTTTCAAAACTTCTTTCCTATTCCGGTCTCAAATTCAATAATCGAATTTAATCACCTGTGCAGTTAATTTACATTTATACTTATCAGAGTAGATAACAAAAATCCCGGCAACCCCCGGGTTCCATTCATTCACTATAGGGTTATAATTCCCATATAGGGGATTACACAACTGTATTCCACTAATATTTACAATCCAAAAATAATTTACAGAACCCTGTCCAAAATGAATTATCAACATATCCAAAACAAACGTCCCTACAGGGTTCTATCCGCTCCTGGTAATCCGCTTCTCCTTGGAGCCACTTGCCCTGTCTGAAATGTTAGTCGAAGGAAAGAATGAGATTCGAGAGAATCCCAGTAGTAACAAAACAATTATACCACACATAAATACATAGCATGTAAGGAAATCATCATACAGCAGCAGTAGCACAAATCACACTCCACCCTCATCCCCTTTCTCCGCCGGGAAGGCACACTGTCCTAACCCGAACCGTTGTTAGCTACTCAGGGACTATTGGCGTGGCAGTGCATACACATAGCCTTATAGCTCATATAGCTATCTGGCTTTCACAAATGGCCCGTCGGCCCTCACAAATAGCCTTTCGGCTCACATATTCACATATATCACACCTCATCCTCATCCCCTTTCTCCGCCGGGAAGGCATACAACCCTTGCCCGATCTGTTGTTAGCTACTCAGGGACTATTGGTATGACGGTGTTTACACATATTCACAATGTCACAGCATACGAGTTTATCACAAATCAATGATAATACACACATACAATGCATCACATATGGTACGAAAGAAAAGTTACTACCTCGTTCCTTCCTGACGTTCTTCGGCGTAGTTGGCTCACGAGGGCGGCAAATATCAAAGCCTATAAACAAAATCAAGAATGGTGGATTAATTTCCTAACCCCAATTCCTACTTTCAAACACTTAAAATAGGTTCCATATGAGTCCCTTAAATGGTTATAACAAACTCAAAGAGAACCTAAAAGGATTGGAGAATTCTAGGTTGGAAATTGCTTTGCAAACTTACAAAGTGCTGAAAATTGGGTTCTGGCTGCAGCCAGGAATTCTCTGGCTGCGGCCAAAAACAGCACAGAAGTATTTTGGCTGCAGCCAGGACTCCTCTGGCTGCGGCCAAAACGTGCGCAGAAAGTTTTGCGCTGCAGCCAGAAATTTCTGGCTGCGGCCAAAACGTGCACAGAAAGTTTTGTGCTGGAGCCAGAATTTTCTGCTGCAGCCAAGGAACTTCAAAAATTCGTAACTCACTCTAGAAAACTTGAAACAAGGTGATTCCAAAGCCCATTGAAAGATATTCAAGTAACCTTTATGGGAAAAATATGTAAAATTATCCAGAATCACTACAAAAATCCAGATTTACCAAAAACCTAACATTGTGCCAAAACAGGTTCCAGTTTGGATGCCAAACTTTGGACAGTTCAAACTCCCAGCTCAAAAAGCGAAATGACACAAAATTTGTGTCCATTTTGAAGCTTGAGATGTGAACTTTAAGACTGGAAAGTTTCATAATTTTTCAACATCATTTGCCCAGTCAAAACGTCCACACCATCTGACTGCCCAGAACAGACTTACATTGGACAGATTTTCCAGATTTTGTCAATTGGTTCCAATGGTCCCTAATTTCAAATCACATACTATTTCCACACAATTTGGCTCAAGGAACACATTGGAGCCATCAAAATGACCATATTCATTATCCATTTAGACATGTTCCACAGAAATTTTAACATGTCCACACAGCATGCACACAATCCACCACAATGCAACTTCCTTCCATTCCAAAATTCCAAATCAACTCCCATGGCATAAAGACACAATTTAACACCACATTATACACAACACCCTAACAAATTCAAGCATTCAAATTAGGCCAATAATCAGGGCAAAATTCGAAATCCTCAAGACCAAGCCAATGACCATAACAATTATACCAAAAAGTATCAAATATTCACTTCAACTTCTTCCCAAAGCCATTTCTTTGATTCTCCTACTTTCAAATTCCCACAAGTTCTCAAACTCCACCAATCAAAAATATGAAACCATAGGAATAAAGCCCTCAACCTCATGAACAATTTTAATGAAGGTGAGTTGAGCATACAAGAACAAATCCTTACCTATCTTGAGCCTTCTTCTTTCTCTTTCCTTCAAGCTTTGAACGAAAATGGAGATGAGAGGAGAGATGAGATGATGATAATGAAGAAGGGAAAATAATCAGATTTTGGTCTCTACTTTAGCCCATTTGCCGACCTAAGTGGAGGAGAGAGGGAGAAAAAGAGGTTGAATCATTGACTTGATCAAAGGCTCACAAATGGACACTTGGCAACATCTTGGCCCTCCTTTCCTAACCTCACATAACACATGCACACACACAATTCCTCTCATACTCATGAATCCTAAACATTGATCTCAAGTTACCTATGAGTTTCCTCTTCGGTAACTGACCAATCGGTCGGTAATTTACCATTTTGCCCCTGATTATCACAATGCTTACAAAACTATCACCAAGCACATTTTACATTACAATTCACATAATATACTTCAAAAATGCTTATTTATCATTAATTACATCATTTGAAGTTATTAATCCTTGATTAGAATCCAGGATATTACAATTCTCCCCCCGAAAATTTAATTTCGTCCTCGAAATTGTTACACTACTTGAGCTATAAACTCTGGATATCTTCTTCGCATATCTTCCTCCGCTTCCCAGGTTGCTTCTCTCGGAGTCATTCCCTTCCAGACCACTTTCACATATGGAATGCTCCTGTGTCTGAGCTGTCGCTCCTCTCGATCAATAACTTGCTCCGGCTCCACTGCATATGTGAAATTGTCCTGAAGCTCGACATCCTCATACTCAATGATATGAGATGGATCCGGTTGGTACTTTTTCAATTGAGAAACGTGGAATACATCATGGAGTCTGCTCAAGCTCGGAGGTAGAGCTACCCGGTAAGCAACAGGCCCAATCCTCTCAAGGATTTCAAAAGGACCTATGTATCTTGGGCTTAGCTTCTTCCTCTTGATCGCTCGCCCAACGCCCGTGACAGGAGATACTCTCAGAAAAATGTGATCTCCAACCTCAAATTCTAGGGGTCGTCTTCTCTTGTCAGCGTAGCTTTTCTGTCGGCTCTGCGCTGCAAGTAACCTCTTTCGAATGATCTGAATCTGTGCTGAGGTTTGATCAACAAGATCCGGTCCGTAAAGCTTCCTTTCAGATAGCTCGTTCCAGCACAATGGTGATTGACACCGTCTTCCATACAACGCTTCATACGGAGCCATCTGAATGCTCGCATGATAGCTATTGTTGTAGGCGAATTCCGCAAGTGGAAGAAAACGATCCCAACTTCCCTTAAAATCAAGAACACAGGCTCGTAACATATCTTCCAGTGTCTGGATTGTTCTCTCTGACTGTCCATCTGTCTGTGGATGATAAGCCGTACTGAACCTCAATTGAGTTCCCAAGGCTTCATGCAACGCTTTCCAGAATCTTGAAGTAAATCAAGGATCTCGATCAGAAATGATATTCTTCGGTGTACCATGGAGCTTCACAATCTCACGAATGTAAATCTCTGCTAGTTTATCAGGAGAATAACCAGCATTGATCGGTATGAAGTGGGCTGACTTCGTTAGTCGATCCACAATAACCCAGATCGCATCATAGTTTCTGATCTTGGGCAAACCCACAACAAGATCCATGGTCACACTTTCCCATTTCCATTCCGGAATCTCAGGGCTCTGAAGTAAACCAGGCGGTCTCTGGTGCTCGATCTTTACCTTCTGGCAAGTGAGACACCTTGCCACATACTTGGTTACATCACTCTTCAATCCCGGCCACCAATACACAGATTTCAAGTTATGATACATCTTGGTCATACCAGGATGAAGGGTGTACCGGCTCTTGTGCGCCTCATCCAGAATCTTCTGCCTTAACTCCGCCTTAAGTGGAATACAAACTCTCTTCTGATAACGAACTAATCCACGAGGCGATAGATCATAGCCTGGGACTTCTCCCCGTTCAATTCGTGTCAAATTGCGCTGTATCCAGTCATCTTGCCCCTGAGCTTCTTCAATCTCAGTTCTTAGATCATTTTCCTCTTGGGAAACAGTGTAGTTGGCACAGATGATCTGGTTTGTCAAATTCAAATCACGAAAATCTTCAATTAATTTCTTCTCTCGTATCATCATAGCTGCAACGAGCACGGTCTTTCGACTAAGAGCATCAGCGACTACATTGGCTTTACCTGGATGATATTTGATTTCCAGGTTGTAGTCTTTAAGCAATTCCATCCAGCGGCGCTGTCTCATATTTAACTCTTTTTGATCATACAGATATTTGAGACTCTTGTGGTCGCAGTACAATTCCACAGTCACACCATACAGGTAATGACGCCAAATCTTCAAAGCAAATACAATGGCCGCAAGCTCCAGATCATGAGTGGGATAGTTCAATTCATGAGGTCTGAGCTGTCGAGAGGCGTAGGCCACCACACGTCCCTGCTGCATAAGGACACACCCTAATCCCTGCCCACTGGCATCAGAATACACAACGTATGTCAAACTGGGATCGGGTAAAATCAACACAGGTGCCGACGTCAACCTCTCCTTCAGCTCCACAAAACACTTTTCACATTTCTCGTCCCACACAAACGGCTGATCCTTTCTCGTGAGCTTGGTCATTGGTAATGCAATACGGGAGAAATTCTGGATGAATCTCCGATAGTACCCAGCAAGACCCAGAAAACTGCGTACCTCTGCCACAGATTCTGGCCTCTTCCAGTCTAGTACTGCTTCCACTTTACTGGGATCTACAGAGACCCCTTCTTGCGAGATAACATGGCCTAGGAACCTTACTTCCGATAGCCAAAACTCACACTTGCTCAACTTGGCATATAGTTGCTTCTCCCGCAAAATATTCAGCACAACTCTCAGATGATGCTCATGCTCCTCCATACTCTTGGAATATATCAGAATGTCATCGATAAACACAACAACAAACTGATCCAGATACTGTCGAAAGATACGGTTCATGTAGTCCATGAAAACCGCAGGTGCGTTGGTTAGCCCAAATGGCATCACCAGAAACTCATAATGACCATACCGGGTCCTGAAAGCAGTTTTTGGAACATCTTCGGCTTTCACTCGCAGCTGATGATACCCTGACCTTAGATCAATCTTCGAGAATACACATGATCCAGATAACTGATCTAAAAGGTCGTCAATTCGAGGAAGTGGGTATTTGTTCTTGATAGTAACTTTGTTCAACTCTCTGTAGTCGATACATAAACGAAGACTCCCATCTTTCTTCTTTACAAACAACACTGGGGCTCCCCAAGGCGACACACTGGGTCTGATGAACCCTTTCTCAAGCAAATCTTCTATTTGTTTCTTTAACTCCGCCATCTCATTTGGGGCCATACGATATGGGGCCTTTGAAATAGAACCAGCTCCAGGTACAATGTCAATTGGGAATTGAACTTCCCTCTCAGGAGGCAATCCGCTAAGGTCATCCGGAAACACCTCAGGGAATTCATTTACCACGGGTATATTACTCAAGGTTTCACCAGTTTCCCCCTGAACGGAGAAGAATACCATATACCCCTGGCAACCCTTTTCAATATATCTTTCAGCTTTAGCTGTAGAAAGGAAATTCATACTAGACTCCACAACTCCAGTCCTCTGAAAAGTAGGATATACTATCCTCTTGTTCCCACAATCAAGTAACACGTTGTTTGCCGTTAACCAATCAAAACCCAAAATGATTTCCAATTGGTAAAGCGGTAGACAAATCAGGTCTATAACAGACTGGTGCCCTTCCACAGTTATAACACAATTTAGACAAACTTCTGTGGTCAAGGCCTTAACACCCATCGGAGTTGACACTACCAAATCGAATGGTAACTTATGCACATGCATACCCAGGCGTTTCACACAATCATACGCAATGAAGGAATGACTGGCACCCGAGTCGAACAATGCTTGTAATAGATAGCCATTTAGAGAGATTTTACCTTGTATTAACTCAGGAGATCTACGGGCCTCCTCGTGGGTCATTGCAAACACTCGACCCTGTGTCTTCGGCCTCTGTTCGGCTCTCGGTTGCTGACAATCCTTAGCAAGATGTCCTGACCGCTTGCAGTTGAAACAAACCATCTCTCCCTGACAGTTTTTCCCATAATGTGATTTGTTGCAACGACGACATTTCTCCTCAGTCACAAATCTCTGAGACTCGCGACCCTTAGGCTGATAGGGCTTTTTGTCACCACTCCTGTATGAAGACGATCCCTGGCCTTTCCGCTTCTGAGCGGCATTACCCTTACTGGGTTCACTGCGGTGGCTAGTAACTCCGGCAGGATACAACTCTCTCAAGTTATTCTCCGTAATCCTGCACTGTTCAACCGCCTTGTTGAACTTAGTGAATTAATGCGTAGCCAGACGCTTCCTCAACTTCCGCCTCAGACCGCGAATAAGCATATCAGAACTCCATTCTTCATCATCCTTAAACCGGAGATAGGAGGAGTATCGGGCCAACCGAACAAAACGGGACAAATAATCGTCAAAGCTCTCTGTGTCCCCTTGCCTGATATTAAGGAATTCTGTTTCCTTCTCCAGCCGTACTGATTTGGGAAAGTACTTCTCGTTGAACTCTTGTTGGAACAGCTCCCAAGTCAATGGCGTCTTATTACTCTTCAATGTTGAGGCGATATTCCGCCACCAACGATCCGCATCACCTTCAAGCTTGTAGACAGCCAGTCTTGGCTTCACCTCGTCCGGACAACAAAGTACTTCAAATATTTTCTCCAGCCTATACAACCAATCTTCAGCCGCTTGAGGGTCGAACCTTCCTCTGAACGCCGGAGGCAGATGCTTACAGAATCTGGTAACCCAGTACTGAAGATCCCTTTCCTCCTTAACTGGCATCCCATGTGATTCCTGATTTGGGACAATGTGAGGTGGGGACTCTAGTGGTCGTGCTGATCCTTCAGCAGTATCCTCAGGTCGGGTCTCCTCTTGAGTTTCTTCCGCAGTAGACTGAGCCGGAACTTCCTTATTCTTTGCCTTCTCAGCTCTGAGCTCGTCTCTTAGCTCAGTGATCATATCCCGCTGATCCCTAATCAGACCCATCAATTCTTGCATTGCATCTGGTGGATTTTCATCATCGACCTCCACCACAGGGTCTGCACGCGGAACCTTGGGGCGTCCTCTAGTTTTCTTCATTCTACAAACAACTTGCCCCATTAATTCAACAGAAATGGTATGCACATATAATCACAAGCTTATAGATATCCACATCAATAAATCATATGTGTGCATACACCACAATCATTAACAGATACTTTTATATCCCTAAAACCAACTAAGGGATCTATCCTAGCAACCTCTACCCTTGCCAGGAACTACAGCTCTGATACCAAAATGTAACCCCCTGCCTTAATTAGCGTAATTATAATTCGATATTACTTAATTAAATGGGTTTAGAGACCGTCGAATAGTTCAAAACTCATTTAAAACTCCCTTTAATAGTAGGGACTTTACAAAATTTTCAAAACTTCTTTCCTATTCCGGTCTCAAATTCAATAATCGAATTTAATCACCTGTGCAGTTAATTTACATTTATACTTATCAGAGTAGATAACAAAAATCCCGGCAACCCCCGGGTTCCATTCATTCACTATAGGGTTATAATTCCCATATAGGGGATTACACAACTGTATTCCACTAATATTTACAATCCAAAAATAATTTACAGAACCCTGTCCAAAATGAATTATCAACATATCCAAAACAAACGTCCCTACAGGGTTCTATCCGCTCCTGGTAATCCGCTTCTCCTTGGAGCCACTTGCCCTGTCTGAAATGTTAGTCGAAGGAAAGAATGAGATTCGAGAGAATCCCAGTAGTAACAAAACAATTATACCACACATAAATACATAGCATGTAAGGAAATCATCATACAGCAGCAGTAGCACAAATCACACTCCACCCTCATCCCCTTTCTCCGCCGGGAAGGCACACTGTCCTAACCCGAACCGTTGTTAGCTACTCAGGGACTATTGGCGTGGCAGTGCATACACATAGCCTTATAGCTCATATAGCTATCTGGCTTTCACAAATGGCCCGTCGGCCCTCACAAATAGCCTTTCGGCTCACATATTCACATATATCACACCTCATCCTCATCCCCTTTCTCCGCCGGGAAGGCATACAACCCTTGCCCGATCTGTTGTTAGCTACTCAGGGACTATTGGTATGACGGTGTTTACACATATTCACAATGTCACAGCATACGAGTTTATCACAAATCAATGATAATACACACATACAATGCATCACATATGGTACGAAAGAAAAGTTACTACCTCGTTCCTTCCTGACGTTCTTCGGCGTAGTTGGCTCACGAGGGCGGCAAATATCAAAGCCTATAAACAAAATCAAGAATGGTGGATTAATTTCCTAACCCCAATTCCTACTTTCAAACACTTAAAATAGGTTCCATATGAGTCCCTTAAATGGTTATAACAAACTCAAAGAGAACCTAAAAGGATTGGAGAATTCTAGGTTGGAAATTGCTTTGCAAACTTACAAAGTGCTGAAAATTGGGTTCTGGCTGCAGCCAGGAATTCTCTGGCTGCGGCCAAAAACAGCACAGAAGTATTTTGGCTGCAGCCAGGACTCCTCTGGCTGCGGCCAAAACGTGCGCAGAAAGTTTTGCGCTGCAGCCAGAAATTTCTGGCTGCGGCCAAAACGTGCACAGAAAGTTTTGTGCTGGAGCCAGAATTTTCTGCTGCAGCCAAGGAACTTCAAAAATTCGTAACTCACTCTAGAAAACTTGAAACAAGGTGATTCCAAAGCCCATTGAAAGATATTCAAGTAACCTTTATGGGAAAAATATGTAAAATTATCCAGAATCACTACAAAAATCCAGATTTACCAAAAACCTAACATTGTGCCAAAACAGGTTCCAGTTTGGATGCCAAACTTTGGACAGTTCAAACTCCCAGCTCAAAAAGCGAAATGACACAAAATTTGTGTCCATTTTGAAGCTTGAGATGTGAACTTTAAGACTGGAAAGTTTCATAATTTTTCAACATCATTTGCCCAGTCAAAACGTCCACACCATCTGACTGCCCAGAACAGACTTACATTGGACAGATTTTCCAGATTTTGTCAATTGGTTCCAATGGTCCCTAATTTCAAATCACATACTATTTCCACACAATTTGGCTCAAGGAACACATTGGAGCCATCAAAATGACCATATTCATTATCCATTTAGACATGTTCCACAGAAATTTTAACATGTCCACACAGCATGCACACAATCCACCACAATGCAACTTCCTTCCATTCCAAAATTCCAAATCAACTCCCATGGCATAAAGACACAATTTAACACCACATTATACACAACACCCTAACAAATTCAAGCATTCAAATTAGGCCAATAATCAGGGCAAAATTCGAAATCCTCAAGACCAAGCCAATGACCATAACAATTATACCAAAAAGTATCAAATATTCACTTCAACTTCTTCCCAAAGCCATTTCTTTGATTCTCCTACTTTCAAATTCCCACAAGTTCTCAAACTCCACCAATCAAAAATATGAAACCATAGGAATAAAGCCCTCAACCTCATGAACAATTTTAATGAAGGTGAGTTGAGCATACAAGAACAAATCCTTACCTATCTTGAGCCTTCTTCTTTCTCTTTCCTTCAAGCTTTGAACGAAAATGGAGATGAGAGGAGAGATGAGATGATGATAATGAAGAAGGGAAAATAATCAGATTTTGGTCTCTACTTTAGCCCATTTGCCGACCTAAGTGGAGGAGAGAGGGAGAAAAAGAGGTTGAATCATTGACTTGATCAAAGGCTCACAAATGGACACTTGGCAACATCTTGGCCCTCCTTTCCTAACCTCACATAACACATGCACACACACAATTCCTCTCATACTCATGAATCCTAAACATTGATCTCAAGTTACCTATGAGTTTCCTCTTCGGTAACTGACCAATCGGTCGGTAATTTACCATTTTGCCCCTGATTATCACAATGCTTACAAAACTATCACCAAGCACATTTTACATTACAATTCACATAATATACTTCAAAAATGCTTATTTATCATTAATTACATCATTTGAAGTTATTAATCCTTGATTAGAATCCAGGATATTACACAGAGCGTTAGAAGTACCCAAGCATGATGGTCGTGTTCGGGGTACTGGTTCTGCTATCACCCCATCAGCATACTTTGGACGTCAGAAGCGCCCCAATAGAAGTGACGTTTCCCAGCTGCGTAAGGAGATGACTAGTTTAAAGCATCAAATGCAAGAACTTCAAGAACATATGCGCTAGAAGGAACAACGAGAAGAATAATTCTTAGAATAAATGTGTTTGATGCAAGAATAAAATGAGCTGTTAACAACGTAAATATAACAGTTGGTGCAGTGTAGGCCAACACAAAATGTTCCCTTCTTTGATAGCCCAAGTGTCAGAGATAGTTGCACTTCCATGCCTAAATTCCCTTTTCCTTTGGTAATTAATTTCTTCTCAACTTAACTTTATGTTACATTATAATTTAGCGAACTATAACATATTAACTCTATTTTCTATAGGGTGAATTTCAATGCAAGTTATATGTTGATCAAGCTTTCAAGCATGCGGTTGCAGCGGGTGCTGCCTACAACACTGATAAGGACACACTGCACAATTCACCGTTGACCGACAACACACTCCGAGTAAGGGTTGACATCTACACGAATAAAGACGCCCTCTTATCGATCCCATCTTAGGATGAAAATATAATGGTGAAAGATGTTGTAGGTGGCTATGTTGCTTGGCCAATAGGTCTTATTGAATCATATAAAAAGGTCATTCATTTACAATTCCCTGAACTTTTCATTCATACTTCTATCTAAAACTGTGATTTAATTTTCTGATTTTCACAGGGTGGACAGTCTAAAGATAAACAAATCCAACCTTATGGTAAGATCTCAAAGTGTTCGACAACACAACCCAAGTTGAAAGCATCGGCTAGCCAACAGAGCAAAAGAAGACTGGTCTCATATCATGATCAATTAGTATCGATTACACCACAACTGATTGGTGAAGGAGGACTGGAAATACGTCTTGAAAGACATATCTACAATGTTGGCGATCTAGTTGATTATGTTACTGCCGAGTTCGTGCACAACATATGTACTTGTGATTGGGTTAGTGCTTTAGCTATCCACATCTGGATAAGGTACTTGACCATTATCATTTATCACTGTTATTAATATTTCTCATTCCATTACTTTTGTTTTTCATGACACTGTTTGTTTTATACCAGGCATTTGCACTATGAGATCTTAATGGATACAAACAAGGTCCAATTCGTACTTGTCAACCCTTATCTCGTTGGCTACCATAAGGTAAAGTAGATATAAATGTGCAGTCTAATGATCTAAAAGATTACTTTAGAAAAAAAGCGACACCAACTACACTATTTTTAGTGCCATACAATGCGGGGTAAGTTATTAGTGGTACAATTTTTGTTTTTATTGTTTAACTTTTATCATACCATGATTGTTGAAACAAATTTTTTAAAATATTTTAGGTTCCATTGGATATTGATAGTTATCAATCCAGCGGAACCTTCAGGCCCTCACATTTACTATGTGGATCCTCTAAAAAATGATCTTCCACAAAACTGTTCTAATATGTTACTATTGTTCAATAGGTAAACGTACATGCATATGTGTAAATATTTGCATATGTGATTGAATAACCAAAAGTAATCAGTTTCTATTTGTTTTGCTAGCGCATTGACTGCGTATTAGTGCTCTATATCCTTAAGCTATTCTAAAGCTACTAACCATCACCTTAGCTATCCTTGGAAGAAGATACTAGTACTTATACATGAATTTACTCAAACTTTGTTAGTAAACAATTTTTATTCATAAACAAAGTTAAATATTGCATTATATTTTTGCAGTGCCCTTTCTAACCCAATGACAATAATTGTGGGTATTACATCATGAAATTTATGAAGGATGTAATTACGCATGATCAACCATTTATTCCTCAAAAAGTAAGTCATTTAGTTGCACTTCATATTGTGTTTTAATTAAATTTAATTAGTGCCTGATAATTATGTTTTACTAATTTTAATTTGTTTTAATTTGTGGCTGATTGTATATATGTGTAATATTATGAAGACCAACATTGTGACACTTTGACTGACCATCAGCTTAATGAAGTGATTGAGGAATGGTGTGAATATGTGTTTAGGCAAATATTTGGGTAGCTATACTATTTAATTCACTAGCTGGTCTTTATTGTGTTGTTTCTTGCCAATTGTTGTATCATGCATGTATTCAAGTTGAATTTGTTGTATTTCATTCATGTACAATATATTGTATAACTATTTTATGTACTAATTTAGCTCATTAATTATATGTTTGTATCATTTTAAAGTTATCTATCATTGTTGTTTGCTTTTCTTCATTCTGTTGTACTGTGGATATAGATACAAAATGTTTAGACCATGCAGTGTGCAATACTGTAATTATGGCAGATATAAACAAAAAATACACAAAAAAAGAGTTCCTATGACGCTTCTTTAAACAAGGGCCACAGGAAGAACCCAAAAAGAAAAAGTTGAGAACCCTCCTGTGGCACTTCCTTCTGTCGCACTTCCTTAAGGAAGTGCCACAGGAAGGGGACCTCTTGTTACGTCGAGGTCTAGTCTCTTGTGGCCCTTGCTAATGCAAGCGCCACAGGAGACCCCCTCTTGTGGCCCTTCCTCCAACAAGCACCACAGGAGGGTATTTTTTAAAAAAAATTCAAAATGTTGTGGCACTTCCAAGCTCCACAACTTTTTTTTAGTGCCGTCCAGATATATGGCACTTCTCTAGCGCCACAACTAATACAATTATAAGTGCCACAACTTTGCTTTTTTATAGTAGTGTTTATTCTCTTTTCATGTATTCAGATTGTGAGGCTATAATATACCTGAATTAATTAACAATAACACAAATTTATAATTAAATAAAATAGTATGACTTAAAAAATAAATATTTAAGAAAAAGAAAATTTGATAGAATATATATTTTCTATATAATTATAAATTTATATTTTAATTTAATATATCAGATACTCAATTATATTTCAATGTTTTAGCTTCGTAGGAGCTTCTGTGTTTTCTAAAAAAAATTCAAAAATATATTGATATAAGAAATGATTTTATTGATTGTTTATTAATTTCTCTAAGAGTCAGTATTCCTAGTTCATTTTTTGAATTTCTGAGGCAACATTAAGCAATAGCAAAACTAAAGTAGTAAATGACGAGTAATATGGGATTCCTTCATGAATTTTTCTAATAGTGGGTGTTCCTACTTTATTTTTAAAATTTATGAAACAATAGTAGGTAACAGCAAAAGTAAAGTAGTGAATAGCAAATTTGTGAAACAACTTTTGTTTATAAAAATTGACAACTACTTTTCCCCCCAACTTTCTCTATAATAAATAATATGAGAACATTAAGTTCTCAACACCACTTAATGTTCTTCACACATTTAAATATTTTGGACTCCTTTATACACTTCATACATAGATTGATGATCATCAAAACAACCCTCCATTGAAATATATCTCTCTTTTTCTCTATCATTGTCTCCTTCAATTGTTTTTCCATTCACTTCATCAACATTAGAGACTTACAGGGTCCATACATGTGGTATATGATGTTGCCCAATGGCCTCATATAAGTGATGACATCATCTAGAAAGTCTTGAAGAAGGGATCTCATGTACAATGTTCCCTACCTGTGAATTTGACTATTAGTATCATTGACCAAAACAAAAGAAAAGAACTTGACTGTTACGAGTAGCATCATCGACCAAAACAAAAACCATAAAAGGTTTGCTAGTCAAAGAGGGTAAAACCCCTTACCAGTTGAACTATGCACTAAGTGGTGACATGTATTCCTTAATAACATTGTTCAACGGTGGCAAAAACAAAAGGTGGTATGATTGGCAAAAAAATTAGTAACATTATCCAAGGGAAATCCTAGATACAATCATAAAAATGCAAGGGGGCTCAAGTGTTCATGAAATAGTGAAAGCAAAAACGAGCATGAACACGGCCGAATGTGTTTATCAATCTTTCTGCTACCATTGCATATTCCTTCAAAAAAATAAAAATATTAATAGAACACTGTAAACATGAGGAAATAGCTTAAGAAAAAGAATATGCCAGGATGGATTACATTTTTCAATCTCATTATCACAAGATCACAAAGTAAAGAAACAAGGGTTTGTTTGTCTCTCTTTTTTGTTTTAGAAAGAAACGAATAAATTTGCCATTATGTCAGATATGTGGAAAAGATGAGGAAACATTAGAGCATGCTTTCTTTTTCTGTCCTTGGGTGAGGGGAGTGGGGTTTGATTGCTCTCTAGCTATTAGAATGGATAAGGTGAATATTTTCTACTTTAAAAAACTGTGCATTGATTTATTTCTTCTTAACAAAAACTTTAATGCATCTGACATCACTCTGACTATACGGATGTTGTGGCTTATATGGAAGAGTAGAAATGATTGTGTTTTTTATTGCATGATATTTGGGATTTCTTGATATCTAAGGCAGATTGGTCTTTTTGGTTCTCTTCTAGAGAAGGGAACTTAAGAGCATATCATATTGTTATGGGGATCCAATGTGTGTTTGGGGAAACTTTTAAAACTATAGTTTTGATCCAAACCATGGTTTTAAAGTGAAGTAGCCAAACATCCTTTCAAAAACCAAAATAGTTTTTAACCCTAAAAAATATGGTTTGGGTTAAATACTTATCAATGGCAAGAAAACCATGGTTTGAGAGTTGAAAACCATGTTTTTCCAGCAGCTTTTTTTTTCCTACCTTTTTGGAAAGCCATGGTTTTAAAACCTATTCTCTAAAATCATTTTTTCTCTTTTTGTCCTGAAGTTATTCTTCAAAAGTTATTCCAAACGCACCCTCAAAAGGGTTATACTTGATTGGGTGGTTTGAGGAGCCAACACCTCTTCTTGCTTGTGTCACTGCCAAGGATGCTGAAGATGCTTTTCATACCAATTTTGGTTTAGGTTGCTGCAATTTTACACGAGATGGAGTTGGCTGACTATGTGGAATTATATTTGTTTTTGTTTCCATTAGGTCTACTTTTGTCTTGTATAATGTATAGTCTTCTCTCTTTTGACGGGATATGATGCTGTTGCATTGACTTTTTATTTTTTTATTAATAAAATAGTTTTTTTTCAAAAAGAGGTAAGGGAACCGATACTATCAGCATCATCTTTCTCCTCATCTCTCAGAATCTTCATATCCTAGTGGTCCAATCTTATAGAGAGACACATCATGAAGTATTTTAAATTGCATCCAAATCTTCCATCTTGGTATAATCCTGACCGCCCATATTTGATGCCTTTTAAACAAAAAAAAAAAAGATTCATGTTTTGTTGGCCCTGCTTGGCGGGAAAGCTTCATTCAAGGCAATAGGGTCTGGTTCATTTGAATATCATATAAGATATACTCATATTGATGGATTTGAATAGCCACATGCTATTCTATTTGGCTGCTTTTGCAATTGGCAAAACTTTGTTTATCTTTTTAAAGGTCGTCCAAGTGGAGGAGTAAAAGAGACGGGTTGAACAATACATTCTCCAGTCCAAGAGGCAAGGTAAAAAAATAGTTCAATATAATATCTGGAGTGTGGAGTGTGAAAGTGTCCAAATACATTGATATTGCAACACTACTAGAGAACACGTATAAACCATAGATATGCTTGTCTACTAAACCTCTTTGGTGCAAGTAATTATTAGTTAAACTCAAATCCTCTGGTATTGTTTCTTTTGTTCCTCAGCACCATTGTCACTGGGAGATGTATTTAAAATAGAATGGCCTTGCTATACGTAACTGTATTTTATAAAAGATGGTATCATTGTTGTAGGATGCTTGTGCATGATTTTGAAGAAAACCTTTACATCTTGTTGCATTTGTTATACAATTTTTGTGAGTGGATTTTTTTTTACTTCTCTATTTAAATGTAGCTTTTATTGTTTAAGGTTTGCAATGGTTTTTTTAAGTTTGTAATTTATCATCTTTGGAGAAGATTTTGTCATGTATGTGGGATAAATTTATTTTGATTTATAATGCTTGAGAGTGAAACCCAATAGTTGAGAATCAATACATAGAGATAGAGTTGGGAATCAGGGCCGGCCCTTGATGGGCCAGGCCTAAAAGGGCCAGCCCTTTTAAGTTTGGGGTAAGAAAAATTGTTGTTTTTCAAGGCCTGGCCCGAGTAAATACGATGCAGCAAGCCGGTCCACAGGGCTGGAAGTTCTTTTCACAAGATTTAACTATATTTTCTATTTTTTTTTTTCTTCAAAGAAATATAATTAGTAAATAATAATTAAATTTTTAATTTAACACATAAATGTTGTTAATATTAAGGTTTAAACAACACGCCTCATGTAATAAATAAATAGAGTTACTAATTCATAATCAAAGGTAAAATAGTGTCCACAAATAACTCACACAAAGCATAAGAAAGCAAGGAGCTAACCACTCTAAGCAACATGAGTATGATGACTATTATTTTCATCTTCTTCGCCGCTATTATCAATTTCAAGGAGATTTAATTGTGCTTCGGTTTGAGTAATAGGCTATGCTTGAGGGTTAAAAATATCAAGAATTTCTTCTCCCACATAATGAATACATCCATAATCTTAATCTGCAACAAAAATAAACCAGAATCATAAATTCACAGTATAGTCCTTATGTATGTGTAACTAAATGGATAAATAATTCTATAACAAATACAAAAATACATATAAATTAATAAATTACCATCATATGTGAATCTACTGAGTCGCCTGCCGGAGAGCCAGCCAAGGAAGGGACAGTTCTGGGGCACAATGGATGTTGGAAGTCGATCACAGATTCAGAGCATAGAGGAAGTGAGATTGAGACTGAGAGTGAGAGTGAAATGCCATGGGAAATTTAGCAATTTTAGGGTTAGGGTTTTGGGGAGGAGGGGCACGGGCAGGGAGCAGGGAAGCAGGGCAACTAGGCAGCGAGGCAAGGCAAGTAAAAAAAATTAGCGGGCTTAAACGGGTCGGCCCTTTTAAGCCCTTGATCCTATAGGGCTGGTCCTTTTAGATCTGACTTCTTTTGAAGGCTCAAATTTATAAGTTGAGCTCTTGACTTAAAAGGGCTTATTTCCCGACTCTACATAGAGAAGAGGGGAAATAACCACGGTCCACAACTCAAATAAGGCATACACTTTTTTTTTTGCTTTTCACCTTGCAATAAGGCATACACTTTGGAGTTTTTTAACTACATAAAGACATTTTAATATAAAAAAAACCTACATAAAGACATTCGGGTTTGTTTAACAACAATTAGAAATCTTTAATTCAGCCTCTTGACGAAATTTCTAATTAAGTCTCTTGATATGATTCAGAATTTATTTAAAATATAGATTTGAATTTATATTTTGATATTTTAGTTAAATTTAATTGGGATTTTGTTTTTTGAAAAATAAGATGACAACAATGAGTGAATTAATTTCTGGCAAAGAAAAAAAGAAGGATTAAATTAAAATATTGTTGAGATATTTAAATTACAATGAGAAACATAACGTTAGCAAAAAGTACAATGGGGTCCGCATTCGGTGCTCATCACAGTGATGATCACTTCATTTCTCATCACTTGAAGAGATCTGAACCCTTTATAAATTTAATTTGACAGTCCACATTTAAAATTTTTAATTTGTAATTTTTAAATGAATAATTAATTTTTAGGAGAAGTAATAGCTATAAGATTATCTTTATTTTAAATTTTATATATATTATAATAAGAATTTCTTTAAAATATAAAAATTAAAAAAAAGAAACATGAACCATCCAAAATTAATCCAAAAGATAGATTGATAATGAGGACATTTGTGCTCATCAAAGCGATGAGCACAAAATGCTAACAAACACAACGACAAACATAACCTCTGGCACGTTCGCATCTTCCCTCTGCAATTGCCATTGGGGAGCAACTTGTCTCCTTTTTCTTTATATCCGCTGCCATTCACTACTTAAAAATGGTGCCGTTTTCATCAATTCAAAGCTACTAACACATTGGCCTAGAAGGGCGATTGCACATGGCACACAATGAATCTAATAACCTAACAAATTTATCTCAATTTTGTGAGAAAATTGATTATTTTTTTAAAAAGTGATTTGTTAATCCTTATTAACTTCCCTTAATTATAACTATTAGTTCCTATATTCATAATAATTTGAATATAAGTTGTCACAAAATAAGAAAAATATTTTTTGAAAAATAAAAAGACGAAATAAAATTTATAAGTATAATAATCTAGGTTAATGTTCATTCAATACTCTTAAATATTTTTTAGATGTGCCTAACACATTAAAGTATTTTTTTTGGTATACTATTGCTTTTCAAATATAATTTTTATAGGAGTAATTTTAACCTCGCCATTAA
Organism: Inga laurina; assembly: GCA_963855925.1. Taxonomy (NCBI): domain Eukaryota; kingdom Viridiplantae; phylum Streptophyta; class Magnoliopsida; order Fabales; family Fabaceae; genus Inga; species Inga laurina. The sequence goes on along the minus strand of OY979709.1, from coordinate 45,494,146 downwards.
CTTCTCAAAAAGTCTAATGAAAGTGTATCCAGTACTCTACAATATTTTTTTAAGGTATTGAATTAGAAAAATACTTTAGGGAGAATCCCTGAAAAAGTATTTGAAATTTGGAAAATGACAAATGAGTTTTTTTTACTAAAAGTTAGTTAGAAAATGTCAAAACGTGACGAGGAATTCGCAACTTTTTTCTTGAGCAATGACTGATTTATCATTTCCCAATTTTCAGATATTTTTTTAGGGATTCTCCCAATAGTTTAACGGCATTGAAAGAACGTTAATCCAAGTTATTATACTTCTAGGGCAATGTGCATTGAAAAAACAATAAAATCAATTTTCTCACATAATTAAAATAACTTTGTTGGATACTTACATTTATTGTGTGCCCTGTCCGTCCTTCTCCCTCAAATAAAAGGACATTTCTTTTCTCTCCGTGGTTTGTCCGATTGAGATCTCAATAGTCCAGATTTAATATATTTTTATAATAATATTTTTTAAATATTAATATAATATTGATATTTTTATAATATATTAAATCTGCATCGTTGAGATCTCAATCAGACAGCCCATGAAAAGAAAAGGATCGTTCTTTTCTTTAAGGGAAAAGGACGGAAGCCGTTTCCGTACAATCACCTTCTAGGCCAAAGTGTTATTAGCTTTGAATTGATGAATTCGTGCTCGTTTGGAAGAGCTTATTTTTTAGCAATAAGTGCTTATAATTTGTGATTCACGGTATATGAGGTAAGTATGTGAGAGGAGTTTTTTCTCGACTTGCATAATAAGGACTTATTTCTCAAATTTAAGCTCTTCCAAACACACCTGAAAACGGCATCGTTTTTAAGCAGCGGATACAAAGAGAAAAGGAGACAAAACGGCTCCCCTGCAATTGCTCCATCTGAAACCCGAGCCGCATATATATATATATATATCAGCATCATCGTCAGAGAAAGAACGGGGAGAGCCGCCGGAGAGGGATGGAGAAGTTGATTTATGTTCACGTTCTCAGGTTGGGAGAATCTTTGAACGAAGGATTCACCGATTCGAGGTTCAGGGATGCAACGAACGATTGGTATGTGATCAAACAAAGAAAGGATGGTAGTGAAATGACGCGGGTTTTTGAAGATGTAAATCAACTGAATTACCCGGGTCCTGCTCTTTTGTACACCGGCTGTGAAGTGATTGGTTCCCGCATTTATGTGATCGGTGGGCTCAGTGTCATATGTCGCAGACGGTATCAGATCGGTGATGCCGAGGCTTCCAGGGAGGTACGTTTTCTAGACACCCGAAATCCAAAAGATGGTTGGAGGACTTGTTTTACTTTACCATTCACTCTAAGTAGTGGTGAATCTGTCGCTGTCGATAGTAAGTGGTTGTATCTTTTTGGTGGTAATCGCCATGATGGTCGTTTTCCGCAAAAGCCCTGGGGTTATGCTGTGAATGTCGATGACAGCAAAGAAGATGAAGAACGAGAACGAGAAATTATCCAACCTGGTAATTCTGTTTATGCCCCGGTTTTTTCCGGTTGTTTATCCCCAGGCACACTGGTCTGTTATATGGGGATTGAAGGCGCTTTTTATGAACTAGATTGCATGAATAACTCTTGGACTGTCTATCAGAAGGATTTACCTTACAGTTCAACAGAGTTAGCACGCTGCACCGCGTTTGCGGTTTTTGATGGGATTCTTTACATTTATGATTCCCATAACATGAAATTGACTTCCTATGATATTCGTAACAAAAAGGAACTTTATGTGGTTGATCTTCCGTTTGATCTTGATGATGTCGTCGAATTCATTGTCCTTTCTAAGGATAGGTTCTGCATTATAGAGTATATGAATGTTCATATTAATGAACTCCACATCTATTACACAAGATTCTCAGTTTCTTATGATACACACAAGCCCATTGTTGCCCTTGAGGAGGGGAAGTCTTTCCATGTCAATGGCTGCAGATTACTCAATGTTGTGGCTGTGTAAGTCGGTTCTCTTTCTTCTATGATTTGGCCTAAAAGCGTTCCATCACTTCCAGTTGATGGTCACCGAGAAATATATTTTGAAATTTGCTTTTACTTCATGTTTGCACACTCCCTTTGTTTTCATTTTTTCCATTAATTTCTTTTATGGATTTGTTTTTCTCAGTAAAGCATTTGATAGTTCTTTTGAGTTTCACACAATTGATGGTGGTGATGGTTCTTGTTGTTATTATTATCATTTAAATAAGAGCTTATGCCTGGATTGGATGTGAAACTTTAGTCTTTACCAATCGTTTGCTCTTATTATAGTTATTATTTACCAAACTTCTTTTTTAAGCCAAAAAAGATAAAGTTTTGTACTATTATTTAAGTTTGGTCATTTAGCTTATATTATTGGTTAGTTTGCCTCTATAAGAATTTATGTAAGTTAAAAGTTTCCCAGTAAATTGCAAATTTTAATTTGCTGGAAAAAACATTTCAGTGCTGAATCGTCTCATTTTGGTGAATGATCAGAAATGACCACTAAAGCTGTAGTGCGCATTGTACATGTTTAATGGTGGTCAATGTTCAGATGACAATTGCTATTGAAATGATGTTGTTGGTTTCTTCCACATCAGTACCTATCTCCCTTTTTATTTATGCCCAACATTTATTGATTTTATCCTTGCTTATAGTGATCCACATTCAGATTTGGCGAATAGCTCAAGCTGCAATAGTAGAGTTGATACGACTGGTCCACTCAAAAAACAAAGAGTTGATATGGCTGGGGGAGAAAAGCCTATATGAAAGCTGTGTGATCTTCGTTTGAGGTGTGTCAAGCCAAGAATTCGGGCTTATCTTATGATCTTCTTGGTTTAAGTGAAGGATTTTTCTTAAGTGCTCCTCTTTGAATCTTCCCGTGTTTCATTTCCCTGTTTTTCTTTCTGGCACTCGCTTTTGTTGGTGGGATGTATAGGTATCTACTGGATATTGCTCTTCTGGCTTGTTTTTTTGGATATTAGGTTGCATTGCTTGCCAAATACATTTTAACATTATAAATCATATAAGTCCATTGTTAGACTAACAACGCCATTTCTTAGGTAGTTCTTGTGGAATATTTTCGGGGCAGTGATATGTTTTCAAGATGTCTGAGTTTCCTAAAATTGCCATTTCTTAGGATAAGTTTGGATCGAGAGAAAAGTGAGGGGAAAATACAGGAGAAAATACTAAGAAGGACAACTTTAAAAATGGTTAAAAAAAAAAATTAACTATTTTTAGGAGCTTTCCCTCCTAGTATTCTTTCATCCTCAATTATCTCTTGATGCAAATGAAGTTGATTCTTATTCTAAATTAATATGAATTGTCATTTTGGTATAACGTGTCATTTCCTGCACGTTAACTTGTTATTACTTGTAATTCTGCCATTAACCAGGTCAAATACCATGTAATGCGGTCATATAAGTTATAAAATATAGGGTCAAGACTCAGACAATTCGAGTGATTTTCCAAACTTATTCATTACTTCTTATGATCACTTGAGTGTTCTTAACAATCTCTTCTCTGTTTATCCCTGTTTTTAGCTCATATACACAGAACCCTATAAAAGAAGAAGATGGCGAGTTGTTGGGGGTTATGACATCGGAGTTGTTGGCAACCGAGAAGAAGATGACGAGTGCTCAAGATTTCACTATGTTTTTTTTCTAGTTTATCTCAACTCATGGCATTGGAGTTATTGATATTGTTTAACTTTTGGTACTTCTCATTTTTTGACAACAGGATTTAATTCAGAGAAACACAAAATATTAAATGTTGTGGACTATAGCAATCCAAGGCCACGGATCCAGGGTTGACCAATGGCATCGATGACGACAGAGAAGATGAATGGTCTTGAATGCGTTTTAGCGCCATTATCACGCCTCCCTCAACGCTTTTCAATTTCAAAACTTTCAGGGTCACGCACGTCATTTTGTCTCGAATTCTAATATTTCAGTTCAGACACTCGCATTGATCTTGGATATGGAATTTTGGAACACCTTTGCGTCTTTTATTAATTTAAAAGTTCTTTTTGAGGGGTTTTCCCTAAAAATTTAGCACATCATCTCACTCAAAAAGAAAAAAGAAAGAAAAAAGAAAATAGCACATCTTGTTTGGTACAACCCAAGGTATTAAAACTCGAATCGGGTATTGAACGGATTGGGGTACTAGGTTAAGAGTAAGTATGTCAGATTGAGATCAAATCGGAGCTAAACCAGGACCAAACCGATAAGAAATTAAAAATTTTAAGCTTATAGTATGAAATTCTAAAGGAAAATTATAAATTTTTTTTTTTAAATTTGAACCCAGACTGGGCCGGTTAGCCGGTTTCCGGACCGGACCAGCCGGTCCAATCCGGGTTCCATAACTTTGGAACTACCAATTAAGGGCCTTTTTGGTACATATTTTTTGTGGAACTACGTGGTCCTTTTTTATCCTCGTCCCTCTCTCTCTTGATCAATAATGTTTTGGGCTCAAGATACAGAAAGGGCATTCTAATGAAAAATGAAAGGTTAGTTTAACAACCAGTAATTCAAAATGTACGAGTCAAATGGGGAAGATCACATGGAACTTGAGAGTAACACTTTTTGCTATTAGACAAATAATGCATCTCAGTGCCATCCCTCAACAAATTTTGGTATTTCACGTGATATTTAAATTAATAATAAAGAAGTGTACCGTTATTATTAATAATAAAAAAGGTGTGTGTATGGTTATTAACATTCAAGTAATAATTAACCTCTATATAACTTAATGAACAAATAAAAAATGTACCTGTGATCATCTGATGAAACTCTATATATAAAACCATCTTTGTCATATCAAGCCTTTCACTCATTACCCTCCAACCCCAACAACACCAATTCCACTAACAGTATACCGACCAAGCTTCACCAAGTAGTGATAATGGCCATCAGAGTCGCAGACCGGAGTTTTTGCTAGTGGTGGGACAAGAAGATGAAGACTATGAGCTGGGTCCCACAAGAAATGATGGCCCATTGGTGAATGGGGTGTGAATATTGGATTAGCGATGATGAACGGATGGAACATATTTATAATGGTCTGTATATAATGGATCATCCCCTCTCTCTCGAAATTGTTGTCATCAAACTCAAAGAATTGGAAGAACTTGTTTCTATGGGGCAGCTTGAGATTCCTACTAATATTAATTAATAATCAAATCCTGGTGGCCAACTAGAACAAAGATCTCGTATGGTCGTGGTCTGCCTGTTCTACTTAAACGGCTCCATCATCGTCCCCTTTTTACTTCTAATTAACTATAAACACAAGTCATTAAGCCTTTTTTTTAATAAATGACCATAAAGAGTGCCCAAGTTGATATTTACATCTTGAGCTGATATTTTTACCTAGGTACTTAACAAGTTCGTGTGGTGTCCTAGCAAACCTAAATTGATCATAAATATAAGATCAATATATTTTCTCTCCCTATATTTATCATTTTTTCTTAAACTAATTTATTAACCTATAAACTAATATATAATGTAATACTTCTCTGACCTTTAATAAAAATAAAATTGAAACAGCTTTTTATTTAAGACATATTTAATTGAATCAACCTATTTTACTTAATTCTAATGAGGTGGTTGACTGTGACATATATTTTAGACATAAGGGCATATATGTTTTTTTATTTTAAATGGATGAAGTTAATTAGTTAAGAGCATAGAAAATTCTGCAATTTTAAGATTATTTTATCGAGACAATTTATTTTCTATGGTTCGAATGAATTAATTAGAAGTTTTAATCCTATGAAACACACTTGTTGAGAAAAGGCGAAAATCGTTTGAACTGTAAAAAACTTATTTGGTATGAGGAGAGGGAAGGAAGAATTTTTTTGAGTTGGATTTAAGAAAATAAAATTATAAAAATGGATTTAAAATTTTTTAATTAATTTCTTTTATTATTTTATCTTACATATTCTCTTTATTAAATTTTGGGATAATTAATTTTTTAGTCCTTCAATATTTAACTCTTTTTTTGTGCCGTCCTTTAATGTTTAACTCACTTATAAGTTATGAATCAGTCTTTCAACTTTTGACTCGTTTATGACTCAGTCCTTCAACTCTTAGATTTTTATATTATCCCTATTGAGGGGATTAAGTTATAAGCTAGTCAAAAGTTCAGAAACTGAGTCACATTAAGTCATAGTTGAGGGATCGAGCCATAAATGAGTTAAAAGTTGAAGGATTAAAAGATTAAATTTTATAACCTTATTTCTTCAATTTTTTTTAAAATCCAACTCATAAAAATTCCACTACCCCCTCCAAAACCCTATACCAAACATACCCTATCAAAAAGGGATTTTACCCCTAATAAAATAAAATAAAAAAAGAAATGACTTTTATGTTTAATACTTGGTTGATTATGTTAATTAATTAGATGACAACGTGCTAAATAAACATGAAAAAATGATATATACAGTATTTTAAAACTTACAGGACAGTTGAGAAGTTTTGTAAATGACTAGATCACAATTGGAAATCTAAAAATTGTCCGTTACTATATACTCATCCCTAGTTACATGTCATTTCTCACTTTCACAACAACATTTAATAACATTTTTTCTGTTTTGCCCTTGGAATAAAATAATATTTTTGGTTTAAATATTTTATTTTGTTTTTAAATTTTAAACCTTATTTTTGGCTTTTTTTTTTTTTTTGGGGAGATTTACACTTAGGTCCCATGCAAGGAAAAAAATGAAAAAATAGTCCCTATAGATTGCAAAATGAAAAAATGGTCCCATGGAGTTGTCAATACAGGCTCCTGGAGTTGTTAATGACAACGCAAGGAGCCTGTATTGACAACTCCATGGGACCATTTTTTCATTTTACAATCTATAGAAACTATTTCTTCATTTCTCCTCTTCCTTAGGACTTCACTGTCATTCTCCCTTTTTTTTTTCTCTTTTCTTGGTTTTTCTTAAACATGTAATTTGATGTATTAAAAAAAAAATGTGGGGCTGCGAGGCACACTAACCCAAAACCAAACAATGCAACGGGCTCAATTTTTGAACCAAATGCCAGATTGGATCCTAAAACTGACACAATTTTGGGTCATGTTGACAGGCTCAAGTTGGACTGAGTTAAAAGAAAACCTGAGAATTATAGAGAGAAATCAGGAGGAGACGAATGTTAAAACAATTAGGGATGTTAAAACAATCAGGATTAAGATGTAAATTTATCAATGAAGTTTTATTCGAGGAGTATCTGACATAAATATCTTTTAGAAAGAGTAAAAATACCAATGAACAATTAAGAAGGGGCAAAAATACCAATGAACAATTAAAAATGGGCATCCACCACAAAAACCGTTAAATCCGTACTAACGCTGATAGGGGTTTTCTTCTCTTATAATTTAACGCCGTTAGTACGGATTAACGGTTTTTGTGGTGGATGCTCCTTTTTAATTGTTCATTGGTATTTTTGCTCATTTTAAAAGATATTTGTGCCAGACGCCCATCGGACAAAACTTCATTGATAAATTTGCACCTTAAGCCTAAAAAATTATCAGTATAATTGTGACTAAAAAAAATCAGTATAATTGTGTTTTATCACAGAAATGAATTTTAAAAATATTTTGGCGAATGACTAAATGATGGAACTATTTCTTTCTTAAATTTGGATCCACTGAGAAAAATTTTAACTTCATATAATACATATATGCAAAAAAAAAAGTTAAGATTGATTTGTTATAAAAACAAGAAAGTATAAGAGATTGAGATAAAGGGAATGAAGAAATACAAGAGAAAAATAGAGAACAAGGAGGGAGTGATTCTTATTCATTTGGATGCAAACAAAGTGTAGTACATAGTGCTCTATTTATAGGCCCTCAACTACAACTAAGAGTTACACAAAGTAAATGGCAAACTTTAATCCTCATGAGCACACACATTGTAACCTTTGAGTTATATGCATGAAAACTCCTAAAGATCATTCATTGGAGAGGTTATAGGATGTAGAAAATGAAAGGTCAAGAGTTGGGAGCTCATGGACATTCACCTTAATTAGTATTTTACAACACTCCCCCTTGGATGTCCATAAAAAAATATTGTGCCTCATTAAAACCTTACTAGGAAAAACCCAATGGGACAAAAACCTAGTGAAGGAAAAATAGTACACAATACAAATTGAAACTGCCTCATTAAAAACCTTACCAGGAAAACCTCGTGGGACAAAACCTTGATTAAGGAAAAGAGTACAGCATGGTCTCTATTTCACACGACGATAATATCGTATTTACTCCCCCTGATAAGAACATCACTTTTACTTCCCTGATAAAAACATCACTTCTAATGTATTGTTGAGCATATCATTCTTTTAGCCACCAAACTATGAATGATACATTGTCACCAAATATTCTGCTAGATGTATTCCTCTCACATATCTTCTGGATATGCTAAAATATTAGTATATTATGCCTTTATATTATTCATCGTGAACAAAATAATATTATATAATATGTTAATATGACTATCACACCAAATCTCATTTTTGTTATCCAATGTGCACTTGCAAGAACTAATTTTTATCAATAAAATCATAATAGATACAATATTAGCATAATACAAAAATATTCTCATAAAGTATAAGGTACTTCTAGACCATTAAATTCAATATATCTTTACAAATATTCTCATAAAGTATAAGGTACTTCTGGACCATTAAATTCAATGTATCTTTACAAGAAAATTCACCACGGTAAAAATATGTGATTTTGAAATCATTGATGCATTTGATAACTTGATCTACAAGTCAAGTAAAATGTAAAATTACTCATTTTTCTATAAATTTTTCAATCAATTATAGATGCTTGAATTATTTTCAAACTCGCACAACATTTTATATATAGAATGATTTTCTTGTATATGCTTCTGGCATTTTAGATCCTTCAAAGACTCTCATGTAATATTCACTATCCATATGCATATGCTATATATAATGATATCTAATAGACGCATTATTTTGTTTGCATATACTGCCAAACTAATAATATATGCAACAATTATTGTATCCACTACCAAATTTTGTACCTCATCATAATCATCATTAAACCTTGTGAAAATCTTTATTTTCACATGAATATTCATATATCACAAATAACTTAATATTTCAAATGTTTTGGACTACAGGTCCATATTTGGACTACAAGTCCATAAATTTCACATGCTGAAAGAACATTTTTCATTGCGTCATGTCCCCTTCTTCAGTTGACCAATCACCTTTTCTTCTACCGACATATTTATGTATAAGATCCTCATTTGATCACATGATATTATTACTAAAACTGTTATTGACAACTTTATCTTTTCAGTTCCATTTTTCTTGTTGTGACATAATTCATTGAGATCTCTTTATTACTTTCAGGTACCTGAACCTCTTTTAAGGGTTCTGCAAGTAGTTATGTATTGACCTCTTCTAGAGTGTCTGCCTCCTTAATATGATTATCTTGATTATTTGCTTCTTTCTTTTTTCTTTTGGAACTGATTATTCTCTCATACTTCGGGCATGTCGCACTTTCATTTATGCTGATTAGACCACTTATAGCTGGAATATGAGATTTAGTAATTCCCATTTAGGTTAGTAATTGCATCTGGCAGATTTTATGTAATATTTCATGAATGCAAATCAAATGAACTTCTGGTTCATATTGTTATATTCGAGGATCTATATTTGATAGTAATAATGCATTCTTTTTCTTTTCTTTTCCAACTATTTAATTTCTCCCCCTCATGTTAGGAAAACTTTGTCAAATGACAATCGACTAATCATGCAGTATAAGTCTCCTAAATCCATTTGTTTCCATTAGAAACATCCTTTTGTTTCATTTAGAGACAAACAAGAAGAAGGAGGTTCTTACCCAACATTTATCTCAATTTCCTTTAAATATCCATCTATGTGCATTTTGGTGAATCAATAGGAATGCATATTCAAACTTTTTAAGATGGAATATACTTGACTCCTGACCAAAAGCCAATTTTATCGGGAGAATTTGGTTCGCTAGTATAAGTGCTGCAATATGTAAGATCAAATATGTCAACACTGAAACATAAATTTTGTTCTCATAAGTATTAGTCTAGCTATTTATGGAGGCTTTAATGAATGAATCGTATAATCTGGAAATTGCGCGTAACATAATAATTTATTCAAATATTCTTGCAAACTTCAGGTTGCAAACTAATATTAATATTACATGTAACCATCTTATAGATGCATCTATCAAAATTATTGAACATTGATATGGTTTACATGATATTTGAATGGGCCGATACAAGAGTTTATTTATTTCTAGAAATATAGAGATCCATTCCAAATCATAGCTTGTGATACTCTCATAATTAAATTTCTTTGAGAACAAGCAGCACATGATAACTCTTAAATTATATAATATGTTGGCTATTTATGAAGAATCTTCTAGTTCTTCAATGGATGTCACACGTAATCTTTTATATATGACTCGGATGAATCAAACAAGTCATGCCAACATAAATTTATTTGGATCAGTAAACTACTAGTTTACTGTAACATGTTGCTTAACCAACAACAAACTTTTCAATTTCCATAAGTATTGATATAAAATGTCAATATGACATCCATTTTTTCAGAGATCAATAGATTTTGTGAGGAAGTATATGAGTAAACCTTTTCAATATTAACTCACACTTATATTCTAACAATCTCCCCCTCAAGTGTGAGTCATATAAATATACTTTCTTTATTTCTCTATTTCAAAGACAAATTTGTATATAGCAAATTAATAATATATCTTTCATTTCAAAACTCAAGTACTTCATAACTCACAGCTAATCATGAATTTCAGTCAATTGGGTTATCATTTAAACCCTGTAATAAAGTAAAACTCTAATGTAAATCTATGGGTTATAACTTTTCTTAATCAATTCTTCTTCGGCCCATAGAATTTAAGAAAAATCTATATTAGTTCTCCATGAACTATATCAATTTTGTTACATTTATGTTCTTCAGGAACTAACATATATTCTTGCACATATATTCTTACATATAATTTTGTTACTTGTTAATAATAATATGCTTTAATTTGCCTCTTTTGATGCATGTTTAAAATATGAAATGTTTAGAATTTTCACTACATAAAGAAATATGAGGAGATCCATAATCAAAATACATAAAGATCTTATTGCAATGAATTCTAATGTTTAGGGGCTAAAATTAATTTGAGAGAAATGTAAAGACAAATGCATTATAATATAAAATAACAAATACTTATTATATACATAGTCTTCTTTCAAATATTTCTTACTGTTTGATCATCCATAAATTTGACCTGCACTATATATATAATTCATGCACATTCCGAAAATGATTTTGTCTAACAAATTATAAACTATTCATTATGAATTTTCTCATAAAATTAAATAAATTCTCACTTTCTTAATTCAAATATGACATATGATTTTTTTCTTCACAAATGTCACATAAAACTAATTTGATTCTAATATATATCATATTATATATTATATCATGATTAATGCATGAAACTTGCACATATCATATAAAAATACTAAGGAATAGAAGAAATGTTAATACAATGAATTGGGAAATGAGGCAATACATTATCAATACTAAAATAGAATACAAATTGAAGAGTATTTGTATGCCTTTCAATAATGAAAGTTTGGAACTAAGAAAAATTGCATATATATGTAAGGCAACATAATAGTGCTCAAGAAGAGAAAAGAGATGGAAGACAAGGCGAAAATGAAAAATATGACTAATAATGAAAGAAAGTACCTTGATGTTGAGGTATATGAGTTGAATGTTTGTTGGGAAATCTTTGGTGCAACAGAGAAATAAAAGTCCCAAGAAGAAAATAGAGGTGGTAAAGTCCATTGATGTATGAATAGTATTTACATACACAATATACTTAAAATTACAAATAAATTGTACAATTATACATAAAGAAGGTAATTAAACAACTTAACTTTATAATTGAAGGTTATATGAATAAATATTGAAAATCATTTGATATGGGAGTTATAAGGATTAACCATGAGGTAGTTAGAATCCTAAAAGGCCATGAAATCAAAATATATCAATAATTACCAATAATGTTTAAATTTATAAATAAATCGGTACTATACTGAAATTTTAAAATGACCAATCATTACCTTTTATCTATTTGATTTCATATATCACTCATGTTGATATCACAATGTTAAATAATAATTTCTCTCTCACAAATTAATCACAATCAATTTAAATTTAAACATAAAGAATCAAAATCATATAGCCTTCAGGGCTTACAATTATCATATAGCCTTCAAGGCTTACAATTATTTATTTTGGCTATACAAGCTGATCATCTTTCTTCATAACTTATTGCTTTAAGCATCATAACTATTTTTTATATTTTTCACAATATTTCATGGTCTTTTTGGCTTCACATCCATTTTGATATTTATTTTCAACAAATTAGTACATATTAGTCTATATGACTTCTGGTCATATTATACCATTTTTCTATCCATATGACTTCTAGTCATAGTATGATATTTGCTCATAATTTTGATCACCTTAGAAATGTTATTATTTCCACAATTGTAGTTCAATAGCTAAGACAAAGTATTCTCAGCTTTCAACTATCGATTCTACAAATGCAATGTGATCATGTTCATTTTCACTCTTACATATTTTCTTTACTTTCAATAGCATCATCAATTTCTCCAAATATTGGTCTTCAGGACCACAGCAAAAATCTTGCAAAGTTTTTTTTTTTTTTTTTGTTTATTTGATATTTGAACCTTTAGCCTTCAGGGCTTTGATATTTGTAACAATTAAATCATCAAAATGCCAAAATTTTTCTTGTTAATCTTGCAAATTAATGAAACCAATAGCGTTTTTTCTCATAAGAGCTAGTACAAAAGTGATGTGACTTCTGGTCATCTAATCACGAAATTAAAAATATTATGGCTTCTGGCATCTCGATAAAATCAAAATACTAGAAAATAAATTAAATAAATTCAAATTCATAATCAAATATAAATAATAGATAAGCCCATGATCATATAAACCACATTACATGCTCAGTATGTTAATGTAATATAATAAACAAATGAAAATAAAATATTGATATAATGATATAACAATAATGTATTAACATAAATAAAAGAAATGTAAATAAAATAACAATAAAACAAGATGAAATAAATGACATAAAATAAAGAAACAAACAATAATATATAACATAAAATGTAAATAAAATAAAGAAATATAAATGTTAAATAAGTGTAAATAAAATGAAATAACATAATATAATAACATAAAATGTAAAGAATACTAGAATATAAAATAAAAATATATATAAATTTTGCATAATAAGAGATTAACAGAAAATGATAAGTAAAAGTGACAGGAAAGAAAACTTGCGAAGGATAATATAATTTCAAATCTTAGCCATGGAACCCGATGTATAAAACAATCAGTAAAAAAATCTATTTAATTCCATATAATGGCTTAGATTATCCTAGATATATGTAAAAGGTAACAACATGATGGATAAAAATAGATAACGTAAAAGAAAAATAATAAAAATAATATAGAACAATAGATTGATAATGTAGACTAGAAAGATAAAATAACATAGAGAATAAACAATACAAAACATAGTATGGAAATGAGAAAGTTAGAGAGTAGAAGAGATAGAAAACTAGACCATAGGTCTTTTGAGCGAATTCGTGCTGATAACGTGTTATAAAAACAAGAAAGTATAAGAGATTGAGATAAAGGGAATGAAGAAATACAAGAGAAAAATAGAGAGCAAGAAGGGAGTGATTCTTATTCATTTGGATGCAAACAAAGTGTAGTACATAGTGCTCTATTTATAGGCCCTCAACTACAACTAAGAGTTACACAAAGTAAATGGCAAACTTTAATCCTCATAAGTGCACACATTGTAACCTTTGAGTTATGTGTATGAAAACTCCTAAAGATCATTCATTGGAGAGGTTATAGGATGTAGAAAATGAAAGGTCAAGAGTTGGGAGCTCATGGACATCCACCTTAATTAGTATTTTACAACATGATTCAATATATCAAGAAATTTTCATAATTATATAGTACTCCTATAATATAATTGTATCAGAAACAATCTTCACAAATCTTTTTTTTCCCAAGGAAAACGGGTTTATATTTGGATGTTATGTAACATTAATACATTAACTGTATCGGTCAGCGTTAATTTTCAAGAATAATAAAACTGTAAGAAACGTTTATCTATAGGAATTAATTAGATGAAATGTTTCAAAACATTACAACTTTACAATAAATTGATCATATACACTTTTCCCATTATAAATCCCTCACAGCAGAGCATGATCAAAAACACATGAATCCTCAAAACATGAAAACCCTTGGGCCAGCCATGGTCGTTTTGTTTCTAACAGTGGTGTTAGCCACCGTGTTTTTACATACCGACGGCCGAAGAGTCTTAGCAGAGGAAAGCCCTCCGGGCATTGCGCCGGAAGGGGACGCCATGGCCAACCTCGACGATCATAACTTGGCGATTTCTCTTCAATACGGTGATCGTAAAATAAGTACTCGCTGCGTGGAAGAGATTTTAGAGAACATTTTCATGAAGAGTATTAGGTTTGTAAGTCCAGAATGTCTCCTTGAGCTAAAGGAAGCAGCACCAGGATACCACAACGACTTAGTCAAGAATATGTAGTGGCAATGAATAATTCTACGCCATAGATCATTAGGTGGTCGGTATTTTGTATTAGATGGTCGTTTTGACGTTGAGTGTTTGTTTTAAGCAGGATGTTGTTTTTGTTTATGGGTTGATAATTAGCTTAATTACCATGTTATTCGACTTCATTAACATGGTCGTCCTTTAATTAGTGTTAATTTCAGTTCCTCAATAATAATGCGCTTCAACATTGCATTTGTATTTTTGTTTTCCATGTATTCCTTTACTGTCTTACTGAGTTATTGGTTGGTTCTGACAATAATACCGCTTATTGGACTTAGTTGGCCCGATTCGTATCATCGAGCTAGATTTCGTGTGAAAAATCAATATTAATGTTAAGTAATACTCCCTCCCATTTTTAAGATAAAACATATTTAAGAAGTTTATATTGATCCTATATATAAGATAATTTTTATTTTTGTCATTTTTTTTTTTTAGTTTACCCCTATTGATGCTCCTTCAATCATGATCAAGGAGGAGAGGGAAGGAGGGAATTGAGAAAGATGACTAATGTGTTTTAGAAAATATATATCATATTAATTAATTTAATCAACTTCCTTAATCTAATCAAATTAGATAAATATATTTTATATTAAGGATCTGGGTAATATCAAAGTAAGGGTTTTTTTTTTGGATCTCTCCTCCGATATTCCAAGGCAGACAATCTTTCAGACATTACAACGGCCCTAGACTAATCCAGATTACTAATTGATAGTCACCTTGATAGGTGGGATAGTTGACCAATGACATTTTTCCATACTCAGTGGGATCGAACCCAAGGGCTTTTTTTAATGTCAACGGAGATTCATTACTCAAAAGAAACATTAGAAACATTTGGGGGGGGGGGGGGGGGGGAACAAAACCACATTATATAGAAAATCTGCTCTTCATCATCGGGATTAGATTCTCTTTACTTTTCCATCTCTCCCATCCTTTGTCCTAAAATTATGCGGTTTTGACGGCCAAAAAACAAAAATTGTGCGGTTTTGGGATATAAACGAGCTAGGGACGCCTTTTATTTTTTTTTAAAAAAATATCCATAACTGTTGAATATTTTTTTAATAGTGTTCAGTATCTCAAATTAATTTTGAGTATACTCAACATTCTAAAATATGTTTTCTGTGGCACCTAGTATCTAGCACCCATCACTCATAAGTATTTTCTTAGTAACATCCAGTATATTGAGCGCTATCAAATGCACTAAAAATTATTTTAGAATACTGGGTACTATTAAGAAAATACTTCCAAGTGATGGGTGGTAGACACTGGGTGCCACCAAAAAATATTTTTGGATGTTAAGTATACTAAAAATTAATTTAAGATATTGAATGTTACTAAAAAAAATATTTCATAGTGATAATAGATGATATTTTTAAAAAAATAAAAATAAAAAGCTTTCCTGCCTTATTTTTTCCCAAAACTATATAGTTTTGAGATAAAGGATGAGAAAGGATAAAGGAAAAAATCACAATCCTCCTCATGCTGCCTTCTTAAGAAGAGGAGGAGGTGGCTGATAAGGACATAACGATTACCATAAAACCTATGAGTGTATTTAGCTAGTTGATAAGGTATGGGTATGGTTGCTTGTAAACATATTTAATCACAACTTGCCAATCTCCATAAAGTTGATTTATTTTCTTGTTTTGGAAAAAAATATTTTGTTTTTTAAAATTAAAAATATTTTTTGGTTGTTAATTTTTAATTAAATTTTTTATAAAAAGGATAAAAATATGTTTTTTTTTTAAAACAAAAACGCTCAAAACCGCTTTTACTTGTTTTCCCCCTCATTTTTTGTTAATTTTCTTATTTATCATTTTCACCCGCGTTCACGGCGTCACGCTCTCACTTTCTTTTCAATTCTGTGAGTTAATTCTAAGAACCCAAATAGTAGATTTAGCGTATCATAATCCGCCTTCTATTGTTTGAGGTGGCAAAGGATGATAGATAGTCTTGTTTTTGTTTCCTAATAACGTATCTTGATTTCTTTAGACTAATAATGTGAATGAGATCATGCTTCCGTTCAGATGAAAAAACAAATAAATAAAATAACGGAGCACAATTTTTTCACATTTTTTTAGATTTTGAGGAGCAATGTTATAATGTTAAAAGTAAGATTGAACCTGTTCTACATGACATTTGGCTATAAAACATTACCCCCTCTTGTTCTAAATATAGAATTCGATTGAATTTTTTTGGAGAGATTAAAGAAGTTAAATGAATTATTTAATTATATTATATGTATATCAATTTATAAGTTAAGTAAAATAATTTAGAGAAAAAATGATTAATATAAATATTTTAATTTAATTAAATTTCTTAATATTTTTTAAAAAATTAACTATATCTTTTATTTAGGAAAGAAAATAATATCATTAGCTTATATATATATATATATATTTGGTACAGAGCTTTATATTCAGGAGTTCCTCTTTTTCCCAAGTTTTCTCGTGGGCCGGATCTATGAGAGGCCCAAACTACCCTATTGCGCAAGTCTTGCCATTACCGAATCTTAGCCTTTTTTAGACCTCCACATTTCTCGCTTGTGGTCTTGGATGCGATGAATATGAAGAAAAGTGCCAAAAGTCTGGAGCAGAGTGAATCCAGATGGATTAATTAGAAGATAGAGAGAGAGAGAGAGAGAGAGAGAACGAGATAAAATGCGCAGTGGAGTTTTGATGTGTAAATCAGTTTCGCTCATCTTCACCCTACCATCCTGTCTTTCTCGCACTCAACTTCGATCCAATTTCGTTGCAGCTCGCGCCTGGTCCCCTGCTGCTTCTAGGCTTCATCGGCAGATGGCCGCCGCAGCTTCATCCTCGCCGAACACGACCTCCGGCAATGTGAATGCTTCTTCTTCGACGCTTGACACTGCAGCTCCTTCTGCTTCCTCTGCCATTGATTTCCTCTCTATATGTCACCGCCTAAAGGTGCTCCTACTTTAGGTTCTTTGGCGATGCATGTTTATGTAGTTCTCAAATTTGTTGTCCAAAAGGAGAATCTCTGTTTCGGAGCTTTTTAGGATAGACTAAACGGATGCGATTTTGAAATGCTATACTCTCTCTCTCTCTCTTTTTTTTCCTTTTATGCTGATGTCAGTTTACTAAATTGTTTGCTCTAATTCAATTGGTACTTTGACTAAGCATATTTTTCTGAACTTCGAGGTGCCAAGAAGATTTTAAACATAGAGTACATATTTTGTAATCGTTAAATTTTTCGGTTAGATTTGTGCATTTTGATAAATGCAAGCTTAACCTTCGTGGCTTCATTTCGC
Organism: Inga laurina; assembly: GCA_963855925.1. Classification (NCBI taxonomy): domain Eukaryota; kingdom Viridiplantae; phylum Streptophyta; class Magnoliopsida; order Fabales; family Fabaceae; genus Inga; species Inga laurina. The sequence continues at coordinate 45,476,153 of OY979709.1, read as the reverse complement.
AATTATTGTCTGCGTTTGGCTTGTTGTTTATTGTCGTCGTAACTGCTTGAATTCTGTGTCGGAATTAGACAACAAAAAGAGCAGGATGGATACGTAAAGATGTTAAGGATCCAGAATCGATAGCGGATCATATGTATCGAATGGGCTTGATGGCTCTGATTGCTTCGGATATCCCTGGCATAGACCGAAACAAGTGAATTTCCCCTCCTCTCCCTCAGCTGTAATATCTTGACTGCATTTACAATATACATGTTGATTGTTCTATTGATTTTCTTGGGAGCACATATTAAAGTTCGAATGGGTAAAAATTCTGAGACCTAGTTGTCTATTATTTCCAGGTGTGTAAAAATGGCTATTGTTCACGATATTTCTGAAGGTATGATGCTTTGCCTTTGATTATCTATGACTTACTTATATTTGGTAAAAATCGTTTTATTAAGTGGCCGAGTATGGGTGAATTTGCATGGGAAGTGATGAAAGCAAGGTAGAGAATGAGTGAATGCATAAACAAATCGGGGTTGATTATATGTAGCTTATAAAAGAAATAAAACTGTGTTGCGAATGAACCATAGAAATTGAGAATTTTATTCAGTAAATTGCCCCCAAGACACAGACACTCAGATACAGAGCTTTTGTATTTAGCACATTCTACTCTCTGAGAGGAAATACCTTGAAATCTACATGAAAGAGTTGGATCCATTTGTTGAAGCCATTAATTTGCTGCATGCTCACTGAATGGTGTAATTTTTTTAGCATTACTAGTCTTCTGAAACAATATTTAATAATGATAGAAAGGCGCATTGTTTTGGTATCTCAAATTTAATAATGATAGAAAGATACATTGTTTTTGTTTTGTTTCGACTTTCTTGTATTTCAAATTAGTGCAGGCTAATCAGTGAGCTTATAATACCATTTGCATTTCTGCCCTGTACCTTCTTTTGGAGCTAATAGTTGATACTCTTTTTTTTCTTCATATTTTTTATAGCTATTGTTGGGGACATTACCCCGTCAGATGGTGTTTCAAAAGAAGAAAAGAGTAGACGAGAACGTGAAGCACTTGATCATATGTGTAAAGTGCTAGGTGGAGGATCTAGAGGTACTTCCACCTCACTACAAAAATAGTTTGTCAATGATTGAATTTAAGTCAGGTCAAAAAAATGATTGAATTTAAGTAAACTCTTCTCTTGACGTAACTTCCAAATGGCTGAAGCAACGGAAATAGCTGAGTTGTGGATGGAGTATGAAGCAAATTCTTCACCAGAAGCTAAATTTGTCAAGGACATTGACAAGGTTTGTGCCTTTGTGGATTCATTTTCTCCATTTCACATACCATAGGTTTCCTATCCATTGTTATTATGAGCTTCATCCTTTGTTGAATTTCTTAATGAATCTTGTTGTGATGTTCTTTAATTCTCTGTTTAAAGAGTTTAAACATTTTCATAGATAAGGTCTAGATAAATCAGTTCTGTTTGGGTTATAAAAGCTACCTGCCAATCTGAAGGAAAGAACAGGGGTGGGAAGATGAAAATATTAGAATGTGGTGATCATGCTCCAAATCTGTTACTCTATTCTCTATCCTTGGTTTCCCCAAGAGGTTCTAAAAGGTACAATTGGGCTACATTGCATTTTTGAATTGCCACAGGCAAAGCTTGTGCCAACAGAACAAAACAAAAAACAGTCATGCAAATAATATTGAATTTTTCAAAGTTTTGTTGAGAACTTCATTTGGTCACGATGATGGAATATTTTAACATGAAGCCTACATTTCTATTTGGCTGTTAATATGTGCAAATTTGGTTAATCTGATTTTATTAATCTTTGCTCTTTAAAGGTGGAGATGATACTTCAAGCCTTAGAATATGAAGATGGTGAGTGCTTATTTCCTCTTTCTCAAATCTTTATTCACTATACTATATTATGACTTCTAAAGCTCTGTTAAATCTTGCAAATTGTCATTTAATCTTAAAAACGCCAAACATCTTCCGAGAAAAATATATTTTTGGAAGGCCCTTATGTACATGATATGACGTTGAAACACAGTTTCGATCTATAAAATTTGGGGAAGTTGTTCATATTTCACTATTTGGAACTTTGGTAGTTCCATTATGCTGCATGATTGATGACTGCCGCATTCCTTCTATATTCACTATTTGGTCCCGATCTTCTGAGTTCTGAAATATATTCTTTCTTGGCTTTTTGCAGAACAGCAGAAGGATCTGGATGAATTTTTTGAGTCAACTGCTGGTACGGTTTTCTGCCTTATCTAGTTCTGTTCTGTTTTACTTGAATCTCAAAGTTTTTTTTTTTTAATGCTTCTTCGATGCTATTGTGGAAAGCAACCCAAAATGGGGCTCAAGGACTTATCCTAAAAGATAGAGCCAAAAAAACTTGTGTGCAAGTGAAAAGAGCAAACTAGCTCACTATCTAATATACTGAGACTATTATACTGTTTGCACTTCGACATTTTACATGATTGCTTCATAGGCAAAAAAGGCTGTTGGATTTGGTTGAGTGAATTTGGAATTTGGATTTTCTACTCAGACAGTCAAGTGTCTCTTTTCCTTCCTTCATTTTACTGTCAAATTTTAATGCATTTTGTTGGCTAACAACCTCGGGTTTGATCTGGAAATCGCTGGTTGACCATAATGATATTATTTTAAGGATGCAATTCCTTTTTGGGGACTGTATAGCTCGTTGCTGAGCATTATACCCTTTCCGGTTTTTAATATAAGACATATTTACCCAATGTGATTAGATTAAGGTAAATATTTAATATAACATGTATTTTTTAAAACACCCTAATCATCTTCCATAATTATCTCCTTCCCTCTCCTTGATTGTTGTTGGGGGAGCATCAATAGGGGTAAATTTAGAAAATATTGACAAATATGAAAAATTTGTCATATATTTAGGACGAAGATTAACTCTCCAAATATGTCCTATATTAAGGATCAGACAGAGTATATCAATGTAATGGTTTGGCCCCCTCCCCTTCTTTCCCCAATCCCTCCCCCTTTTATATACTGATATACATCATTACACTAATATATAAAAAATACATATTGTTTTTATGAGGGATATATGTATTTTCTTTTGTTGATATGGTTAAACAAAAATAAAGTTGCGATAAGAAAGTATGAAAAATTGAGTAGTTGCATGAATATAAACCTAGCTGTTTTTTTGTAGAAATGATAGTACCATCTATTGAAGATGGATGACTCTTTTGACATGTTAACAAAGTGTCTATTTAATTATTTGCTTATGTTACTGATGTTATTATTGGTAATTTTTTCGGACAGGATTTTCATCTTCCAACAGAAACACCAGAATGGCCTTACAAATTCTCTTGTTCCCTTTTTGCAGGGAAGTTTCAGACTGAAACAGGCAAAGCTTGGGCATCGGAAATAGTATCAAGGAGGAAGAAAAATCAACACTCCAAGTAACATTGATGTTTCGGTTCTTATGTTCTTGTTGCAGTAATTGGAAAGCTAGGCTGTTCAGGTTGAGGTGATAACAAACAACGATTCCTGTGCTGCCCCAACAGGCTGAGAATGGTGGGTTCGCAGGAAAAAGCAAGTAGAATTAGAATCGATTTCTTTGGGAATAGAATATCCTAACAATATAACCTACGTGGTCATCCAATTCTGAGGTTCCTTTGACATCTATTAATACTCTTGACATTTTTTTGGCCTTGAAGATACTTTTGTTTTTATCGTAAACGATCTGAGCTGATCTAGGGAGGGTTAAACCTAATGGGAAGTTTGTTTGGCCAGGCATGGAAAGTTTTTGGCCCATTTTCATGCCATACGAAAACCCAAGGAATAACCTACACACTTGGAAATTGGAATCCATGTGAAAATGTCAATTATAATCAATATATCATCATTGAGTCATTGATTAATATAGAAAGTACAGAAACCATAGAAGTCATGGATAACAAAACTGTCGTACAAAGATACAAAACCCTATTTGGTTGATGCAAATATTATTATTACTCATCAGTAAATAGGTACCAACTCCACAAATCACAAGACCTGAGCATTAAAAAAGCAGAGGTTTACCACTCAAACTTGAGTGAAGCAGGGTTCATATTTCATACATAAATGATTCTGACATGCTGAGAAGAAAGATGCTTGCTAGAACTATCGTATGAGATATGCCCTGTCCAACAATGCCGGGAAACTTGTCATATGACTGATCACTCACTATTCAGTACCCTGTACAAATAAAAATCTATATATTATATGCAATGTTCCCGGACCGGAAACTGGCCAATCGGCTGGTAGACTGATCTGGTATTTATTTATTTTAAAAATTATTTTTTTTAAAAAAATCTTTTTTTAGAATTTCATATTAATAATTGTAAAATCTTCAATTTTTTATTGGTTTAGCTTCGAATTAGCTTTGGATTGATTCCTATTTGACCCACTGACACTAGACTCCGGCTAGTTCAGTGATTGGTCCGAGTTTAATTGCTTGATTATATGTTCACACCACTGATTTGATAAGCAAATGTTCATTAAAACAAATGAAGAGATCGAACAATCATTCTATTCCAGCCATCTATAATGATCAAGCGATCACTCAAACGTGTTGTAGCTTTGAGTTTGCTGTAATGATGCTGTTCATCCACTCATGCACCAATGACATGCACTCTTTTTCCATATACCTTATGCATCACATTTGAGACAACCTTAGCCAGGTTTTGACAGAGCATAAAAGTAAAGTCATTACTTCATGGCACAGGATTCACTGTTGGGTAAAAAAAGGGGGAGGGGGTCAGGATTAGCAATCCAGCATGTCTATGATCACATTTGATCTCCCAAAAATGACTTTTGAAATCAAAAAGTTAGATTGAACCAAAATATACGTTTTGATGATTTTTGAGAAAATAAAGCTTTTAAGCTAGAAGTCAAGTTGAAGTTAAATTGAAGTTAAAGCATTCATTTTTATTTTTTACTTTAGGCTTTTCTTTATATTTAAATTTTTTGAAACTAAGTTAAAAGTCTATTCAAATATAAATTATATCATCCTACTTAACTTTTACACCAACTTCAAGTTACAAAAGTGAATTGAGATAAAAATCATTTCTACCAATGTTAATCCAAATAAAATGAAATGATGATTGGGATCCATTGATCAGTGTCAATCAAAGATGGCTATGTTCCACAATTTAACTTAATCATAGTATATATTGTACAATATTAGATTATATATTAATTTATAAGTCAAACAAATTAGTTTGGTATAAAAATGATAAATATAAACATTTTAAAGTAATTTATTCAATTTCCTTAATATCTTCAAAAAAGTCAATTGGATATTATATTAAGGACAAGATATGGTAATTCAAAAAAATTCTTTTTTGTTTTAATGTAAGTGTTTAATGGCTCTCTCTCTCTCTTTTTTTTTTGGAGGGACAGAAGGCCATTGACGTTTAATGGTTCTTGATATTTGTCTCTGTACTACCTCACACATATGAAGTAAAAGAGACCTCCTAAACGACTATTGCTTACATGGAAATATAGGGCCCTTCCTTGCATGGACATATTAAGAAATCATCATCTTAATCTAAATGGAAATTGTCTGTTTGGGTGTGCAATGGAAGAATCCCTTCATCATGTTATGTTTGAATGCAGCTATTCCCCAGCAATATGGTTAAAGGATATCCTATTTTCCTTTTCCAACTTGCTTCGAGGGATCGTACAGATTTGATTAAAGCAATCATTATCCTTTTGAATAATCTCTGGCATAAAAGGAATATTGCACTTCACGAGGGTAAAATCCGTGATCCAGGTTTGGTAATTCATGACATTAATGGATCTCTCTCCCTCTCTTCGTTGCTAAGCCCTGTATTTGGAGGGAGAGAAAAGTAAGGAGAAAATAGAATAGGGAATGCTAAGATTTAAAACTTCCAAAAATAAAAAAGAAATTTATTATTTTTTGGACTTTTTCCTCATAATATTCTTTTCTCTCCAATTTTCTCTATATCCAAACATTAACATAAGGTAAATGTTTTTTTGAGTAGGAGAAGAACAGCAAGTGAACGTTCACTCATGGCAGATTGTACTTCGAAAATATAAAATGATTGGGACCACTCATTGTCATTGTTTCGTTTTTTATCACAGTCAACCATTACAAGCCTTTGTGTGGAAAAAAGGTTGCCAAAGGGAAAACTTCATTTTTAAATGTTTCAGAGCTCTTTTATGCTCGATACTGAACTCAGGACTTGTTGCTAGCAATGAAGACCTGGAAGTTTTATTTGTTAAGAGGAAGATGATCATTCTTGATCAACTTTTTCCTCAGTGCCTTCTCCAATGCTTCAGTTTCTGTCATTTCATCACAAAATTTTCAGTCTTTAACTTCTTTATTTTCTTTTCATGTTAATTATTATGTCATGTAACTGCTACTATTTAATTTATATATCATTTTGCTTTTGATTAAAAGGAAAAACATATGAAGGAAAAGAGTTTCGATTAGATGATTAAATTTGTTAAAAAAAAATTTCAATACTTTTTACCATTGCTCTTATTAACTATCATAAATTCCAACATTAGAATATGTTACCGGCAAAGACAAGGATTTAAATAAAAAAAATAATTAATCTGATAATGATTTCTCAAATCGTTAAAGTGTAAATCCGCTCCGAAAGTATTTCTGAAATCTCAATGTAGTCCTAGAAGTTTTTTTGTCTTAATACCACCTTGAAAGTTTAAAAACATAGCAATCTCGCTCTTCTTTCAACCACCGTTTATTTTGATTGTTAATGTTAACCATAATTGTTTATTGGGCAGCCACATGTATTCTGATTTCTCCATCTCATCATCACACCTCATCTTTTCTCTCCCTCTTTCTCTCTCCTCCTTCAATCTTTCTTTAGGGGAAAAAAATTAACGGTTAAAATAAATTGTAGTTAAAAAAGGGGTAAGATTGTTATCTTTTTAGTGTTTGTTTGGATTAGCAGTGGAGAAATAACTTTTCTTACAATCAGACTTTTGAAAAAGTAAGATTGTAGATGTGATTTGTGTTTGGATATGCGGTAGTAGAAGTGACTTTTTTTCTAACCTTAAACCTGTTTGGATTAGTGTTTGAAAAGCTTGTTTAGATGAAAAATGATTGAAAAGGGCATAAATCTTATTGAATACTACATACATATATTATTTGTACATATTGAGATAATTGAAGTGAAAAAATATAAATAAAATTTGATGAAATAAAATTTGTTTAATTATTATTGAAAAAATACACTAAAGTTCAATTATTATTAATGCCCCAACGATCATAGTTCTAAAGTGAGAAGCAGCTTTAATTTTTTTTTTTGGTCATGATCTCTCAGAATCTCCGCGTCTTGCCGAAAAGCAACTTTCAACAGCTTCTAAAAAAGGTTCCTTTTTTCTCTGAAGCCCATCCCATCTCAACATCTTTCCAAACACATGATTGCCGGTCAACTGGGCCTTTTTAGCCCCTAACGTCTTCCCAAACAGATCCTTAGACTTTCGAGGTGACATTGAGACAAAAATACTTCTAAGACTAGATTGAGATTTTATGAATACTTTCGGAATAGATTTGCACCATTCCCCATTTCTCAAAATATTACATTTAAGACTACAAAATTATGTTGGGCATGTCACTAATATTAAAAATTGGGAAAATTAGGGAGAAGGACAAAAAAAAAATATTTATTGTAAAGGACATTAAAAAAATGTAATTATTTATAAAGACCAAATTTCAAAACATATATTTAAAAATATGAAATTAGCCTTTGTCAAACTTCCTATATTCTCTTATTTAATCTCTCATGCATTCTATTTTAAAACTAATTTGAATTTTATTTTCCACCAAAATTAAAATTGTCAAAATCATCATGACATATTTTTTTAACTTTTATTTTTCACCAACATCAACATAATATTTTTTTAACATAATTAAAATTAGTGAGTTTGAAAATTTTACTTTTATTAAAAAAATAAATTTATGTGAATTTTAAAAATAAAAAATTTCATATAACATTAATATATTTATCATATGATTATGTTGATAGAAAATAAAAGTTAAAAAAGGATCATGTCATTGATGATTTTAACTGTTTTAATTTTAGCTGAAAATAAAATTGAAATTAGTTTTAAAATAGAATGTGTGAGAAATTAAATGAGATAATGTGGAAAATTTGATTAAGGGTAATTTAGTATTTTAAAATTTAATCCTTCTAAATAATTATATTTTTAAGGTCCTTCGTAATTATTTGATCCCTCTCCTTGATTTTCCCATTAAAATTTGAAAGGGTTTGTGTTTTTAAAGTTATTTGTTGTTATCATCATTATTTTGCATATCTATATTTATTATATTCCTTATTTTACTTTCCATTTTTCAAACATAATATTAATTAAGACCATGAGGGCGAACATCATACTGGTATATTCAGTTTATTCTTTTTCTTCCCCCGCTTTTTGCCAACGGTATATTAAGTTTATTCAGCAAATTTTCAAAAAAATGCAGTATAAAAGGAATACAGGCTAAGTTGCCTTTTATAGAATCTTCTGCCATATTTCTTCGTCTTCTTCAGCGTCGAGCCAACAACATCCTTCTTCGCAGATCGCATTCCCTTTCATTGCCCGTCGTCCGTCGGAATATACCGACAAACAAGATCTTACGAAGTTGCCCGTAATCTTCTCTGCTTCTGAATCTTTTTTGACATTTCTCAATTGCGTTGCTGCCACAGACCCAATCTTTACTTTTGGTGCTTTAGCCACGGAAACATGTTTGTATACTTCTTATGCGTTACTTTTGTACACTCTAACAATGTTTGCCTTCCCTTCAAACAGAGCTTCCTATTCCACTCTCTCATTCTCCGATGACGGAAACCAAAGAAACTCCCAAAGCTAACATGCTTGTGGAGAAGGCGTCTGGAGAAACGCCCCTCATTCTTGTCCTCCACTCCAACCTCAATCGAGGCACATTTTATTCTCTTTTTGATTTTTTTTTTTAATTTCTCTTTCCCCAAAAGTTATAGAGTGATTTATTTTCAATTTGATTCTTCCTTTAAAGATCCTGCGAAAGAGAGTCGCCGACAACGTTCAAGAAGGAAGCCCGAGAATCCGTGCATGAGTAAAGCCACCAAAATGCCGCAGGCGATTCTTAACCTTCAGGACGAGAAGTACAGAGAATCTGCTCTAAGAAGGCTCAGCAATTTTCTTCTTGAGGTTCTGCCTGAGAGTCTTTTCTTTCTCGTTCATTTCCATCTCCATTTTTCCGTTTGAGTTTCAATTCTGCTTATGGATTTCGTTCTCTGGTATCTTTTTCCATATTCTCTCTTTTCGATAGATTACTATCTCTTTACCTGACCGAATGACACTTACAAGTAATGGCGATTCTTTGGCGTCCGTCAGTCTCACTCTGAAATTTGAACGATGGCAATTTTCTGACACTTGTTTTTTGTTTTGAGATTTGAGATAGAAGAGGGAGCAAGATCCGGATAATTACTACAGCATTGGGCATATGTTGTACAATTCCTGCAGTACAATGACTATTTTGGTACAGGTTTGTATTCTGTCAAGGCATAAATTATGCGTATCATTGCTACGTTGGCACGTTTTCTAATTCTTTCTTGAATAAATTTAGGAACAGAACAATGGATAAATAGTACTTAATACTGTTAATTCTGGATATTTATACATCAAAAGCAGCTTAATGCATATAGTATATATTTTTACGTTTGCGGATATAGAACAAACATATTGGTTGATGGTTTAATATCTGTCGTTTCTTCTCTCTTTTTTTTTTTGGGCTGCGGAATGAGGAATCTATGGTGTTATTTGAAACAGGAGTTGTTGATGTTTTACAGAATGATGGATGATGGAAATCTCACTGCAAGAGCTTCCAAGCGTTTGGCAAATGTTCTTACCTTATTCCAGGCAATTGAGTTAGATTTCTTTTAATTATTAATTATATAAGAAATAGTGAGAGATTTCCATCCTGGCTTCTGTATATATATTCAACATTTTCATTTTTCTTTGTGTTTTAGTCCAATTACAGTGCATTGCAGCTGGTAAGGAGACAAGGCACAAATTTGTGAAATGTGAGCCCTTGTAACTTTGGTTATACATATTTTGGGTCTATAACTTATCTCTGACTCAATTTTGTTTATGATTAACATAATTTCATTCCCTTTATCACTAACTCAAGTTTGTTTCTTGATCAATATAGCTTTAATTCCCAATTTTCTGGTTCCACTAGTAACGTTTAGAGCTCCGCTGGAGGAATTTGAGGATGTTAGAGCTGTTGCTCTTTCTGTGATTGGCATCCTATGTCAGGTAAACTATATTTTGATGATTCTAACATTTCAAGGATTTTTGTGTCGTGATATGAAGCTATTAAACTTTCATTCTGGAAATTATATTGTTTTGAAGGCAAGAGAGTCAAACATTATTCAATGGGCTGTTGAAAGTAACATGGTGGAAGTATGCCGGATCAGTGTAGAGATCGGAAACGAACTCTCCAAAGTGGTAGTTTGCACTTGCATTACTCTTTGTTACTTGTTGCTTACATAAGTGTTTTCATTACTCTTTTTATGTAGTATTTGTGCATAAGTCGACAGAATTAAAATTCCTGGTTCCCGGGGAGCTTATTTTTTCTTCTTTCAATCTTGCCTCTAAAGAAGTGTTTTATGATCATGTCCTTTTCATTTATTTATTTTTATGCATAGCTCGATTGAAATAAAAGTCCTGGTTCCTTGGAGAACTTATTTTTCCTTCTTTCAGTCTTGGCTCTTTTTGGAAGAAGTGTTTTATGATCATGTAGTTACACTAGAAGTCCTCTATGTTCATTGGAGTAGACTAAGAAGTAATTGATATTTTTGCCCAGGTAGGAATGTACATCATTGAAGCCATCCTACAAAACGACTCAGGATTGTCCTACACATGTAATCCCAAGTCTAAACTGCTTAAGAAACTGATGGCAACATGGTATCAACTGGTATTAATGTTATTCTAAAATCTCTGCCATTATTGCTCCGTTGTTGTCTTGAGCTTAAAATTTTTGTTTTTTCTCACTTGTTTAACCTTGCTTTGCTAGGTTATGCGTTTGGACCTTGAGCAAAGTTTCTCTCCTCGTCTCTTGTTTCATGTGCTCCGGTGCTGTTTCCTGTTATGTAACAATATGAGGTAAGCTGCAGGCCTCAGATCTGTTTTGATAACCGAATGCTCTTGCATAAAAGATTAGTCTTGGACTCTTGGTATACACAGTGAACAAAATATTTCTTACGGCTTTTCCTGTCAGTTGAATCAAACAACATTATTCTAATTTTCTGAATTGTGTCATCTTTCGTTGGTTCTTATCTACAGTAGTTCTTTTTCAAGAAAAGGATAAAGTCTTTTGAATGTTTTGCAATTTCTCACCCTATCATCTGGTGGCTCAATCTATGTTAAGCAGGGGATATGACATGATAAGAGAGAACCTGCCAGATCCCATCTCAAATGGCTCTTTTCATCCAATAATAGATGTAAGCCCAAGTTTCTTATCTGAGCTTTCTCAAATTTCTAGTATTATGTGATATGCTTACATTAAGGAATATGAAATTAATCTCTGGGGTTACTTACGTTTGAGCATCTACTTTTCGGTTTGTCAAATTATAGGAGTTTCCTGTAATTGGAAGCTTGCTTCAGCAACTTCTTCTGACTGTTGATAAGGTTGACAGCAGCAGAACAGCTTCTGAACGCTCGATCAGTGATGTATCATACATGTAGAACTCCATTTGAGGATTCTTTCTCTGTGACCATGAATACAAGAACTAGGCACTACAATTTTATTGCTGTAATAGAATACTAGCTAGTGTAAATAAAAATGTATATTTGATGGTGAAAAGAAAATTATATATTTGAACCGCAACGGATATAAAATTGACTGGAGCAGTTTGTTAATGTGGAAATGGTATATAACTGTAGTTTTTCTGATTCAGAATTCTGCCCCTCAGTTACGTATTGGTTTGTTGTAGATCCTATTTCAGAATGTGCTATGCAGTTTTAGAAATAAAGCTCAATGTTACTGCATCATATGATTTATTGTTTATGGAACTAGACATGACAGTATTTTTGGGTCTCTCTTCCGACATATGATAGTTATGTTTAGGAAGTAACAACGCAAGGTACTCTGCTAAAAGCAATTTCACCAATCATAACTGACGAGTTTGATATGCTGCAATTTCAAGTCTACCGAAGATTAAGTTTTATTTTGCTTTACAAGCACGCCGATCTTTATTTGTTTCCTCTAAAAAACGTAACCTATCCATGAAGAAAAAAATATCAATGATCCATGAGAAGGTTGACCTTAACAAGATTTTGGCATTCTCCTTGATTGACTGAGTTCATGTACTATCTATATCTTCTAGATTCTGTTACAATTTTAGTTTTCATGGTCACAAAAATTCAGTAACTAGAAGACAATGTTACTGTATTTGTGTCCAAATGACTTTTTTTGGGGGGGGGGGGGGGGTAAAAGCCATTCTTGGGGCACCCACCACAATACATGCCTACTCAAAGGGGTTGTTAGATTTCTGATTCATTACAAATGGTTGCTGCTGAAACTGTTGCATCAAGAGTTGGTTGTAGGACATGTCTTGTTGGTTAGAAACAGGAGGAGGATAAGGGAACAATGGAGCTGGAGGATAAGGGCACACTGGTCCTTGGCTCTCTGTAACTGCAAATTCAAAGTCATCAGAACCACCAAAGAGATCTTTCTGGTTTCCTCCATTCTCTTGTGTTCCTCTCATCACTTCACCTTCTGATTTGTTCTCTCCTTCACCCTGCTTTACAGCACAATAAATAAGATTAAAATAATATATTTTATCGTATGATTGTTTTAGTCTACTTAGAAGTATCCTCTTAAAAAGTTGGTCACTGTTTCTAGTTTCTAGCTGAAGGACTTACTGATGTGCTCTCTGGCTCTGAAACTGCACTATCATCTGAAAAAAGTGCAAGCTCCCAATCTGTTTCTTGACTCGTACCATTCTCCATAGTTTCAGCTTTTGAAGAATTTTCTGTCATTTTGCATGGTGGAAACATAAACTGCTTAGAGCTTTTAGTGCTTGCAATCCTATATTGAGTCTAATATTACTGCAGAAAGCAAAACAATTTACCTGCTGGAACAATCGCTAATGCATAGGCATTATTCTCAAATTCAGATGCTCCCGTTAGCAAGTCATCCAGGCCCTAATACAACAACAACAACTATATGAAGGCTTAGTGGATGATAATGTTACTCTGGGCAACTTTGAAGGTGTTCAAGACTAATTCAACTAAAATATTTAAAATTTTACTAGAAAACCTATAAATAGTTTTATTTTAGTTTCTCCACATGAAATTCACTTTACACATGGATTATTTAAACTCAAAGCAATTAATATTAACTAATATTATTATGAATCTCTAATAGGAGAAAGGAAATTACAAGGAGGTCAGCTACTGGTGGTGCTGCTACAGCCTCATGCTTTACTTGAGACTGATTTGAATTTCCTTCTTGGCTTTGGTCACCTGGCAAATCACCTTCTGGAGGAGGATCTTGTTCCTTAGTAATCTGATGAAGAATGTGGTTGGTACTTGCAATCATATCAAATCAATGGTGATAATTGCTATGCAGTAGTAGCCAGTACTTATTTACATATATAATTCAACTCACAAGGAAATTTTTTTCAAATGAATGCTCATTTGATTTTTAAGCAGCACAAGGTGAATAATAGATTTCCAGTTCAAGGAATCTCTCTTTTGTATATCATACATGGACAATGATGCTGAAAAATAACTAAGTGGTGATGCTATTATTTCTCAACATATATACAACAATAACAACAACAAAACTTTTTCCCACTAGATGGGGTTGCTTTTCAACATAAACAAACTGTGTAAATTTGTTATTTTTTCACTCTCATTGCATGGGCATTTGTTTCCATAATTTGAAAAGTGGGAGTTTTTTCACAGGGAAAAAGACGTTTTTTGAACTTCAAAATCTTAAATTGGTTTTGTTGACAATAAGAGTAATGAGATTGATAAGAAGAGTATAGTAATTGACAACTCAGATTTTTAGGAAATCACTGATTTAGGATTTTGAAGTTCAAGTAGTATTTATTTATCTTTTTCCCTTTTCATATTTTCTCTTAAATGATAGAAAGAACATAATCTTAGAGTTAGTTTAGAGTTTGGGAATCAAACCAGTTTCTGGTCAAGCTCCAAGCTATTTGGAGCCTCCTTAACATAATCCTCCAAGGTAGCCATAAAAGAAGGAGGGGCCTGCAAGATACAAGGCATTTCTTATCAATAATGGGAGTTGAATGTTATGCATGGACACAAGGCTTGTTTGGATTAGCATTTGCATGAGTGACTTTTATCCCAACTGATTTTTGCAAACTGAAGTCGGGTTAAAAGACAATTAGTGTAATATTATTTATGTTTGGATAGACGTTCATAAAAAGTCAGTTTGCCATAAACTTATTTAGATGATATATTGAAAAGTCAGTTTTAAAAAGTTCAAATATAAAGAAAAGTTAAAAGTCAGAAAAAGCTGCTTCAATTTTGAAGCCGTTTTTAACCTAGAAATCAATTTGGCCAAAAGCTATCCTAAACATAAAAAAAATCTTGTCAGCTAGCTTTTTCTTCAAAATCGTGTGTGCTTGGGCCATGCTAACTGCAATCCAAACAAGGTAAAAAATGGTGACACTCAGATTCATTCTTCTTGAAGAAGAAAAATACCTCTGTAATACTGACGAATTTCTGATCCTTCCCAAATTCCATTGTCCTGCAGACCTGAAAGAATACAGCTAAAGACTGTCCCTGATTTGCTGATCTTTTATAAATCTCAAGTGCCTTTGTAGCATCGTCGCGGTTCATCTCAAAAAACTAGGACAAGATCAAATGGCAATGGTAAATTACCTACTAAACAAACAAACATCAAATGATTTAAAAACATAACCACAAATTTTTCCCTTGCTTAATCCAACTCACTTACCTTGTCAAGAAGATTGACTACTCTAACTGTTATTGCAACATAAAGTTTAACACTTTCATTAGCAACCTGTTAGGAGTGTGCGTACAAGAGAAGAAGAAAATATGATTAAAAGGAGTGTTAAACAAGGTGATACAAATGTCTACACTGAGGCAATTTCTTACAATTGAAAGGGCATATTGAAGTAAGGGATTGTATAAAGCTGACCCTCTTGGCTGCAAAAATGAACACAATGAATGTTTCTTCTAAACTTTTCTTTGTTTCAAGATCACCGAGCGTTTAAGAATCAGCAAACAAATAGTTCATATATATATATATGAGTTTAACCTGGCATTCAAGAAGCCTAAATTGAAGCTCTTGCATGGATGGCAATTGCTGCAGCAAATCCTGGGTTTCAAACTTCATTTCTCTCTGTAATTATGCACAAAATGGAAACCATTGTGTAAATAACAATTCTAACAACAACAACACAAATTATAACATCAGAAAAAGGTTCACCTAATCCATTGAAAATATAGAGTTTAAGGTTCAATTTTGCTCCAAAATTTTTTTTTAGGGATCAATATCACCCTAAAAGTGTTAACATGGAGCAATATCAACTTATAAGGTGATATTGATCCCAATAAAGCTTTCGCATGAAAATTTCTGGGATAAAACGGAACTTTAATCCTAAAAAGATAGTAAAATCAATATAAACATTTCAAATAATGTGAACGCTGAAATATATACTAAGTAGAGCTGGCATAACAATTTCTCAAGGTTATTCAAAGCACTCACTGAGCTATACGTCACAGGATCATGGTTTAACCTGACAAAGCATCTTAGGCGCTCGTCAAGATAATGGGCATAACTACGAATCCAAGCAGAAAACTCCATTGCTAATTGACACAACAAAAATGAAATAAAAAAAATGTAGTTCAGTGGTAAAACAAACACATACCAAACAAAACTTAAAAAAGAAAATCAGAGAGCAGAACAAATAGTACCATTGGAACTTGAATTATCTTGATAGTACAGGAGATTAAGCATGTGTTCTCTTTCACGGCTATATCTGATAAACTCTTCCCAAACTGTGTGGTCAAGTTCCCTCATTGCTCGATGTATAATTATTAGTGTTTTCAGAGCAACCTGAGTGTGAAATCCAGGTCCAAATAGTAAATTAAAGACACAAAATCATTCTTATGAGAAGTACCACCTCCCATTCTTAATATAAGATGTGATTTGTAGTACAAATTGTAATACAAAATATATCTTATATTAGCCTAATAAACTAGTACTCCCTCCTCTCGTTCTTAATATAAAACATACATTTGGGGAGTTAATATCAATTCTAAATATAAGATAAAGTTTTTATATTTATCAATCTTTTCTTAATTTATCCTTATTGATGTTCTTTCAACAATAATCAAAGATGAAAGGAAATAGGGGATTACGGAAGGTGACTATGGTATTTTATAAAATATATGTTATATTAACTAAATTAACGAACTTCTTTAATCTAATCAAATTAAATAAATATATCTTATATTAACGACGGAAGGATTAATACAGAGGATGTGAAGCTTTTGTACAAGGGAATAATAAGGAACATACAGTCCAAGGGCGAGCTTGGCGAAGGCGGCTAGAAAGGCTATATATGCAGTAGACCACATCCGTGCGGGGTATTGCTGGCGAAAGTGAATAAAAAATGGCTGCAAAAATTTTGAAAAAAAAAAAAATTCAACCACAAGTTGAGTGCGTGCAGCTACTTCTCAACTTATTTTTTTTCCAAAGAATATGTTCAAATAAAAATGTCATTTTCCCCCTCTCTTTTTTTTTTTTGCCAGGCATTTTTTCCTCTCTAGCTTGATGGTGTATACAAATTTCTACAGGAATAATAAAATGGTCAAAATATCATAACATATACTACTTCTGCTTTTACGTATAAGATTTAGTTGATTTTTTTTTGAATAATTAAGGAAGTTAAATAAGTTACTTAATCGTATTATATGTTGTGTACGGTTAAATTATATATAAGATAAATTAGTTTGAAAAAAAATCGATAAATATAAATACCTTAAAATAATTTAATTAGTTTCCTTAATCTTTCTAAAATAGTTAATTGAGTTTTATATTAAAGACATGAGGTAGTAATAGATTTTTGAATATATTTGTGGTTTTTCAATAAGAAAACCATGTGAAAAAGATGAGAAAAACTGTACATAAATGTTTTTCATAACAAATACCCAAAAAAAGAAAAGAAAATAAGAGTAACAACGAGTGGAAATGGCACATACTTCGAACGTGTTTTTCCTTTGGCAATAGTGGCTTGTGGTTTGTGGCCTTTGTAATTGCATAATCCAACGCCTGCGATCCATCAACTTCACATTATTTTTCAACTTGAGCAGAGATTAGGGGAGAGAGGTGATAAAAAGAAGTAAAATTTATTAGAGACACTTTGCAATTCACATAAAAATATATATTTACTTTATTTCTTCTTCTTTTTTTTTGGATTTTTTACTTTATTTCTTCATATCCTTCTTTCTCCAAAATTTCAAAAGATGCAAGGAAGAGAGAGAGAGAGGGAGAGAGAGAGAGGGAGAGGGAGAGAGAGATGTTAGAGAATAAATGCACCCTATAGGCACTTCCTCTTGGTCCTCTGAAGCTTCCTTTATGACGTCCCATGCCACCTGATATTTTCCTGAAATAATTAATAATTTGTGTCGCAGTACATGATTAAATTTACATGTTTTCGTCCAAATTAAATCAATCAATAAACCCAATTAGATAAATTAGTTATGGTTTATTTACCTGGGAATTATATAAGTAATTTGCTGCTGCTTATTCAATTAGATACTACTATTGACCATCCTTCATCAGATCACAGCCAAGGCAAACCATATCTGAGCAATTGATAAGAGCTAGATTAAATTAATTATAGAGGAATATTAAATAATATTAATGGTAGACTTATTACAATATTCTTACAAGCTTAATCATAATTAATTTTGTTTAATTATGTTATGTGATTGAATTAATAATATAGTTTTAAAGTACAAAACCAACAAGCATCGTAATAATTTGTACTACCACACCGCAGTTTATGATACATAGAGCAGTTGATATAGACAAAATTTTTGTAGTAAAACAATAAAAAAAAGATAAACTTGGGTTCATTACAAATTCACATATTGTTTTTTATTTAATTATTCAATTAATTTAGTCTATTTAGTTTTATTTAGAATTGGCTGATTTTTTTTTTTATTATTTTAGAATCCAAGCGGTATCCTTCAACTGATAGCTAGATACTAATTCTCCCGAGGCGTAGAAATCACCGAAGTGGGTTTTACCTCTTTCAACAAAGTTTTTTTTTATGCAGACAGCTTGATTCGAACTTAGGACATCCTAAATTGCTTGATCTTTTGATTAAAAAAAATTAGTTGTGTTGAAGTGAAGTTGTTTTTTGTCAAATAAAATCAAAGGCTAATTTCCTAATATGTTGAAGTGAATTATTTTTCCTTCTTTTTTCTTCATACGTCTTTTTTGGATACTGCTTCTCAGCTTCATTTAATAATTGAACCATAACATGGATTTTTAAGAATTCAAGTGGCCTTTATATTTTAATAAAATATAAATTTCTAATAAATCACGCAATGAGTAAAAAATGATCTAATTCATTTCTCATACTTTATGCAACTCATAAGTATGCAAATCAAAATCACTTTTTCTAAGGAATATCATATTACCACGTTTGTCTCATTGCATGACTAAAAAATTTCAAAATCCTTGTAAATAGCTTGTTGAATAATGGACATGTTCAAGAAAAGATAAGATGAAAACAAACACAAATGGATTTTTTTTTTTTTTTAAACTAGGAATCCACATGAGACAAATGATCTTTAAGATCATGGGAAAATCCCCTTTTCTAAAAAACAACATTTGAGGATTACAAAGTCTCATAATAAGAAACACGTCCGCGCTTATATATAACTTGATTCAGAGAAATAAGAAACGAACTGGAAGATCCAAATTCTAAGAAACAATAACTGCAATATATAATAATTAATTAAAAGCAAAAAAAAAGAGGGTTTGAAGGCTTACATAAGAGGATGAATCGCGATGAAGAATTACGTAATTGTTCGTTGTTCTCTGCAAAAAAAAAAAAAAAAAACGAGGGGGGAGAAGGGACCCAAATGCAGAAGAAGCCTTTTGATTCTTCTTTTTGTTTTTGTTAAATGTGAAATTATGATTTAATTAGTTAGTTAAGCAGAATGATTAGATATTATTGAGCCTCTTAGAATTTTCAGAGGTAATTAGCATTCAAAATTTGTGGTGTTGTCATGTACAATGAATCTATATATTGGCATGCCTAAAAAATTGGAGGAGATCATTCTGCTGCTACTCCTTTCAAATTGTTCCAATCAATTTTATTATTATCTTCCCTAAAAAGTGTGTGTTTTCAATTGACTACTTTAGAATGGGGTAACCCAACTAGATAAATACTATATAATATTCCCCCCAAAAAAAAACCCTTGGGCAAACCCCCTTGTAGGGTCTGTTTGGTATGAGGGATTCGGAGGGGAAGGGAACGGAATGAAAACTTTTATGAGTTAGATTTAAGAAAATTGGAGAAGTGTAGTTACAAAATTTTAATATAGAGAATATATAAGGATAAAAGAGTAATACAACTTAATTAACAAATTTATACCCTATTTTTCTCATTTTTTTAAATTCAACTCAAAAATATTTCCCTCCGCCTACATTTCCTCTCTATCTCTCATACCAAACAAGCCCTTAATTAATGAAAAATGGCTCAAAAGAAATTCCATTCCAAATTAAATTGTTCACAATCTAACAGCACAAAATTAAAATTTCTTTTTGCCAATAAATTTAAGTTTCTGAAATGTTTTAAGTACATATTGACATATTCCATTCTCCCACTCCGTCTTAAATTAAATATGCTTGAATCAACATCAAGTTTATTTTTTTTCCTCCACCTAATACTTATTCCTTCTTCATGAAATTTCAGAAATAATGCTTAGGTTTATTCCCACAATAATGCTTACAAGTGGTGTTGTTATGGTGGTGGTGGTCGTTGTCGTATGGTATGACAGTTAAAAAAACTAACAATATAATATATAATTGATCCACCATATCCATAATTAATTTAGGGGGAATGGCACTTTGTGCTAATGCCCACTACAAATTCTTATTCTTATAAAATTATTACTTGTAAATTATGATCTTATTGATTAATCATAATATATGGGGCAATGAGGATTTTCTCACATCATTTTCGTTCTTTTCATCAAATATAAACGACTTTGTTGGTCACCACTCACCAGGGACGTATTCCCAACCAGAACTAGACCAGAATATGTTGATAAGTAATAATACATGGCACTATAAGCTCATTGTAATTTGAAAGCTGTTAGGCATACCTCAACTATGGTTGACTGATTTTTTTTTTTTTAATATTATCATCCCTTATCCTGTTTAGGACTCGTGATTGTCTCTCCCAACACAAGTATCTCTTTTAAGACTCGAATTTGAAATTTAGAGAGATCTAGCGGGTCTTTACTCCTTTAGAATAACTTTGTGTTAGTATGGTTGACTAATTATTAAAGTGCCCAAAGCGAAATACAATCACATAATAGACTTTATTTGTCTCACACAACAAATGCACTGAAAAAAGAGAAGGAGGGACTTTTTCTTTCTTGCGTATTGCCAAAAACTTGGACCACTCCCTCTCCTCCTTCAATATAATGCAACATGCACACACTTATAACTTCCTTCCCATATAAAAGGATGGATGTATTGCACATGCTCGCCCCATACTCCATTTTGTAACTATTTTTGCCTCTTGTAAATGGATTCGGGTCCTAATCCATCAAAAGTGGACTAAGTATAACCCAATAATCATTTAAAAAAAAATGTGAGAGAATTCTTATCCGCTTAGGGACATTTTATACAAAAGGGATATAAAATTTCAGTGCAAATTCAAAGGTGACGCAAGAACAAAAGGAATCAGACTAGAAGAAATTCATATACAAATTGGGAACCATGAACAGAAAATTAGGGAAAAAAATTCTGCATATACATGTTAACGTTTTTCTCCCACTTCCATTTTATGTAAAAATAAGTAATAACACAACCAAACAGAAAGTAACTAAAAACTAAAAGAAGAGAGAAATAAAAGAGACAGAAAAGTGGCGCATGACCCTGCCAAAAAGCACGAGTTTGAAAATGACATCTAACGGCTAACACTCAGACTGACAACCTTCACTCCTATACTTTGAACTCAACATCATCCACAAAATCTCTTATCCTTCTTCAGTCAAAATTCTCAAGCTTCACACTTTAGAAAGAATCCCATGATGTTCTTCCTTCCACTCCAACCACAGCAACATGAACAAGTACTACTACTATTTACAATTACAGCACAAACCCCAAATGATTAAATTTCATATCTAAGTATGTACACATCACTACATACCCATAACAAAACGAAAGTTGATATACCCACAAAAGAATTTTTTATTATGACCTTAAAAAATATCATCTTGTTCCAGTTTCTCAGTTCATCTTGGACCAGAGAGCTCCATGGCATCAGAATCCAAAGAATCGTCGCCCACTGCCATGCCAATCATGTGGGAACGATCGTGTTTTGAATTTGAAGCAGTGGTGGTAGGACAGGATGATGAACTGTTGCTGTTGTTGCTGTGAAAGGAGCTCATGCTGAGGCTAACATGATTATGTGATGCTGCCCATTTCTCGGCAAGGCCATCGCCTTCGAGCATCCGTACCACTTCAGACATCTTAGGGCGGTGGGCCGGCAAATATTGAGTGCAGATTAGAGCTACTTGCAACATCTCCCCCACCTCTATCCAGTCATAGTGACAGCCTAGCTCTTTATCCACCAATACTTCAAGTTTCTTTTCCTGTTGTATTTTCTTAACCTGTCAAGACATACAAACAACATCAATCTCCAGTCTCAACATTGATGTTGCCTTTAATTTATAGGCCATCATCCGATATCACTTTCAAGGAACACAAACTGGCATGCGACCTTCCTCAACTACACAACTTTCACAATGGCAATGATCCAAGCAAAATCACCCCACAGTTTAGAAAATTTGACTTGCTCCTAACAGAGTAAACATTTAAACGATGTGAATACTAGGAAACTTCTACAAGGATAAAAATAGCATTGCTTCGAATATCAAGCAATTTTTCAAAATTCTTTGAAGCAGAATTCTATAGTCTACCCTAACCAATTATGGCATTTTCCAGGTTGAGTCATAACATTGTGAAAACCGTAACGTTTCAAGAGTTAAAAACAATCAAGTCTAACATGAGGTGTACATCAATGACATAGAAATGTAGAAAATCACACGACATAAATCTTTACAAGTCAAGATATAATATCAGTCCAAGTCTCCAAGATATCTGCTTGCTTTGTAAGAACATTGTTCAAGTCCACAAGTTGTAGCCCAGTTCAGATACAAAGATGAAATAATGTGTCAAGAACCCCCCAAGAAATGGAATTAAATCAACAGCTTCAGGTTGCAGAACAAACTTACCCACTCAAGGATAGCGCCCTTTTGGTTAACTGTTTTCCCAAACTCAAGGGCTGTCATGCCAGTTATAAGCTCCAACAAGAGAATGCCAAATCCAAATACATCAGTTTTCTCTGAAGATTGGCCAGTGGAGAGGTATTCCGGTGCGATGTGGCCAACAGTGCCACGGACAGCAGTGGTGACATGAGAATCAGCATGGTCAAGGAGCTTTGCAAGCCCAAAATCACCGACAACAGCCTCAAAATAGTCATCCAGAAGCACGTTAGCAGCCTTTACGTCTCTGTGTATTATCTTTGGATCACATTGCTCATGAAGATACAGAAGGCCTCTGGCAGCTCCAATGGCAATCCTCTTTCTTGTGTTCCAGTCCAAAGAAGGTTTGCCTGCAAGTTATGCCTTACAAGTCAATAGCTGAAGAATGTCTTGTAATAAACAGAAGAACAAAATGAGGCTGGTGAGGTTCTATAAGAAATAACTTTTGACACATTACTCCTCATAACTGGTTGTCCACAAATTATCTTTGAAATCAACTAAGAATTGAAACTGGATTCTCCAGAGTATCAAGAAGCAGTCAGGTCAAAGATATAGAAACATAATTGATGACAAATTCTCGGTCTAGACGGAGGAATACAAAACTAGATTTAGCTCCTCAGGAAGAGAAACTTTTAAAAGATAGATCAAGATGCAGTTTAATACCCTTTAAGTTTAACCAAATAAAATAGCAAACACCAACATATGATCACATAATCATCATATGAAACACCAGCTGTATGAAGAAAACACTACTGACCTCTGAGCCTGGAAGCCACACTGCCATTAGACATATAAGGATAAACCAGAAGCTTTTCATGAGGAGTAGCACAAAATCCAATTAGCCGAAGTAAATTACGGTGAACTGCCAAGCTGATCATCTCCAGTTCTGTTTGAAACTGTAATTCCCCAGCACTTCCACTTACATCCTTCAGCCTTTTCACTGCCACCATTGTCCCATCTCCAAGCCTCCCCCGATAGACATTGCCAAAACCTCCTGCTCCAAGTATGTTCCTGGAGCTGAAATTATCTGTAGCATGTTGGAGCTCTCTGAAAGTGAAACTTTTAAGATTTCCCAATCTAACAAGTCCCTCTTCTTGACAATCTGCAATAACAACATACAATTATTACCACAGCTCCTTTACCTTGCAATGTAGAACTGTTGTTCAAGTTTTACTTACCGTTGATGTACAAGATGGCTTGGCGTCTCTTCCTGTACCATAAGATCCCAAAAGACAGGAGTATGATGCTAGCAAAGCTAAGACTGACCCCAAGTGCAATTGCTAGCTTCTTGGACTTGTGATTTCCTGCAAACAGGAAATCCATAAAGGCTACAAACAGTAAAATGATGAGGATTCCTTTTTTTTTACCCTAAACAAAAGGCTACCTTGTGACAATGTTAGAGTGAAAGAAACAGGTGAGATGGTTGCAGATCGATAGCAACCTTCAGTAGAACTGCTTCCACAAATTAAGGGGTTCCCAACAATGCTGCATTAGTAACAGTGAACCATAACAAAAGCTAAGGTCAAACGGAAATAATTAAATTAATTAATGGGACATCAATCTCACAGGCACCAGAAAGTAATTACACAGAGAAAGTAAATGAAAGGGACAACATACTTGAATGTTCTGGCTAGAGATTTGGGTAATGGTCCACTGAGATTGTTGTAAGACAAGTCTCTGTATTGAACCAGGATTATCATATCAGCGTCTCGACAAAAGAAAAAAGACGAAATATCTTTAAAAACTGGGAAGAATTCAGCCAGAGGAAAGTTTGTTGGATTTCCAAGACATTTGGACATGAGAATGTAAACAAACAAGTTGTGACAGAATAACTGAGAAGCCCATACTCACAAGAAAGAAAGCTGCGGGATTTTGGACAGTAACACAGGAAATGGCCCAGACAAACTATTGTTGTTCAGCCTCCTACTCTCGTTTTGGACGATGAAAACAAAGCATTACATTAGAACATGTGAAGCAAAATCAACCAAAAAAGTATAAATATATTCACTTCATTCCTGCCCAAATACACAAGAACAAACTCTTCGCCTTTAAAAACTCTAATAATAAATTCAGCAGTATTTAATTGTTGCTAACCTGGTTTACTTATAAACTTTTACTGCGAATAAAGAGCAAGAGATTGAAAAATACTCACAGGTACTGGAGACTATTCAACTGACTCAGAGACCCAGGAATAACACCCGTCAATCGATTATTGGAAAGATCAAGAGTTTGAAGCTTAGGAAGGGTACCAAGCTCCCATGGGATTTTGCCAGAGATATTGTTGTTCTGAAGTAAACTAGAATCAACCAACAAAGCAAAATTAAAATTAAAAAAATGGATGGCAGAGAGAAACAAAATGGACAAAAACGGGCTTTAATAATCAGCAAGCAACCAAATATGGCATGGTGATGATAGGGACTTGAGAGCTTGGTATCTGGTAGGCAAACTATAGTTCGAAATGATATAACGACCACTAAAATTCATAACACAAACATTTTATCTGCCCAGAGCCCAAGAAAGAGAGAGAAAAGGGAATGAAAAGATTCCATGTTCCTCACACTTGTCGAAGATTGGTCAGATTTGCAATTGCTCCTGATAGAGTTCCAGAAAGAAATTGGCTAGGAGCTCCCCTGGCAAAACCCAGAAATATAGAAATTTCAAACGTCAGAGAAACCAAATGCAGGGGAAGAAGAAGAAGAAGAACTCACAGGCCTACGACAAGGGAATCAGCAGAACAGGTGATCATAGCCCAACTGCAAGGGTCCACGGAGTACTCATCCCAGTTGCTTAAAACTCCATGCGGGTCAGTCAGAGCATTTCTTATGCTCATCAAAGCCTCCACTGCAAAATAACCAGATGAATCCTAAATAAGAGTTCATCACAGAGCATGGAGATTAGAGAGAGAGAGAGAGAGAGAAAATTAAACATACCTTCATGGTTGCGAGGCTCAGAAGAGAAACAAAGTCCAGCTGAGGAGAGGAAGAAGAGGAGAAGAAGAAGCAGAACGACCGAATTGAAAGGCATAATTAAGGAGCGAAGTTGCTGGTCATAAATCATAATCTCACAAAACCACTAAAGCAGAGGGCTCATATACACAAAGGCCATAACAAATACAAAAGTAGTGCTTGCTCGGGTTTTCTTCTTTTCAGGAGTGTGTATGTCCTTCATTGGGTTCCCTCCCGTCTCTTTTGTTTTGTTGGACCTCTCAAACTGTCCTTTTTCAGTCACCACTCTCTTTGCTTTTTTCGCCAATTTGGGCAGAACAATTACATATATATATATATATATAGGGGAAATAAAAGCGCAGAGAGAAAGAGAGAGGGAAAAAAAGAAAAGTAAAGAAAAATAAGCGAATCTGGTGGGTGATACGAGTTGTCAGAGATGGCTTGTGCGCGCAGAATTTGATAGAGAGAGACGTGACTGAGAGAGTGGGTACTGAAGAGAGAGAAGAGACGTACCAAGTTGGACTCACTCACTGCTTTGTATGTTCATTCTCTTTTGCTATTGTGATTTGAACTTGGAAGCCAGAAGAGAGAGCAGAGGAAGAACCGAAGAAGAAGGCCACGAGAATAAAAGAAAAAGAAACGTCCGTCAAAGCGTTGATGATAACACAGCAAAGTGGAGAATTTTAGTTGCAGTGCATGGTCATCTGCAACGATATTGATAGCCTAAGACAATACTCTGATACCCCTACTCACTACTCATCATTTTGTTGTCTTTTACGAGGCCTTTCTGTCTTTTCTAGCGATGCTACTATACAAGTAAACAGGCACGCAAGAGGTTCCATTAATCATTTCATTAATTAATTAATAAGAATATCTAAGTGTGCTCCTTTGAGGAATGCGATGCAGGAGGAGAGGAGTACATGTAAAAGGAAGGAGAAAAACTTCAACCAAATCGGAAAAAGGGAAGGTGGAGGTTACTTTTTCGATTCAGGTTACTCTCTCTCTCTCTCTCGACCTTTGATTCGTTCCCTTTTTTTTATTCGGAATCGGGCCACGCCATTACGTCAAGGATCTCACCTCAAACTTGTTTGGCATGGTCGAGGGCAGGCTAATTTCGGAATCTCCCTTGGTTTAAATATACATCTTTTTTTTTTACATAGTATACCTTTTTTTTTGGTTTTAGACCTGAGATTTTTTTTTTTTTTGGGATAGAATCCATATAGTATCCTCAGCACGTGGTTAAAGATTAATTCTCTTGAGATATAAGATGATGGCGTAAAAATCACTTAAGTGAGTTTTAACTTTTTTAATAAAACCTAAGACCTAAAAGGTTTGTTTAGACCTCAAAGATTTTAGTATTGTAGACTAATGCAAAATATTTTTCAGTGATTAAAATAGGGCCATGCCCAGGTGACAAATGTGACATGGAATCAAGACCAAAACAATGAAGCGTGACAACGGGGTATCTTAGTAATTACTTGGTTTAACAGTAGAAGCTGCTTTACAATGTGATTTATAATATATTAGGTAAGTATGTGAAAAGAGTTTTGTCTCGGTTTACGTAAATATGCTTCTCAAATACCAACTCAAACATATGATTAGAAAACTGAAAAAACAATTGCATTAATGTAATGGGAGAGAATTTGTAATATTTGGTGTTAGTAACTAAAACAGAAAATGATAAGAAAACATCACTTAAATTTTAAAACCCCAAATTAATGATTTCTTACTCAAATGAGTTGTCAATTATTATACTCTTTTAGTTACTACCTATACTCTTATAGGCAATGAAACTAATTTAAAATTTTGAAATTCAAATGGTTTTTTTCCCCCCAACTAACAAGGGTTGGTCTCTCACAACATTACAAATTAAAATTTAAATCCCCATTAAAAGAGTTATCTACATTTAGTACACAACAATATTTCAAATTGGATTGTATGCAATAAAAAAATACTTTTGCCTAAAAAAAATATCTGGTACTAGTAAACTATATTTAAGCATTTATGTGCACCTTGAATGGGAATAATTTTCTCTAATGTTTTATTTTCCATCTACATAGATTCTAATTAGAAATCTTGTTTTAACTAAAACCATGGCTAATTAGTTGCATTTCGTTACTATTATTTTATGGATAAAAGTAAAATGATGGGCAATTTATATGTTTATAACATAAAACACAGGAGAGTCATTTGTGCATAACTTCAAATTTCAGAATAGTTAGAGTGAAAATCTACTTCTGAAGTATTAGGTCAAAAACACCTAACATCATAAACTTTCTTTAGGTGCAAAGTATACATAAAGTTTTTAAAATGGTGCAAAAAATGTTACTGCAAAAACTTCATGTGTATTTTTGCACAATTTTAAAAACTTTATGTATATTTTTATATTATTTTCTTGACCTACATATTTGCTATATAATTAACGTTAGTTAACTTAATAGTCATAATATTTTTGTGTTCTCATACACCTAATAAAAGTTCATAGTGTCTAGAGTCATGTTCTTAAATCATAGTAAAGTTGAAAATACATTTTATTCTGAGACAAAATTCTTGAGTCATTTATCAATTTTTTGAAAAAGATAATAAAGTTATTTTGATTTATAGCTTAACATCTAAAAGAAAACTTTTATAATATAACAAAACAACATCAACAACAATATATAGTAATAGGAATATATGGAAAAATCAATCACGGCATGGCAGAAATTATGCGTAAAATTTTAACTTCTGAGAAAATAAATACGCATGTACCAATAGTCATGGAAACCCTCGTGCATTCATTAAAGGCGAATTAATTATATATACTTAATATGCAAAAATACTCATGAATGAATGTTTATTAAATGAATGTTTATTAAAAGTGCATCCAGTATCATATATTTTTTAAAATTGTAAAAATACTTACAAATTTTTAAAATTGAAATAAAAATATCATGATCATTAAATATAATATAACAGTTACATATACACATACAAAAAATAGTAAGAGCCCTACCACAAAAAAGTTGGGGTTTGATTAATTAACCGTCATGACATTTTCACCATTATTTTAAATATTCATGAATATTTTTACACCTCAAAAAATATAACATATAATATTAAACGTAGCTTATATAAAATCTCATAGCCAATTTTTCACCTTGATCCTATATATACCGGAGTATGTACTATATATTTTTGGAGAAGAAAAGAATTTGTAGAAAAAAACAAGAGAGAATTTAGAGCAAAAGACCACCCACTGAATCACCTACTACTTTACTAGACAATGAATGACTCGAACCAAATGGGAGGGGATCCGAATGTCTCCTCTGAGTGTCTCCCGGTTTTTTTTTTTTTTTCGATTTGGTTGTGTCTAAGCCAGCGGCTCATTTTTCTACTTAACAAAACGATCCCAACCACCCTTTTCTTCGAGAAATCTTGATGGTAGATGGCAAAAATACAAAATAATAAACATGGGTTGCTGGCTTGCTGCAAAAATATAAAATAGGCTTTTATGTTTTCGATTCCACCTGCTGTTTTTTTTTGGCCATTAATCATTGAATTAGTTTCTATTTATTATGAATATTAAATATATGGATGTCCATTGACTTATATCCAGACCAACTTATAATTCAACTTGACATAAAGAAGAAAAGAAGACTTGACACAAAGAAGAAAAGAAGACTTGACACAAAGCAAAAGTAAAAGAAGACAATGACATAAAGAAGATATAAAGTAACAATAGTCATGTAACCAGGTTAGATTCCTGACTCTATATAAAGGCTTATAATCGATTGTTTCAAATGAACTGAATGAGAATTTCTCTCTAACTTCTCTCTAGAAATTCTATCAATCTTCTCTCTTAGAATTATTCTATCAATCTTCTCTCTTATTACACATACTTTTATAACATGTTATCAGCACGAAGCTCTAACTAAAGGTGTGATCTTTTTATGGTTTCTTTAATGATTACATATACCTTGTTTTATTTGATATATCTAGGATAATCTGAGCCACTATATGGAATTAGAGAGATACTTTTACCGATTGTTATATAACATCGGGTTTCATAGCTAAGATTGGAGATCATTATTGTTTTTATATCATTTACAAGTTTTTTTATATTATTATTTTATGGCTAGAAGCTATACACGTCTGATTTTTGAAATTATATGACCGGAAGTCATATTATTTTAATATCTTATAATATGATATGGCCAAAAGCCATATCTCTTTGATTTCCTATTATATGGCTAGAAGCTATGTATATTGTACGGTCAGAAGTCGTTTACAACTTTTATTTATCCTGAAGATAATAGTTTACTTTCTCATTTTGAGATTAATTGGCTTGAAGTCATGAGATTAAATGGCCCGAAGCCATACAAGTTTTAATTTTCTTATCTTGCCTTATGAATTATTTATAGTCTTTATGAATTTATAGTTATTTTTGTTTAAGATATTATATTGCATGTTTACATTTTATGTTTTAATTATTTTCATTTATTTCTTTAATTAGTTTGAATTATGGCAAACCTAGCAAAATTTGAAATTGTAGCTTTTGATATTATTGGGAAAAATTATTTATCTTGGAAGTTGGATGCGGAAATTCACATGAATACTAAAAGTCTGGAAGACACGATTAAAGAAGGGAATAAGGCATCCAACCAATTCAAAACTAAATCCATGATTTTTTTTTCGCCACCATTTGCATGAAGATTTAAAAATTAAATATTTGACAGTAATGTACCCACTTGTTCTTTGGAACAATTTGAAAGAAATGTATGATCACCAGACGATGGTCATTCTTCTAAAAGCTCGTTATGATTGGATACATTTGCGCCTGCAAGATTTTAAATCTGCAAACAAATATAACTCAGCTATGTTTAAGATTACTTCTAAATTGAAATTATGTGGAGAAAATGTCTCTGATGATGATATGTTAGAAAAGACATTCTCCACATTTCATGCATCCAATTTGCTCTTGTAGCAGCAATATCGTGAAAAAGGTTTCAAGAAATATGCTGAATTAATTTCTTTTTGTTAGATATAATTAGTTTTGATGATGTCAAATATAAATGTCAAATGATAAGAGCAAAAAGTTTATATAATATACTTTGACTAATTATTGTGTTTAATGTTGCATACCTTGTAGATTAGTCAAGCAAAGATTGAAGACAATCAAGAAAATAAAGAAGTTGTCTTATTGGGTTATGGAGAATGATCATCAAGAAGGAAATCAAGAAGAAAGATTTTGAAGAAAGAAGAAATTACAAGATCTAGTGAGAATATCAAGGTTCAAGCTGTTAGAAGTGATACTTGAGGTTTCTATGATGATACCGGAGGCTTCTATGATCAAATGATGGATGGAATAGGTTAATACGAAGCTAAGATGACTTATATATAAGTTATGACACTTCTAGAGGAGTTTTACTCAAGTGCTAGAGGTGTTGCACTCGAGTGCAGGATGAACACACTCAAGTGTCGGGGCTACTCTGTTCAGCTCTGTTTTTTGTTCTGCCAGATAGAGGTCTGGTATTTTAGTCATATCTCTCAAACCACACTTCGAATTGACCTGAAAATGGTGGCATATGAAAGAAGACTCACAACACGAAATATGTACACCAAGATCACATTGAAAGAAGCTCAGATGAAGGAGATATGATCCATGGAAGATGACACTGAAAGCACCGTCACTTTTCAAGACAGGTTTGGTATTTTAGACATAAGTCACAAATAACACATCGGATTGAGACGAAACCAGTGCCACATGAAACTAGACTCAAACAGCTTTCCATGAATAGGTTATTTGGCTAATTTGAAGTTATATTCTAGGGGCTATGCCTTTTGGAAGTTGATGCTTGTACAGTTTAGTGCGATAGACACTCTTTCGATCATAACTTGCAAAATACAAGGAGTTTAGAGCTGATTCTTTTTACATTTGAATGCATATGGCAAGAGCTTTCTTATGATATATCATTTTTCATATTTAGAATCAAATAAATAAATTGAGTCTGACGTGGCCCCATATCACCCGCGAGTCCAAAAACGCACTCTTGACATTTTTGATGCAAGTGTTGTCTAGAGGTGGCTGTGGAGTGGAAGTATTTCAGCTACACTCGAGTGAATGACAATGCACTCGAGTGAAGTGAAGGTTTGCACTTGAGTCATGCAAGTGTTAACATAAAAGTGTTAACCCGAGAAGAAATATGACCAAAGAAACGTGAAGAGCACTCGAGTATGACTGGTAACACTCGAGTAAGGAGAAGGATTGCACTCGAGTCTTGTGAGTGAAGAGCAGCAAGTGTTTGCTCTAGAGGAATCCAGAATGTGAAATTATACATGCACTCAAGTAAGGCTTTGCACTCGAGTGAAGTCCTGACAGAACCAAAATGCAGAAAGTTCAGATTCTCATAGCCATCAATCCAAACGTGGTTAGATGTTATACATTCATTATGTTTTCACTTGTTATTGTTCCTAAACGTTAACTAACATATATTTCAAATGTAAAATAGGAGATTAAACATTTGGATTGTATCTTCAAGAACGGAGGTTATTTATGGCAAATATTGTCACTCAACGTGATGAGTCCCAGAAGTCAGAAATTCAGCGTTTGACCAATGATCCAATATACCCATGACTAACACTTTATCATATTAGTGATTAAGGATTTTGTAGTGTGAAACAGGAAATTTAACGTTGAGATTACATATTCAAATGAAAGAGTCAATTATGACGAGCGGTATCATTACACACTGAGTATCGGCTACCTACTATGACAAAAGATTAACCCACCATAAATAAATGTATGAAACACAAACGCTCCACAACGTGACGTACAACTCAAAATGAATCATCCTGCTCTTCAATGAGACGCTCCACTCTCCAACGGACATTTCATAGTGGCTTTGTTATTTAAATGCACTCAACGGTTAAACAAAGCAATGGGACTCCAACGGACGAATGCTTACAACGGTTATCTTCTACAACTCATCTATAAATATGGTAGCATTTAGATAAGAGAAGGAGACGATGAGAAAATAGAGCAATGACACCAACATGCGAATATCATGAGTCATCCACTTCTACCCAAACACTCTCTATTCTTATCTATATTCTATATCATGTATATATGAGAGTGATTATTTGTATTGTACTTCAGTGAGCATTATATCCACTCTGTGACAGAGTCTGTAAACACTTGCAACTATATTTCTGAGTTGATCTTAAGGTAAAGGAACCTTGAGGGGGTTGATTTTCTTACCGGGAAAGTTGTAGAAAGAATTGTCAGTAAGACTTTCGGCTCATAAGACTTATAAGGTGCAAGCAGTAGAGCACGTTGCTGCTCATAAGACTTGCACGGGTAAGCAGGAGAGGAAGGTCTTCAGAAATATTCTGCTTGTAAGACTTGTCGTAAGGGGGAGTATCTCAGAGAGAGATTTGTAAAAGGCTTCACAAGTACCCGGCTCAACTTGTGGTTTGTAAAGGCTTTTCTTGTGCCCGGATTAAAAAAGAAGATAGTGGATTTGAAAATCTCAGGAGGAGCCTGGGGACTGGACGTAGGCCATCACAGATTGGACCAAACCAGGAGAAATCACAGTTTACATATTCTCTTCCTTAAGCTCTTATATTTACTGCATATATTATCTAACTGATTTATGTTTCATTAGTTTCATACTTAATGTTTTCATTAAGATACAAAAAGTTTTCCAAAGTCCTTAAGTTTTTATCTTACACCCAATTCACCCCCTCTTGGGTGTCAGCCAGTTCTAATACTTGTCTCCTTGTTGTTGAACAAAATAATGAGCTTTTATTAAAAAACTATGAATCTCGTCCAACAGGCTCAACTCCATTGCCTAAAGTGAATGTAGTAGCAAATGAATTTAATTGTGGCCGTGGATGTAGGTGTGGCTACAGCCGTGGGTATGGCCATGGTCGTGGTCGATATCATAGTGGTTCAAATTCCTATTAGAAGTGGGAAAAGACTGATAATAACCAAAAAGGGAAAAGCAGTAGGCATAATAAATATGTTAATAATCCATGTTATCGATGTGGTGACAAGGGTTATTGGTCTCATACCTATCGTACACTAAGACACCTAGTTGATCTTTACCAAGAATCAATTAAAAATAATGATAAGGGATTGAATATTGTAGTTAATCATGTTGATCATGCCGAGAATTGTAAGTATGGCGATATGGATAATACAAATTTGGATGTTGCAAATTTCTTAATTTAAATTGCTATGTTTTACTATAAGTTGCTTCTATCATATGTATTAATCTTAATTATGTTTTTATCTTTCTTTTAATGAAGAATGAATCTTATTGGCATCAATCCTGAAGATTTATGTTTCGTTGATAGTGCAACAACTCACACCATATTCAGACATGATAAATATTTTTCTTCCTTGGTAATACGAGAAGCCAATGTTTAGACTATATCTAGTAGTATAAATTTAATTGAAGGCTCCAAAAGAGCTAATGTTTTGTTATTTGAATGAATAAAATTATGCATTGATAATGCATTTTATTCTACCAAGTCTAAAAGAAACTTATTGAGTTTCAAAGATATCCACAGAAATGGATATCATTTAGAAACAACAACTAAAATAATCAAGAATATCTTGTCATCACAAACATAGTTACTGGTAGAAAATGTATATTAGAAAGTTTTCCTATTTTTCCCTCAGGCTTGTATTACACATGTATAAGCACAATTGAAACACATGCTATTGAAAACCAGAAGTTTATTAATACAGACCATAAGTTTGCCAATGCAAACCAGCAGTTTGCTAATGTAAACCAGAAGTTTACTAATGAATTTAATGTTTGGCATGGCCGGTTAGGCCATCCTGGTTCAATCATGAAGTGACAAATAATTGGGAATTCATGTGGACATATCCTGAAGTGTAAACAAATACCACAATCTCATGATTTCTCATGTGTTGTATATTCCAAGGGAAAGTTAATTTTTTCGCCCCTCACCAAGCAAAGTAGAAAGTGAGTCTCTCATATTTCTAGAATGGATACAAGGAGATATTTGTGAGCCAATACACCCACAATGTGGACCATTTAGGTATTATTTGGTTTTAATTAATGCATAAACTAAATGGTCACATGTTTGCTTATTATCTTCTCGTAACCTGACGTTTGCGAGATTACTTACTCAATTGATTAGATTAAGAGCACATTACCCTGATTATCCTATCAAGAAAATACGTCTTGATAATGCTGGTGAATTTACTTCACAAGCTTTTAATAAATATTGTATGTCCCTTGGAATTAATGTTGAACATCCTGTAGCTTATGCTCATACGTAAAATGGACTTGCAGAGTCATTGGTTAAAAAGTTGCAACTAATTGCAAGACCTTTACTTATGAAATTTAATCTCTCAATTTCTGCTTGGAGCCATGCCATTATGCATGCAACAATGTTAATTCGCATTAGACCAACAAGTTACCTAAAAGTTTCCCCCTTATAAATGGTTTTTGGTCAGGAACCTAATATTTCCCGTATAAGAACTTTTGAGTGTGCAGTATATGTGCCTGTAGCACCATCACAACACACCAAAATGGGTACTCAAAAAAGGATGAGAATATATGTTGGGTATGAATCTCCATCAATTATAAAATGTGCCTGTAGCATATGATGTAATGAATGATAATGAGGATTGTAAGCCAGAATCCATTAGTGAGAGCCAACCGAAAAGATTGGCCCCTATGAAAAGATGTCATTAATGCAGAACCAAAATCATTGGCTAAATGAAAGGTATTTGGACCTATAGTACTTACATCTGAAGATGTAAAACCAGTTGGATGCAAATGGAGTTTTTGTACGAAAGAGAAATGAAAAGGGTGAAATAACAAGATATAAGGCACGTCTTGTGGCTTAAGGCTTTACACAAAGACCTGGCATTGATTTCAAAGAAACATATTCATCAGTTGTGGATGCGACTACTTTTCGTTATTTAATTAGTCAAGCAATAAATATAGGACTTGATTTACATCTAATGGATGTTGTGACTGCCTATTTATATGGTTCACTTGACAATGATATTTGTATGAAAGTCCCTGAAGGGCTTAAGATGCCAGATGCATCCAATTCAAGTTCTCGAGAACAATACTTAGTTAAGTTAAATAAGTCTCTGTATGGCTTGAAGCAATCAGGACGCATGTGGTATAATCACCTTAATGAATATCTGTTGCAAGAAGGATACAAAAATGATCTGATATGCTCATGCATCTTTATGAAAAGATCTAAAAGTGAGTTTGCTATAATTACTATTTATGTTGATGATATCAACATCATTGGAACTCTTGAATAGCTTCAAAGGAAATTAATTGTTTGAAGAAAGAATTTGAAATGAAGGACTTGGGAAGAACAAAATTATGTCTTGGATTACATATTGAGTACTTCAAGAAAGAGATCTTTATATATCAAGAAACTTATATAAAGAAGGTCCTAGAGCGATTTTACATGGATAAATCCCATCCATTATGTACCCCAATGGTTGTAAGGTATTTGAAGGTGGAAAAAGACCCATTCTGACCCTGAGAAATTAGTAAAGAACGTGATGAAAAACTACTTGGTCTAGAAGTACCATATCTTAGTGCTATTGGAGCACTAATGTATCTTGCTAATCACACACGTTCTGATATATCATTTGCTGTTAATTTATTAGCAAGATATAGTTCTTCACCAACACGATGACATTGGAATGGAATAAAGCGCATTCTTCGTTATCTCAGAGGTACTATAGACATGGGATTATACTACTCAAATGTATCAAAGTATGAACTGGTTGGTCATGCAGATGCTAGATTTTTGTCTGATCCACATAATGATAAATCACAAACGGGCTATCTATTTATATGTGGAGGTGCAGCTATTTTATGGCGATCTATGAAATAGACTATATCAGCCACATCATTTAACCACGCAGAAATTCTAGCAATACATGAAGTAAGTCGAGAATGTGTATTGTTGAGGTCAGTGATACATCATATATGTATAACTTGTCATTTATTTTTCAGCAAAATAATCCCAATAATCCTATATGAGGATAATGCTGCATGTATCGCTCAACTTAAAGAAGGCTATATCAAGGGCGATAGAACGAAATATATTTCACCAAAATTCTTCTTGACTTGTGACCTTTAAAAGGATGGTGAAATAGATATCTAGCGAATCAGTTCAAGTGAAAATCTAACAGATTTATTCACCCAAGTCACTTTCAGGTATAATCTTTGAAAGACTTGTTCATGACATTGGTCTTCAGAGATTCAAAGATCTCAACTGATGTTGTCAAGAGGGGGAGTCGATACACGTTGTACTCTTTTTCCCTTATCTAGGTTTTGTCTCATTGGGTTTTCCTAGAAAGGTTTTTAATGAGATAACACTCGACCGTATATCAATGAATAATATGCTCTTTTCTTTAGCTAGGTTTTTACTCATTGGGTTTTTCCTAGTTAAAGTTTTTAACAAAGCACATTCATAATGAACATCCAAGGGGAAGTGTTATAAATATTAAATATGTGGATGTCCATTGACTCATATCTAGACCAAGTTACAATTCAACTTGACATAAAGAAGAAAAGAAGACTTGACACAAAGCAAAAGAAGACAAGGACATAAAGAAGATATAAAATAACCATGGTCATATAACCAGGATTAGATTCCTGACTCTATATAAAGGCTTGTAATAGATTGTTTCAAATGAACTAAATGAAAATTGCTCTCTAACTTCTTTTTTAAAATTCTATCAATCTTCTCTCTTATTACACATACTTTTATAACACTATTGTGTTTTTATATCAAATCTGGTCCCAAACAAACCCAACAACAGTGTTCATATAAGGCAACTTGATTTCAGACTATTTTCAATTTCTTACTCACCATCTACTTTTGTAAACAAAATATACTAAGAATATGAAGAATCATAGATAGTATAAGAGTGTTTGGATGCACGATTGGGGGGCCATATCATGCGATTGGGGTGCTTAAGCAATGATTGAAATATTATAGCATTAGAGATATATTTGATTCGGATTATTTTAAATTGGGCTTGTGGGGTCAAACACTGTTTATTCTAAAAGCCACACCTTGTAACTTATCACGGTGATTCACTTGGAGAGATCTAAAGAGAGAGAGATGGATGGTGGGAGGGGCGGAGAGGAAAAAGGAAGGTGACATGAAAGTGAGAGAGAGAGAGAGAGAGAGACAAAAAGAGGAGGATCAAGGAGAGAGATAGGAAAAATATTTATATGTATAACTAATTTATATTCCTTTCGGTCCTAAATATAATACAGAATTAACTTTTTAGAGATATTAAGAAAGCTAATTAAATTACTTTGAGAAATATTTATATTTATAATTTTTTCAAACTATTTTGCCCAACTTATAAACGGACATATAATCCAAATATACTGACTTTGACGTTAATTTTCCACCATATTATATGAGACATATAATCCAATTAGTTATGTAATATTATTTCATCAAATTATGTATTTTTTATTGCCAAATTTTCCAACTTTAATTTTTATAATTTTTTTTTATAATTTTTAATTTAATTTCTCTCTTACGATTATCACAAAAGCCACTTATCGTAAAATCAATCCAAACAAGTTCTACTTTTATAAAAGTTACTTATACAACCGCCAATCCAAACATAAATTACATTACAAAATCTGACTTTTATAAAAAATAATATTTTAAAAAGTCAAATTAGAAAAAAATCATTTTTACAATAGCTGTTCCAAACACACACTAAGTGTATATTCAATATAGAAAGAAACAATGTTAGTCTGAACCATTGGATCATACAAGAAAACATATACGGTGGAGATTTGAAGCAGGAAAAAAACCAGGAGGCACTCAGCTAGAGACATTCCGATACCGATAGGAGAGAGACTTCACGTAAACCAAAAATTGAAGCAATGGGGGGATGCAAGCATCATTGGAAGGAAGGATTCAACACAAAGCGAAACAATTGTCGGCCCAAGAAAAACAACATTCTGGTAAATTAGTCCCACCCTCCCACCCTCTTTCTATTATACATACCCCTCCTTATCTTTTATCACCTCCAACATGCATGGTAGTGTGGCTTTATCAGAAATATCCTCTCATCCTTTAATATAAGGGCCCGTTTGGTATAATGGAATTAATTTTGTTGGATATGGAAATGAAAATGACGTTTAAAAGTATGTTTAGTATATCATGGAAGTGAGATATGATTTTTAGATTAAAAGACCAAAATGTCCTTCAAAATTTTTTTTTTCCAAAAAAACATCATCCAGAGCGAACCATCTCCTCCCCCTGAAAACAAGCACCATTCCATTTTTTTCAGCAAAATTTCAGATCTACAAACCACTACCTTTGGAGCAAAAATCATTTTGGATCTAGCAAAATTTCAGATCCTAAATTTTAGATCTAGCCAAAACATTCTCCTCCCCGAAATCATTTTTTCAGCAGAATTTCATATCCTAAACCACAGCCGATTTGAGAAAAAACCCAGACACCAGTGAACAAAATCAGAAATGGATCTAGCAATCTACGGTTTCGACTTCATCGCAAAATATGGGCGCCGGTGTTGGTTTCCATATCTGAAGGAGGGGAAGAAGACGTTGGCACCATCGTACAATCTCGTTGAAGAAGCGAAAGAAGGCGAAAATGGAGAAGAAGGCGAAGATGAAGTTAGGGAGAAGATGAAGCCGGAGATCTATGGGATGTCACCGTTGCTGTCATGTTTGTGAGCACAAGCCGCTGGTGGATAAAAGGAAGGACGAGGGAGAAGGTGGTGGGATGAGTCTTGTGAAGGTTGAAGGGCAAGAAGGAATTTTGTCATGTTAAATTACAAATCTTTGCTTTTTTCATGAAATTCAATTTGGTGGAATTGGTGGATTTTGGCTTCCACATGGAAATGATTTCCATGATCATTTCAGCTGTACCAAATACATTTAACATATAGAATTAAATTCCATTTCCATTTCTAACAACCCAACTCCAGCATACCAAACGGGCCCTAATTAAGAGTTATTAGACTAATTTAAGCAAGCTAAATAAATTCTCTGATTATAACAAATATTATATGATCTTTCTAAAATGCTTATGTGTAGTATTAGGTTATATATCAGTTTAACAATTAGATAAAGTAGTTTGACAAAAATGATACATATAAAAAATAAAATGGATTGAGATCTTATATATGTTTAGGATCGAACATAATGAATATTTGATTTACATTTACATGGTGAAATTTAATTTGTAATTTGATATGATAAATTTATAAAAATTGACAATTACAATACTATTTCGATTTTAGATTATACATGTTAAGAAAACAATTTATTTTTTTAAAAAAACAATTCCCTTGCTTAACATACCTACACTTTTCTCATTAATACAATACAATATTTGAGTTCACATTATGCAGAATGAGAGTATTTGACATCTCAGAAATATGATTCTATGTAGCTCGTGATATATACATTGTCCAATATAATGTAACTGAAACTATCTTCATGTGCTTTGTTCTCATACAGGCAATCTTGATCATCCTCTCTTATTATCTTGTTCAATGTAATTGTGAAATTATCTCTAGTATGTTTAAAAAAGATCCAGCTAGCTAGACTAGAAAGTGAGTGAGCTGGATTTGAAATCCTACCTTGTTAGAGAATTTTTTTGTTTGTTTGAATTAGAGGAACAAATACTAATGGCTTGATCAGCAAGATTGAACACACATCATCTTACATGTAGGGAAACTTTATGCCACTAAACCCACAATGCCATTATCGATTGAATTTTCACAATTTATATATTTAATTACCATCTTACTTATTACAGTATAATCATGATTAATTTCCTGCTTTCATGAATCAGCAGTTCAGTACAACCATTAGAAAATAACTAGAATCTAAGAATTGATCAATTAAACATCTTAGCTTACTCCCTAGCTAGAACTTAATGAGGATTACTAGTTTTAATCTCCTCACTTTTATTTGTATTTTTTATTAACATCCCATTCCTTCCCATTAATCCTCCTCAACACAGCACATGATACGGTATTATAGTTTAAGAAAGGCTTTAATATTACATCGTGTACGTGAATTTCTAAACATCATTATTTAACGTAATAGTGATGCATACATGACGTTGTAAGACAAGCGTTTTACTGGATTGAACTGAAAATCTCCACACACAGATCAATCATGCAAACTGCAAAGAGTAACCAGTTTTTTTTCCCCAAAATAAATAACAACTTACTGGTAGACATTTATTTTAGTGAAATAAATTCTAAAAATAAATTTTAAATAATCATATTTATTAATATATATTATATAATCTTAAAAAAATAATCAGACTTAGTTTTTTTTTTTTTTTTTGGATCGAATCAGACTTAGTCTTGAGAGCACGGGCATTTGCATGTAGTGGATGGTGTTTCATAATCAGTGTAACAGTTTTGACGAATACCTAAACTGATTGGTCAGCATGGTCCATGGAAGGTGCCAATATGCTCAAAAGTGTGGCCACCCAA
The DNA here is from genome assembly GCA_963855925.1 of Inga laurina. Classification (NCBI taxonomy): domain Eukaryota; kingdom Viridiplantae; phylum Streptophyta; class Magnoliopsida; order Fabales; family Fabaceae; genus Inga; species Inga laurina. Next base: position 45,435,114 of record OY979709.1, on the reverse strand, counting down.
CACCAACATATATTTCGTATATAACTAAGTTGGTCACTGAAAACGATATCAGAATTGAAAATATCCTTAGTGTTAGGATTGTGTTTAGTGCTTCCCACGCGCCATTCCCTGATTCAATATTATTATTCAAGTTGTAGTCCCATTTTTGTTTTTATAACTATTTTTCATGAATTCCTCGATTGATTTGATTTCCAATAAAGACAAAAATCATCAAGGGTGATTTACTTCATGGGATGAATTTTAAAGGAACTCCTATCGAGAAATCGGTCAATCCTTGGGTTTACTTTCCTATCTAATTTGAACATGTTTGAGTTGTTATTTAAAAAGTACGTTTAATTATGTAAGTCGTTTAATTATGTAAGTCGAGATAAAACTTCTCTTACATATTTACTTTGTATATCATAAATCATGTCGGAAAAGTTACTTTCACTGCTAATCCAAACAAGCACAAGTGTTTAAGAGCTTCACTTTTTTGAGTCTAAAGAGTGTGTTTAGATTAGCTTTTGGAGAATTGCTTTTAGAGAAAAAGTGATAAAAATGATTTTAGAGAATAGATTTTGAACAGAATAAATTCCAGGAAAAAAGTGATTTGATAAAATAATAGTGTTTGAGTATTATGATCAGAATCATTTTTTTCATGGTCAAATTACTAAAAAAGATATTAGCTTTTATGATAATTACATATAAAATGATAAGATTATATTTTATATATTTTTAACATTAAGTTTCATAATAAATACGAAAAATGAAATAAATTTGTCTACATGTGATATTAATTAACTTAACTAATTTTCTTAATATAATAAAATTAGATAAGTAGGTCTAATATTAAAGATAGGAGGAAGCATTAAAATTTTGAAAATTGTCTTACTTAAAATGTATTTGCTTGTATCAAAACCTAGGAAGCATTATTATGATGAAATTCTAAAAAGAAAAATAAAAAAAATGAGACAAATCATGGTTTTGAAGAGACAGGACAAAATATGAGAGGAGAGAGATGAGAAGGGGGGGGGGGGGGGAAGAGACTGGAGAGAAGAGAGAGAGAGGGGTAAAATCATGGAGGCCAAAACTATGATTTTGGGAAAAAAAATTGCTTCTAGATAAAATACTAGTATTTGGGTAACATATATTTTCCAAAACCTAGGTTTTGGACCCATAAAAACTTTTTTTTTCCTCACCCAAACAAACATTAAACCCGATATTTATTGTATCTGGATCTAGTGTGTATTTTGATTAGCTTTTGGAGAATAATTTTTACGATTTACTAGGTAAGTATGTGAGAGAAGTTTTATCTCGATTTACGAAAAAAGGTTTTTGAAACCGCGGTTTGAGGTTTACCCAAACACATACTTTATAAGTGTTTACTTATTGCTTATTGTGTCAGAAGGTGCTTCTTCTTGCATTTGTCTGTCAACTCTCCCCAAACTAATATTACATATGGAGGAAAATTCTATCTATGATTGATGATTTTAACTTTTTTTAGGGTTCAAACTATTCCTTATATATAATTGCTTTCCCTGTTCTCTCTCCTCACCACTAGAAACTCTTGCCATATGTAAACTCTTTTTATTCAATATTCCTCTGGTCTTTAATATAAGACATATTTAGGGAGTTGATTTTAGTCCTAAATATAAGATATAGTTTTATATTTATCAATATTTTCTTAATTTAACCCTAATGATGCTCTCTCAACCATAATCAAGGAGGAGAGGAAATGAGGGAATTAAGGAAGGTGATTAGGGTCTTTTAGAAAATATATGTCATATTAATTAACTTAACCAACTTTTTTGATCTAATTAAAGTAGGTAAATATGTCTTATATTAAGGATCGAAGGGAGTATCATCTTTTCTTGTGTTAGGGGACAAAAGCCGGGCGGAAAATACACTCGGTTGAATAATCTGAATATTTTGGATTATAATAAAAAAAAAAGACTAAATTACATGAAATTTTACTGAACTTATAACCATATACGAATAATCTCAGTAACCTTTAAAACTCCATAATAAACCCTCATAAACTTTCAAGTGTATGCAGATAACCTCAAATTATTAATTTTACACTCAAATTTTATTTTTATATGCATATAGCCCCACAAACATTGAATTATATGTGTGTGTGTGTGTGTGTGTGTGTATATCAACCTCTATTATATTTTACAGTGACTTGCAGATAAATAATAAACAAAAATATAATAATATAGAAGTTATCTGCATATTATAAGTACAAAAGTTCATGAAAGTTAAAAAAAAAACAATTTACATATAACATAAAATACATAAAATTAGAGGTGCTTTGTATAATTTATATCCTAATAAAAATTGTGGGCGCTGAACTTTTTAAGACGAAAGAGAGATTACTAAGTTGGGTCATGGATAGGGTTTTCCAAATTGTTTTCTTTTAAAAAATGATACCGTTTGATCTAACTAGAGTTCATATTTTTATCCATATATAGTATTTCCCGCCTTAAATACTTCATATTTTTATCCATATATAGTATTTCCCGCCTTAACATAGTTAAATTATTAAGGAGAAAGATTCAACCTTCCTTAGTTCCTCTCTTATATAAAGCTAGTGCATGTTTAACTTCTCATGGGGACAAAACCACATTTTGGAAAGAATATTTTAGTCATTCAGATATTTATAATTTTTTTCTCTTCGTTCTCTCTTGGATACTTAATTAGGAGTTGTGATAATATATATTAGTTTTTTTTTGTGAGCAAAAGAGACCATTTTATTAATCACCAAAACCAAAGTTACACGCACTAATTCCCTGTAAAGCAAAAACAAAAGCACCCTATCATACAACCTACTCAAGTCAATAAAGCAAGTAAACCTAGTTACAACCTATCAAAGATGAAAGCAGAGAACGTGAACCTATCTTTCTATCAGTATACTATTTGGTGATATTAACCAATGCTTTTTTTCCTCGCAGTATAAAAGTCAAAGCTTAAAGAATCCTGTATCAAAATGTCAGTTAGAGAGGATGGTGGCTTCACAAGCCAGCCTTTCGGTACCATACCCCTCATTACCTGAGCTGCTATAAAGTCCGCGGCTTTATTACCTCCATGAGCCACTAGAGACGGAGACCAATCCTTTGTTCTATCACCCAATTCTATACACTCCTTGAACACTTCTACACTCTCCCAGTCGCACCTTTGAACACGCCTCTCTTTAATTCTTTTAAAGGCTTCTAGACAATCAGTTTCTATTATTACTCCCCCTACTGAAAATCTCCTTGACCCACAAAGCCTCTTTAATAGCCAAACACTCCATTAATGCCGATTCAGCCTCAACCGATTGCCCTACACCACCCATAAATCTGCAAGCATCATCTCTCCCAATCAAACCAATGTTGGCCTTCTTGCTGCTATTGCAAAATGCCCCATCCACATTAATCTTCATAGTTCCAGCTTTAGGCCTTCCCCAAGCCACCATTCTTTCAACGTCCACCTTCTGCTCATCCCTTCTCTTCCTCTTACCTGCACAAGACCAAAATTTATTAACCAAGCGAATTGCATTAGACAAGGAGGCCACATCATCCACCTCTATGTTCTCAAACATAAATCTGCAACGAGATTTCCAGATTTCCTAACAAATGCTTGCAAATAGAGCCACTTCATATCCCTCAACCTTCCCAACTGAACCTAACCAATTTTCCAACCATACATCTAGTCTGCTCACATTCATCTCACTGAATTTTAATGCCAGTGGGGAGCCAAACCAGCAGGCTGGAGCCCATAGACACAAAAACAGCATGCGTTCAATTGTTTTCTCCCTTGTTTTACATAATCCACATAAAGGGTTACTAGCACATTTTCTTTTAAACAGAGCTGTTCTAGTTGCCAATGCCTCACTCACAGCTCTCCATAGGAACTAATTAATTTTAGGAGGGACCTTGATTCACCATATCCGATTCCATAATTTTTTTGACACCCTATGTGAGCAAACCGGTTTCACCTCCTTTATACCTTCCTTACTTCGCACTACCTTATACCCCATTTTGACAAAATATACTCCATCCCTACTCCCCAACCATACTAATACATCCTTCCCAACAATAGAAGGAATATGCACCCCCAATACACTCGTTCCCCTCTTCACTCAGCAGACCCTCAACTCTATCAAAATTCCATTCCCGCTCTACAATTATATCAGCTACTTTCAGTTCTTTCATCTCATCTAATAGGGCTATTTTCTTCAAGCACCTACCCTCAGCATGCCTTAACCACTTCCCTTCAAACAGGTTCACACTTTCACCATCATTAATCTTCTAAAATAGATATTTCTTTAGCAAATCTCTGCCTTCCAGGATATTGGACCATCCCCAAAAAGCTTTACTCCCTTTCTTTACTTTCATAAAATCTAAATTCGGGAAGTACTTCCCTTTCAGAATTTTACACCACATATCATCATGATTTACACATAATCTCCAGGCTGTTTTTGCAAGATAAGCTTTATTCAATTGATAAAATCTCTAAAGCCCATACCTTCTTCACCCTTGTCTTTGCACAACAATCTCCAAGACTTCCAATATATACGCCCCTCCTCCTCCTTTCATCCCCACCAAAATCCAACTATCATTTGATCAAACTCCATGCAAACCTTCTTAGGGAACTTAAAGCATGACATGGAGTAAATGGGAATAGCATTAGCCACTGCTTTTACCATAACCTCCCTACCAGCAAAAGTAAGTAGCCTTTGCTTCCATCCTTGCAACTTATTAATCATTTTCCCTTTGACAAAGGCCAAGGCCTCATATTTAGATTTTCCCTATAGAACTGGAAAACCAAGATACTTTCCAGGTTCATTAGTACTTTTAATACCAAAGGTGTCAAATACCTTCTACTTTTCCTCTTCCCCTGTATTTCTGGAGAAAAATATACAATATTTTTCCAGATTTATTGTTTGCCCCTATATACAAGATACTTTCCAGGTTCATTAGTACTTTTAATACCAAGGGTGTCAAATACCTTCTACTTTACCTCTTCCCCTGTATTTCTGGAGAAAAATATACAAGACTTTTCTAGATTTATTGTTTGCCCTGAAGCAGCAGCATGGGCATCCAAAATCTTCTTCAGAACCTTGCAATTTCCCTTGTCCACCCTTATAAAAAAGAGTGAATCATCAGCAAAGAAGCAATGAGATAGAACAGGGCATTTAGTGGCAAGTTTGATCCCTCTCAATCTACCTTGCTCAATATTGTTCTGCACCATCATCGATAAAACATCTGCAGCAATGATAAAGAGAAAGGGGGATAGTGGATCCCCTTGCTAGATACCTCTTTCCATTTCCAATTCAGTAACCTTCTTTCCACCCACCACCAGGTTTAACTGGGCAGATCTCACACATTCCATAATCCATACCACCCACTGATCACTAAACCCCATTCTCTTCATAACTTGCTCAATAAACTCCCATTCAAGCCTATCATAGGCTTTATTCATGTCTACCTTCACTGCCATCTCATACTTCCTCCCCTTCACCTTATTTTTCAAATAATGATATGCCTCATGTACCACAAGTATATTATCTTGTATCAGCCTCCCAGAAATAAATGCCTTCTAATTACAAGAAATTATTCTAGTTAAAATTTCCCTCATCCTATTAACTAAAATCTTAGAAATTATCTTGTAAGCAAAATTACACAAACCAATAGGTTTATACTGCCCCATATTCTCAGTATTAGCAACCTTAGGAATTAGGACCACATTGGTTTTATTTAAGGCAATTAATTTTGCATGATTTTGAAAAAAAATCTATCACCGCATTAATTACCTCATTGCTGACCTCAGACCATGCTGCTTGATAAAAAATTCCAGAAAAGCCATCAGAACTAGGAGCTTTTATCCCTCCTAATTGAAATGCAGCCTCTTTAATCTCTTCTCTGGTTACTGGTTTTTCCAACATCAGATTATCATCTGCAGTTGCTAGCTTTTTCACATGTGATAATACCTCCTCTAGGTCAATACATTGCTTAGAGGAGAACAACCTATTATAAAAACCAGTGAATGCCTTATTTATATCTTTTTCCATCACCAACCAGTCATCCCCTTCACCCTTTAACTTCACAATGTTATTCCTTGCTCTTCTCTAAACAGTATTAGAGTGGAAGAATCTTGTATTTCTATTCCCAGCCTCAAGCCACTTAACCCTCGACCTTTGCCACAGATACTTCTCTTCCCTATCCCATGCCTCCTCAATCTTCATAATAATATCATTAAGCTCTTGCCACTTACTTTCTGACCACACACCAGATCTGCATTCTTCAAGTTTCTTAGAGAGTACTTCAATAGTCTTCTTTGCATTTGGGAAAGCAGCCTTACTCCAGTCCATTAAGGTAGCCTTACATTTCTCCAATCCGCATACTAATTCTTCTACTTTATCAATACTTGCCCTCTCATCATATGTCCATCCCTCTTTTACTACCTTCAAAAATTCCTCATTTTCCGCCCATATTGCCTCAAATCAAAATGTCTTTGGTACCCTACTATGTTTGTACTCACAGTCAATAAACAATAAATGGTGATCCGAACCAATTGGTTCAATATGATGTGCCAAGGCATTCTGAAATTCATCCCTAAATTCCACATTAGCCACCGCTCTATCCAATCTTTTCTTCACATGCACCTCACCTACTATACCATTAGTCCATGTGAATTTAGCACCACAAAACTTCAAATCCAGAAGGCCACAATCTGATAACATGCTTTGAAAGTTCAACAACATCAACAGGTTTATTACCAAGCTTCTCAGAACAGGCTGTCATATCATTAAAATCAACCATGCAAAGCCATGTTCCCCTAACTCCCCTAGCTAAACTTCTCATTTTATCCCATACTTCCTTCTTTTCCTCATCTCTAGGTGCACTATACACATATGTCAAATAATTAGGAACACATAAAGTTGAAGATTGCATACTTGTATGAATAATATTTTTTGAAGCATACCAAACATTCACCACCAGTTCATTACTCCATAATACTGCCAATCCACCACTCCTCCCTACTGGTTCCACAACCACCAACTCCTCCATTTGACATTTCTTCTTAACAACTTGCACATTCTTTTCTTGCATCCTTGTTTCCATTAAAAATAGTATTGAGGGTCTTCTTTTTAATGTCTCCTCCCTCAACTTCTTAACCGTCAAGGCCCTTCCTAGGCACTGACAATTCCACATCAAGAAATTCATGCTTCCTTGGTGGCTAATTGAGGCTAGCCACCATCACCTTCAGCCAACATCTCCCCATGCACCTCCATATTTCTTAGAAATTCAAACTTTACAGAAACTGGCAGTCCCTAATCAACTTCCTTCTTCAAGCTGCTCTGTTTGCACTCTTTACCAGCATTTTTATTGTTCCTCATACTTCTCTTTACCACTCTTACACTTTTCCTGCCTGCTAGCCCTTACTCTCCTTTACCAACTTTAAATCCCCACCAGTACTTACTTCAAACTGTAGTTTTCTCTTTTTGTTACTCCCTTGCTCTTCACGATCCTCCAAATCCCTTTTCAACTTGATCTTTCCCATTCTCATGACCATTTCAGATATAAGCGATACATTGCCATAGACTACAAGTGCTTTGGAAAGATCCTCCTTCACTTTTAGAGAACTCACACTTGCTACTTTGTCTTTCACATCTCCAGAATATGTCTCCTTCCTACTCATAATCCTTCCAGAACCATCCTCATTCACTAAATCCACTACAATCTCCACTTTATTCTTCAGTCCCTTCAGTTCACTTCTAAAGGTATTTAACTGACTCTTATCTTTTTTTTCTTCCCTTCTGTCTTGCCCTGCTCCTACGCCCTCCTCCTTCCTTACTTCCTCCTTCCTCAACCCAGAATAGCTTTTAGGCTCTGAACGTTGCATTAGAGTAGCTTTCCCTGAATCAGAGTTCTGGGAAGGTTGACCTTCAAATTCTTCCCAACTAGTTCTACAACAAATTACCTCCGCATCCACATTTCTTGTCACTGGTACACACAGCCAATTACCAAGCCTTAATATATCATTACTCCTTTCTAACTCTCTCTTTGGACAGCAACAATGATCATGTCCAATTACTCCACATCTGTAATAGAAATTCTATAATCTCTCATACTTAGCTTTAATCCATACAGGCTGTAATAACCCAATTTGAGAATAAGGGCTAATGACTTTAAAATTGCTTGTAATTAGTGTAATTAAACACTTTTGGAGAAATATGATGTGAATTTGATATAAATGTACTTGGTGATAATTGAATAATCATAGTGGAAATCAAGGGCAAAATAGTAAAATTGAAAATTTACCAACCAATTGGTCAGTTACCAAAAAGGAAACTCATTGGTGATTGAGAATCAATGGTTGAGATTTATTGTCTATGGGTCAGAATCATGTGCTATGCACCTATGTGAACTCATGGAAGAGTGAGCAAGATGTTGACAAGTGGCTTAATGTGGACCATGGGATTTGGTAAATGTTTCAAACTCATCTTTCTCTTTCCTCTCTCCCTCAAATCGAATAGAGAGTTGTGGGAAGGGGAAAATATGCTTGCCTTTATCATCATCATCATCTCTCATCTCTCTCTCTCCTCACCTCCATTTCTAGCGACTCAAGGAAGAAAGAGAGAGAGAAAACTTGAATTTTAAGTAATGGTTCTCATATGCTCCAACACTCTTCATTAATCTTGTTCATAGTGTTAAGAGCTTTATCTTGATGGTTTCAGAATTTTGAAAGGTCATGATTTGGGTGTTGGAACAAATCTGAAAGTTGGAGAATCAAGGTTTGATTCTAGCAATTTGAAGAGGTAAGGATTTGGTGCTTTTTGGCATATTTATTATGATTTTGGTAGAGTTTGATGAATTCTGGAATTAGCCCTGGTTTTATGCCAATTTTTGAATGCATGAATTACATGATGAATGATGTTGGAACTGGTTTATTGTGAAGTTATTTGAGTGTTGGATATGGTTTTGGATTTTGGAAGTGAATTGAATGAAATTGGGTATTGGGTGTGTTATAGAAACCTAAGAGTTAGATTGTGGTTAGGATGGGTTTTTGAGTGTTTTGAGGCTACCAATGGGTTCCTTATGGGATTTTAAGTAGGAATGAGCTTTGTGTTGAGTTTGGGAACCAATGGCATCAGTTTTGGTAAATCTGGAAATTTCTGTCAGTTGCTGCGATCTAGGAATCTGATAAGCTCACTCGAGTGAGGGAGGTCTCATTCAAGTGCTGCAGTATAATTTCCCTTTTCCTTCTGTATTTCACCTGGTTTTCTGGTAAAAAGCAAGAGTGCACTTCTTAACCCGCGAGTGATATTGGTGATCACTCGAGTGAGTATGGGTTTACTCGAGTGAAGGTGTAAGTTCATGTTATAGGGTTGCGTCTCGAGTTGTCACTCGCAGGCCAATTTTCAAGAGTGTGCTTTGACACTCGTAAGTGTAGTCTTCTCACCCGAGTGCCAAGGGTTGTGCTTGAGTGAGCTTCCTCCTCTAAAGTGTCTGTGCTCTCGGGCAAGCACTTCCTGTGTTGCACTTTTGGGACTCGAGTGAATTTGAAGTCATCACTTGAGTGCAAAACCTCATGCTTGAGTGTTGTGAGCACTTTCTGGCCATGGTTGTTGCTCACTGTCAAACACTCACGAGTGAGAACCATTTTCACTCGAGTGCAAGTCTCTTATCACTCAAGTGAGGTCATCTTTACTCGAGTGAGTCAGCTAAAAATCAGTGTTCTGCTTCTAAAAAGGGGTCTTCAGGGTAGTTTCTCCCAACCCTTTTGGCATATGTGTAGGCCTCTAATAACCACCTAAAGAGTTCAAATGATAATCAACTTAGAGTATTATGGAAATAAGTATTTGGAAAAGAGAATGATTAGTTGTCCCTAATTTGGTTATAGGATTTGACATTTGCTAGACTCATGAGCCCATTGTGCCAAGGAACGTCAGGAAAGAACAAGGTAGTGACTCTCTCTCTTAAACTGTGTATAAATCATTGTATGTATGTCTATCATGCATTGTGTTGCTGCTGCTGCTTTGTGAAGCTTTGTGATGCCTTGTGATGCTGTTGCATAGTGATTACCATGAAAGCAGGCATAGAGATTACACGAAAGCTGGCATAGAGTTTACCGTAAAAGTGGGCATAGTGATTACAGTGAAAGATGTCGCATTGTTATTACAGCTGTTAGTGCTATCGTTTGTGGCATGAGCCATGAATCATTATGTTGCTATTGAACATGATCTTACATGCTATGTGTTTACATATTGTATGAGTGATTTGTTACTACTGGGATTCTTTTGAATCTTATTCTTTCCTTTGACTAACTATCAGACAGGGCAAGTGGCTCTAAGGAGAAGCGGGCAACCAGGAGTGGTTAGGACCTTGTAGAGATGTTTTGCATTTTGGACTGTTGGTTATCTATTTTAGCTTGAGATTATTGTATATAATTTTGGGATGTAAATATTATTTTGGATATTTAATCCCTTATGTTGAGAAACTTTACACCCATTTTATATATACAGGTAACCCGGGGTTGCCTAGATTTTAGTTGGGCACTCTGATATTTTTGAATGCGATAACTACACAGGTAATTATATTCGAATATGAATGTGAGACCAGATTAATTATATTTTTGAACTACTTTCCTGGACACCCCATCTTGAAGATGAGGAATTATAAATGTTGTTTTTGTTTTATTGGTCTCTATTTCACTTAAATTTCATTACCCGGATATAATTACGATAAGGGGGTTACACAGGCTCACCACTTAGTTTATTAGTCCATATGCCAGTACATAGCTCTTTATGAATATCAACAATTACACGAGCATGAAGAAAGTTACAAATTAGAAGACCACCACGTCTTGAATTCTCTACCATAACTACCTTACCAATCTCCGAACCCAAGGTGATCACATTTTCAACATCTAGGCCTTCTAAAGGTAATTCATGGAATTGGATCCCGAATGGATAGAAATTAAATTCCACATCCTTAAACACTTTAAAATTTTTCCATAATTGAATGTCCAAGAGCATACCTTTGATTGACCACGGCCTTCCACGTAGGATCCTTATATAATCCTCTTTCCTTCGAAACTCGAAGATAAACGCATTTTGATCCAGTTCAATGATCTTTAGGTCTTTTCAATTCTCCAAATTCCAGCCCTTACGGATCATCCGAATAACTGTAGGCTTATTGACGCTCTTCTCCGTCACTAGCTTTCCAACAAGAGCACTCTCATAAGCCTTCCGTTGTTCATTGTTCCTCCAGACCAGATCTACCTTTCTACTTCCAGACTCACGTTCCTTCCCTTTTAAACTACTTCCTTCCACTATTCAATCACCAGTCTCCAAACCAGAACCTTACCAATACCTTTCTATCACAATGCACGATAGATCAGCTACTCTTTTATCTCCGTCGCAACCACCTCTAACCAGGGAGAGAGAATACCTCTAACATGGGAGAGAGAATTATATATATTAGTTGAAATTTGAATTACCGAGAAAACTATTAAATTATTAAGGAGAAAGATTCAACTTTCCTCAGTTCCTCTCTTATCTAAAACTAGTGCATGTTTAGCTTTTCATGGGGACTAGGGATGAGCATGGACTGGACTGGACCGGGTTTGATATCAACCTGAGGTCTAGTCTTGAGAAGATCTCAGGTTGTACAAAGCAATTCGTAGTCTAGTCTGGTCCAGCACCAACCCGAGGTCTGGCTGGACCAAACCGAATCTGGTGGACTACCTAGACTGGTGCAGGTAGTCCAGGACCTAAATTTAATATATTTTTTTATTTTTCCGTCTTTGGAAGGCAAAATTTGAACCTATTAAACATAATTAGGACCACAAAAATACCTATAACAATATAAAATATGTCACCAAAAATTAAAACATCATAAATCTATAAGAATATCCAACAACAATAAAAAGAATATGTTGAGAAAAAATATTTAAACATGATAAATATAATTAAGATAATAAAAATACCTATAATCATATAAAAATCATCATAAGAAATAAAACTTGATTATAAATCCTTAAAAAAACTCTAACAATATTAAATAAAAAAAAATAACATCTAAATTATAAAAATATTTTTTAAGAAATTGTCCTGGATCAGACCGGACCAGTCTAGGTGGTTTTGTCCCCTGGTCTGGAACCCGGTCCAACCCAACCAGTCAGTCTGATCCAGTCTAGTCCGATTTCATTATATTGCTTATTTGAACTGGACCAGACCAAACCGGACCAGCTCAGATCAGACCAGATTGGACCGAACCACCGGGTTTTTACTCATGCCTAATGGGGACAAAACCACATTTTGGAAAGAATATTTTACTTATTCAGATATTTATAATTTTTTTCTCTCCATTCTCTCTTGTATACTTAATTAGGAGTTGTGATAATATATATTAATTGAAATTTGAATTACCTTGAAAATTTGAAAAGTATTACAGAAATGAAATATGACCTGTAATGATCTTTAAATCACTTGGAGGAATATAATCCAAATTATGGGAATCACCAATCTCATGGGATCCAAATTCTTTGTTATTGGGGTGCATTTATTCTTGCATGCGTGAACAATTTGATTCTTCTTTACTCCTCCACGTACTCTGTGTTTTTTTTTTGGTACTTTAAAAAAAAATTTGGCTCCCTTGCTACTCTTTTACTTGAAAAGCTTCCTTTACCAAAGCATTTTTTATTTGGGACAAAATGCAAAATGCGCCCCACTGGCCACTACCCCATGCACGCGTTTGATTTTTCCCACTTTTAGATATATGACTCCAAATTGCAATTTCCACTATTGTTCATTATTAATCATAAAGCTTACATTCCCATTCCAAATATAGTTTAATTAATAACTTTATTGTAGTTAATAAAATAAAATTACTATATTTAGGAAATACCCTAATGGCACAGGTATGATATACTTTTCATGCTTTAGCATTTTCCAATAAATTAGACTATAAGTTTCAATATAAAAAATAATTTACCTTCTAGATCCCTATAAATATTTTGCCGTAAATTAAGAAAAAAGATGCATGGTAATCCAAAGTGCATTCTATCTTCTGCACATGCATGCACATTGTATGTTTGGTACATGAGCAAGAATGAGTGTGAAAAAGAGGGTATAAAATAAATAAAATAATGGGAAAATCCCATAAAAATATAAATAATATTGGCAAAAGACAAATAGATGCTGTCAATATATGAAATCCTATATCAAACCATACGAGGAATATGAGATTAACAAATGTCTCCAAAAAGATCTTTGTGCCCCTCCTCTCTCTCTCTCTCTCTCTCTCTCTCTCTCTATCAGTCAATCTTCTTCCCCCCTCTCTATCAGTCAATCTTCTCCCCCTTTCTCTCATTCTCTCTTATTGTCTACACCACCCACCACTACCTCCTCCTCTGCTTATCCATCCATGACGTGGACCCCTGTCACAGCTTCAATCGTTCCACTGCCTCTCCTCCGCTTACCCATCCACGACGAAGTCCTTCTTTTGGAATCGAGACATCAAGATTGGCAAGAACATCACCAACGTGGAGCAGAGGACGTCCTTCAAGTAGAGGCACGTCGGTCATATCCTTTGGGGACAGTCGTCTACGTGGTGAATAACTCAACTATGGCCTTGAACCCAATGTTTTCTCTCTGTTCCTCCTCCTCCTCCAGCCCTCTATTTTCGCCCACAACAGCTACCATGACGATGACAAAGACGATAATCATGCTGACGGATCTAAAGAAGACCATCACGATCTACGATCATGACCCTTGATTTTTGCTAAAATTTGGTGTTTGATTATAATATTCTTTGCCACATTCATCACTAGGTTTCGCCTTATATGTTGAAATGGAATGAGGGGTTTTTGGTTTTGGGGACTTAGTTTACTGGTAGTGTGTTTCTTGGTACTGCGATAATGCTTTTTCTAAGTCACACCTTTAGAGAGAATATCCATTCACCTTCATACAATGTCGGAAAAGGTGATTGAACACAGGTTGAGGTTGGAGACTAATATTACTGAAAACCAATTTGGATTCATGCTAAGAACGTCCACAATAGAAGCGATTTACTCCCTTCGGTCCTATTTATAAGCAACTTTCTCTCTCATAGGGTTGGTCCCTTTTATAAGCAACTTTCACTTTTTGTTTGAAAATGTAAGCTTCTTTTTCCTATTTTAACCTTATTAAATACTCATTATCTCTCATACTTTTGATCTATTCTCTCTCCTATACTCTTTTCATATATAGGGGCATATATGAAAAAAGCATGACATTTTTTACACACATTACTTTTAACTGCCAGTTTGTTTTCTCAATTAAGGGAAAAGTTGCTTATCAATAGAACCGAAGGAAATATTTATTAAGGGGGCTAATGGAAAAGTATCGGAGCAAAGGTAGGAATTTGCATATGGTTTTCATTCATTTGGAAAAGCATATGATCGTGTGCCAAGAGATGTATTTTGGAAAGCTTTGGAAAAGAAGGGGGTGCAGGTTGCATACATCAAAGCCATTCAGAACATATATGAGGGGGTTACTGTACCACCCCAAATTTTATTCACCAATATGTATGGTAATTGTTGGAAATAGTTAATGAAATAAAATGGTGCATTTTGGAAAGGTGAACAATGCTTCCAATGAAATTTTTTGTGAGGCAGCAAGATTGTTATGTGATTTTGGATGACCAAATGATGTTCAAAAATTATGAAACTTTACAAGGTGAAAGTAGACATCCTAAGTTTTAATTTGATAGGCTATATGACTCAATTAGAGCTACATACAAAAAGTTATAAATTTTTGAAGTTTGTTTAGAGAAATTGATTATTTTCTGAGACAGCATGCAAAAATTAAAAATCTAGGAATTTTGTGCTTTCATCTAGCAAAAGGCCATATTTTTCCTTGAAACTAGACTCAATAAGGGTTCTATAAGCTTTGGAATCGCTCTAAAATGATGTCTATAAATTTATTTATAATTTTTCAAATTTAGGGCAGAAAATCTTCCAGAATTGACACTATTCCAAAAATTAGAAAATAAAATGTGTTGAAAATTGTGTAAATTATAGAACAAAGAAATAAAAGGGAAAAAATAATTATTTGGCTCATAAACATGCCAAGTGGCATCATCTTAAGCCAAGAGAAATATATAATAATTGTTGAAGTTGAGCACATGTTCAATTAAGCATAAAATAATATACATGGGTATGCGTGGTTAAGATAATTGGATGAAACCCAAATTGTGGTTAAAAAGGGACCTTGGGACGTCACTTTATGGGCCAAGAAAGGAGAGGGGAAGCTAGTTCAATTTCAGTGGGAAATTATGACACAATTGGTAAAGGATAAAACCAAGTACAAGAGTGATGCCATGCTTATGTCATAAGTGAATTATCCTACATTTATTAATTAAAGAATCATGTAGGATATTTTTAAAGCTCTTCCTTCATTCTCACGTCCTAACACAAAGAAAGAAAGAGAGAGAAAGTTCAAGAAAGCTTGAAGAGAAGGAGGAGCAAGAGAGCAAAATCTTAAGGTAAAGCTTGTGATTTCACATGTCTAAGTCCTTTAACTTGTAAAATAGCTCCTCTAATTCCTTATTCTTCATGAAACCCATTGTGTAGCAAGAAAATTTTAAAGGTTTATGAAAGAGGAAATGACACCCTAGAGAGAGAAACCCAAAGAATCAAGAGCCAACTTCCAGTTCTCAAATCCTTTGGTGTATTGATATGTTATTGTGATTCTTAGCTTGGTTTGTGAATTTTTGGTGGATTTTGTAAATTTGGGAAGGGAAACCCTAAGGGGTTATGCTGCCAAATTTAGTCTAATCATATTTAGAATGTGATTAAGTAGTTAAATAAGTGATTAGAGCTGTAAAGAATATGGTTTATGGATTGAAATCAAGAAATTCCATTTTTCTCAATGTTTATGGAATTTTGTCCAGATTTGTTTTAGGCTGTGTTTGGACTAGATTTTGGTATTTTTGAAGATTCCATTGTGTTTAGAATGAAAAATTGTGTAGGGTTTATGTTGGGTGCGAAGTGAGAAAAGCTTTAGAAAGTGAAATGACAAAAATAGCCTGAAAACCCTTACATAGGGGTTGCAAGGGGTAAATTCATAATTAGGGCTGGAATTTGAGGAAACCGAGGTCAAAAATGGATTCATTGGGCAAAAATAAGTCAGAATAGACTAGGTCAAACTTTTGAGAAAAGTACGGTCGAATCGGGTACGACGAGGCCGGGTCCAGGTCCCTGGGGGCATTTTGGTCATTTTTCAATATAGACTCATATAACCTCCAGAAATAATATGGAAATGTCTAAATAGTACATTTGACATTTTAGGACCAAGTAGAGAGTCTAAGGGGTTGGCACGCAAATCGATGCACATATTTCGAGGAGAAAAGACTTGAGGTATGGAACTTACCTCTCATGCATGTATTTGATATTTGTGCTAGTGTATTAATATATGTTATTGCTTTGCTTGATTATGTGAAATATATATGAATGATTGAAGCTTTGCTTCTATTTATGCTATGGTCATAAGTATATTGTTTGAAACATTGAGCACGCATATATGTTATTGTGTGAGCATAAGTTATGTAATGCAAGTATGTCATGCATTAAGCACCTATCTTACATGCATATTGGTATTATTTTTCTACTGAGATTCTCTCGAATCTCATCCTCCCCTACCAACAATTTAGTCAGGTGAAAGCAAGAGGTGTACTGAAAGCAAAGAAGAGAACTACACAGGAGGAATGCAGTGGTGGAACGAGGATGGAAAAGATGTCTGAGTTTCACTATACGGGTCTAGATACCCTAATATCCCTATGCGGATACATCATTTGTAATTATTAAGTATCAATATATCAGTATATTTATGCTATTCCTGTGTTGCTCACCGAACTGCGTATCATTTTCCGCAAATACTATGAAAATGGTGAAAATAAGATAATGGCGTAACAGTAACAACCAATGTTAGAAAGTCTGGAGGTGTTACAAAAGACCTTCTTATAAGAATTAGCCTACATCATAGATCATCTTTGAGCCCTTATTTGTTTAACTTAGTGGTAGATGTTCTAATTGAACTTATAAAAGAAGAAATCCCTAAATTCATGCTTTTTACGGACGATATAGTTCAGTTGGCTAAATTAAGGGAGGAAATTAATTCTAAACTTGAGATATGGAGACGGACTTTGGAATTGAAGAGCTTTCGTCTGAGTAGGAGCAAAGCTGAATATATGCATTGCAATTTTGATAAGAGACAAGATAGAAGTGAAGTGAAAGTTAAATTTGGGGGCAAGTTATTCCACAAGTGATAAAATTTAGATATATAGGATCAATTATATAACAAGATGGTGAAATTGGTGGAGATATTAATAACAGAATTCAAGTTGGATGGTATAAATGAAGAAAATCTACTGGAGTTCTTTGTGATAGGAAAGTACTTAATAAGATAAAAGGGAAGTTTTATTATTCTGCTATTAGACCAGCAATGCTATACGGTAGTGATTGTTGGACTTTAAAGGGATAACATGAACATAAAATTGGGGTAGCCGAGATGAGGATGTTGAGATGGATGTGTGGTTATATAAGAAAATACAATATTCATAGTACTCATATACGCGAACGAGTTGAAGTGGTCTCTATTGAAAGAAAAAGGGCAGAAAGTCGTTTGAGGTGGTTTAGAGATGTTCAACGAAGACCATTGAGTGCTCAAGTGAAGAGGGTTGATCAAGCAGTATGGAGTCTTATAAAACGAAATCAAGAAAGGCCGAAGCGAACGCTCAATGATGTCATAGAGAGGAATCTCTTGGTTAATAATTAAGAGAACATTCCATATAGTTGACCCTACTTAGTGAGATAAAGGTTTTATTGTTGTTGTTGTTGTAGTATTTTTTAACTTTTGAAAATAGTTATTTGTTAAATTTTTTTATTCGTAGGATAAAGGATAAAATAATATAATTAATATAGACATAAAAATTGTAATTAAAAATATGATTAATTATTTGGTTATAGTATACTTTTAATCCTTTAAGTTTGCATGGGGTATCATTTTAGTTCCTTATAATTTATAAAGTGCACTTTTGATCCCTAAATTTTAACACCATTAATTAACTAATAGAAAATGCTGACTAAGTTAAATAGTGACGAAACAAGCTTAATTTTTTTAAAAAAAAATCAGATTTCAATTAAAATGATAATAATAAAAAAAACTTAGGTTTTAATGTTTTGAATGATGCCTCAATTTGTTTGAACAAGATAATATGTTTGGTGGAATTCTTCCTCACATTCTTTCTAAGAATACAATATGCAAAGACATGAGCATAGAGAGGAAGGCAGAATCTCAGAGCTTTCTGCGTCTGAAAGCGGAATGAAGATGACGAAGCCTTCTTCCATAGTCAAATAAGACGATGGATTAAAACCTAAGTTTTTTTTTTAATTATTATCATTTTAATTGAAATCTGATTTTTTCTTAAAAAAGAATTTAATTATTACACAGTCACCATTTAACTTTGCTTAGTCAATATTTTCCATTAGTAACATTAACGGTATTAAATTTTAAAAACCAAAAGTACACTTTATAAAATATAAGGGACAAAAATGATAACCCATGTAAATTTAAAGGAAAAAAATTATATTTTAGCTTAATTATTTTGGTAATTGTATGCTTAATGAAATGTGTTAATAAATGATTGTAGCAAAAAATGTATTTAAAATTTTTAAAATTTAAATTTAAATAATTTATTTAATTTCTCAAATTTATATTATTTATACTGTAGATTAAAAAATATGATTGAAATATGTTTCTAGTCATTTTAAAGAAAACTAAATAAATAAGTTTCAATAAATATGATAAAAAAATAAAAATTATAAATTTTATAATATATTGGAAAGTTTGAAAATAGAATTATTTTTTGGTTGTTAAAAAATTATTTTTAGGAAAATACAAATATTTATTATTTTGTTGAAAAAGGGGTATTTTGGTCAAAACAAATTTTTGACACTAAAACTTAACAGTCAACTAAAGGTTATGTAGATGGAATTGAAATCTAAAAAATGTAAAGGTGGTTTCTGTAACGTGTATTTTAATTTCAATGGAGATTTATATATGTTTTAAAAATAGAGGGGAAGTTTCTATAGTTTAGGTAAAATAGAGAGTTGGTCAATGTATTTTGCTCAATAAATTATTAATATCACATACTTTTTTTTTTGGACAATAATTAATACCACATACTTAACATCTCTTAAATTTGGGCTGGGTATTCGAAATTTATGGATGAAAAAGACAAGATTGATAGAGTTTTCTTCTCTTTAAACTCTATATAACATTCTTGAATCTAGTCTAATATTAATAAATATAAGATAGTTATATTAAAAAAAACAAAATAAATGTAAAAGATGAATTCAAGAAGGCAGAAAGACAAGGGAAAAATAAGTGTTATGGGTTCCACATTTAATATTATTCTTGACATTGATTTTATCAGCCCATCCCCATTGTTTATTTTTGCACATATGCTTCAGTAGCTCAAATCAAGCCGCCCCAGCCCCCAAGTACACCATTTTTATTTTAGAGCCTCAGATATAGAACCCGTAGGCCTTTGTTGTTGTAATTGTGGAGTTAGACTCCACTTGAGGTCTCGGTCTTCTCACTTTTTGTGACTTGGCCCATAAGAGACTTAGGCCCCATTTGGTTTACTGGAAATTTGTCCCGTGAAATGGAAATGGAAACTAAAACCAATTTCTCACCGCAGCAATTAGTGCGGCACCCACCTTCTCTTGGCTGGTTCAAAAATGTCGATGGAGCTGTGACTTCATCTCAAGATATGGCGGGACGCGGTTGAGTGATTAGAGATCATAATGGAAATTGGGTTGCTGATTTTACACATTCCCTTGGAATTAATATGCAGTGCTTTTGAAGCTGAGGAATGGGACATCTTTAAGGGGCCTAGACTTGCATGGGGCTTAGGATTCAAGAAAGTAATTCTTAAATCAGATGATGAATGGGCGTGGAATACAGTTATGTAGTTTACTATTTGAATAGATTACAAGTTTCATGAGATTCTCATGGGAGCTGAAATTTCAACATATCTCAAGAGATTAGAACCATCTGGATGATGCTTTGGTGAATGATGATTTGTTTATAACTTTATTGCTTGATGGGTGTCCGCCTCATTTGCAAACCTTGGTTGATGATGAGTCTCGGGGATCAAATCCTCTTTAGTGGGTATTTGGGAAGTTTCCAAACCTAGGTTTGCGCAACCCGAAATAAAACTTCTCTCACACACTTACTTCGTAGATCATAAAAGCTATTCTCAAAAGCTAATCCAAACACACACTATTTGATATAATGCTTTATGGGTTTTAACCCTCTCTTGTATAAAAAAATAAAACCAATTTCTCAGTGTTTGATTCATCTAAAATAAGTTTTTTTCTCCTTGGACCGCAGTTCGTCATTGGTTTGTTTGTTTTGTATTGTTTTTGTTTTTTTGTTTTGTTTTGTTTTGTTTTTTTTTTTTTTTTGCATAAAGTGGCAAGCTCTAATCTTGCAGGTTGCAGTCTAATGTAGAGAATAAGAAAGATTAATTATGCTGCTATAGATTTATCCATCCTAAGGTGGGTAAATCATTTAGGATGAGGCTTTGTAGAATAGTCACAACTTCATTATAGCCATGAGCGTCTTTCGCTAAAAAATCCACACATTGCATAAGATTACATGGTGCTGATCTGACTTTGATGTCATAGTCCAAGGAAATCATGCTCCTTACTTCATTGATCTTTGTTCCCCCAGCCAGCATGACTAGTTACACATCTTCAAATGATTTCTTGCTTAAGTCCATCGGCTCCTTGTCAACTGTCATTGGATCCTTTCAAAAAAAAAACACATCCCTCTTGGATTCTCCAATCAAGAAGCTTAGAGTCCAATTGTTGAATATTACCACTGACCACAGCATGCGTCCACGATTGCGGCTTGAAATTATTATTTCTAGTCCTTAATATAAAAAATTTAGTGAAACCAGATGTAGGAGCTTATGGCTAATCCATTATGGGGGCCTAAATTGATTTTACCAAGTCCATCGGACCTTTGGGCTTGGTCTTCAACCCTCGGCCTACTACGGTACTCATTTTCTTGCCCCACCGTCTTGAATGTCCTCTTGTGACTTTGTGCCTTCTTTTATTGATTCTGTTGCATTTGCAGATTGCACTTTCCGATTTCGTGTTACTTGTGCCTTCTCCTGTCAAAGCCATGTGAATGGCTTCCAACCTGTGCATGAAAACAACATCTATTAATCATATTTATGGTTTCCTATCCTATCAGAGTCATATTTTTAGTAAATTGGATTGATAAATAGTTCATTTGTGATAGCTTATTTTTAGACAATAAGTGTTTATAAATCATGATTTATTGTATACGAAGTAAATATATAAGACGAGTTTTATCTTGACTTACGTAATAAGTGCTTATTCTCTAAAAATAAACTAATCCAAACATTATAAAAGTCGAGTTATACATGTCAATATTTTAAAATTAAAAAAAAAGCTATACATACTTTTTTCACATATCTCATTTGGTTTTTGGGAGGACTTGTTAAGAGAATGACAAAGCGAAAATGACATCTAATGGTTACAACTCAGACTGACAACCTTACCAACTGTAGTCTCAGAGCATTCATTGAAAGATCCCCGTTTGAACCCACATGGCTTAGCATGTGGAGCAATATGCTCACCACCAAGGACGTGTAGCGTAATGGTATCAATGCTTCTCAATTAGTGTTTGCTCTTCTAACTCAAAAAAAAAAAAAAAAAATACTCACTCTTTACAAAATCTCTTTTCACCTAATAAGAGTTACTTGAATGTTTAATAAGATTTTTTAGTTTTTTTTTAAGCGATTCGCCTCAGTGCGATTTTTTCTCCCTCCGCTAGGGTTTCGTTCCCTCTACAAGGATGAGAGCACCGACGGAACCGATCGTGTGTCGACGGCTCCTCCTTGGGTGTGGGGTTGTCTCTCCCCTTCAGGTGGAGCTTAGTGGTAGATCTCCTTTGTCGTGGCCGGACCTTGCCATGGTTGATTTCGATTCCGGTGACGGCAAGGAGTGGAAGCATAGGGTGGTTGGACATGAAGAGGGGTTCATACCTCAAGCCCCTTGGACGGAATCCACCACCGACCTCCGATAGGTGCCTCCATGGCCGTCGAGATCGCTGGGTGTCTTGAAGCGAAGGCTCTCTCCCTCCTCTAGGGCACGGACGTCTCTGATTAAGGATTTGAGGGTTGAGAGGAAGCTTTTTCCGGCGGCTGGGGGCAGGTCCGCGGCGAAGAAATGGCGCACGCGATTTCAGAGAACAGTGAATACAAAAATTTCAGCCATGGTGCCAGGGGACCTATCTGCCAGTGGAGACTCTGGTGATGGTAAGGTGATGAAGTATCAAGGCATTGGTGGGAATTGGGGATATTCAATCTTCTGGAGGAGACCAATTGCATTGGAACAAAGGTGGTTGAAGGTATCCTTTCGGTGGTCTTGGGCTCCTAAGGGCAGTGGCTTGCTAAAGGTTCGTTTTTTCCCCATTGATGATTTTCTGCCTTGGATGTTTTCTATTGGTAGGTTAGCCTCTCTAGGTGTTGGTTTCCATATGTTCAGATTTGATGATTATTTAGGAGTAATGACATCTGAAGTGGCGGGCTTAGACGTGTATGATCTGGTTTGTGTGTTATATAATTTATTTTGCATTGCCCAATTTGTCTTTGCCCTGCTTGATATGATGTGGAAGGATTATTGGTGGGAAAGAATCGGATTGACTATTCTAAGCCCCAATATAAGAGTGCTTCAGACTCCTCTAAGAGTTAGGTATGTCTGGTCGAAAGGGGCTGTATGGGGTAGGGAGGTTATGAATTTGGTGGGTCATTTATTCAAGGAATGTGTAACAGAGAGACAATTGACTATGACTCTTCTGGGTTTGCTCAGTATGCTTGTAAGCATTGTTCATCTTTGGCTCAAAATGTGCCTGTTCAGTGTGGTTATCAATACTGTTCATCATAGGACACAACATGGGCCTGTTCAGTGTGTATGGCTTTACTGCTCATCCTCAGTCTGGAGTTGGGATCCCCTCTCCTTTGGTCTCTTCGATTGTGTGTTATCTAATAGTTTGTTGAATGTTTCTCTCCTTGAGTACACTTTTGTGTCAAGGAAACTAGTTAGGAACCTCTCTTGCAGGTGTGTTCCCAGGGAAGCTGATTTGGCATTTGAAAGGATTGCCAAAGCTTCATTGGCAAGGTCTTGCTGTTGTGGTCAGGCATTTCGACCTTCGTCCCAAATACAGGCTATGTATCGATTGGTGTGGATGATATATTGGTTTCATTTTATCGTCTTTGTTGTATTGCAGTACTCTTATATTTGCTTCCGCTTTCTGTTAGCTAGGTTCTGGGGATTTATTTCTCCCATTAGTATGTTTGGTTACTGTAAGTCTAATTATGTAACATTGTATCCTTGCTATGATTAATTCTATCGGTCTGGTTCTTGGCAAAAAAAAAAAAAAAAGATTTTTTAGTTTTGCCCCTCATCTTTTTCCCATACTGTGCTCTTTCCCACTTTGTATAATTATTACTCTATTTCTCACTCTTACTTATTCTTTATAAATAACGGCGTACTTGAGAAAAAAACTTATTTCATACATATTTTTTAGTTTTGATTAATTTTAACCACTTTCTTAAATCGCGCAATTCGATTATTGAGCTCTTATAAATATGATTGAAGGGTGTACTCATCACGTCTAGGTCCTTAAAGTAAGACCTAACTGTGGAGTTAATTTTAATCATAAATATAAAACTAATTTTTTATATTTGTCAATTCTTTTTTAAATTTATCCTTATTGATACTCCTTTAACAATAATCAAGAAATAAAGAGATGGAAGGAATTAAGAAAGATAATTAGGATATTTTAAAAAAATATATCATATTAACTAACTTAACTACATTAATCTAATCAAATTAGATAAATAAATCATGCATATTAACAATTCTCCAAAGAGCGCATTCTGCACCCACCCACTTCTTCCATAACCTTCCCTTCACTTCTTCATTCACTCCCTCCCCTTTAACGCTCATCTCTCCCTTCAGGATCGACACCTCCTTCTCCCTCACCATAAATTCGGCACCACCTCCTTCCCCATGGCTGACTCTTTCTCTGCCCCCCTCCAAATGATGAAGGATTTTTTGCAACACCATGCGACGCTCATATTGAAGTGCACGGTAAAAGAAGTAAATGTAAAAAGTGTGCATATATATACACTTTAAAT
This sequence comes from Inga laurina, assembly GCA_963855925.1. Taxonomy (NCBI): domain Eukaryota; kingdom Viridiplantae; phylum Streptophyta; class Magnoliopsida; order Fabales; family Fabaceae; genus Inga; species Inga laurina. The sequence goes on along the minus strand of OY979709.1, from coordinate 45,410,860 downwards.
CTCATCCATTCGAAGCTAATTTTACGGTAATAATAAGGAAGTAGATGATAAGAAAAGTGAAGAGACTCCTTTCCCGTTATAAGGTTGGTTTTAAGAATGATATGTTGGAGTTTGGTTGTCTCTCTATTAATACAAGCGTTGGTACTTGAGAATTAATATTTACCCTGATTGGGAGTGCGTGAGCTTGGTGGAGATCGAGGAATTAGCATATGTTGGCAATACATGAAATTCCTAACATGTGTAAGTGTATTAATAATAATCAACATAACGAAATTTAATTACTATCACTCAGACCCTATTTATAAATTATTTATATCCAGAAATTTTTATTTAAAATATAAATCACTTGTAGGATAATAAATGAGATTTTGTCAATTTAATCCCTGTTAACCTATATTATTAGATGCAAAGAGGGTAAATATAGATATATAAGGGGATGTAAGAGAAAATATGCACCCTTTCATAAATAATGATAAATCTGAAAAAATCTATCTATTTAATATATTTTTTGGTTTTGCTAGAATGAGGTACAAGTGACTTATAAACCCACATACTCCCTTTGATCCTTTTTATATATAAGAGCTCAAAATTTGAATTGTCATTGTTCTTTTTATAAGAGCCCGATAAAAGTTGTCTCAACATTTAATGATTTTTTTTATTTGTACCCCCTCATCAATTATATATATATATATATTGCATTAATTAAAGGGCTTATGATACTTATGTTTACTTTATTTTTCTTTCTTACTTGCTACATATAAATAAGGGTATACTTGAAAAAAAATTATTTGAAGAATGCTTATTATTTTTAACTAATTTTAACCACTTTCTTAAATCACGTAATTTGGTTATCGAGCTCTATTAAATATGAATGGATGGAGTAATTCTTAATATACTACTTTCAGTTCAAAATATAAGAGCCAATCAACTAAATTACGCAATTTGAAAAGTTAGTTAAAATTGATTAAAAACAATAAATATGTACAAAATATAACTTGCTCTAAAAAAAAATCCCTATTTATGGAGATGGTGGGTGGGAAAGAGAATAAGTGGAAAAATAAATTAGAGAGAATGAGTGAGAAAAATATATGAGAGAGACATATAATTAATTAAGAGTAACATTAAAAAAAATATTAAATGATGAGACAATAATAAAGTGGATCTTGTATAAAACTCCCTCACAAGTTTGATTATTATATTTTAAAACAGAGTATTACTCCTTTAATTTACCCATAATATTTGAATAAGTTCGATTGTTCGAATGTGTGTGTGAATACATGCCCAGTAATTAATGAATATACTCTTTAATAATTTATGTCCCCTCTTACTTCTCAGGAAGTAAAGTCTCATATGTACAATATTTAGGGTCTGTTGGCAAAAAATATTTTATGAAAAGTTGAAGAAGAGCTGAGTAAGCACTAATTTGGTAGAATATTCGGCAAGCTCTGAAATCATGGTTTCAGAAGCATTTTTTCGTAAATCGAGATAAAACTCCTCTTACATATTTATCTCCTAAATTGTAAAAGCTATTTTCCAAAAGCTAATCCGAACACATACTAAAGCTGATAAAATTGACCAAACCAAAAAAGAATAAAGCTGATAAAATTCTTAATTTCGGACTGTTACAATTAATTAGTCAAGGGAGCATTTTCTTTTTCCATGTTAGCCTCTACTACATGGTAGCCGAGAACAGCGTGTTTGAATTAGCTTTTGAAGAATAGCTTTTACGAATTATAAGGTAAGTATGTGTGATGAGTTTTATCTCAATTTAAGGAAATATATTTCTAAAACCATGATTTCAGAGCTTGCCGAACACAAAATATTAACAATGAAATGACATATAATATTTAATGTAACGAATCGCCCAATATAATAATGCATCACTACTATTGATTGGCGGTCCGTTGCCGGAAGAATTCAAATTTCAAAATCATGGCTACACATACAAACAAAATGAGACTATGCAACCATTTTCCCTTCTAATAACATTACTTTCTTAACCTGCCAAACATAAAGACAAGATTCAAATAAAAGAAGCAACCGTTAGAGTCTAGAGAGTGGGCTTGAGATACGTGTCTTTGCTCTATAGGCGACTCTCCATTATATATGGCAGCACCCTCTCACCTATTCCACTTCACTCAACATCTATCACAAGACTTTCATCCCGTCTCCCTTCTGCTTTGTTCCCTTTCTTAGCCGCCTCCGCTCCGCCACCATCCGCCAGGCTACCCACCGTTTTAGCCAACAGAGAGGACCTTTCTTGGGTGCATCTGTCGGAAAAACTCATCCTCCCACTTCTCCGGCAAAAGAACTCCAGATCCATGTGGGGTTTGCCCTTAGAGACCTTGGATCTGAGTTTGATTCCAGAGTCACTTCTCAAAAGAATAAAAACAAACTTAAAGTTTTACATTGAATTAGGAATCATTCAAATGGCACTTCAACTCCAATCTAGCCATATTGACCGTAGTGATCATCAAGAGGAACGTGATCAGCTGCACTATCTGAGGCTAAAAATATTTTTGGTGGATAATGTCCCAAATATAATTTAATAAAATATAGAAGAAAACAACTTAAACTGATTTAACCTTGAAATAATAACAATATGACAATAAATTGCAATTTCTATGTCATACGATCATATATATAAATAAAACTTTATGCAGGATCATTAATCAAATAAATCCAAGTATAAAATAAATCATTTTGTTTAACAAAATCAATTTAAAACATCATATCTCAAATCTCATCTATTTGTAGGAAGTTTACAGAATGGATAGCAAGTGTGGACACACAGTCCATAAAGGTAACTAACCAAGCTTAACTCAGGGCTACAAAAACAAGCGTGGACACATGGTCCAAGGAAGTAAATAACCAAGTGCAGAACAAAGCCACGAAAACAAGCGTAGGTAAAAACCCTCAAATAACAAGTGTGAGAATGAATCCCACGAATAGCATGCTTGAGCACTGTACCCACGAATGTCAAGCGAGTTCGAGTTTAACCACGATGCGCCAAGGACTAACAGAACTACTGTTAGTAACCAGCGTTCTGTATTCAATCCTCTCAAAAACATTTTCAAGCATGCTTGGGGTCAATTTATCAAAGTAATGAAAAGTTCTTCTTTCAATACTATGATAACTCATATCAAATACGGCATAATAGAATGCCCCAGCATGAAAGTTCACAAATAGTATTTCAAAATATTCCTTCAAATTCATTATGTCGACAAAACCCTTCTAAAGTAATAAAATTTGTATACAAACATTTCAAAATGCAAGAGTATCTTAACATGAAAATTTATGAAAGATATCTTGAAACTTTCTTTATCATTTCCATGCATAATCATGGATTATACGATAAACTAATAGAAGAATAAATAATAGCAATGGACACAATCATCAATCCTTACTCATTTCAACATAACTAAACAAGTCTAATAAAATTTTCTTGATGAAACCATACTTAGAATGAGGTAATTAATATAAAAATATAACAAGTAGTAAAATATCATTTATAAAAATTATAATGGGATGTTATTCACTCACTTAGTGCATTCCCGAAATATAATCCATTTTTTATAAAACTTCCCAAAACAATCACCCTTGTAGCCACCTAACCACCTAACCAATAGAACAATATTATCTTCAATATAATTCTTTCACTTAATGTATTCTTAGGATTTAAACATCCATCCCAAACACAAGATAATTTTCTTGGTTATTTTCTTTATTAAATTGCATAGCCACACATTCATACTTGTAGAAAAGAAGACAAATCTCTTCCAACAACATTAATTTTTCATCTAATAACTGGATAGTCTTTATTTTTCACTTTCCTTGTTTAAGCATACCATAAGACTTATTTCACCAAGCAAGCCACTTGATTTCAATATCACTATGATGCATATAAATCTTTTCCAAGTTTAACATTCATATGAAGTGGTTTCTATACTATATAATTATGTCAATGCCACTTTATCATAATGATGAATTCAGTTTAATAAATTTCTTTTATCCAACATTCCACACTTTATATACCACCCAAATACTAACAAAAGAATAATAAACAACTTAATCTTCAGAATTTTCCAATAGTCCTCTTTCCAACATCGCCATGAAGATATAAATTTTTCAAATTCCACATCTAAGCAAGACTTAAATTCAAGTTGGTGTGTGTGTGAATAATTTCTTCATCACCATAAAAATAATATAGAAACGTATCAAATTTAACTCTCATTCCTTTCAAACATTTCAACGAACACCAAGTAGGCACTCAAGATTACCTAATAAAGTAAACATCTTTGTCATACTTGCTTGACACAATATCTCAAAATCTTACAAACCAAACAATTCATCTAGCGCCAAATGATAATCAAGGTTTAAATCACAACTAATACTCCCTCTGGTCCTAATTATAGAACATATTTACCTAATTTTGGAGAAATTAAGGATAGTGGTTAAAAATTAGAACTTTGTCTTATAATTAGGACCAAGATCAATTCTCAAATGTTATCTTATAATTAGGACCGGAGGGAATACCATCAAACCCTACCTATTCCATTAGCAAAAATGGTTTTCTTAAAGCTTCCTCGATTTCATGATTTAGTTAATAACATTTTCACCATTACAGGTTTAAATTCTCCTCTCAAGTATTTTATCAAATACCCTATGTGCACTCCATTTTACAAGCTTCGAGGACAATCTTTTTAAAATTACAATCCCACATTTCATATATTAAAACTACAAACCCAATCTTAATTAATTTCCAAACCCTTAGACAACTCCAACCAATTACCAATTGGAGGAATAAACATCTTTTCCAAACAAAAAAAGAAAGAACAATTTAAAGAAGGGAAAGCAATATTCTCTATTCAATCATAGATTCAAGCATTGTGGACACCAAAAGAGGAGGAAACTGTTCATACATACCATGTATAATAAACGCACAAGCAAAGGAAAGAAGTGAAGAAGCAAATTGTCCCCACCCTCACACAGCAACGCCACAGAACAGAGAAAGAAGAAGTGCACATAACAGCAACAAAAGAACCGATATCAATACCAGGAAAGGTGAAGGAGAAAGCCGAACAGTCCCAAAATTCTCCCTCCTTGTTTCCGCTGCAAATATGTTGACTGGAAAGGAGGAAAAAAACGGAGAGGAAGCAAGGTCCAGCGATGAAGATGATGGTCAAGCACACAAGCGACAGACATGGAGAGCAGATGAGAAAGACGGAAGAACAACCATGAGATTTTCGATTTCTCAAAGTTTCTTGAAGCTTCCTCTGGTCTCCATTCATGGCAGAAATAAGAAGATGAGAGGGTGCATCGAAATATCTACTAAGGGTTCTTCTTCTTTTATTATTTTACTATTATGGTTTTTTTTTTTGGTCGAACCCATTATTCTAAAGAAGGGTTTTATGATAATCTAACAATCTAAAAAAAACCAAAATAAAATTACCATTGATGATGGAAAGAGGATTTGAATCCAAAACGCAATGATGAGGAGTAACACAAATTTCATCAGGCTATCATTCAAATTTGAAACATATTTAAAACAAATAATTGCAATATTAATTAAAAATAAAATAATAATTTAATTCTAATTTCATGACCATAACAATTTCTTTCTTCTTTCTCTCTCTTTTTTTAACTTCCATGATTAATTGATTAATTATTGCTGATCTTAAAATTCTCAAATTCTGATATCATCACGAATTCAATTAATTACTTGATTGTTGTTATTAATTTTTTTTAATAAATTTTTTGGTTATTATATTGACGGTTAACTAAGAGTTGGATGGATAAAAATGGAATCTCAAATATGTAAGGGATGTTTCTGTAACATGCATTTTAATTTTAAGGAAGGTTTATATAAGTTTTTAAAATAAAATAAAGATTTATATAATTTAATTAAAATTGAGGGGTTGTCAGTGTGTTTTTTTAATACTAATAATATTGTCAAAACCTACACACATTTGAATTAATTTTTCCGGCTGGACCATATAATTACATACATGTATATACGTTTTCTTTTTTGAAATGTGTACTGAGCAATCGGATCAAGAAGAAGATTGACACACGTGCACATTCATTTAAGTTTGACGTCATCTTCTCTTCCTCTAGTACTATTATTAATTGTGTGTTCAAATAAAATCATGTGTTCTTTGTTTTATTTATTGTTTTCCCTCCCTGTTTTTTTCAAGAATAAAAATGAGAAAATGACAAAAAAGATATTGTCAAAATATGTAAAACACAAATAAAGATGATGAATTTTAATAATTCTAAATTGACCGATTTGAAATTTTGAAATGTTAATAAATATGTGAAATTACATAAGTGCCCTCACTTTCTATTTTTTTTAAAAATCCCTAAAACCCCTTGCCGGTCGACAGCCTATTATCGAAGCTCCGATGTCCTTCCTGATACCCTACCACTAGAGCTCTAATCCAGGCAATCAGTGACTGGAGTTCCGGCGACCTAATATATATATATTTTAATTTCTTAAGTAAAAGTTGTCAATATATATATACTTGAGTTGTTAATAACAATATTAAAGTTATAAACAGGGGTATTCGTTGAAAAAAAGATGTTAGGCCGTCATTTATAACTTTAGTGTTGCTATTAATAACTTAGGTATCCATATTGACAACTTTTACCTAAGAAATTCCAAAAAAAAAAATATTAGACCTCGGAGCTCCGGTGAAAGTTATTAGGAAATATTCAACAAATATCATATTTAAAACTTTAGTATTGTTATTAACAACTTCGGTATCCATATAGATAACTTTTACCTGAAAAATTCAAAAAAAACATATTAGACCGCCGAAGCTCCGGTGAAAGTTATTAGGAAATATTCAACAAATATCTCGTTTACAACACTACTACAGAAGGGACTTTTAACGTCCGTTTTTATGCCCTTTAGACGACTATTTTTAGAGAGACGTATATGTGAGTGTCGTTGAAAGTTTTAAAATAGACGACCGTTTTAAAACAGTCGTTGTAAGAGACTTACGATGACTGTTTTTACAAAAATAGTCGTTGTATGTTGTGACTTACACCGACTGTTTTTGCAAAAACGGTCATTGTAAGTGACATACAACAACCGTTTTTGCAAAAACTGTCGTTGTATTCCTCTATTTTTTTTTAAAAAAAAATCTTCTATAGAACTCAAGTTTTGGGATAGAAATTTCTAACGAGCAACATTCAAACAAAATTTCCAATGAACAACATCTAAACAAAATTTCAAACTTTTCGTTTCAAGAAGTAAATCCCAAATATAATTGCAATTCAACTTCTAAAAATAATAACAAAAAAATTAAATATGAAAAGGCAAGGAAAAAAACCTCAAGTGCTTTGCAAACACTCTCAAACTCAGGGAAATACTTAATCTTTTGGGTTGTCATTATAACCTCATTAATACCCAAGCAAATGTTGCTACTTTGCTCAAAGACTGGAAGTGCTAAAGATCCACGCATATTATACTCTTGAGAATGGACTGAGCATTTTCTTGATTATCGGAATGAGGCCGAGGAGGAGAGGGTTCACGAGAAAGCTAGCAGAGAGGAAGGTGAAGGTTGCGATTAGGTCGAAGAATAGGTTAGAGGTTGCGTCTGGGGTCGGAGAGGGGCCGGATGATGTGATTGGAGGTTGGACTAGGGCTCAGAGATAAATCTGAGAAGGAGAGGCGTGACTAGTAGAGGAGATACAATTGAGATTAAAACAGATCTGAGACACTTTTAACGATTGTTTTTGAAAAACGGTCGTTGAAAGTCTACACTTTAAACGACAACGACCATTTTTCAAAAACGATTGTTGAAAGTGACTTTGAACAACTGTTTTCAAAAAACAGTTGTTAAAAGACAAGTCAAAATTTCAAAAATGTCATTGCCTCCTTTTCAACTACTGTTTTTTAAAAGCAGGCGTTAATTAGTGACGTTAAAAGTACTTTTTGTAGTAGTGCAACTTTAATATCACTATTAACAACTCCATTATCAATATTGACGATTTTTGCTTGAAAAATACAAAAACAAATATTAGACCACCGGAGCTCTGGTGAAATTTATTCGGAAATATTCAATAAATACCCTGTTTACAACTTTAGTATTACTATTAACAATTCACGTATTAATATTGACGACTTTTGCTTGAGAAATGCTAAAAAAAAAAAAAAAAGACCGCAAGAGCTTCAGTGAAAATTATTAAGAAATATTTAACAAATATCTCGTTTACAATTTTAGTATCACTATTAAAAATTCAAGCATTAATATTAACGATTTTTGCTTCAGAAATGCAAAAAAATATTAGACCGCTGAAGTTTTGGTAAAATTTATTAGGAAATATTCAATAAATACCCCGTTTACAATTTTAGTATCATTATTAATAACTCAAGCATTCATATTGTTAACTTTTTCTAGAGAAATTAAAAAAAAAAATATTAGACCACCTTTTACAACTTTAGTATCGTTATTATTAACAAGTAAAGTATCTATATTAATAAATTTTTTTGAGAAATTCAAGAAAAATATATTAGACTGTCGGAGCTCCGGCGGCCAGCAAGGGGTTTTAGGGGTTTTTTTTTTAAAAAAAAGTAAGGGCACTTATTTAATTTCACACATTTATTAACATTTTAAAATTTCAAATCAATCAATTTAGAATTGTTGAAATTCAGTACCCTTATTTATCTTTTAAATATTTTGACAGTATTTTTCTGTCATTTTTCCAATAATAATTATATTTTTTTTATTTGTTTTCTCCCTTTCCCAGCACTCCGTAACCCATTGTATCAACAACAGTTTCTCTGACCAAATCACAGTTTCAATCGGCCTTCTTCCGCAGGCAATCTCCAACAAAAACACCCCAAATGAATATATATTAATCCAAGTGTTTGATTTTCCACTCTGCACAATCTCTAGGGCTATGTAGCCTGGAGTTCCTGCCATTTGAATGTGCTACGTTTGATTCTAAATATAAGACCCGATTGATTTTTCTAAAAAGATTAAGAAAACTATTTAAACTACTTTAAAATTTTTATTTTTATTTTCAAACTAATTTGTCTGACTTATAAATTTATATATAATCTAATGATACATAACATATGATATGATTAAGTAACTTATTTAACTATATTAATTTTTCCAAAAATGTTAACTAGTTTTTATATTTAAGACTGGAGGGAGTACATTAAAAAGAGTCACACATTGATTAGCTAGAGAAGAAATTAAAGGAATATAATGTTAAAGAAAATCCTATCAAATTGGCTTAAACTCTTTTGATAGAAAAACTACACGAGATGTTTGAGGATCATTTCCATGGTCCCATAGCCTAAGGAGTCCAAAATATCCGAGTCTAGCATTCGTGTCATTGGCAATGTCAATTAGTACATTGGCTGGTTTGATGTCTCTATGTACTACAACTTGAACCCATTGTTGGTGAAGACATAATCATGCATATACAACATCTTTTATGATTTTGAACCTTGTTTCCAACTGAGGGAGTCGGCTATCCTCCTTTACTTTTATCGTTCTCTTTCGCTCCTCTTCCCTTTCACTACTCATACTAGATCCCCTATTGAGGCCCCATTCCATTCACTGCAATCAATCAAATATATACTACTAAATCTCATCCGTCAACAGTAATTGGTGGTAATCAGCCTACATGGCATTTTAACTCACTAATTATTAGCTACTTAGTAATGCAATGTCTAAGTTGTACACGTGATAAATATATATTTCATAATTAAATAAGTGTACATTCTGAGATATATTTGATTACATTTATTAATGTTTTATACTTATTTAATTATCTTTTATATATTTTCCTATCTTTTAATTAATTTAATGGATAAAAGGATTTTTTAATATAAAATTTACTTATATCCTAATTTATTTTATAGGAAATATGTTGATATTTAGGAGGTTAAAAATTAGAAGAATATATATATCAGAGAGAGAGAGCGAGAGAGGCAGACGCGGAGAAGGAGTAGTAGAGAAGGAACGAACAGCAGCAAGGTGCAAGACTGTCAGACAACCTCAATTGTGATGGCACGGAGGTTTCCAACACTTCCGGAGCAGAATCTTGAAGTAGGACTTCTTGGCTCTCTTCTTCTGTGACAGCAAGACGGAGAAGCCTCCACAATTTTGCAATCTCTTCGTTCTTGCTTCTACTTTTCTCTGACTCTGGATTTTTTTTTTCCGGTTCTGGATTGTATTATAGTAATGAGTGGTTAATTTGCTTTTAGACATAAAGAAACTATGAACTCGCTAGGAAATTAAATTTTGTTCTCATTTATTAGTTATGATTTATGTTAATTTTGGTTATTTAGTCTTGTGTTGATATTCCTATTTGATGATTGACCATCATTAAATATGAATTAGAGAATTAAGATTTACCTTGATAAAGAAAATTTTAATCAAACTATGAGATTAAGTAATATGTGATTAGATTATAATCTAATTTACCTTTGAGATAGACATATACCCAATGTACCCATATAACTAATGACAAGTGTGTTGGAATTATTTTGCCCCTTGGGTAACTGTGCTAGACAAAGCCTTTTATATTTGAGAGAGGTTTATAGGTGAATCAATAGGTAATTATAGCTATTAATATTGAGATTGAAAAAAATTAACATTTAGATTAATTAATTAAGTGAAAATAAGATTTGGGGATGCTAGTGTAAAATCATTTCCTTAAAACTCAATTTTCTATACACTTAATCAAATATTATGGTAATGAAGAATACTATGGCACAAAAGAGAAAATTTAAACCCGAAGGTCTACAATAGTAGAAAAGATTATAACTCATTTTTCAAAAGTTAACCATAATAGAAAAAGAGTTCAACTAACCATTTGAAAACATTATCATGGTAATAAAGGATTTAAATTAGCACAAACATCTATCCATGATGGAAAAAAAATATATTAATCATTTAAAATTTATCATGGATAATAAAACTCTTTTCATTGCTTCCAAATTAAATCATAATTAATCAAAACACTTGGGCCTTAGACTTCTTAAAGTCCAGAATATAATTATTAGACCATAAGCTTAATATCAAAATATTTAAATAACAATTTTCTCAAATTTTCACTTGAGTTACTTATCCATGATAGAAAACTGTATATTCCAAACTATAATATTATATCAAAATATGTAGCATGATCCCTGTAGTGGTAATACACAACAATTCATCACATAAATAAAAAGGAGGAGGCTTTATAAAGATTCTCACAATAATCAAGCCTCCATAGCCTTCCCCGGGGTGAGACAAAAGCCTCAGTAATTAACTATCCAACTCATCACACATGATAATATGTGCTTGTGAGGTGCTAAATAGAATAATTTATATACCAAAGCATTAAAGATATATTCAAGAAATTCCATATCACACATTCCATCTCGCATAGATATATAATTTACAAAACTCCATATCACACATTCCATATCACAAACTCCATATTACAAATTCTGGATCACAATAGCTATATCACAATATTCACATGCAAATTCCATATCATAATTTTGATATCACAATTTCTATATCACAAATTCCGTGTCACAATAGCTATATCACAATTTTCATACACCAATTCCGTATCATAAGTTCAATATCACAATTTTCATATCATAAATTCTGTATCATAATTTCGATATCAATATTTTCATATCACAAATTCCATGTTACAATAGCTATATCACAATTTCCATACACAAATTCTGTATAATAATTTCGATATCACAATTTTTGAGTTACCTCCCATCAATCCAATCGAACTGCCTTATTTCAGCTGACTAGACCCCATGAACTAAGTTACTATCCATGTTACTGGCCACTAGCTCATTGGTCATATGATGAGGACTGGCCAAAATTCACAGAGCACATGCCCAGACCATGAGTCTTTTCCCCTCGTTGAACTAGTGGGGGTGTCGCAACCCCTCATTGAACCAGTAGGTGTAATGCCTCAAATTTTGATTAAGGGCTAATAATAATTATTGTGAATGATTTGGTGAATGAAAGTTGATTTGAGACTCGAAATAATTATTGGAAATTTCCAACACCCTGTGTTTTACCATAATTATGTGACAAAATAATTATCTGTGCTAAATATGAGGGAAATGTGCATGAAGAAAAAGAAAAGAATTCAAATATGTGTTATGTGGCAATTTCAATTAATGTGCCAAAATCAGTGAAAAATTTGAAAGAATGGAAAATTGTTGGTTAATTAGTCAGTGATTAATAAAGAAATTAATTCCTAACTAAGAAGTAATGAGATGTGTGTCTAAATGACTAATGGAGTGGTTAGAGTAATTAATTAGCTACTTACTTTATGAGAACTAATGAGATTGAGACATGTGGCAAGCTGAAATGATGAGGTAGTTGGGAGAAAGTCAAAATTTTAATTAAAAACTATTTTCCCTCCCTCTCTCCTCCTTGGTTTTGGCTGAAGCAAGGCATGGGAAGGCAAGAATCATCATTTCATCTTCTTCTTTACTCTTCTCTATCATTTCTCTCTCTCTCTCTCCAATTCGGTAGCCATTGTTGAAGAAGAAAGAGAAAGTTTTCAAGGTAAAACTCATGCTATTTGACCCTCTAAATGACTCCAAATGCCAAAACTCCTTTCTTTAATCTTGTTCCTTGGATTGAGAGCTTTAATTATATGGTGGTAGAATTTTCCATTAGTGGTGTTTTGAGCACACAAGGAAATCTAGTGGTTAGAATTAGGGTCATTAGGAGTTTGGTATAATGTGGTCATGGAAATGGTGTTTTGGTATGTGTTTGAAATAGATAGAAATGGGTTTGAGGTTGAAATGTCAAGTTTGGCAATTTTGGGATTTTTGTGAGGAATGTGGCCTAAAACAAAGTATGATAATGGAGTAAGAATTTGTTAGTTTTGATGTTTCTATTGGATTCCTTGTGCAAAATTATGTGAGAATAGTCTTGGATAGAAATTTGGGATCATTGGAAACATATGGTTAAAACTTGGAAAATGCTATCAACTCTGCTGCGTTTTGGCTTCTGATAAGCATCACTCGAGTGATATGAGGTCTCACTCGAGTGCAGCATTATGCGTTCTCTTTTTCCTTTAGTTTTCTGTTGCACTTCAGTGTAAAAAGCAAAAGTGTTTGTGTCACTTGCGAGTGAAGTGGGTTCTCACTCGAGTGAACCCTATCTCACTCGAGTATAGGTGTATTTGAAACTATAAACTCACGTCTCGGGATATCACTTACGGTCAATTTTCAAGAGTGCGTCTTAACACTTGCAAGTAGTAAGCCGTCACTCGGGTGCCAAGGTCCCTACTCGAGTGCTCTCTCCTTTGAAAGTTTCTTTTGCTCTCGGGTGAGCACTTCTTGAACCTCACTTTGTAGAATTTGGGTGCGTATTAGACTATCACTCGAGTATTGCTGCCATGACTCGAGTGGAGTGAGCATTTCTTGTCTTTGTCTGTGCTCCCTGTCAAGCACTCGCACGAGTGTGTTTTCGTACCCGAGTGCAAGTCCATCATCACTCAAATGAGGCCTTCTTCACTTGAGTGCAACAGTGAAAAATCAGCACCTATACTTCTAAAAGAGGGATCTTTGGTATGGTTCTTCCAATCCTTCAGGGCTTTTGTTAGAGGCATTTGTAGTTTTCTAAAGGACATTAATATTAAACAAATCTAAGTGTTGAAGTCATTAAGTATTGGAATAGAAAATAACGCTTCGTCCCTAATCATGAATTATAGAATTTGATATTTTCCTTACCAACGAGAGACCGGCACCTGAGCAAGCACGAAAAGACCAAGGTAGTGACTTTTATCTTATATTATGTATGATGCTTGGTATGTATGACTTATCATTGTGTTGATGTTGTGAAAATGTGAATGAGAAATGTGCCGTAGTGCACCTCAGCGTAAGCAGTCATAGGTGGTGATGCGTGTCACACCTATCCCTGCTGTTGTAAGTGTTGTGGCTGTGTTTTGGAATTGTAAATTCCTACTTTGAGAAACATGCCAGTATGGCTATGTATTGTGAAATGATTTATAAGAAACCTAGTTGTGGTGAAATATATGATGTGAACCATGTTATGGTGCAATACTACGTGAGCAGGAGTAAGGGTGATGCACGTTATACCTACCTCTGTCGCTTTAATTGTCGTTGTGATTGTTGTGTGTGGTGTTATGATTTGTTTTCATGCTTTGTGGTTATGCATACTATGAGTGATTTGTTACTACGAGGATTTCTTAGAATTTCACTTTCCCAAAACAATTTTCATATAGGACTGGTGGTTCTTAAGAGAAGCAGGTGACGAAGGACGGTTAGAACTCCAGGCTAGGAGATTATTTTGGTTTTTGGTTATCATTCTGGATATATGTAGATAATATTTTGGATCATATAATGGTAATTGTGTAATCCGCTAGAATGGGAAACTGATTATGGGCATTTGTACCTTGTAAACCCTTTATTGATTAATAGAATCTGAGTGTGTTGGGAATTTACATTATACTCTGATATTTATGAATGAAATCATACTATACAGGCCATTTTTGTAATTGAAATGTGAATATGAGACCGTTGTTGATCAGGTTTTAGAAAAGGTTTTGATAATCATGTCTTGGTAAAAAGGAATGGTAATAAGTCTCAAATTATCTTACGGTCTCTAATTCCACATAATTATGTATTTCTGAAGTTAATCTCAGCCTTGATGAAAAGAGGTTTACAATGGGATAGTCCCTTATTCAATTAGTGAAACAATAGATAGCCAACAATCATGCACAATGGAGGCTATACCATGGGGTAGAACAAACTATTCAATCTCATCATAATCCAATCATCACAATAATTATCAATAAATTGCTCAATGGGAATTTCTCAAGATTTTCACATTTATAGAATGTTATTCAAATCATCTTCATATACATGCTAAAATATCTCAATTTCCAGCTCTCTCTCTCTCTCTCTCTCTCTCTCTCTCTCTCTCTTCACAATTCAAACCATAAAGTTCCACAAGGCAATTTCTATCAAAATATTTATTAACATCATAATAACTTTCTCAATCTCAATAAACATTTCAAAGTACTCCTTGATATATTTAATCAACATTCATATGCTATTTTCATTCTCATAATCATTTCACAAAATACTCACAAATAACATACCAACACATATAACAAGTGAAAAGTGGTTACCTTTTGCCAACGCTAAGTTTATCAAAAGAATACAAACTCCAAGCTCAACCACAATTCACAAATCAATCTACGCAATTATGTAACCACACATTAATAACTCATTCAGTTATTTGGATAATTATTACGAATTTCTACATTCCAAGTTAATAATTATTACTTTTGTGTGTGTGTATTATATTCAACCAATTATATATGTATTTTCATGAATATATATATATATATATATATATATTAATAATTACCACAACATTTCAACCATATATTTACTTATGTAGCTAAACTTTGTACTTCCCAAATAAAGAAAAGTTCTTAAGTTTCCCATAAACCATAACTAAACATTTAAACACAAATTTCTATTTTCTCTAACACTTTAAATTACTCAACTAAATCCTTAACAACTCCCAAATAGTTTTCTTCAACAATAATCCCAAAATTCTCAAATAAGGAATTCCATTAAAATCTCAAATTTCAATTTTAAGCTTGAATCTTAAAACTAAACCATCATTGATTCAATAATAACTCTAATAAACCCAAATAAATCATTTAACTTAAATATAATCAGTGAAAATATCATGTATGTCAAAACCCTAAACTTTTTAAATGCAAATTAAATTTTTAAATCCTCAAGATAACCAATAATTAAATCAAACCCTATAGAAAATGACTACTAAAGTAGCTCTACAATATTATGGCCATAAATTGTTAAAACTCGTCACTTGTTCTAAATTCTAACCCAAAAATTTGCTCTAATCACCTCAAAAATATATTCATTAGAAAAAGCAAGTTGAGTAGAATAACATTCATAAGACAGTTTTATATTAGAAGTGATTTTACTTATCAAATTGAACCCAAAAGCTTGCCCTATGAGAAGAAGAAAAAATGGCGGACTGTGCGCTCCCTCCTTGATCCACTTTTCCATCTCTCTCTCACCGAATAATGAAGGATGCGTGGAGAGGTTTTAAAATTAAAACCCCGCGTGCCATCTTGTCAAATTGGCCCTTTTGACCCCTTATTTTTTTTAATTTGTTTTTTTTAAAGCTTCTTTTCCCCTTTCTTGAATGGGCCTTGGGCCACTCTTTTTTTTAATACTTTGAATAATTTTCTTTATATAGTTAATTACATGGTAAGATCCCATTCACCAAGAATTAAGTTCATCCTAAAATTAATTAAATTTTAGAAGTAAAAACTAGGATATTACATAAACTCTCTTGCTCGATTTAATATATGATAAATTCTAATTATCATCAAATAATGTCATTAAGTTCACACCAATATTAATAATTATTTGCTACTTTTAATTTTGTACTTCGTTTCCATACAAGATAATTCAATGCCTAGAAGTATAATTGGGCTCGATTTACCTTGATTAGGATTTTTCACTCCAATTTTCAAACATATTTCATTCTGTTCTCAATACTACATTCTAAATTTCAGACAATATATTTTGATCTTGTTTAAATCTCAATTCAGGTGATAAATAATACCATAATATTATTTAAATCTTAAGAATAAAAATTTGAAATGTTACAATTTTCTCCAACTTTTTGAAATTTTGTCCCCAAAATTCAATTTCATAATCAATGAGAAGTATGTTTCTCTTAGTTTCCTCTCTATAAAATCTCCCAAATATGATTTTTTTTGCCGCAACAATTTCACTTATAATAATTCCTTTAACTATCAATCTTGTATCATAAGTCCAACTAGTTATGACATATTTCAGAAAGTCCTTGTACCTAGATTTAGAGGACATTCCATCATTTGAAGCACAAAAACCACAAAGAAAGCAACGTTATTACATCTATATATTTCCATACAAGACAATTTCATAATTTAGGATTATACCATTCATTACCATAATATACTTTTCAAAGAGAACATTACCAATGTGATTAAAACTGGACCATACCAGCCGGTTTGACCATGAAAACAGTCGAACCGGTCATATAATTGGTCCAGTCTAATCGATTTAATATTTATTAAGATTTTCTTGATTTTAAAAATTCATATCTAATTTTACATATTTTTAAAAATTACAAATTAGGATTCTATAGAAAGCTTAAGATGTCTACTTTCTAATGCAAAAAGAATTATTCAAAAATATTATCATTTGATGCCAAAAAATTATCAAATTCCAAAACTATTCTAAAAAATATTATCTTTCAAGTTCACTTCCTTACCGATTTGGTCCTAATTTAGCTTCGATCTGACCCACTGACCATTGACCCAGTATCCTGGCCAGTTTAGTGGTCGGTCTAGATTTAATTACCTTAAACATTACTCTATTGTTATATAATAGTCTCCACTTAATTTTCAGGTTACCTTTTTATCCAATTCTCTTCCCTCATAATCGACCTGTAACCTTTCCGTTGCAATAATCTAATTAATCATAGCTTTAACAATTTCTTGTTACGTATTTTAGTGCAATGCTTTTTTTTTTTTTTGGCTTAGAATCCAACAATAGACCCCAAAACTTAGACGACTAACTCTATCTGTCTACCAACTTGACAAGCAACTCAAATCTTTTCTATCTTTAATTTGAGTAGATAAATTGTCCTATACGAAAATTTTGCCGAACGATCCCAAATTCCTCATACACTTACAATCACTATTAAATCATCAACATTCTCACTTAAATCTCATAATCTATAATTCATAAAGATCGCTTCTAAATCCAAACTCAATCTCTAATGAGATCAAAAATATATTAAACAACTTGCAGTATCAATATTTTTAATATAGCCATAATGATGGACAGCAACTCAAATTGAGTCTCTCGGTAAGGAGAAAATGCATACAAGTCTTGAAGGCCTATCCCTTTATTATGGGGACGATCAAAGGTCATGACATCTTTATTTTGGTTGTAACTCTCAACTTAATATGGTACATCCTTCGGTCCTAAATATAAGACAAAGTTACTTTTTTTAGAGAGATTAAGGAAACTAATTAAATTACTTTAGAATATTTTTATTTTTTATTTTTTTCTCAAAATAATTAGTTTGACTAATAAACTAATATATAATATAAAGATACATAATATATGATATAATTAAATACCTTATTTATCTTCTTTAATCTCTCCAAAAAAAAAGTCAACTATGTCTTATATTTAGGACTGAAGAGAGTGTTAAAAAATTTTCTCAGCTTAATCAAACGTATATCATAAATTTGCATCCCATCAATAATTCTAATCATTCAACTATATCTTATTTTCAATATTTTCATTCTTTTCAATCAAGTTAAGAATTTATAAATATCACAACCTTTATAAATTTACTATGTTCCATAAAATTCCATGATCCAAAAATGCTTTCTAGAAGAATTTTGGTGTTTTTTTTAAATTAAAAAAATCATGGAAGTTATGTGGGAAAGAGACAGCTAAACAATTTGATTTAAGATATAAAAAATTATACACTAAATATAAGAATATAAGTCCCAAATCCTCCCAAATTCGTGAGACACATTTCAAAAATCTTTCCCTTTGTAATTGCACAAGGAACATGGATTTTCAACATCTACCTTTTGAACACTTCATTTAGAAGAGGACGTTTTGAAAATGGCCATTAGCCACCATAAGCAATTTTTTTTTGGTCCAAATCCTAAATTAATATGCAAGTCAACTCCTCATCAAATGTGTACCATCATGCAATTATCATAAGAAAAGGGCTAACTGATTTTTTTTTTTTTTTTTGAAAAGTATACTCAAAATTGTCATATTTCAAAACATTTGTAACAGATTTCTTATATCTTTCTCGACAAAATATTAGTAAAAAGAATTGTGGACAATAATTAACTGTTGAAGTTTTTATCTCAACATCCTTTCCTTCCAATCCCACCAAAATTCTCTAGTTCAACACATCACAAAAGTTTGAAAGTTCTTTTCTTAATTCAAACATTTAATAAATTCACAACATCATTTCAAACTTACAAGTTACATGTAAAGTTCACTATCATGTGCATATATGCACATACATATAAAATAAAGTAAATGTCCATAAAATATATAGTTTGTCAAAACACAATTTGTAAGAATCGTTTGATTATAAAGGCATCCTTTGAAAGTAAGAATTAGTAAAATCACTATAATAATTCACAAAGCTTATATATGTAGACATGTTCGCATTTCAAATTTTATATAAAGATCAGTGACTTAACCCAATTTATTTTCATCTATCAACATCAACTGTAACACTCTTAGATATAAATGATACCCATACTAGTTTATCAAGTGCCAATTCAAAATCTTTAAAATCAAATTATCACTTCAATCACAGAAATCTTTACTTTCTCATTACTAGCTACCTAAAACTCAAATTTGGGTCCTCTATAAACACTTATCAAATAAGGGTAGAATTTACAAGGGTTTGCCATTCAAGCTCTACCTCACAAGTTAGCTCGTTATAGTATCAATTATGCTTCATAATTTGGTAAAATAACAATAAAAGAATGAACAACATTTTTTCTTTTGAATTCTCACATGTACCGTGTAAAATATATACATTTTTTTGGTATAAAACAAGAAATTGCATTGTTTAATTTCTATACGAAATCACTTGTTTTAACGAAAAGTTTGAGAAGGTATTTACTATGAACTTTTGTTTATTCTAAACTTTTCAATTAGGATCTTCAAAATTGCCTTTGGCATAAAAACTTTAAAATACCAAAAAGATGACTGTTCACTAAATAATTTGTCTTGTCAAGACCATTTTATGTCATTTCTAAGACAAAGATTCTTCGGCACAAAAGTAATTCATAGTTGAATCATAGAAGTGTACATATATAAATCTTGTGCAGACCAATTTCATTCATTCAAACTTCGTAATTTCATATAGTACTATGGACTCAATCATTACACCATGTTTTGAATATCCAAGTCATGCATAAGTTGAATAACTTATCATCAACATACTCTAGTAACCAATACCTCAAATTCTACTTACAAGATTTTTCTCTAGTTTAAATAATCCACATACTTAATAGTCATTTCCTGACCAAACCAAGTTCAATTAAATCATAATTGTCATTAACTTAAAAGTCCTCAAAACTTTTATTTTCTCACTCTTGCTTTTTATTTGTTGTCACAAATTTCTAAATCACTTCCCTAATAGCAAGAAAATATTTGACAATATAACTTATCAATTCTTCTGTAATGACTTAATTGTGTGGGAAACAAGGTTCAAGCAACACATAGAAATATATTTATTACTTATGCTGCGAAAAGTTTAGTTAGACAACAACAAATTTCTATAACCAACAGCTTATATATTTATTAGTATTAGAGTTACTTAGTTAGTAACCCCACACTTTCATTAAAAAGCACATTAGCTTGATCAAATCTTGTCATTAAACACAGTATGAAACTTATTGTCCCATTTCTAACACATGATTTTTCTTCTTTATTGTTTTCAAATATATCTTTCTTAACTACTTCCACTTCTAGAGTTTACACTTTTACTCTAAAGTTTATCATTATCACTTTTATTTGCCCCAAAATTGCATTGTTTTGATGCATAAACATGTCTTTAACCTAAACATGTCTTTAACATGTTAAGTTTCTTAATTTCTGACTCTTTCTCCCCTCCTAAGAATGCAAACCACCATAAAAAATGATCAATCAAAGAAAACACCACACAATTAAAACAAGATAGGGAAGGATATGTGTAAATATTATTGTATATTACCACTATATACAATGCAATGCGATATAGATCGCATAATCATAAAATCTGATACTAAATTGTAAAATCATTTCCTAAAAATTTCATTTTCCATACACTTAATCAAATCTTCTGATAATGAAGAATACTATAGCACAAAAAAGAAAACTTAAACCCGAAGGTCTACCATAGTAGAAAATATTACAACTCATCTTTCAAAAGTTAAAACTATGGTAGAAAAAGAGTTCAACTAAACATTTGAAAATACTATCAAGGTGATAAAGGATTTAAATCAGCACAAATATCTATCCATGATGTAAAAGAATAGACTAATCATTTAAAATTTATCATGGATAATAAAACTCTTCTCATTGCTTTGCAAATTAAACCATAATTAATCAAAACACTTAGGCCTTGGACTTCTCAAAGTTCAGAATATAATCATTCGACTATAAGCCCAATATCAAAATCAATTATCAAAATATTTAAACAACAATTTTCTCAAATTTCCACTTGAATTACTTATCCATGATAGAAAACGGTATATTCCAAACCACAATATTATATCATAACATGCAGTATAAGCTATATGGTGGCAATACACAACAATTCACCACATAAATAAAAAAGAGAAGGCTTTACAGAGATTATCACAATAATTAAACCTCCAGAGCCTTCCCCAATTGACCAGTAGAAGAACTATTATTTGAAAAATGTTATATCAACAGGGTAAGACAAATGCCTTAGTTACCAGCTATCCAACTCATCACACATGCTAATATGTGCTTGTGGGCTCCAAGTGGAATAGTTTATATATAAAAAAAAAGTATTAGAGATATAATTAAGACATTCCATATCACACATTCCATCTCGCATAGATATATAATGCACAAAACTCCACATCACAAATTCAATATCATAATAACTATAAAGTTTGATATCACAATTTTCATATCACAAATTCCGTGTCACAATAGCTATATCACAATTTCCATACACAAATTCCGTATCATAAGTTCGATATCACAATTTTCATATCACAAATTCCATGTTACAATAGATATATCACAATTTCCATACACAAATTCCGTATCATAATTTTGACGTCACAGTTTTCATATCACAAATTTTGTATCATAATTTCGATATCACAATTTCTGAGTTACCTCCCATAATCCAATTGAACCACCTTATTTTCGCTGACTAAACCCATAGGGTAAGTTACTATCCATGTTACTGGCTACTCAAAAGCTCACTGGTCATATGATGAGAACCGGCCAAAATCCATAGAGCACATGCCCAGACCATGGGTCTTTTCCCCTCATTGAACTAGTAAGGTATCGCAACCCCTCACTGAACTAGTGGGGTAATAGAAAGCCAACCATCATGCACAATGGAAGCTATACCATGTGGTAGAACAAACTATTCAATCTCTTCCCAATCCAATCATCACAATAATTATCAATAAATTACTCAACGGAAATTTCTTAAAACTTTCTCATTTATAGAATGTTATTCAAATCATTTTCATATATATATATATATATATATATATATATATATATATATATATATATATGTCAAAATATCCCAATTTTGAACTCATATACATATACATATACATATACATATACATATACATATACATATACATATACATATACATATACATATACATATACATATATTTCACAATTCAAACCATAAAGCTCCACAAGACAATTTCTATCAAAATATTCATCAACATCATGATAACTTTCTCAATCTCAATAAACATTTCAAAGTGCCCCTTGATATATTTAATCAAATCCATATACTATTTTTATTATCATAATCATTTCACAAAATAATCATAAACAACATACCACGCATATAACAAGTGGAGAATAATTACCTTTCGCCAAAACTAAGTTTACCAAAAGAATCCAAGCTCCAAGCTCAATCAAAATTCACAAATCAATTTACGCAATTATGAAACCACACATTAATAACTCATTCAGTTATTTGGGTAATTGTTACAAATTTCTACTTTCCAAGTTCATAATTATTACTTCTGTATATTTATATATATTATATGCCAACTAATTATATATGTATACTCATGAATGTGTGTGTATTAATATTTTTTTTTCCTGCGAAAGTAATTTACTTTTAATAGAAACAAGTCATACAAACAGAGTTCAAAGACTAAAGGAAAGAAATTTGAAGTAAGCTAAAAAGGAAAGCAATAAAAACTAGCCAGTATCCAAAGTATCTGCATTCATATCAGATCTTAGTAAAGTCCGCAAATCAGGGGGTGGTCTAGTGACCCAATCTTCCGGGCACGACCTCCTTCTTGAAGCCTTGACAACCCAATCAGCTACCCTGTTAGCTTCTCTAGGAATCCACTGCACAACATGGTTCCTAATTAGTTTCCTCATATTGAGGATATGTTCCAAGATAGGTTCACATCTCCATTCGGGAGACTCTTTTGATTTGTTAAGATATTTGACCAAAGATATATTGTCAGTTTCAAACACAATATCATCCAACTGATTATTCCTAACAAAAGACATAGCCTCCAGTAAAGCTAAAGCTTCTGCCATCAAAACAGAATCAGCCGAAACCAACTTATGACATCCATCAACAATAACACCATTAAGGTTTCTAATGACAAAACAGATAGAGGCAGATTTTGATTCTTCAATAAAAGAGCAATCTGAATTAATTTTTAGAGTATTACCAATAGGTTTTTGCCATTTGGGACAGGTAGCAGAATTCAGATCCTCCACCAACTCGCTCCCATCCTTCACGTTGCACCACCCATTACAGTCCCAAAATTCTTGTAACCATCTTTCTGCTTGTAGAAAAGCAAAATAGGGATCAAGGGGATGACCTTCAAATAAATAGGCACATCTATTCTTCCAGATAAACCACATAGTTACAGCAATTATACTCATATGCCAGAGAGAGCATTGATTATGGGCAAACAAGAAACTCAACCAGGAAATTAAGTCTGAGTCAGAAGAAACAAGTGCTTTGATGGATAGAGAAGATCCAAACCACACCCGTTTTACCCAATCACAATGCAAAAATAAATGAGTTACGTCTTCCACTGCATTTGTACAGATCAAACAAACGTTTGTTGCACCACAATTTCTCTTGAATAAATTCTCCATAGTAGGGATAGCTTTTGAAAGCACACGCCACATGAAAAATTTAATTTTTTGAGGAACCTTCAGTTTCCATACCTGTTTCCAAAGCCCCTTAGAATTTACATTAGAGGTTCCTGGGGATTCACCTCCGTTAGTAGAACATTGGATTTTTGCAAATCTATATCCTTCTTTCACAGAGTACAAACTTTTCTTTCCCCCGGTCCAAATCCATCTATCCGGTCTATCAACAAGTGGCAAAGTGGTTTTTAGAATGGCATTTATTTCAAAAGTGGATAGAAATTCATCTATTCCAAACAAACACCACTTACCATTAATAATTAAATATGCAACTTTTAATTTCTTGAAAGCTGGGTCAGGATAGGGTGACCAAATTTTATTACCTGGAATATTTGGTAACCATGGGTCACCCCAAACTTTGATCCCCAAACCATCTCCAATTCTGGCAGCAATGTTACCTTCTAACAGAGAGCGCCCAGCTAGTATACTGTTCCAAATCCAGGATGCAGAACCTCCTTTTTGAGCCTTTAGAAAGTCACATCTAGGGAAATAGCGGGCCTTGAGGAGACGAACCCAGAGCTGATTTGGTTCCTGCAAAATCCTCCATCCTAGTTTAGCAAGCAAAGCAAGATTAAAAGCATTGAAATCTTTAAAGTCCAGGCCTCCTTCTTGCCTATTCCTCTTAAGCTTCTCATTGGAGACCCAATGAATCTTTTTGTTATTGTTAGAACTCTTCCACCAAAAATCATTAACTAGACCTTCTAAGCGTTTTATCACAGATTTGGGGAATAAGAAACAAGACATGGGGTAAACTGGTATTGCATTAGCCACAGACTTAATTAATACCTCTCTGCCTGCTTCAGATAAGAAATCCTTCTTCCATCCTTGAGTGCGTTTCTTCATCTTGTCAATGACAAAGTTAAATGCTTGAATCTTGGAATTTCCCCATATGATCGGAAGGCCGAGATAATTACCCGGAAAATCCACAGCTGCAATTTGAAAAATCTGCCCAATTTCTTCCTTTAGTAAGGAGTTAGTTTTCTAGGAAAAAAACAAACAAGATTTGTTAACGTTGATCATCTGCCCAGAGGCCAAGCAATACATATCAAACACTTGTTTCATGTTTCTGCAATTTTCAATCTCAGCTTGCAGAAAAAATACAGAATCATTTGCGAATAGACTGTGTGTTAGAGAAGGGCAATCTCTAGTGATTTTAACACCCACAATCTTCTTTTCCAGCTCCCATTTATTGATAATCAAAGAAAGAACATTGCTAACTAGAATAAACAAATAAGGCGAGAGAGGGTCCCCTTGTCTCAAACCCCTCTGGGGTTTAACATTGTGCAAACGCTTTCCAGACATCATTAGTGAAAAGTCAACAGAGGAAATGCACCAGAAAATTCTTTCAACCCATTCCTTGGAAAAACCCATTTTCAAAAGAACAGCGATGAGAAAGTCCCATTCAATTCTATCAAATGCTTTATTCATATCCAATTTAATGGCTAGTTCAGGACCACAAGTTTTCCGCTTCAAATGATGAAAGACTTTATGGACAATAATGATGTTGTCCTGAATTAACCTTCCTGGGACAAAGGCTCTCTGATTTTCCAGCACTACTTTATTTAGGACAGATTTAAGTCTATTAGCTAAAACTTTAGAGAAGATTTTATATGAAAAATTACATAAGCTAATAGGCCTAAAATCATTCATAGATTCAGGGTTTTCAACTTTTGGCAATAGAACAAGATCAGTGCAATTGATTTCATTGAGCTGAAAACCTGATGCAAAGAATTTTCTGACAAGAGTACATACCTGATTCCCCACCGTGTCCCATGATTTTTTATAGAATAAACCAGTGAAACCGTCGGGACCCGGAGCCTTTGAAGCACCAAGATAAAAAACAGCATGCTTTACTTCGTCATTAGTTATTTCAGCCATCAGTCTAAGATTATCTTCAATAGATACTGACTCAGCAACATAATTCAGAACTTCATCCAAGTTTCTGCTTCCAGAAGATGAGAATAAATCCTCATAAAATTGTTTAAAACTATTCCCAATGTCTTCTTCATTGTCTACCCATTCCCTAGCTCCATTTTTCAACCATGTGACTTTATTTCTAATTCTTCTATTCACAGTGGTCATATGAAAAAATTTTGTGTTCTTGTCACCACATTTCAACCACTGTATTCTTGATTTTTGAGCCCAGTAGATTTCCTCTTGCTGCCATAACTTATCAATCCTTTTCTTCAGATCTGCGAGCTCCCTTGCTGTTTCAGCTAACCATTGTAAATTCAAACACCTATCCACTCTCATCAATAATCTGTTTAAAAGTTTCTGTCCATTGCCCATCTCCCTTTTACTCCATTCAGATAAGATTGATGTGAGGTTCTGAATATTGGAAACAAAGTCATGTAGCATATCCTCATCACCCCCACCAATCCAGCTTTTCTTTACCAACTCCATTAATTCTGGATGTGTGAGCCAACGTGCATCAAAACAGAAGGACCATGGGGTTCTTTCTTCTTCAAGATCAAATAAAATACACAGTAGACAATGATCAGACCCAATAGCCTCAAGAACCTTGTATTGCCCTCTATTGAAACAGGTTCTCGAATCCTTATTGATTAATACCCTATCCAGTTTTTCTTTGATAAAGTCTTCCCCTTCTCTATTATTGAACCATGTGAAGTGATTTCCTTTAGATTCCAATTCAAGCATGTCACAGTTCAACAAGAATCTTCTAAATCTGTCCAGCTCTCTACTTGATTTCGGTATTCCACCAACCTTATCAGAGTGATATAACATATCATTAAAGTCACCAGCTATCATCCATAGAGTACCATCAGAGGGAATAAAGTACTCTGGATCATTCCAAAAAGCCAGCTTCAAATTTTCAGTCACAGGGCCATAAACAAAAGTCATAGAACCTATATTTTTTCCCCCAATGCACACATCACCCACATGTATGAAAAATCTATCCACAACTCCCACACTCAGATTTACATTTGCATTCCACCATAAACTTAAACCCCCAGAACGTCCCGTTGGATCTAAATCCACACCATTATCAAAACCCAATTTTCTATGAATTTTTCCTATTTTTACAGAATTCATCTTAGTCTCAGAGAGAAAGACCAAGGCCGGTTTCAATTTTTTACACTGGAACCTTAGATGACGAACTGTCAAGGTGGTTCCAAGACCCTGAAAATTCCACACAAGACAAATCATTGCCCCTGGGTGGCTGGAGAAGGCCAGCCACCACCCCCTTCAGAATCACAATCCTTGCCATTTTGGGATTCCCGTAAACTGATATAGTGTTGATGTTCAATATCCCATTTTTCTTCCCTATAGAAACTGAAAATTGAATTATCTCCCATAAATAAAGCCCTTTTAGCCTTATTCCTTTTAACAGAATCATTTTTCCCACTTCCTTTAACAAAATTTAAAGAGCCATTGTAAGAGAAGGGAAGTACCGTTGAGGAAACCAGAACCAGCTGATCCCTTCTCATCGCTTCAGCAGACCGAGAACGTTCTTCAACACGGTTTGGAGAATCATGGTTAAAATTTTTCCTTCTTTTGGCCGAAGGTGATTCCCAAGTTACATCTGCACTTCGTTTGATGTTTACAGCTTCAACCCTATGGATGAGGTCCCCAACGTCTCTTCTGATTTCTGCAGAGATAAGCTTTAGCGGTTCCCCATCAGAGTTGACGTTTTCATCTGCTAATTCCACTAAAAGGGCCTTTCTTTTATCATCATGTTTTACTTTGAGGGATTGTCCTGGGCCCAGACTTTTTAAAATGTCATTCACTAATAAACCATCCTGGCCCACACCGCCCATTCGTTCAAAGTAAGCTTTCATCTCAGGTGTACAGCCCAGTCCCACTTGTTCAGTAAGAATAAAGCTATATGGCACGTGTTTATTTTGAGTGGGGGAGGGATTTGGAACGTTTTGCACTTCAGTAACATCATCATGAATGACCATTTTTTGCTTTAGTTTGACTCCCGAAGATTCACCTTGAATGCCTCGGTCAACACGCCCACAATTCTTGGAACCAGAAATAGCCTTCACTGAACCACACGTGCCTTTAATGCTTTTATAGTCCCCATGAACGCTTTGGCCTTCCGTCGTCTTCTCCACGAAACTGGTCACCGGAATACAGTGGCCACCTTTGATCAGAGCAGTGCACATGGTTGAATCAAACACCCCTTCATCGTCTCTTCAGATTTCTTCTTCATTTTCACAGTTTCTAATTTCATGCCCCAATCTTCCGCAATGAAAACAGAAGTGCGCCAGCTTTTCATATTTAAATTTCACCCAAACAGGCTTTAGATTGTCAGGTCTTAGCATGAGAAATCCTGGCACCAGAGGCCACTCAACATCAAACTCAATTCTTACCCGGCCAAAACTCCGGCAGCCAAACGGTTTTCGTCGTGGTCCTCTATTGCTATTACCTTCCCAATTCTACTTGCAAACAGAATATAATTATCTTTCAGCTGCCCAGCCGGTGGTATATCATGTATCTGAATCCAAAAAGGACAATAATCCACAATGATTTCACTGTCACTGAGATACGGTTTCCTACGTTGAACTGACAGCATAAAATGCTTTACCACCCAAGGGCTGTCGTTGAGGACTCTTGTTGCTTCTTCCGGAGACTCAAACTTAAACTTGAAATGATTAAAACCAAAGCCATCGATGTCCAAATTTCCCTTTACTTTCCAGGCCGCTATCACACTTTCCTTTACCGCCACATAGCTTATTTTTGTTTTAGAGATGACTCTTCCTACTAGTTCAGTTAGGCTACCATCTGCTGGATCTTCTTTCTTCCACCGAATGTGAGTATTTAGGTTATCAAGTTCCATATTCATTCACTCCTCAGTAGCACAAGTCACGAACAAACACTGAGATCAGAAACTTTACCGTTCGCTAACGAGAGTAAAAGGAACAGATAGAAGAGAAAAGAAACAGATGGAAGAGAAACACACTTAGAGAAGAACAACTCTCTAAACGCATCAAGATCTCCAAACCTAGATAAGGAAAGTCACCAAGACCTTTCGCCTCTCACACAGAGAGAAAAACTCTCACCCTACTTTAAATTAATTTAGTACTCCTCTTGTCCTTGTGTGTGTATTAATAATTACCACAACATTCCAACCATATATTTACTTATGTAGCTAAACTTTATACCTCCCAAATAAATAAAGGTTCTCAAATTTCCCATAAACCATAACTAATCATTTAAACACAAATTTCTATTTTCTCTAACACTTTAAATCACTCAATTAAATCCTTTACAACTCCCAAATAGTTTTCTTCAACAAAAATTCCAAAATTGTCAAATAAGGAATTCCATTAAAATCTCAGCTTTCAATTTTAAGCTTAAATCTCAAAACCAAACCATCATTAATTCAATAATAACTCTAATAAACCTAAATAAATAATTTAACTCAAATTTAATAAGTGAAAATATCATATATGTCAAAAACCCTAAAATTTTTAAATACAAATTAAATTTTTAAATTCTCAAGACAACCAATAATTAAATTAAACCCCATAGAAATTGACTATTGAAATAGCTCTACAGTCTTATGGTTATATATTATATTGTTAAAACTCAACACTTTTTCCAAATTCTAATCCAAAAATTCGCTTTAATCACCTCAAAAATATATCCATCAGAAAGAGCAAGTTGATCAGAATAATATTCATGAAGAGAGTTTTATGATTATAAGTTATTTTACTTATCAAATTGAACCCAAAAGCTTGCCCTATGAGAAGAAGCAAAAATGGCGGACTGCGCGCTCCCTTCTTGATTCACTTTTCCATCTCTTTTTGACCGAATAATAAAGGACGCGTGGAGAGGTTTTAAAATTAAATCCCCATGTGCTATCTTGTCCGAAGGGCCATTGCCCATTTTGGCCCCCTTTTTTTTACTTTATTTTTTTTTTAAAGCTTCTCTTTCCCTTTCTTGAATGGGCCTTGGGCCACCCTTGTTTTTAATACTTTGAATAATTTTCTTTATATAGTTAATTACATGGTAAGATTCTATTCATCAAGAATTAATTTCATCTTCAAATTAATTAAATTCTACAAATAAAAACTAGGATACTGCATAAACTCTCTTCCTCAATTTAATATATGATAAATTCTAATTATCATGAAATAATCTCATTAAGTTCACACCAATATTAATAATTATTTCCTACCTTTAATTTTGTACTTATTTTCCATACAAGATAATTCAATGCCTAGAAGTATAATTGGACTCGATTTACCTTGATTAGGATTTTTCACTCCAATTTTCAAACATATTTCATTCTTTTCTCAATACTACATTCCAAGATCTCAGACAGTATATTTTGATCTTTTTTAAATCTCAATTCAGATGATAAATAGCATCATAATATCATTTAAATCTTAGGAATAAAATTTTGGGATGTTATAGCTAACGGAGATTAGTGACTCTAAGTTGCGTTCGACATTAGTCATTTATTTTATTTTATTTTCTTTGAAATTATTTATAATTAGATTCATTTAACTTAAAAGAAATTGAAATTTTAATACTTAAAAATTAATTACTTGATTCCTCATGGGAACAATATCTTATTTATCACTTTATTATTTGACACAACCCATATTCTTACAAATTGCTTCACCACGTCACTTTTTAAAAAGAAGAAGAAGAAGAAGCCATTTTTGACAGCTAGCTATCTTTGACTTCCCTTCCATTGGTTTAACTCTTGTTTTTTTTATATATTTATAAGTTATTAATTAATTTATTTCACTTTTTACAGCACATTAACGATTCTTTGATTTCCAAGATTCTCTCATATTTCATGCTTTTCCTCCACTCAATCTCCATATTTCAAATTATTATATAACACTAAAATTTTTATATTATTAATGGTTGTAAATATTTAATTCTTATTATATTTTTAAAAAAATTGAATTTTATAAAATGGTTTGATTTATTTGATTTTCCATAATGGCTTATTCATTTAAATTTTTTTAAAAAAGGACTAATTTAAACATTAGATAATGATTTTAACTATAAATTTAAGAGTTTTAATAACAATGCATCTTAATTGAAGCAAAATAATAAATAGATTGTAAAATTTGAAAGTAGATTTTATTTGTATCCATTTATACTTATAAATCTCTATGACATGAAGCTGAGCCAAGCCGCTTTCCGTTGTGGCTTCTCTCTATTTGTTACTGTTCATATTAACAGTAACAACTCCACCAAATATTTTGGGCTTCGTGCCAAACATTTGACACTTAAGTTTTGAAATTTAAAACTCCCTCCTATTTTATAATTCCTTCCCTCTCATTTATTTCTCACATTTCCTTTTCCCAATGCATCTTTTCCCTCCATCTCTGTTTACAACAACACACTCATTATCTCTCCATTTCTTCTCACGCTTTCAATTTTACGCACCATTACTCTCCACCTTCCACTGCCGGCAAGTTTCACCGGTGCGCTTGTGCTCACAAATCGGATGGCGGCAGAGAACCCTAACCCTGTGGCAACGTTCTTCTTTGATGGCGAGGGTAGGGATATTCTTCTCTTGTGGGGGAGAAAAGGTGTTGCAACATCTCTGTTATGGTTTATTATTTGAAATTTGTTATTATTGAGATTGCAAATGATTTCACCACAGAATTTTCTAGCCTATTTAGACAATGTTAGATTTTTTATATCTCTATATTACTTGAACTAGCCGATTTAGATAATGTTAGATTTTTGAAACCTCCATATTACTTGAAAACAAACTATGCCTTTTGATATCGCATGATAAGAGTTATTTGTAGGTGCTTGAATAGGGGTTCCACGGACAAAGGCAGAACATAGGCTATTCTTTCTGGGATTGCAGAAGGTAGGGAAGGGTGATTGGAAAGGGATCTCAAGGAAATATGTGAAACAAATGACTTATACACAAGTTGCGAGGTGTGCTAAGAAGTACTTCCTTCAAAAATGCAATCTTGATTGTGGATGTGGTAGATCCAGCTTGTTCAACATTACCACTGACTCGGTAATTCCTTCATTATCCAAATTGTTTGATTCTCTATTCATTATCACTTTACCTTGAATCTTATTTTTATAGCAATCTGTTAGTTGCTGGGAAGTGAAATGAGAAGCAACATAGAAACTTCCAAGTCTAATTTTATATTGTTTTTTGTAGCAAGTGTGAATCATAGGGACAGAGGCCATGGCTGGGTTTTGCCAAGTGGAGGACGTAGATAAGGAAATGAAGAGGAAAGCTTTATATCATGAGGTTGTGTATCACTATGCTTCTTAATTGCTAAAGCTATCACCTTTTTAGGCTGCCTACATTTTTTAGTTAGCATTCTATTTGTTTTTTTTTTTTTTTGCCATCCTGAATATTCACAGTTTTTCAATGTCATTGGGGTTTGAAAAGAAAAAGTAAAACCCCAAAAACACAAACTGGTTTATTTCACAACTTTCTATATTTGCTGATTCCTTTTTCAAGATCAGCATCTCAATTGGAAGTTGTTATTTCTCTGTTAAATGACTATTGCAAAGCTCTTGAAGGATACTATTTGAGCAGCCACCATACATTTACATGTTTTATATGTTTCAACTCAATTAATACCGTAAAATCATCCTTGTGTAGGCATGGTATTCTAAAAATGTCTCCCTCCATTTCTTTTTTGTTTAATAAATTAATCTCTTTCTCTTATGTCTATTAGGAAAGCTACTACTTTCCAATATATTCAAACAATTAGAGCCCCTTTGTAGGCTACTATCTTCTACTTGATTGACTTGGATGAATGAATTTGATGGTGGATAGGACATATCAAGTAATGTGCTATCAGCTTTTCATCACCCTCTAAGCTATCAAAAATCCCACAAGAAAGTAGCAATGAGATCTTAAATCTTGATTCCCCTTATTTTTGTGAAGTATTTATAAATAATAATAATAATAATAATAATAATAATAATAATAATAATAATAATAATAATAATATAAGCTACACAAGTAATCTCTTTTATCTTTTTTCTTTGCTTTTCCAAAATCTTGGTTTATCCAAAAATCTGGGAATTTTCTTCTGCACAAGCTCAAATGTTTTGCTTCTTACTTTTTAATTTTTCTTATCAAGGTGCAAACTGTAGTCACCATTTTCATTATCTCTATATGTTACTTTTTATTGGCTAACTGACTTCTTGAATTTTTGGTCTGGTTACCTAGAAAGCCTGCATTTTTTCAGTCCCAATATTCAAAAATCTCAAATGCTAGCTATATAGGGCTATTTTAATCTTAAAGGTTGTGAAATGGGTTTTAGAGAAGACATGGCAAAGAGAGTTGTGAACAACAACATAGTGAATGATGTTTACATACTTGCTTCATTTGCAAATTGGGGATAAATTTGTTGAATTAGTAAATGGAAGCTTAAGTTCAATTTCGCATTGCAGGGAGTGAATTCTTCCTGTGCATTTAACATATTTCACCTGTATTGAAAATGTAAATCTTAAGTGCAAGGATTATTGATTTTGCAGGTCTTAGTTGGCAAATTCAGGTTAATTTCCATTATCATATTAAGTGCAACATTTTGCAGATGAATTATAATGTATATGAGACATTGTAATTAGGTTTGCGAATTAACAATAGATATATTAGTATAATTATGATGTGCTAATTTGTGTTTTGTAGTGTTGAAATGAAATGGAAGTAGTGATTGCATATAGTGTTCAATGATTAATGAACTTAATAATTTAACAGATAGATTGAGAGTGTTGGGCAACATATCTAATGGGCCGCCCTTTTAGTTTTTGTAACTGTATTTTGATTTTGTGCAATATCTGTGTGTGTGTGTGTGTGTGTGTGTGTGTGTGTGTGTGTGTGTGTGTGTGTGTGTGTGTGTGTGTGTGTGTGTGTGTGTGTGTGTGTGTGTGTGTGTGTGTGTGTGTGTGTGTGTGTGTGTGTGTGTGTGTGTGTGTGTGTGTGTGTGTGTGTGTGTGTGTGTGTGTGTGTGTGTGTGTGTGTGTGTGTGTGTGTGTGTGTGTGTGTGTGTGTGTACGGATACTTATGTGAATTCTTGCGGCCTATGCTGATGAGTACTTGTGTGGTTTTGATTGTTTGAAGTTATACTTTTGGTAGAAGGTATTGCAACAGGGATGTTTTTGGGTTAAATGAGTTAAAAATCTCATGAGGAATCTCATAGTTGGTTATCTTGTGATCCAAATTTTTGGAATAGAAAATTAAATTTCAATCCTTATGATCAAACAGAGTGTAAAGCATGTTTAATTTGTTCCCTTAAGCCCCCTTTCATTGTTCCCTTAAATTTTTGGAATAGAAAATTAAATTTCAATCCTTATGACTTGCAACTTTCTTCACTATGTAACATGAAAAGCAATTGAAATCTTTATTGGTGTCATTAATTGCTAATGAACGCTATTGCTTGCTTCCAACTTGCAAGACAAAGTTTTGCATAGGGCATTTGAGAATGAACCACAGTGGGGAGGAGAAATACTTAACATTTGGGAGGATATATCTACTACGTATCACTGCGCTTTTTGTGTTTGGCAGGAACATGGAGAGACTTGGTTTTGGAATTATGTATTTCATTCTATTTTGTACAGCTCCATTCTGAATTTTTATCTTGCCTACTATTGACATTGATAATAGCAATGTTGGAGAGGCTCTAATGGCTATTGGGATTATTTGGAGGATCCTAAGGCTAAAGAGGTTCAATTTCATTCATATGAAATGTATTACAATATTTATGATTCAAGATAAGTGGTTAGTACATGTTAGTTCACAATATCTCATTTTAATGAAGACGCTTTTTGTGATGTTGGTGGCAATTTCTCTTTTTAGCACTTTCATTACTTTCACTTACTATTAATTTTGCATGCATTGTAGGCCGCTTTAATTGGTGGAATTGATTGATGCGTGATTAAATATATTGGGAACATTGATTACACTTATGTTAATTCATCCCACGCATCACGCAGGGGAGTCAATGCTTGTTAAAATGAATATTGCAATTTGCAAAATTTAAATGACTATGTAGTGTAAATACAAGTCCCCCCCCCTAAAAAGTTAAATTTTGTTCAAATTATTATGTTGCAGCTTCATTCGTCACCTAGGATAAATTCTTCAATATAGATGATACCCATAAAGATTGTTTTTCTTTTGTTAAAAAATATAAGTCTACTGCTCTGTGCCTTTTCATGTGATAGGGGAAAGCATGCATGTGCAAAATATTGAAATTTTCATCCATATTACCTTTTTATTTTAACTTTATTTATTTATAATTTAACCTTGATAATATTTATGTCTTAAATTAAAAATTTATTATTTTAACTTTATTTCTTTAAAAAGATAAAAAAAAATAGTGTTCTTTAGCTAAACAGGCATAAAGCTAGCGGGCTCGACCCTAGCTCAATAGTATAAAGGCCGGGCTTTATAACTGAGGGGTTACAAGGGAGTCAGGCCTAAAAAGGCAGGCCTTTATTTCCAACTTTATCCTTGATGCTTAACATCTAAATTAATAAGTAAATAACATTGATGACGGTTGGATTATAATTGAAATTTGAAAAATGATTATCATTAATGGAGATTGACTAGTAATTGAAGCTTGTAATAAATGAACAAAAAATTTCAAAATAATTCATCTCATTGATGTTGATTGATATCTTGATTAAGGAGTTTAGTATGAAGTCATTATAGAGGGGGCAAAATAGAAATTAAAAAATATAAAAATATTTCTCTAACTTATGTTGATTAGTTTAAATTAGGAAATTACTTGTGGGAAAAATATTAAAAAATTAAGAAAAACAAAAATACAAAAAATATCTTTTATTTATGTTGATAGATTTAGATTAGGAAATTACTTGTGGAAATATAAAAAAAAGAAAAAAAAAAAGAAAATCTTTCATTGATGATGATTGGGTCAATTTAGGAAATTTTATTGACAAAAAATACACAAAATAATAAAAAACAAAAAATTTTTAAAAAAATGGGGGAGCATTTATGATAAAAAACTTATCTTAAAACTATAAATAGCTGAGGAAGAGTTGAAGCAAGATACACAAGAATTTTGGGGGAGAAAAGAGACACAAAAAATTGGTAGAGGCCAAGACAAGAAAATTTGGGACCAAGGCAGTAAGAGTGAGAAAAAAGTATTAAGGAGCAAGACTCAAAGCACTAGAGGTGCATGCTCTCACCATACTCTTGAATCCTCTATTTTGAACAATATGTTGATAATGTGATTAGGGGTAAAAACAGGCCAGGCTAGGCTTTTGCTGTAACAAGCCAGGCCTATTTTGTTACATGATGGCCTGAGCCTAGCCTGTGGCTTGTTAGAGATTTTTTTTTTTTTGCCTAAGCATGGCCTAAACAAAGGCCTGGCCTGGCATATGGCCTGTTAAGGAGGCCTGGAATTTTGAAAAATTTTAAGCAAGCTAACAGACCACAGTAAGGGTGAGCATCGGTTTTCGGTAAAAACCAAAAAAACCAAACTACCAAAATAAAGGAAATTCTAAAACCGAACCGAAGCCGAACAATCAAAATAACCGAAATTATTCGGTTCGATTTCGGTTTTATAAGAAAAAACCAAAAAATTTTTAACCTTCATTTTTTACTTCAAATATCTGAATTTTCAACCAGCAAAAATTAATACAAATTATAAAATTGAATAACCTCATCAAGATCCAAAGAAAGATGATATAAAACAAAGTATAAACAACATATTATATATATGATCAATGTAGTTTGGAGTACCCAATATTCCAATAATGGAACCAAAAATAGGAAGGTTTTTTAGAGATGCAGAATAATTGTATTCAACATTACTTAATCCAAAGAAAGCATAACAAAAATTCAAAAAGATGAATATCCAATGATATATCATTCTTTGTCTTGCATCCGGTTTTTCATTGGTGGCATACTCTTTTAATATTTTCAATTTAAACCGATTTTTTTTTGAAAAAACAGAACCGAATTGGAAAACCGAACAAAAAAAACCGAATATGCACTGAACACCGAAAAAACCAAACCGAAAAGACGGAAATTGATTTGATTCGATTCGGTCTTCGGTTTCGGTTCGGTTTTGCTCACCCCTAGCTCACAGGCCTCATGACAAGTTTGCTTTAAACAGGCTGAAAACAGACCTAATTCAAACAGGTTGATGACATGCCCAATTACATAAATTAATACCAATGATCCAACATACATCATAAAATATGAAACTAAACACAACAACATAACAATTTTCATTACAAGTTCAACAATTTAGACCGAATCAATGTGAAGCCACTGGCCCTTCTCACCTTGACATCAAACTTTCAATATAATTTCTTTTTCTCCTTTGAAGACCTTGAAAAAAATCAATGAAATGTATAGTATTAGAGTATAACATAATTTAACAAGTAATATGTATAAGAAATTATATTATTTTAACAATGCAAAATTATTGCCTGATAACTGAAATATAAAGGCAAGCAGTAAATGCCAAATATAAATGTAGCTTCCTTAAAACCTTCAGCACCTTCAGCACCACCTCATCATTAACCACAATTATAAAGATTCTTAGTCAGACATTTTCTATGAAAGATGCATGACTAATCCAATTATAAAGAGATAAGCAAGTATGTCAGACGTGGTTTTCCCCCAAAAAAAAAATTATTGCCTGATAACTGAAAACATCAGGTCAATCTAAAATTTTCTTTTGGCCAGTGGTTCAACTTTGAAGAAAACAGTAATCAGAATAAGCTTAGCTTGCTTGAGCTGTATATAATTTCAGGAAACCATGTAATAATTAATCTGCATTGAGTTGGTAACAGCATTCTAGACTATGATATGCTCAACATGGAAGTGCCTACCCTCCCTCTCGTTAGATCACTCATAAAAGCCGGAGTTCATGTCTTAATTTACAGGTAGTTAGAACCCCCTAAAAAAAATCTCCTTGGTGATATCTTAATTGCCCTTGACCACATCTCAGCTGAATTATCAATAGATCATGATGCAAGCTCAGCTTTCATCTTCTTAATATCATCACTGTCTCTTATCAAAACTCACTAATGAAACCATTGGTTCCCAAAATAAATAACATGTTATAGAATTTCACGGTGAACCTCAATATTATCATTGTCTCTTATCAGAACTCATTAACCACAATATTATTCAATTCGAGTTTTTTCTCAAGTTCATCACAGCTCATGAATTTCGATAATATATTAGCAACAAAATTAATGTAATCCTATTCATTTCCCTCACTCTCCTCTTTCGATTTGAAAGATATTTTCCAGTAACAGAGCAGCAAATAACAGAGAAACAAATCCAAAGAATAAATGGACAGAGCAGCAAATCGAAAGAACAAATAGACAGATCTGGAGATCTGGAGATAGACGAAAGAAGAGAAGAAATAGAAACTTGATAGAGAAGAGTGGACTTACTAAAGCTGGAGATCTGCCGCAGCTTCCCCACCGGCCACCAAGGAAGAGAGAGTTCAAGTCGGAGGAAGGACGGCCGACGGAGCGAGTGGACGACGGTGACTCTCAGAGGAAGGACGACCGAGGGGCCACTAGTTAAGTCTTGGGTTCGAATGTTCAAGAATAAAGGCAAAGAAATGAAGCTAGGGCTTTGGGTTGGATCCGGCTCCCATCCGCTGCCTCCCATCTGCTGCCCATCCTTTTCTCAATCTGGGCCGTTGAAATAAGATCTCAACGGCCCAGATTTTTCCTTTTATTATAAAAATAATATTATTATAATAAAAATAAAAATATTATTTTTATAATATATTAAATCTGGGCTGTTGAGATCTTATTTCAACGGCCCAGATTGAGAAAAGGATGGGCAGCGGATGGGAGCCGGATCCCTTTGGGTTCGACTGTGATTTTGTGTCTCTGTGAAACTGAGAGTCTGAAACGCGTGACTGAGTGAGAGTGATAGTGAGAGAGTGTGTGAGCGAGGGTGCGGGGGTAATTACGGTTTCAAAGAGGTAATTAAATTCGGATTGGTCAGTGAATCAGTCGGGGTACTGGGTCAACGGTCAGTGAGTCAGATCGGAGTCAAATCGTAGCTAAACCGGAACCAAACCAGTGAGAAATGAAATATTTTAAATTTATAGTATGAAATTTTAAAAGAAAAATTTAAAAAAATAAAAGATTTAAAAAAAAATTTAACCCGGACTGAGTCACCAAACCGGACCGGTTTAATGCCCGGGTCACCTGTTTCCGGTTCGGTTCGGCTGGTCCGGTCCGGATTAGATAACCTGGGTTTCAACCCCACATTTTTTTTAAATATTAACATGCCGGCCTAATAGCCCTAAAAAACTTATTAGTAGGCCTACGTCTGGTTTATTAAGAAAAAGCAGGCTTTAACCTGACCTTTTATTTTAGATACTTATTATTTATCAATGATTTTTGATTATATAATTTATTAATATATATATATATATATATATATATAATCTATTTTTTATGTTACATAATTGACTAATGTTATAATTTTAAAATTTTTAGATAAAATTATTTTATTTTTAGTATTTATTATGAAATTTAATATTAATGCATAAAATATAATCTTATCCTTTATATATAATTATCACAAAAGTTAATATCATTTTTAGTAATTTGATTATGAAAAAAAGTTATTCTGATCATAATATCTAAACACTCTTATTTAATCAAAATCACTTTTTTCTCATAATCTATTCTCCACTTTTTCTCCAAAAACTAATCCAAACACGCTCTTTTTTTACCCGTGCATCTGTCTTGTTTAATTTAAACGTGATTCCTCTCTAGGGGTGTTCAAATCCCTGACGGGGACCGGGATCCACCACTCCCGGTCCTGGTCCTGGTTTTTGGCCGGGAAGCAAATTGCATCCCGGTCCCGATCCTGGTTTGGTCCTGGTCCCTATAATCCCAGTTGGGACCGGGATCAAACCGGGAAATCCCGGTTTTTTTTTTAAAAAAACAGCAAATTTAAAAAATATTATCATCTTAGTTAAATTTTCTATAATCTAGTGTTTAAAGTAATTATTTAACATCTAATAAAGCCATAATAATCATACAAATTGATCTAGAATTGAAGAATAGCATATTATTATTATTATTATTATTATTATTATCACTTTCATCATTTTTGTTATTATTTTTATACATTATATAGTAGGATTAGTATCACGATATATACAGTTTAACTCCAACTAAATATGTGATACACATTTTATTAAATGATAACTTAAATTATGGGATAAAAAATACAAAAATAAAACAATAACTTAGTTTTTAAGAAAAAAATTTTAAAAAAAAATAAAAAAACCGGGACCGGGACCGGGATCAAAAGGTGTGTGACCGGTCCCGGTCTCGAATCCCATAGATCCCAATCCTGGTCCCGATAGGGACAGGAAATTCCCGAAATCAAAATGTTTCGAACTGAGACACTTTGAACACTCCTATCCCCACTGAACAAAAAACCGGACCGGCCAGTTCGACTGGTTGAACCGGGAATCGGTCAGTGGTCCGGTCTGGTTTGATGGTTAAACCGGAGAACTGGTCGAACTGGTAAAACCGGTGGTTCAACCGGTTGAACTGGTTTCATTTTTTTATTTTTTTTATTTTTCTGTTTTTGCTTTTTTAGGGGAAAATTGGAAGTTGAAGACCAAAATGTAGAGAAAAATAGGTAAAGAAAGAACAAATTTAAAAAAAATGAAGAAGATAATAAAAAATTATTTAAAAAGATATAATAATTATAGAAAAGGAGATATCATTGCATAAGTATAGGCATTATAACTCATACTAATATATTTTAAGTATTTTTTCCTTAAAAATATTCATTTTTATCTATAGAAGTTTAAAAATATATTAAAATATATTGCTACTAATAAATTATAATATTTTAATATGACCGGTTCACTACCGGTTCAACTACTGGTTAGACCCCGGTTGACCCATTAACTCTTGAACCTGTGCTGTAGCCGGTTCATTGCCCGGTCCGGTTTTTGGTTCCTTGCCTATCCCTCTCCATTCCGTTTCCATTTAACTCAAATGGTGCCGTTTTGTTTGTTAAAAAACATTGGTCAGCCTCTTTTCTCTCTACATTCCACCACAGCCCTGCGGCCATCACCACTCACCACTCTGTTTCTAGACTGCCGACTCCCTTCGTGGGTGCGGTGGCACTTTTGAATTCGTTTTATGTCTCTCGCTGCTTAGTACGACGCAGCTTGCGTCTTCCTCCCTCTTCTTGGCCTCAATTGTGGAGAAGCCTACAGTTTGCACGCTTCCTTCGACGAAGAGGCTTCAATCACGTCTTCTTCTTTGAACTGCTTCCTCCACATCGCCGATTACGCATATATCTTCTTTGGTGAGCCCCTTCTTAAGTTAGGGCTGTTATCCCCTTGTTTACCTCTTTTTTATCCCTTTAAATGCCTGATGAGGTTGAACATGTACCGTAAGCTTCTTCTTTCTTTTTTTATTCCTCTTTTTCTAATTTAGTTCCGTTTGCTTGCTTGTTATTAGCATATACTAATTATAAGAAAAAATTGAGTTTTTTTTTTAGAGATTAAGAAAACTAAATAAATTACTTAATCATATAATATATTATGTATACTTAGATCATATATTAGTTTATTAGTTAAACTAATTAGTTTGGAGAAAAAAAATAAAAATAAAAATATTCTAAAGTAATTTAATTAGTTTCCTTAATTTCTTAAAAAAAATCAATTTTATTTTATAACTAGGACAGAAGAAAGAGGGAGGAGGGAGTATAATTTAGTTCAATTTGCTTACTTGCAAGTTTCATTAAACGAGGCTCAACCATTATCAATATAGTACTCTCTCTGATCCTATTTATAAATAATTTTCTCTCTTATAGGGCTAGTCTGTTTTATAAGCAACTTTCACTACTTTTTGTCTGAAATGTAATTTTCTTTTTCCTATTTTACCTTTATTAAATACTCATTATCATTCATATCTTATACTCATTATCATTCATATCTTATACTCATTATCTCTCATACTTTTTATCTATTATCTCTCCTATTCTTTTCATAAATAGGGGTATATATAGAAAAAATATGACATTTTTGACACACTTATTACTTTTAACTACTAATTCGTGTTGCACAATCAAAGGAAAAGTTATTTATAAATAGGACCAGAAGGAGGAATATATATTTTTAGTGGATGATTCATAATCCAAATCTCAATGACAAAATTGATTCCAATTCCCAGTCCCTCTATGTTCGTAATTATAGTAATGATTCCATGACTTGGACAGCTACCAAACTCAAATTTCATGATTATTTTCTTTACAATTGTCAAATGTCAAACACACCGAGAGTTAGAAGTGGAACTTGATTGTAACTTTTCTTCTATTGCATTCTTTTTCAGTTGTGGACGTCTCTTTCCATTCACAGTACGCTATTGCTATATAACATTATGTGCAGCTTATCCAAAGGGCCAATCTTTTAAATAAAATGGAATAGTATGTAATATAACATATGGGGTTTTGTTTCTACTCAATGAAACTGAGTAGAAAACCAGCTGTTCTTTCTCTGAGAATGATCTTTCAATATAAATTATTGGCAACACTAATTGAACAGAAATAGATTTCCCAAGAAAATCACTAATTCTGATCAGTCCATAAATAAAAGCAGAAATAGCTGAATTGTTATGCAGAACAAACAGAAAACTTCTAATAAGCTGCGCGTACTCCCTTGTTTGTCTTTGCCATTATCCATACCTCTTCATAAGCACCAACCGATGCATCAATAAAAAGAATTGAAGCATCAGCTTGTGTTGCCCAAATACTTTATAAATCAGTACTTTATAGTGAATATTTGTTAATATATTTTAACAAAATTGTAATGTGATGCAGATTATTCTCGAGAAAGTTGAATGAAGAAAGCTTTGGCAAATTAAAGAGTTCTGGGGCTTCTCCCGGCATCAAGTTATTGAAGTTTTTCAGTAATTCTAAATAATCATATAAATATGACTCTATGATTTTAATATCTATAGTTACTGTAAATAGATGTGGTCAATAGAGTTAGTAATACGGGCCAGGCCGCGGGCTATGCGACCCTCACTTGCACAGGTTGGAAAAGTACCAACCCTAACTTGCATGTGTGGGCTCGCAGGTCAGCCCCCAGCCTGCAGCCCACACAATTTTTTCTCTTTTAGGTTTTTCATAAGTCAAAGGAAAAGAAGGCCCTTGTTTCTCACGGGACATTTTTAGCTGTTGAGTCTAGTTTTTTAGCTCATGTGTTTAGAAAAGAAGGCATTTTTCATAAATCATTAAAGATGGTTAGAAACCCAAACAGAACCTAGTGGGCCAAAAAAAAAAAAACCAACAGAACGCCAGAACCTAATAAAGATAGAACGTTAGAAACAGTCCAATTGTCTATGAATGAGTTAAATTCAAATTGTTAACCAAAAACAAAACAATATTTCGGGCCCAATTGTCCAAGCCAAACAAGCTTACAAACCAAAGTCCAAAGTCCAAACCCAAGGCAACCATGTTATATATATATAAAAAAATTGCGGGGCAACCCACAAACTCATGGGTTGAGTACTGCGGTCCTGTGCAACCCGCATTTTTTCGGGCTAAAAAAACCCCAACCCCAACCCCAACCTTGTCAAAATCCGCGGGCTATGGGTTG
This sequence comes from Inga laurina, assembly GCA_963855925.1. Taxonomy (NCBI): domain Eukaryota; kingdom Viridiplantae; phylum Streptophyta; class Magnoliopsida; order Fabales; family Fabaceae; genus Inga; species Inga laurina. The sequence goes on along the minus strand of OY979709.1, from coordinate 45,367,267 downwards.
AGCTAGCACGTTGGACCTTTTTTACCGGCTCTAGATGTGGGAACGGGGATAAAATTTGAGTGGTTAAAAATTGATATGCTATTGCTGCTGTCGAGCCATCTCTGATTTGATCATGTGTACCTTCTGTCAACACTGCTTTACTTTACTCCTCTCTATAGTCACTTCATTTTGCATTTGATATTTAATTAAGTTGTTTACATTTATTGATTTAAATTTAAAGTTTGAAGAAGGGAAAGGGAAAGGGAAAGAATTCTAGAAAGGTTGCTGCAATCAACAAAAAGGGTGATATCAAGCCAATTAAAGAAGCAAATTCAAGTGGCATAGGTGATTGTACATTTTTTTTTGTTTTAAATTTAAATGACTCTTTTATAGAACGACATATTTTGGTAATTGTTGCTATATTGTGTTGTCATTGAAAAAAATAAGGACGAGCTATTTTGTGATGGAGGTCAGTCTATGACAAGTGAAGTTCAACATATCAGGGAAACTTCTCAATTTTTGAGGTAAGAAATAAGTTTTAGTTGTTGTACTCAAATTTGAGTATCGTTTCTTAATTTTTGTTCCTTCATGTCTGCAAACTTTTTTGTTTGTTTTTTTTATTTTAGCTATTATTGTGTGAATGTTTATGGCTATAGCAGTTGTTGTATGACAAAAAGAGTGATATCAAGCAAATTGAAGAAGCAAATTCAAGTGGCATAGGTGATTGTGCATTTTTTCGTTTTAAATTTAAATGATTCTTTTATATGAGGGCATATTTTGGTAATTGATGCTATAGTGATGGAGGTCAGTCTATGACAACTGAGGTTAAACATATAGGGGAAACTTCTCATTTTGAGGTAATAAATAAGTCCATTTCCAGCTTCCATTTCTAATGAAGTATTGCTGTTATTACATTATACATATAGATATAGACTAGGACATCCAAGTTTCAGTTATATGTTGAAACCATTTCCAAGCATTTTGAATAAAATGATATTTCTTTTCAGTGTAATGTTTGTCAAATTGCAGAACTTCATAGGCACTCTTATGCTCTACTAGCCTATAAGCCCTCTCATCATTTCTCCATAATACACAGTGACATATCACATATGGGGACCCTAAAAAATTTTGTGGCACTTTAGCAACCTGATTACCTTAGTCTCTATCAAAATGATAGGCACTTAAGCACCTTAGAGAAACACACCTAAAAAGCTAGTTGTTGAGGTGGGAGAGCCAAGGCACTTAAGTACCACAAAAAGCTGACGTATGGGCGGCACTTTACTTGGCCTCCTTGTTGGTCAGAACCCTTCGTCAGTAGCCTTCTCCGGTCCACAGGCCACCAGCTCTGATACCAAATAATAGGCACCCAAGCACCTTAGAAAACCACACCTTAAAAGCTACCGAATAATAGGCACTCAAACACCTTAGAGAACCACACACCAAAAGTTAGCTGTTGAGGTGGGAGAGATAAGGCACTTAAGTACCCCAAAATGCCAGCGTCTCAACGGCACTTCGCTTGGCCTCCTTGCCGGTCAGAACCCTCCGTCAGTAGCCCTCTCCAGTCTGCCGACTATCAACTCTGATACCAAATGATAGGCAACCAAGCACTTTGGAGAACTATACCCAAAAAGCTACTAAATAATAGGCACCAAAGTACCTTGGAGAATTACACCCCAAAAGCTAGCTGTTGAGGTGAGAGAACCAAGGTACTTAAATGCCCCGGAAAACCGACGTCTCGGTAGCACTTTTCTCGGCCACCTTGTTGCTCAGATCCCTCCGTCGGTAACCCTCTCTAGTCCGCCGGCCATCAACTCTGATACCAAATGATAGGAACCCAAGCTCTTTGGAGAATAACACCCTAAAAACTAGCAATTAAGGTGTGAGAGCTAAGGCACTTAAGTAGTCCATCAAGCAATCCATACAACTCGATATGGGACTTTGACACTCTATACTACCTTGGTCCCTATCATATTGCTTATTGAATGTATGCCTTAGTAGGGGTGACAGCTACAAATGGTCAATTGGGACATCAAAAGATTTACTGTAGTATTTTAGATGTATTTGATACCGGTAATGCACAATATCAAAAGTGCACGTCAAACATGTTGGGTGATGGAGCACTTAAAGTATATTTGGCAGATGAATGCTCAATGGTTTTAGAGGAGATAAAATTAGATTTTAAGTATTGATACTCATCCAAATACAATAATTTTGGAGGAAAATCAAATGGTGATTGGTTGAAGTACATTGATTTGAAGAAATTATTTGGGTTAGTATAGTGATTTATAAATGAGTTGTCTATTATTCCCATCTTTTCTATTTTCCTTTAGATTAGGCAAGATGGGAAGTTGTTCCGGGGAAACGACCTTTTAGAGGAGTATATGAATATAATTCTGATGAAAAAAAATGGAATCACGAGTATTGCGTAAGAAAGTGGATTCAATTGCATTTTGGTAAGAACTCTCCGTCGGTAGCACTCTTCGGTCTGTCGGGCATCGGCTTTGATACCAAATGATAGGCACCCAGCACCTTGGAGAATCACACCCTTTATGTAGCCGTTAAGATGGAAGAGCCAAGGCACTTAAGTGCCTCGGAAAGCCGTCGCCTAGGTGGCACTTCACCCGGCCTCCTTACCGTTCAAATCCCTTCGTCTGTAGTCCTCTCTTGTCCGCCGGCCACCTACTCTGATACCAAATGCTAGGCATCCAAGAACCTTCGAGAACCACACCTCAAAAGCTAGCTTTTGGGGTGAGGATCCAAGGCAGTTAAGTGCTACGGAAAGCTGACCTCCTGGTGGCACTTCACTCGGCCTCCTTGCCGGGTCAGAACCTTCCGTCGGTGGCCCTCTCGGTTTCTCCGGCCTCTGCTCTGATACCAAATGAAAGGTATCTAATTGGTACGAAAAGGCTCCAAGGAATGATTGAAAATGTACTCATGAGATTAACTCCTGAAGCATTTAATGCCTTAGATGGCACATATGATGAATGGGGTGTGCAAAGGCAACATTTGATGCGTTTCTACAAAGGCTCATATTTGAAAGAATTGAAAAATTTTATGTCAGAGAATTTTTTTTTATTATTTGAGATGTTTTCTTTGTCCTATTTTTTAAAAATGATTCTTTTTAGTTTAAATGAGTTTTACATATATCATTATTTTTCAGAAAGAAGGAAGTTCCTTTCTACCGTCCATATTTTTGGTTTTAGAGGAGATAAAATTAGATTTTAAGTATTGGTACTCATCCAAATACAATAATTTTGGAGTAAAATCAAATGGTGATTGGTTGAAGTACATTGATTTGAAGAAATTATTCGGGTTAGTATAGTGATTTATAAATGAGTTGTCTATTATTCCCATCTTTTCTATTTTTGTTGTGATTCTTTTTTGTTTCTCTTGTCGGAGAATTGTGAAATTATTCATAAAACTATCTCCTAATTTTTCTCATAGTAATGGGATGGGAGACGTACCGATATTGTATGAAGGAAAGTTATACAAGATGAAAAATGATGGTATGCATTATGTAATGACTCAATTTTTTTTCCAATTTCTTTGTTTCTTTTGAGGGTAATATTTTTATTTTTTTTCTTTTCCCTATAGGAAATGAAGGGTATCTAAGGGATACAAAAATTATTTTTTTTTGTTTAAATTAGTTTTACATATATCTTTATTTTGCAGATAGAAAGAAGTTCCTTTCTACCGTCCATATTTTTGGCCTAAAAAAGAACGATTCTGCTTTATGGAAAAGGTTTATGACATATTTTGGGTGGACAAAAATTTGCTACTGAGGAATATAAAGAAAATGTTTTATCGATGTTTTCCTTTAGATTAGGCATGATGGGAAGTTGCTCCGGGGAAACGACCTTTTAGAGGAGTATATGATTATAATTCTGATTAAAAAAAATGGAATCACGAGTATTGCGTAAGAAAGTGGATTCAATTGCATTCTGGTAAGAACCCTCCGTCGGCAGCACTCTCCGGTCCGCCGGGCATCGGCTCTGATACCAAATGATTGGCACCCAGCACCTTGGAGAACCACAACCTTTAGGTAGTTGTTGAGATGGAAGAGCCAAGGCACTTAAGTGCCTCTGAAAGATGGCGCCTAGGTGGCACTTCACCTGACCTCCTTGCCGTTCAGACCCCTTCGTCTGTAGTCCTCTCTTTTCCGCCGGCCACCTACTCTGATACCAAAAGATAGGCATCCAAGCACTTTCGAGAACCACACCCCAAAAGCTAGCTTTTGGGGTGAGGAGCCAAGGCAGTTAAGTGCCACAGAAAGCTGACCTCTCGGTGGCACTTCACTCGGCCTCCTTGCCGGGACAGAACCTTCCGTCGGTGGCACTCTCGGTTTTCTGGCTTCTGGCTCTGATACCAAATGAAGGGTATCTAAATGGTATAAAAAGGCTCCATCAAATGATTGAAAATGTACTCATGAGATTAACTCCTGAAGCATTTAATGCCTTAGATGGCACATATGATGAATGGGATGTGCAAAGGCAACATTTGATGTGTTTCTACAAAGGCTCATATTTGAAAGAATTTAAAAATTTTATGTCAGATCTGACGAATTTTAATAGGGAAAATCCTATTTAAATCCATTTAAAATACCTAAATCCATATTCAGGCCTATACTTTTATCAAATCTCTAATCAGGCCATGAGGCCTCATTAGGAATTTTTGAATTTATTAATTTTACTATTATGTCCTTCTGCTATTTTCTCTATGTCTTCTCTTTCTATGAAATCTCCGTCTCAAATCTCAATTTCTGAGATTTCTCTAATCTATTCACCATCCGACATCGCCGTATTTGACATCAATTAAGGAGAAGAAAAGGGGAAAAAAATTGAAAAACTGTGGTGGTTGGGGTCCTTTTGTTCCTTTCTTATAACCATCATCGCTTTGCAATTACATTCCACAATCTCTTTTTTCTCTGAGTTCGCAAATCTACCATCGCAAAGCGCAAAAAATAATGACCATTTCTTCTTCTACTGTAGCCCGCAAGGTTAATATTGACACCGCGAATCTCGTGAACAAGAAAAATTGGCAATTAAAGATCATACGATAAAAATCATAACCTGAAAAACAAAATATCTGTAACAAAGGAACCTATCAACCTATTAATATTATATGGTCTCAACATTAAAATATGATATTTCTTCCTTATTCAATACCAGAATAGTGTGCTTATCCTATATGGTCACAACTCTAGATATTAGGGTTAAAGAGAAATTCTCATAACTTACCCCTTAATTTTCTTTGTTGGCGGAGATCACTCCATTTCTTTTCTTCTCAGGTTCTGTCCCTCAAAAGCCCTAATTCAGCTTATCCTTTTCTCCCCCCTCAAAATGATTCATGGCATGATGACATTAAAGGAGTATTATGGTCTTTTAACAATATCTAAAAATCCCTAATGAGGCCCCTTGGCCTGATTAGTGATTTGTTAAAAGTGCAGGCCTAAATATGGATTTAGGTTTTTCAAATAGATTTAAATGGGATTCTCCCATTTTAATAAGTGAGATTTTTTTTATTATTTGAGATGTTTTCTTACTCCTATTTTTTAAAAATGTTTTTTTTAGTTTAAATGAATTTTGCATATATCTTTATTTTTCAGAAAGAAGGAAGTTCCTTTCTACCGTCCATATTTTTGGTTTTAGAGGAGATAAAATTAGATTTTAAGTATTGGTACTCATCCAAATACAATACTTTTGGAGTAAAATCAAATGGTGATTGGTTGAAGTACATTGATTTGAAGAAATTATTTGGGTTAGTATAGTGATTTATAAATGAGTTGTCTATTATTCCTATCTTTTTTATTTTTGTGATTCTTTTTTGTTTCTCTTGTCGAAGAATTATGAAATTATTCATAAAACTATCTCCTAATTTTTCTCATAGTAATGGGATGGGAGGCATACCAATATTGTTTGACGAAAAGTTATACAATATGAAAAATGATGGTATGCATTATGTAATGACTCAACTTTTTTTTCCAATTTTTTTGTTTCTTTTGAGGGTAATATTTTTATTTTTTTCTTTTCCCTATAGGAAATGAAGAGTATCTAATGGGTACAAAACGCTCCATTAAATGATTGAAAATGTACTCATGAGATTACCTCCGGAAACATTTGATTCCTTGGATGGCACAAATGATGAATGTGGTGTGCAAAGGCTATATTTGATTCGTTTCTTAAAAGGCTCATACTCTAAGGAATTTAAAAAATTTTATGTCAGATCTGATGAATTTTAATAAACAGTGAGATATTTTTGATTATTTTTTATGTTTTCTTACTCCTATTTTTTAAAAATGATTTTTTTAGTTTAAATGAGTTTTACATATATCTTTATTTTGTAGAAAGAAGGAGGTTCCTTTCTACCGTCCATATTTTTGGCCTAAAAAAGAAAGATTATGCTTTATGGAAAGGTTTATGACATATTTTGGGTGGAAAAGAATTTGTTACTGAGGAATATAAAGAAAATGTTTCTTCGATGTTTCTCTTTAGATTAGGCATGATGGGAAGTTGTTCCGAGGAAATGACATTTTAGAGGAGTATATGAATATAGTTCTGACGAAAAAAATGGAATCACGAGTATTGCATAAGAAAGTGGATTCAATTGCATTCTGGTAAGAACCCTCCGTCGGTAGCTCTCTCTGGTCCTCCGTCCATCGGTTCTGATACCAAATGATAGGCACCCAACACCTTGGAGAACCACACCCTTTAGTTGTTGAGATGGAAGAGTCAAGGCACTTAAGTGGCTCGGAAAGCCGGCGCCTTGGCGGCACTTCACTCAGCCTCCTTACCGTTCAAACCCTTTTGCCTGTAGTCCTCTATGGTTCGCCGGACACCGGCTCTGATACCAAATGATAGGTACCCAAGCACCTTGGAAAACGACACCTGAAAGTTTTTTAGGTTTAATGTCATGAATATTGCCCCATAAAAAATTGACATTGATATAGTAATATTGCCTCATACTGTTGAAAAATTAACATTGACTATTAATTTTGTAACAGAAAAGGGCCATATTGCTCTATTTTAACACTTTTAGAACAATAATAAACCTTAAAAAATTTTAGAATAATATTACTCTGTAGCGGAAAAATTTTTAAAATAAATTTATACTTTTAGCACTAGGTTACAAGCCTCTTAACAATATCCAAAATTCGAATGAGAGAAGCGTAAATATTCAATGGAAGGAAGAAGGGGAAAAACGAGCAGAGGGATCGTGAGCAGCAAGAGGACTACGCCAGTTGTAGAGCGGCCCGGAACAATCCTATTCAATGAATAAAAAATTGGATCGGACCGACAAACTAGTTTGATGTCCGGTTTGGTTTGATGCTGAACCGGAAAACCAGTTGAACCGGTCAAAACCATTTGAACTGATGGTTGGAATGATTCAACCGGTTTGCTATTTTTTCTTTTTCTTTTTTTCTTTTTGAAAAATGAGATATTTGGTTCAACAAAGAGGCTGAAAAAAAAAACCATAGATCTAGACCGATATATATACAATCTATAATATTTTAATAAATTATAAGAACAAATTTTAATTTTAAAGCCAATAAAATCTAAAAAATGAAAAGAATAAAGAAAAAAACATTATATATTATATATAATATTTTAATCAATTAATTTGATATAATTCAAATAATCAGATCTAACATAATCAATTAATTTTATCTATAAAAGTTTAAAAATATATTAATATATATATTGTTCCTGATAAATTATAATACTTTTATATGATCAGTTCGACTACTGATCAGATCTCAATTAATTAGTTAATCCATTAACCCTTAAATATATTCCGTCAGCGAACTATCTTCACCGTTCATTACAAAATAACCCACCCACTAAATGCAGCTACTGGTCTCCCTATTTTTTGTTTCGGACTTCGTCCTTCACATCCATCAGTTTTTACCATGATCGGGACACCACGACTTCTGACCATTCCGCCGTTGGCGCTTCCGATTTTCCTCTCCGTCACCGATTTCCATCCCCTTGGTATTTTCCCCTTCGTTGTCATCAAATAAATATTAGAAGGATTCAAGACTTCAAATCAACCAGATTCAATATCAAACCACTTTTAGGCAAAACTCCAATACGGTTGCCTTCTTTTAGCCAGAGTAGAAAGCTCCTTTTGCAGGTTCCCCTTTCCCTTTTTGACTGATACGGTTGCCTTCTTTATTGATTTTGTTGCATTTGCAGCTTCCAATTTCGCGTATACGTCTTCCTGTCAAAGCCATGTAAATGGCTTCCTACTTCTGCATGAAAACAACATCAGTGCCCATGATTTTTAATTGTATTTATAGTTTCATATCACATTTTAATAAATTGGATTGTACTTTTTTCCCAACGGTAGTTCTTAGTAAAATGAATTGTTTTTTCCCATTTAATTAATAAGAATATTCTGTCATATCCGATGTTGTCCACCCTGATGGATTAGATTCAAGTTCATTACATATTGGGTGCCCATAGAAATAGCACAAAATATGAGCTAAGCAACTGTGATATGCCCACTCTTGATTAAAACTGCACGAGTGACAGCCGTTGGGTTACGTACATGTTTTCTCTTGGGTTTGTTTGATATGAGGGGAGAGAAGGGAAAATGAGTGGAGGGAAAAAATTTCAGTTGGATTTAAAAAAAAAAACAGAGAGAGAAATTGTGTTAAAAGTTTTTAATTAATTTTTTTTATTTTTATATTTTACATTTTATTTATATTAAAATTTTGTAACTCAATTTCTTTAATTTTCTCAAAACCTACTTATAAAATTTTTCCCTTTCTTAGAAAACATACCCTTAGAGTACATGAATGCATACTCCATAAGTGCAGTTATAAATAGTGATGACTCCCTATTTTTATTAGACTTGAGATGCATTTCGATATATTTGGAGAGTCGCCAATTCTAATTTATAGAAATTTTCTTAAGATTTTATAGGATATTAATTGAGTGCATCATTTATGGGATTTCAATTAAAATAGAGGTTTTTAAGTTTAGGAAAGAAACAATAATACTTACAAACTTTTCTTAAAAGTGCATCTATCACCCTAAACTTTTTTTGTGTGTAAAAATAACTATAAACTTTTAAAAGGGGGGCAAAAGTGACACATCCGTTACAATTAACTAACGGCCATTAACTTCAGTGTAAAATGACCAAAATACCCCTATCTAAAAAAAGACCCTTATGCACTAAGATTTTCACTTACTTTAAGGGTTTGTTTAGTGTGAGGGATTTGGAGGGAAAGGGAGGAGATGCAAAATTTTTATGAGTTGAATTTAAGAAAATTGGAGAAGTGGGGCTACAAAATTTTAATATAAAGAATATGCAAGATAAAAGAGTAAGAAAACTTAATTAAAAACTTTATACCTCACTTCTCTCATTTTTTTAAATCTAACTCAAAAATTTTTTCCCTCCGTTCCGCTCCCCTCCCCTCATCTCATCCCAAACAAGGCTTAAAAGAGAAGCAGAGGTGGCGGCGTTATTGAATTTGGGCATCATCGCTGAACTAGAGCTGGATTATTCATCATCCTCGTCAGCTTGAAAGGGACGAGAGAGAGCACATTTTCGCTGTTCATGGTTCTTCCTCAACGACCTGTGAGCAAGAAGGCAGCGGAGATATTTCTTGTTCAGCTACCGTCTTCTTCTTTTGAATCAAAGGAGTGGGACATCGTTTTCAGAGGAGAGCTTTGGAATCAGCAGCGCAGAACCGGGGGGGGGGGGGGACCGAGCTGAGAGGATGCCATTGATATCATTGTTTTCTTCTTGAAGGCTGTCTCTTATCGTGTTCATTTTTTCTCTCTCATGGATTCTGAATTTATTTTTCCTCTCATCAAGCACACCCGGCTCTAGATTTTCAATCCCGCACCTGCTACCATAATATCGGAGAAGAATATCTCCACTATTGAATTAAGTTTTAAAGATTTAATGTTATATAAAAATATTAATGAACATTAAATATAATATTAAATCTCAACCATTGAAACTTGATTCAATGATGGAAATATTTAATGAAGATGAAATGCAGAGAGAAATCAATAGAAGCATTCTTTTCCGCCATAATACACGCCTAGCTACCTCCAAGGACGCTGTTATCTCTTGCTGCTGTAGTAATTGCACACGATTAGCTCCTAGACATCTTTGACTTATTAACTTATAGATAAGCTGTCGTTGAGAGCATACTCGTTCTTATTTAGAGCTGGGAAAACGGGTTGAGCTCATCGAGCTGGCCTGTCAAAGGCTGGACTTATAAATTATAGCCTCTAAAAGAAGTCGAGCCTAAAAGGGCCAGCTCTATAAGGCCTCAGGCCGGCCCGTTAAGCCCGTTTATATTTTTTTTTTTGGCTTGGAAAGGAAAACCGTATTGCCTTATTGAATCTATATGTCACTTTGTCCTCATATTGTATAGAGTATGATTTTTGAATATGCTGTTTTGCCTAATTGAATCATATTGTGATTTTTGAGTATATTGTTATGCCTATTTAGAATAAAATCATATTGTATATTGTTCTGCCTAATGTAGTATGATTTTTTATGAAGGTTGTGATTATTCGATTACTTGAGCTTACTAAAAGTAAAACACAATCAAATATCCTTGTAATTGATGATAGTGGCGAAGAAGATGAAAATGATAGTTGTCATACTCATATTGCTTAGAGGTTAGAGTATTTAGGTTCTTGCCTTCTTATACTTTGACCTTTGTATGAGTTATTTATGAACATGATTTTACATTTGATTATACATTAGTAACTGTATTTGTTTGTTGCATGAGATGTGTTGTTTAAACCTTAATGTTGACAACATTTATATATTAAATTAGAACTTTAATTGTTGTTATTTACTAATTATATATCTCTATGAAAAACTGTAGGACAAATAGTTAAATATTGTGAAAACGATTTTTTGACCCTACGGGCCGGCCCTACCTTAATTCCTAGCTCTACTCCGACCATAACAACGATGGTGGCAAATGTTTGTTTCATAAGATTGAATAGTTTTTAAAAGTCAATTTAAAAAGACGAAAACAAACTAGCTAGAAAGTCTATTTCTATAGAAAAAAGTAATTTTGAGTTGTTTAATAGAATATATATTTTTTATGTTTATGAGAAGAATTTTGGATAGCTAAATATGTCATAAATAAAAATAGAACAGGGAGAAATCTTGTGTTTATGACAGATTAATGGGAAAAGAAAGAAAAAAAGTGGATTTTGGAGGGTTGAAGATTACACAAACTGTAAACAATATTTTTGCTACAAGTTATAGGGTTAATGGGCAAATTTATCCTGAAAATTTTTTTAGGTTCAATGTCATCAATATTGCCCCATACCATTAAAAAATTGACGTTGATATAGTAATATTGCCTCATACCGTTGAAAAATTAATGTTGACCATTAATTTTGCAATAGAAAAGGGCCACATTGCTCTATTTTAACACTTTTAGAACAATAATGAATCTAAAAAAATTTTTAGAATAATATTACTCTTCAGTGAAAAAATTTTTAAGATAAATTTATACCTTAGCCCTAAGTTACAAGCCTCTTAACAATATCCAAAATTCGAAAGAGAGAAGCGTAAATATTCAATGGAAGGAAGAAGGGGGAAAATGGGTAGAGGGACCATGAGCAGCAAGAGGACTACGCTAGTTGTAAAGCGGCTCAGAACAGTCCTATTCAATGAATAAAAAACCGGACCGGATCGGCCGGTTCAACTGGAAAACCAGTGAATTAGTTTGATGTCCGGTTTGGTTTGATGCTGAACTGGAAAACTAGTTGAACCGGTCAAAACCATCTGAACCAATGGTTTGAATGGTTCAACCGGTTTGCTATTTTTTTCTTTTTGAAAAATGAGATATTTGGTTCAACAAAGAGGCTGAAAAAAAAAAAGAAAACCATAAATCTAGACCGATATATATAAAATCTATAATATTTTAATAAATTATAAGAACAAATTTTAATTTTAAAGCCAAGAAAATCTAAAAAACGAAAAGAATAAAGAAAAAAAACATTATGTATTATATACATCTAATATATAATATTTTAGTTAATTAATTTAATATGATTCAAACAATTAAATTTAACATAATCAATTAATTTTATCTATAGAAGTTTAAAAGTATATTAGTGTGTATATATATAGTTTCTAATAAATTATAATATTTTAAAATAATCAATTCGATCAATGATCAGACCCTGATTAACCCATTAATCTTTACACCTGCTCCGTAATCAATCTATCTTCACCGTTCATTACAAAATAACCCACCCACTAAATGCAGCAACTTGGTCTCCCTAATTTTCTTTTGGGACTCGCTCCTTTAAATCTGCCATCAGTTTTTGCCATGATCGGGACACCACGACTTCTGACCATACCGCCGTTGCCGCTTCCGATTTCCCTCTCCGTCACCGATTTCCATCCCCTTGGCATTTTCCCCTTCGTTGGCATCAAATTAAATATTAGAAGGATTCAAGACTTCAAATCAACCAGATTCAATATCAAACGCAAAACTAAAATCAAATCAAGATTGGGGGTAAAAGAGATTGCGGAGGTTCTAGGGATTAAAGGAGATGTAAGCTTCTGCTACCTGTTGATCATTCACTCCCACCTCTCAAGCGGCATCGTGTTTCTGGAACATGGAGAGATATTTACTCGACAAGCTCGCCAGATCTGGAACAAAGCAACTCGACGCGAGCTTGGTTAGGGCGGAGCAAAGTCGGACATCAGGGGTGAGGGAAGAGAACCTGGAGCATTTAGTGGGTGGGTTATTTTCAGCCTTAGATGTAATGAACGGCGATGATTGGTTCCGTGCCGTTCTAACCTACCCCTCAATTCTCCCTCAACCCCTTTCCTCCGGCGCTTCCTGTCGGTGTTTGTCAATTCTCCCTCAATTCCCCCGCCGTTGGCAGCTTCACCTTTGCGGCTTCGAAGGCTATAAGCAATTGGTGAGAGCGACGGAGCTGGGGGCATGAAGCATGAAACAGCTTATAGGAATTGTCTTGAAGCTCTGACACACAGTTCTGCAAACGTAGCTCAATTAGGTATTTGCTTCTCTTTGTTAACTCAATAATCTTTGCCCTGTTTTAGTTTGGATAAATGCGTGGATTATAGGAACAAATGAATGCTTTAGACCTAGGATTGGAACATGGGGTTTTTTTTTTTTTTTTTGCAAAGGAGATTAACGCTGAAATTGTGTGAGGATTATGAGGGCTTCGGAGATTGGCGCTATATGGGTCGTTCAGCCTGAAATGCGCATACGCATAGATCACATAGTCACAATAGCGTTGATATAAGCATATCCTGCTGCTGCAAACCAAAAGTCCAAAACCAAACAAAGAAAGTCAGATGAATGATGAGGAGCCGAAGTTGAAGATGATCATGAACGCAAACGCGCACACACACACATATATATATATATATATCTACAGATATAGATTGAGGTTGCCTTTCTTTGTTTCTTCATTTTTTTTGGCCCCTGATATGGAATGGTTCTGATACTGTTGAATTTAAGACATACTGCCGGAGTATATGTATAGGTTGGTGTTGCATTTCTATTAAAATGACTTGGACATACCTCATGATGATCACGAGCCCAGCAGAACTATTGGCCCTAGATCTATCTTGACATGCTCCTCCCTTGTAATAGATCGCATATGAGAAGTTTGGGCCTATCTTGCGTGGAATGGAGTTGGGCTATATACCAATGTAAAAAAAATCAGCACGCTTTTCTTATTAATTAGTTATTGGTGCTTCTAAATATAAAACTTAAATATTTTTTTTGAAGAGATTAAAAAAATTAATTAAATTACTTTAAAGTCTTTATATTTATATTTTCCCTCAAACTAATTTGTTTGACTTATAAATTAATATATAATTTAATAATACACAACATATGATATGATTAAGTAATTTATTTAGTTTCCTTATTTTCTCTAAAAAAAAGTCAATTGGATCTTATATTTAAGATATGAGGGAGTACAATATATCAATTGTTTTTATTAATTGAATAAATAGTGCACTTGTTATATTTTATAATTAATTTTTCTATATATATTAATTACTTTTATTTGATAATAAAGTATTATTTTTATTTAAAATACTTTGATGATTCATCACTAAAAAAATGTTAAAGTGTATGTCCTTTAAATTTATGTGAACTTTCAATAAATTGTACAATGAATATGCTAATTTTATAAAAACCCCCGTAGCAGTATAGCTGGTAATTCAGGCCGGGCTAGTAGGTTGAGCCCGCCAACCCGTTTATATTGGCGGGTTCGGGCAAATGAAATGGCAGCCTGTTTAATTTCGAGCTAAACGGGCTGCGGGCTGGAGTTTTTTTTTTCTTTTAATTTTTCTTATAAAATAAATCCAAATATCCTGATTGCCTTTCTTTTGATGTTGTGTTTAACTACTTCCTCATGTTTTTTATTTGACAATTTTATTTTTAAGTTATATCTATTTATTTATTCTACTATTATTAAATTTAAAAGAGATGTGTTTATATGTTTTTGTGATGTGAGTAGATGAAAACAAAAGAAAAGTAAGAATGAAACTGGCTTCCTAACACAAATGTATAAGAAAAGAAGTATGATGTGAATGAGTGAAACAGAAAGGAAGTGAAAATTTTTAAAAAAATGAGGAGTGAAATGAAAAAAAAAAAAAAAAATAGACGTGTTGGCGGGCGGGTTTGCCAGCCTACAAAGGGAAGGGCTAGTGTCTGGCTGCAACCCGTGGCAGGCCGAATTCCCGGCACTACATAGCAGTGCATTCAAGCTTTTGTTTTTGAATGCTCTCCGACTTCTTTTATTTTTGGGTGATTCCAATTGAGTCTCAATTTTTAATTTTACATCACTTTGCTTTGATAAAAGAGACTGTTCTTGGGTTTTTGGTTGCAGTTCTTGTTGCGTGATACTAATGTTCCTGGGGCTTTTTTTTATCACTTCTTTTTATGTGTTGCTTTTGGAATCCGATATCAATGGAGGCTTTGTTTAGCTTAAATATTGGACTCTCCTTTATCCTTGATATAATACATATTTATTTAATTTGATTACATTAAGATTATTAAGTTAGTTAATATGATATGTGTTTTCTAAAATATCCGAGTATCTTCCTGAATTCCCTCAATCTCTTTCTTACTTGATTATTGTTAAGAAATCATCAATAGAGTTAAAATAAGAAAAAGATTGACAAATACAAAAAAAAAAAAAAAAAGTTTTCAAGTTTAGGCAATGTTTTAAAAGCCGAATTAGACGTCGGGCCGAAAAAGTCAGTGGGTCATGGTTCAAACAGTTGGAACGGTGGAGCCGTTTAACCGGACCGATGACGTCATAATTAAATTTAAAAATATTATATATATATATATATATATATATATATATTAGTCTTTAGTCTAATTTCATATGAAGTTAGTAAATTTACAAAACACCATTTAAGGACGAAAATTTAAGTCAACCATTAACCTAACAAAAAGCACAAATAATAATGATATTAATCACAGAATTCAAGTTGGATGGTATAAATGGAGAAAATCTTCTGGAGTTCTTTGTGATAGGAAAGTACTTAATAAGATAAAAGAGAAGTTTTATTATGCTGCTATTAGACCAGCAATGTTATACGGTAGTGATTGTTGGACTTTAAAGGGATAAAATGAACATAAAATGGGGGTAGCTGAGATGAGGATGTTGAGATGGATGTGTGGTTATATAAGAAAATACAATATTCATAATACTCATATACGCGAACGAGTTGAAGTGGCCTCTATTGAAAGAAAAAGGGTAGAAAGTCGTTTGAGGTGGTTTAGACATGTTCAACGAAGACCATTAAGTACTCAAGTGAAGAGGGTTGATCAAACAGTATGGAGTTCTATAAAACGAAATCAAGAAAGGCCGAAGCGAACGCTTAATGAGGTAATAGAGAGGAATCTTTTGGTTAATAATATATCTAAAGAAATGGTTTTCGATAGAGAACATTCCATATAGTCAACCATACTTAGTGAGATAATGGTTTTATTGCTGTTGTTGTAGTATTTTTTAACTTTTGAAAATAGTTATTTGTTAAATTTTTTTTATTTGTAGGATAAAGGATAAAATAATATAATTAATATAGACATAAAAATTGTAATTAAAAATATGATTAATTATTTGGTTATAGTATACTTTTAATCCTTTAAGTTTGCACGAGGTATCATTTTAGTTCCTTATGTTTATAAAGTGCACTTTTGATCCTTAAAATCTAACACCGTTAATTAACTAATAGAAAATGCTGACTAAGTAAAGTTAAATAGTGACGAAACAAGCTTAATTTTTTTAAAAAAATTCAGATTTCAATTAAAATGATAATAATAATAAAAAAACTTAGGTTAATGTTTTGAATGATGCCTCAATTTGTTTGAACAAGATAATATGTTTGGTGGAATTCTTCCTCACATTCTTTCTAAGAATACAATATGCAAAGACATGAGCATAGAGAGGAAGGCAGAATCTCAGAGCTTTCTGCGTCTGAAAGCGGAATGAAGATGACGAAGCCTTCTTCCATAGTCAAATAAGACGATGGATTAAAACCTAAGTTTTTTTTAATTATTATCATTTTAATTGAAATCTGATTTTTTCTTAAAAAAGAATTTAATTATTACACAGTCATCATTTAACTTTGCTTAGTTAATATTTTCCATTACTAACATTAACGGTATTAAATTTTAAAAACCAAAATTACACTTTGTAAAATATAAGGGACAAAAATGATAACCCATGTAAATTTAAAGGGAAAAAAAATATTTTAGCTTAATTATTTTGGTAATTGTATGCTTAATTAAATGTGTTAATAAATGATTGTAGCAAAAAATGTATTTAAAATTTTTAAAATATAAATTTAAATAATTTATTTAATTTCTCAAATTTATATTATTTATAATGTATATTAAAAAATATGATTGAAATATGTTTCTAGTCATTTTAAAGAAAACTAAATAAATAAGTTTCAATAAATATGATAAAAAAATTAAAATTATAAATTTTATATCATAATAAAAATTAATAAATTATAATATATTGGAAATTTTGAAAATAGAATTATTTTTTGGTTGTTAAAAAATTATTTTTAGGAAAATACAAATATTTATTCTTTTGTTGAAAAAAGGGTATTTTAGTCAAAACAAATGTTTCACACTAAAATTTAACAGTCAATTAAAGGTTATGTAGATAGATATGAAATCTAAAAATTGTAAAGATGGTTTCTGTAACGTGTATTTTAATTTCAATGGAGGTTTATATATGTTTTAAAAATAGAGGAGAAGTTTCTATAGTTTAGGTAAAATAGAGAGTTGGTCAATGTATTTTGCTCAATAAATTATTAATATCACATACTTTTTTTTTGGACAATAATTAATACCACATACTTAACATCTCTTAAATTTGGGCTGGGTATTCGAAATTTATGGATGAAAAAGACAAGATTGATAGAGTTTTCTTCTCTTTAAACTATATATAACATTCTTGAATCTAGTCTAATATTAATAAATATAAGATAGTTATATTAAAAAAAACAAAATAAATGTAAAAGATGAATTCAAGAAGGCAGAAAGACAAGGGAAAAATAAGTGTTATGGGTTCCACATTTAATATTATTCTTGACATTGATTTTATCAGCCCATCCCCATTGTTTATTTTTGCACATATGCTTCAGTAGCTCAAATCAAGCCGCCCCAGCCCCCAAGTACACCATTTTTATTTTAGAGCCTCAGATATAGA
Organism: Inga laurina; assembly: GCA_963855925.1. Classification (NCBI taxonomy): domain Eukaryota; kingdom Viridiplantae; phylum Streptophyta; class Magnoliopsida; order Fabales; family Fabaceae; genus Inga; species Inga laurina. Next base: position 45,349,565 of record OY979709.1, on the reverse strand, counting down.
ACCCGTAGGCCTTTGTTGTTGTAATTGTGGAGTTAGACTCCACTTGAGGTCTCGGTCTTCTCACTTTTTGTGACTTGGCCCATAAGAGACTTAGGCCCCATTTGGTTTACTGGAAATTTGTCCCGTGAAATGGAAATGGAAACTAAAACCAATTTCTCACCGCAGCAATTAGTGCGGCACCCACCTTCTCTTGGCTGGTTCAAAAATGTCGATGGAGCTGTGACTTCATCTCAAGATAAGGCGGGATGCGGTTGAGTGATTAGAGATCATAATGGAAATTGGGTTGCTGATTTTACACATTCCCTTGGAATTAATATGCAGTGCTTTTGAAGCTGAGGAATGGGACATCTTTAAGGGTCTTAGACTTGCATGGGGCTTAGGAATCAAGAAGGTAATTCTTAAATCAGATGATGAATGGGCGTGGAATACAGTTATGTAGTTTACTATTTGAACAGATTACAAGTTTCATGAGATTCTCATGGGAGCTGAAAGTGCAACATATCTCAAGAGATTAGAACCATCTGGATGATGCGTTGGTGAATGATGATTTGTTTATAACTTTACTGCTTGATGGGTGTCCGCCTCATTTGCGAACCTTGGTTGATGATGAGTCTCGGGGACCAAATCCTCTTTAGAATATTTGAGGTAATGCTTTATGGGTTTTAACCCTTTCTTGTATAAAAAAATAAAATAAAATAAAACAAATTTCTCAATGTTTGATTCATCTAAAATAAGTTTTTTTCTCCTTGGACAGCAGTTCTTCATTTGTTTGTTTTTTTTTTTTGGAATAAAGTGGCAAGCTTTAATCTTGCAGGTTGCAGTCTAATGTAGAGAATAAGAAATATTAATTATGCTGCTATAGATTTATCTAGGGAAAATCACTCTTAGGTCCCAAATAAGAAAGATAATATCAGAAAAGTCCATTGAGGTTGTAAAAACGCACTCATCAGGTTGTGAATGCGCGCTTTGGGGTTGTACCCAGGGACCTTTCTGATATTATCTTCCTTGCTTGGGACCTATGAGTAATTTTCCCATTTATCTATCCTAAGGTAGGTAAATCATTTAGGATGAGGCTTTGTAGAATAGTCACAACTTCATTATAGCCATGAGCGTCTTTCGCTATGTAGAACTTTATTAGCGAAAGACGCATTATAGCCATTTAGGATGAGGCTTTGTAGAATAGTCACATCGCTTATCTGACTTTGATGTCATACTCCAAGTAAATCATGCTCCTTACTTCATTGATCTTTGTTCCCCCAGCCAGCATGACTAGTTACACATCTTCAAATGATTTCTTGCTTAAGTTCATCGGCTCCTTGTCAACTGTCATTGGATCCTTTCGAAAAAAACATCCCTCTTTGCTTGTCGGAATGATTTTGTCTTTAATTCTCAAATCAAGAAGCGTAGAGTCCAATTGTTGAATATTGCCACTGACCACAGCATGCGTCCACGATTGCGGCTTGAAATTACTACTTCCAGCCCTTAATATAAAAAATTTAGTGAAACCAGATGTAGTAGCTTATTGCTAATCCATTATGGGGGCCTAAATTGATTTTACCAAGTCCGTCGGACCTTTGGGCTTGGTCTTCAACCCTCGGCCTACTAGGGTGTACTCATTTTCTTGCCCCACCGTCTTGAATGTCCTCTTGTGACTTTGTGCCTTCTTTTATTGATTCTGTTGGATTTGCAGATTGCACTTTCCGATTTCGTGTTACTTGTGCCTTCTCCTGTCAAAGCCATGTGAATGGCCTCCAACCTGTGCATGAAAACAACATCTATTAATCATATTCCTGGTTTCCTATCCTATCACAGTCATATTTTTAGTAAATTGGATTGATAAATAGTTTATTTGGGATAGCTTATTTTTAGACAATAAAGTGTTTATAAATCGTGATTTACGGTATACGAGTTAAGTATGTAAGATAAGTTTTATCTCAGCTTAAGTAATAAGTGCTTATTCTCCAAAAATAAGCTAATCCAAACATTGTAAAAGTCGAGTTATACATGTCAATGTATTAAAATTAGAAAAAAAAAAGCTATACATACTTTTTTCACATATCTCATTTGGTTTTTGGGAGGACTTGTTAAGAGAATGACAAAGCGAAAATGACATCTAATGGTTACAACTCAGACTGACAACCTTACCAACTGTAGTCTCAGAGCATTCATTGAAAGATCCCCGTTTGAACCCACATGGCTTAGCATGTGGAGCAATATGCTCACCACCAAGGACGTGTAGCGTAATGGTATCAATGCTTCTCAATTAGTGTTTGCTCTTTTAACTCAAAAAAAAAAAAAAAAAAAAAAAAAAACTCACTCTTTACAAAATCTCATTTCACCTGGTAAGAGTTACTTGAATATTTAATAAGATTTTTTAGTTTTGCCCCTCATCTTTTTCTCATACTACATTCTTTTTCCTACTTTGTATAATTATTACTCTATTTCTCACTCTTACTTATTCTTTTTAAATAAGGGCGTACTTAAGAAAAAAACTTATTTCATACATATTTTTTAGTTTTAATTAATTTTAACCACTTTATTAAATCGCGCAATTCAATTATTGAGCTCTTATAAATATGATTGAAGGGTGTTCTCATCAGGTCTAGGTCCTTAAAGTAAGACCTAACTGTGGAGTTAATTTTAATCCTAAATATAAAACTAATTTTTTTTATATTTGTCAATTCTTTTTCAAATTTACCCTTGTTGATACTCCTTTAACAATAATCAAGAAATAAAGAGATGGAGGGAATTAAGAAAGATAATTAGGATATTTTAGAAAAACATATCATATTAACTAACTTAACTACGTTAATCTAATCAAATTAGGTAAATAAATCATGCATATTAACAATTCTCCAAATAGCACATTCTGCACCCACGCACTTCTTCCATAACCTTCCCTTCACTTCTTCATTCACTCCCTCCCCTTTAACGCTCATCTCTCCCTTCAGGATCGACACCTCCTTCTCCCTCACCATAAATTCGGCACCACCTCCTTCCCTATGACTGACTCTTTCTCTGCCCCCCCTCCAAATGACGAAGGATTTTTTGCAACACCATGCGACGCTCATACTGAAGTGGACGTAAGTGGACAGTAAAAGAAGTAAATGTAAAATGTGAGTATATATATACACTTTAAATCTCATCCATTCGAAGCTAATGTTACGATAATAATAAGGAAGTAGACGATAAAAAAAGTGAAGAGGCTCCTTTCCTGTTCTAAGGTTGGTTTTAAGAATGGTATGTTGGAGTTTGGTTATCTCTCTATTAATACAAGCGTTGGTACTTGAGAATCAATATTTACCCTGATTGGGAGTGCTTGAGCTTGGTGGAGATCGAGGAATTAGCATATGTTGGCAATACATGAAATTCCTAACATGTGTAAGTGTATTAATAATAATCAACATAACAAAATTTAATTACTATCACTCAGCACCTATTTATAAATCACTTATACCAAGAAAGTTTTATTTAAAATATAAGTCACTTATAGGATAATAAATGAGATTTTGTCAATTTTATCCCTGTTAACCCATATTATTAGATGCAAAGAGGGTAAATATATATATATATATATATATATAAGGAGATGTAAGAGAAAATATGCACCCTTTCATAAATAACGACAAATCTAAAAAAATTTATCTATTTAATACTTTTTTTGGTTTTGCGAGAATGAGGTACAAGTGACTTATAAACCCACATGCTTCCTCTGCTCCTTTTTATATATAAGAGCAATTTGAATTGTCATTATTCTTTTTATAAGAGCCCGATAAAAATTGTCTCAAGATTGAATGATTTTTTTTATTTGTGCCCCCTCATCAATTATATATATATATATATATATTGTATTAATTAAAGGGTTTATGATACTTATGTTTACTTTATTTTTCTTTCTTACTTGCCACAAATAAATAAGGGTATACTTGAAAAAAAAATTATTTGAAGAATGCTTATTATTTTTAACTAATTTTAACCATTTTGTTGAATTACGTAATTCGGTTATCGAGCTCTATTAAATATGAATGGATGGAGTAATTCTTAATATACTACTTTAAGTTCAAAATATAAGAGTCAATCAACTAAATTACGCAATTTTAAAAGTTAGTTAAAATTGATTAAAGACAATAAATATGTACAAAATATAACCTGCTTTAAAAAAAATCCCTATTTATGGAGATGGTGGGTGGGAAAAAGAATAAATGGAAAAATAAATTAGAGAGAATGAGTGAGAAAAATATATGAGAGAGACATATAATTAATTAATAGTAAAATTAAAAAAAAATATTAAATGATGAGACAATAATAAAGTGGATCTTGTATAAAACCCCTCACAAATTTGATTGTTATATTTTAAAACAGAGTATTACTCCTTTAATTTACCCATAATATTTGAATAAGTTCGATTGTTCGAATGTGTGTGTGAATACATGCACAGTAATTAATGAATATACTCTTTAATAATTTCTGTCCCCTCTACTTCTCGGGAAGTAAAGTCTCATACTCTCATATGTACAATATTTAGGGTCTGTTGGCCAAAAATATTTTAGGAAAAGTTGAAGAAGAGCTGAGTAAGCACTAATTTGGTAGAATATTCGGCAAGCTCTAAAACTATGATTTCAGAAGTATTTTTTTGTAAATCGAGATAAAACTCCTCTTATATACTTATCTCGTAAATTGTAAAAGCTATTTTTCAAAAGTTAATTCGGATACACACTAAAGCTGATAAAGTTGACCAAAAAAAAAAAAGAATAAAGCTGATAAAATTCTTAATTTCGGACTGTTGCAATTAATTAGTCAAGGGAGCATTTTCTTTTTCCATGTTAGCCTCCACTACATGGTGGTTGAAAGCAGCTTGTTAAGATTAATTTTTGAAGAATATCTTTTATAATTTATGAGGTAAGTATGTGTGAGGAGTTTTATCTCAATTTACAGAAAAATGCTTCTAAAATCATGATTTTAGAGCTTGCCAAACACAAAATATTAACAATGAAATGACATATAATATTTAATGTAACGAATCGCCCAATATAATAATGCATCACTACTATTGATTGGCGGTCCGTTGCCGGAAGAATTCAAATTTCAAAATCATGGCTACACATACAAACAAAATGAGACTATGCAACCATTTTCCCTTCTAATAACATTACTTTCTTAACCTGCCAAACATAAAGACAAGATTCAAATAAAAGAAGCAACCGTATAAGGGCTTGTTTGGTCTAAGGGGAGGGGAGGGGAGGGAAAGTGGGTGGAGGAAAAAAAAATTTTAAGTTGAATTTAGAAAAATTAGAGAAGTGGGGTTAAAAAATTTTAATTAATTTTTCTTACTCTTTTATCTTATATATTCTCTTTATTAAAATTTTATTACTCCATTTTTTCAATCTTTCAAAATTCAACTCATAAAAATTTTCCCTTCTCTCCCTTCCCCTCCAAATCCCTCACGCCAAACAGACCCTTAGAGTCTAGAGAGTGGGCTTGAGATACGTGTCTTTGCTCTATAGGCGACTCTCCATTATATATGGCAGCACTCTCTCACCTATTCCACGTCACTCAACATCTATCACAATTCACAAGACTTTCATCCCGTCTCCCTTCTGCTTTGTTCCCTTTCTTAGCCGCCTCCGCTCCGCCAACATCCGCCGGGCTGCCCACCGGTTTAGCCCACAGAGAGTACCTTTCTTGGGTGCATCTGTCGGAAAAATTCATCCTCCCACTTCTCCGGCAAAAGAACTCCAGATCCATGTGGGGTTTGCCCTTAGAGACCTTGGATCTGAGTTTGATTCCAGAGTCACTTCTCAAAAGAATAAAAACAAACTTAAAGTTTTACATTGAATTAGGAATCGTTCAAATGGCACTTCAACTCCAGTCTAGCCATATTGACCTTAGTGATCATCAAGAGGAACGTGATCAACTGCACTATTTGAGGCTAAAAATATTTTTGGTGGATAATGTCCTATTTATGTAATTTAATAAAATATAGAAGAAAACAATTTAAACTGATTTAACCCTGAATAATAACAATATGACAATAAATTGCAATTTCTATGTCATACGATCATATATATAAATAAAACTCTATACAGGATCATTAATCAAATAAATCCAAGTATAAAATAAATCATTTTGTTTAACAAAATCAATTTAAAACATCAAATCTCAAATCTCATCTGTTTGTGGGAAGTTTATAGAACAGATAGCAAGCGTGGACACACAGTCCATAAGGGTAAATAACCAAGCTTAGCTCAGGGCTACGAAAACAAGCGTCGACACACGGTCCAAGGAGGTAAATAACCAAGTGCAGCACAAAGCCACGAAAACAAGCGCAGGTAAAAACCCTCGAATAACAAGTGTGAGAATGAATCCCACGAATAGCATGCTTGAGCACTATACCCACGAATGTCAAGTGAGCTCGAGTTTAACCACGGCGCGCCAAGGACTAACAGTACTGCTGTTAGTAACCAGCGTTCTATATTCAGTCCTCTCAAAAACATTTTCAAACATGCTTGGGGTCAATTTATCAAAGCAATGAAAAGTTCTTCGTTCAATACTATGATAACTCATATCAAATACGGCATAATAGAATGCCCTAGCATGAAAGTTCACAAACAGTATTTCAAAACATTCCTTCAAATTCATTATGTCGACAAAACCCTTCCAAAGTAATAAAACTCGTATACAAACATTTCAAAATGCAAGAGCATCTTAACATGAAAATTTATGAAAGATATCTTGAAACTTTCTTTATCATTTCCATGCATAATAATGGATTATACGATAAACTAATATAAGAATAAATAATAGCAATGGACACAATCATCGATCCTTACTCATTTCAACATAACTAAACAAGTCTAATAAACTTTTCTTGATGAAACCATACTTAGAATGAGGTAATTAATATAAAAATATAACAAGTAGTAAAATATCATTTATAAAAATTATAATGAGATGCTATTCACTCACCTGGTGCATTCTCGAAATATAATCCATTCTTTCTAAAACTTCCCAAAACAATCACCCTTGTAGCCACCTAACCGCCTAGCCAATAGAACAATATTATCTTCAATATAATTCTTTCGCTTAATGTATTCTCAGGAGTTAAACATCCATCCCAAACACAAGAAAATTTTCTTGGTTATTTTCTTTATTCAATTGCATAGCCACATATTCATACTTGTAGATCAAAAGAAGACAAATCTCTTCCAACAACATTACTTTTTCACCTAATAACTCAATAGTCCTTATTTTTCACTTTCCTTGTTTAAGCATACCATAAGACTTATTTCACCAAGCAAGCCTCTTGATTTCAATATCACTATGATGCATATAAATCTTTTCCAAGTTTAACATTCATATTAAGTGGTTTCTATACTATATAATTATGTCAATGCCACTTTAACATAATGATGAATTCAATTTAATAAAGTTCTTTTATCCAACATTCCACACTTTATATACCACCCAAATACTAACAAAAGAATAAACAACTTCAGAATTTTCCAATAGTCCTCTTTCCAACATCGTGATGAAGATATAAAATTTTCAAATTCCACATCTAAGCAAGACTTAAATTCAAGTTGGTGTGTGTGTGAATAATTTCTTCATCACCATAAAAATACTATAGAAACGTGTGAAATTTAACTCTCATTCCTTTCAAACATTTCAACGAACACCAAGTAGGCACTCAAGATTACCTAATAAAGTAAACATCTTTGTCATACTTGCTTGTCACAATATCTCAAAATCTTACAAACCAAACAATTCATCTAGCGCCAAATGATAATCAAAGTTTAAATCACAACTAATACCATCTAACCCTACCTATTCCATTAGCAAAAATGGTTTTCTTAAAGCTTCCTCGATTCCATTATTTAGTTAATAACATTTTCACCATTACAGGTTTAAATTCTCCTCTCAAGTATTTTATCAAATACCCTATGTGCACTCCATTTTACAAGCTTCAAGGACAATCTTTTTAAAATTACAACCCCACATTTCATATATTAAAACTATAAATCCAATCTTAATTAATTACCAAACCCTTAGACAACTCCAACCAATTACCAATTGGAGGAATAAACATCTTTTCCAAACAAAAAACGAAAGAACAATTTAAAGAAGGGAAAGCAATATTCTCTATTCAATCATAGATTCAAGCATTGTGGACACCAAAAGAGGAGGAAACTGTTCATATATACCATGTATAATAAACGCACAAGCAAAGGAAAGAAGTGAAGAAGCAAATTGTCCCCACCCTCACACAACAACGCCACAGAACAGAGAAAGAAGAAGTGCACATAACAGCAACAAAAGAACCGGTATCAATACCAGGAAAGGTGAAGGAGAAAGCCGAACAGTCCCAAAATTCTCCCTCCTTGTTTCCGCTGCAAATATGTTGACTGGAAAGGAGGAAGAAAACGGAGAGGAAGCAAAGGTCCAGCGATGAAGATGATGGTCAAGCACACAAGCGACAGACATGGAGAGCAGATGAGAAAGACGGAAGAACAACCATGGGATTTTCGATTTCTCAAAGTTTCTTGAAGCTTCCTCTGGTCTCCATTCATGGCAGAAATAAGAAGATGAGAGGGTGCATCGAAATATCTAAGGGTTCTTCTTCTTCTTTTTTTTATTTTACTATTATGGTTATTATTATTATTTTTTTTGGTCGAAGCCATTATTCTAAAGAAGGGTTTTATGATAATCTAACAATCTAAAAAAAAAAAAAATTACCATTGATGATGGAAAGAGGATTTGAATCCAAAAGTCCAAAACGCAATGATGAGGAGTGACACAAATTTCATCTGGCTACCATTCAAATTTGAAACATATTTAAAACAAATAATTGCAATATTAATTAAAAATGAAATAATCATTTAATTCTAATTTCATGACCATAACAATTTTTTTCTTCTTTCTCTCTTTTTTTAACTTCCATGATTAATTGATTAATTATTGCTTATCTTAAAATTATCAAATTCTGATATCATTATGAATTCAATTAATTACTTGATTGTTGTTATTATTTTTTTTAATAAATTTTTGGATTATTATATTAACAGTCAACTAAGGGTTGGATGGATAAAAATGGAATCTCAAATATGTAAAGGATGTTTATGTAACATGCATTTTAATTTTAAGGAAGGTTTATATAAGTTTTTAAAATAAAATGAAGATTTATATAATTTAATTAAAATTGAGGGGTTGTCAATGTGTTTTTTTTTAAATAATAATAATATTGTCAAAACCCACACACATTTGAATTAATTTTTCCGGCTGGAACATATAATTACACACATGTATATACGTTTTCTTTTTTGAAATGTGTACTGAGCAATCGGATCAAGAAGAAGATTGACACACGTGCACATTCATTTGAGTTTGACGTCATCTTCTCTTCCTCTAGTACTATTATTAATTGTGTGTTCAAATAAAATCATGTGTTCTTTGTTTTATTTATTGTTTTCCCTCCCTGTTTTTTTCAAGAATAAACATGAGAAAATGATAAAAAAAAATACTGTCAAAATATGTAAAACACAAATAAAGATGATGAATTTTAATAATTCTAAATTGACCGATTTAAAATTTTGAAATGTTAATAAATATGTGAAATTACATAAGTACCCTCACTTTCTATTTTTTTTAAAAAATCCCTAAAATCTCTTGCCGGTCGACAGCCTATCATCGAAGCTCCGATATCCTTCCTGATGCCCTGCCACTAGAGCTCTAATGCCGGTGATCAGTGACTGGAGTTCTGGCGACCTAATATATATATGTATATTGAATTTCTTAAGTAAAAGTTGCCAATATAGATATATACTTGAGTTGTTAATAGTAATATTAAAGTTATAAACAGGGTTATTTGTTGAAAAAAAATATGTTAGGCCGTCATTTACAACTTTAGTATTGCTATTAATAACTTATGTATCCATATTGATAACTTTTACCTAAGAAATTCCAAAAAAACAATATTAGACCTCGGAGCTCCGATAAAAGTTATTAGGAAATATTCAACAAATATCATATTTAAAACTTTAGTATTGTTATTAACAACTTTGGTATCCATATAGATAACTTTTACCTGAAAAAAAAAAAAAAACATATTAGACTGCCAAAGCTCCGGTGAAAGTTATTAGGAAATATTCAACAAATATCCCGTTTACAACTTTAATATTACTATTAACAACTCCAGTATCAATATTGACGATTTTTGCTTGAAAAATAAAGAAACAAATATTAGACCACCAGAGCTCTGGTGAAATTTATTCGAAAATATTCAATAAATACCATGTTTACAACTTTAGTATCACTATTAACAATTCAGGTATCAATATTGATGACTTTTGCTTGAGAAGAAAAAATTAGACCGCCGGAGCTTCGATGAAAGTTATTAAGAAATATTCAACAAATACCCCGTTTATAATTTTAATATCACTATTAAAATTTCAAGTATTAATATTGACGACTTTTGCTACAGAAATGCAAAAAAAAAAAAAAAAAAAAATTAGACTGCTGAAGTTTTGGTAAAATTTATTAGGAAATATTCAATAAATATCCCGTTTACAATTTTAGTATCATTATTAATAACTCAAGCATCCATATTGTTAACTTTTTCTAGAGAAATTCAAAAAAAAAAAAAATATTAGACCACCTTTTACAACTTTAGTATCGTTACTAACAAGTTAAGTATTTATATTACTAACTTTTTTTGAGAAATTCAAGAAAAATATATTAGACTGCCGGAGCTCCGATTGCTGGCGTTGGAGCTCCGGCGGCCAGCAAGGGGTTTTAGGGATTTTTTTTTTTAAAAAAAAAAGTAAGGGCACTTATTTAATTTCACACATTTATTAACATTTTAAAATTTCAAATCAATCAATTTAGAATTGTTGAAATTCACTACCCTTATTTGTCTTTTAAATATCTTGACAGTATTTTTTTATCATTTTCCAATAATAATTGTATTTTTTTTTATTTGTTTTCTCCCTTTCCCAGCACTCCGTAACCCATTGAATCAGCAACACTTTCTCTGACCAAGTCACAGTTTCAATCGGCCTTCTTCCGCAGGCAATCTCCAAAAAAAACACCCCAAATGAATATATATTAATCCAAGTGTTTGATTTTCCACTCTGCACAATCTCTAGGTCCATGTAGCCTGGAGTTCCTGCCATTTGAATGTGCTACGTCCGGTTCTAAATATAAGACCCGATTAATTTTTCTAAAAAGATTAAGAAAGTTATTTAAACTACTTTAAATTTTTTATTTTTTCTCCAAATTAATTTATCTGACTTATAAATTTATATATAATCTAATGATACACAACATATGATATGATTAAGTAACTTATTTATTTTCATTAATTTTTTTTTAAAAAAGTCAACTAATTTTTATATTTAGGACTAGAGAGAATACATTAAAAAGAGTCACACATTGATTAGCTAGAGAAGAAATTAAAGGAATATATATAATGTTAAAGAAAATCCTATTAAATTGGCTTAAACTCTTTTAGAAAAACTACATGAGATATTTGAGGATCATTTCCATGGTCCCATAGCCTAGGGAGTTCAAAATATCCGAGTCTAGCATTCGTGTCATTGGCAATGTCAATTAGTACATTGGCTGGTTTGATGTCTCTATGTACTACAACTTGAACCCATTATTGGTGAAGACATAATCATGCATATACAACATCTTTTATGATTTTGAACCTTGTTTCCAACTGAGGGAGTCGGCTATCCTCTTTTACTTTTATCGTTCTCTTTCGCTCCTCTTCCCTTTCACTACTCATATTAGATCCCCCATTGAGGCCCCATTCCATTCACTGCAATCAAATATATACTACTAAATCTCATCCGTCAACAGTAATTGGTGGTAATCAACCTACATGGCATTTTAACTCACTAACTATTAGCTACTTAGTAATGCAATGTCTAAGTTGTACACGTGATAAATATATATTTCATAATTAAATAAGTATACATTTGAAGATATATTTGATTACATTTATTAACATTTTATACATATTTAATTATCTTTTATATATTTTTCTATCTTTTAATTAATTTAATGGAAAAAGGATTTTTTGATATAAAATTTACTCATATCCTAATTTAGTTTATAGGAAATATGTTGATATTTAGGAGGTGAAAAATTAGAAGAATATATATATCTGTGTGTGTGAGAGGGAGAGAGAGAGGCAGACGCGGAAGATATATGCTGGAGGATATTAAAAAGTTGAATACAAAAACTAAGAGATGGAGCAATTGCGCACGTGGGTCCAAGCTTCAAGCCTCACACAGTCAGATTTGAAGAAGATAGAGGCGCAAGAGTCCATCCAACGCCCATGGCCAAAGTGATACATCCATTAAAAGGAGAGAGCAGCGAACATTGAGCAGGATTCGAACGGCAGAGAAGGAGTAGTAGAAAAGGAACGAACAGCAGCAAGGTGCAAGACTGTTAGACAACCTCATGAATTGTGAAGGCAAGGAGGTTTCCAACGCTTCCGGAGCAGAATCTTGAAGCAGGACTTATTGGCTCGCTTCTTCTGTGACAGCAAGACGGAGAAGCCTCCACAGTTTTGCAATCTCTTCGTTCTTGCTTCTACTTTTCTCTGACTCTGGATTTTTTTTTTCCTGTTCTGGATTGAATTATTGTAATGAGTGGTTAATTTGCTTTTAGACATAAAGAAACTATGAACTCATCAGTAAATTAAATTTTGTTCTCATTTATTAGTTATGATTTATATTAATTTTAGTTATTTAGTCTTGTGTTGATATTCCTATTTGATGATTGACCACCGTTAAATGTGAATTAGAGAATTAAGATTTACCTTGATGAAGAAAATTTTAATCAAACTATGAGATTAAGTAATATGTGATTAGATTATAATCTAATTTACCTTTGAGATAGACATATACCCAATGTACCCATATAACTCATGACAAGTGTGTTGGAATTATTTTGCCTCTTGGGTAACTGTGTTAAACAAAGTCTTTTATATTTGAGAGAGGTTTATAGGTGAATCGATAGGTACTTATAGCTATTAATATTGAGATTGACAAAATTAACATTTAGATTAATTAATTAAGTGAAAATAAGATTTGGGGAGCTAGTGTAAAATCATTTCCTTAAAACTCAATTTTCTATACACTTAATCAAATATAATGATAATGAAGAACACTATGGCACAAAAGAGAAAATTTAAACCCGAAGGTCTACAATAGTAGAAAAGATTACAACTCATCTTTCAAAAGTTAACCATGGTAGACAAAGAGTTCAACTAACAATTTAAAAACACTATCATGGTAATAAAGGATTTAAATTAGCGCAAACATCTATCCATGATGGAAAAGAATAGACTAATCATTTAAAATTTATCATGGATAATAAAACTCTTCTCATTGCTTCCAAATTAAACCATAATTAATCAAAACACTTGGGCCTTAGACTTCTCGAAGTCCAGGATATAATCATTCGACCATAAGCCCAAATCAAAATATTTAAATAACAATTTTCTCAAATTTTCACTTGAGTTACTTATCCATATAGAAAACGGTATATTCCAAACTATAATATTATATCAAAATATGCAGCATGATCCCTGTAGTGGTAATACATAACAATTCTTCACATAAATAAAAAGGAGGAGGCTTTATAAAGACTATCACAATAATCAAGCCTCCATAGCCTTCCCCGAGGTGAGACAAAAGCCTCAGTAACCAGCTATCCAACTCATCACACATGATAATATGTGCTTGTGAGGTGCTAAATGGAATAATTTATAGGGAAAATTGTGAAAAAAATCCCTCATTGGCAACTTATTTTCCAAATGAGACCTTCGCGTGCAGATTATCTTCTACGTGTGCAGAATATCTTCCCTGGTGTGCAGATGATCTTCCCTGTGTGCAAAAATCTTTCCTATACGTGTGCAAAAATCTTTCCTACGTGTGTAGAAATATTCCCTCCATGTGCAAATATCTTCCCTCCGTGTGCAAGATATCTTCTCAGGTCCCATTTAGCAAATAAGTTGTCCATGAGGTCTTTTTTAGCAATTCTCCATAATTTATATGACAAAGCATTAGAGATATATTCAAGAAATTCCATATCACACATTCCATCTCGCATAGATATATAATTTACAAAACTCCACATCACACATTCCATTTCACAAACTCCATATCACAAATTGCATATCACAAACTCCATATCACAAATTCTGTATCACAATAGCTATATCACAATATTCACATGCAAATTCCATACCATAATTTTGATATCACAATTTCTATATCACAAATTCCGTGTCACAATAGCTATATCACAATTTTCATACACAAATTCCGTATCATAAGTTCAATATCACAATTTTTATATCACAAATTCTGTATCATAATTTTGATATTAATATTTTCATATCACAAATTCCATGTTGCAATAGCTATATCACAATTTCCATACACAAATTCCGTATAATAATTTTGATATCACAATTTTTGAGTTACCTCCCATCAATCCAATCGAACTGCCTTATTTCAGCTGACTAGACCCCATGAACTGAGTTACTATCCATGTTACTAGCCACTCAAAAGCTCACTGGTCATATGATGAGGACCGGCCAAAATTCACAGAGCACATGCCTAGACCATGAGTCTTTTCCCCTCATTGAACTAGTGGGGTGTCACACCCCCTCATTGAACCAGTAGGTGTAATGCCCCAAATTTTGATTAAGGGTTAATAATAATTATTGTGAATGATTTGGTGAATGAAAGTTGATTTGAGACTCAAAATAATTATTGGAAATATCCAATACCCTGTGTTTTACCATAATTATGTGACAAAATAATTATTTGTGCTAAATATAAGGGAAATGTGTATGAAGAAAAAGAAAAGAATTCAAATATGTGTTATGTGGCAATTTCAGTTAATGTGCCAAAATCAGTGAAAAATTTGAAAGAATGGAAACTTATTGGTTAATTAGTCAGTGATTAATGAAGAAATTAATTCATAACTAAGAAGAAATGAGATGTGTGTCTAAATGGCTAATGGAGTGGTTAGAGTAATTAATTAGCTATTTGCTTTATGAGAACCAATGAGATTGAGACATGTGGCGAGCCGAAATGATGAGGTAGTTGGGAGAAAGTCAAAATTTTAATTCAAAACTATTTTCCCTCCCTCTCTCCACCTTGGTTTAGGCTGAAGCAAGGCAAGGGAAGGCAAGAATCATCATTTCATCTTCTTCCTTACTCTTCTCTCTCATTTCTCTCTCTTCAATTTGGTTGCCATTGTTGAAGAAGAAAGAGAAAGTTTTCAAAGTAAAACTCATGCTATTTGACCCTCTAAATGACTCAAAATGCCAAAACTCATTTTTTTAATCTTGTTCCTTGGGTTGAGAGCTTTAATTCTATGGTGGTAGATTTTCCATTAGTGGTGTTTTGAGCACACAAGGAAATCTAGTGGTTGAAGAAGCAAGGGACGGCATTGAGAAAGTTGTTGAGGTAAGTGAAATGAACCTTTCTATGAGTTTTGTGGCCATTGGATTTAGCTTTGAATTTCTAGAATTTTTGCCCTATTTTTGAAAATTAAGGTCATTGGGAGTTTGGTATAATGTGGTAATGGAAATGGTGTTTTGGTATGTGTTTGGAATAGATAGAAATGGGTTTGAGGTTGAAATGTCAAGTTTGGCAATTTTGGGATTTTTGTGTGGAATGTGGCCTAAAACAAAGCATGATAATGGAGTAAGAATTTGGTAGTTTTGATGTTTCCATTGGATTTCTTGTGCAAAATTATGTGGGAATATTCTTGGATAGAAATTTGGGATCATTGGAAACATATGGTTAAAACTTGGAAAATGCTATCAACTCTGTTGCTTTTAGCTTCTGATAAGCATCACTCAAGTGATCTGGGGTCTCACTCGAGTGCAGCATTGTGCATTCTCTTTTTCCTTCAGTTTTCTATTGCACTTCCGTGTAAAAAGCAAAAGTGTTTGTCTCACTTGCGAGTGAAGTGGGTTCTCACTCAAGTGAACCTTGTCTCACTCGAGTGAACCTTGTCTCACTTAAGTGTAGGTGTATTTGAAACTATAAACTCGTGTCTCAGGATATCACTCACGGTCAATTTTCAAGAGTGCGTCTTAACACTCGCAAGTGTTAAGCCGTCACTCGGGTGCCAAGGTCCTTGCTTGAGTGCTCTCTCCTTTGAAAGTTTCTTTTGCTCTCGGGTGAGCACTTCCTGAACCTCACTTTGTAGAACTCAGGTGCGTATTAGACTATCACTCGAGTATTGCTTCCATGACTCGAGTGGAGCAAGCATTTCTTGTCTCTGTCTATGCTCCCTGTCAAGCACTCGAATGAGTGTGTTTTCGTACTCGAGTGCAAGTTCATCATCACTCGAGTGAGGCCTTCTTTACTCGAGTGCAACAGTGAAAAATCAGCACATGTACTTCTAAAAAAGGGATCTTTGGTATGGTTCTTCCAATCCTTCAGAGCTTTTGTTAGAGGCATTTATAGCTTCCTAAAGGACATTAATGTTAACCAAATCTAAATGTTGAAGTCATTAAGTATTGGAATAGAGAATAACACTTCGTCCCTAATCATGAATTATATGATTTGATATTTTCCTTGCTAGCGAGAGACCGACACCTGAGCAAGCACGGAAAGACCAAGGTAGTGACTTTTATCTTGTATTGTGTATGATGCTTGGTATATATGACTTATCATTGTGTTGATGTTGTGAAAATGTGAATGAGAAATGTGTCATAATGCATTACAGCGTGAGCACTTCAGCGTGAGCAGTCATAAGTGGTGATGCGTGTCACAACTATCCCTACCGTTGTAAGTACCGTGGTGGTGTTTTGGAATTGTGAATTCCTACTTTGAGAAACATGCCAGTATGGCTATGTATTGTGAAATGATTTATATGAAACCCAGTTGTGGTGAAATATATGATGTGAACCGTTTTATGGTGTAATACATTGTGAGCAGGAGTAAGGGTGATGCACGTCATACCTACCTCTGTCGCTGTAATTGTCGTTGTGATTGTTGTGTGTGGTGTTATGATTTGCTTTCATGATTTGTAGTTATGCATACTATGAGTGATTTGTTACTACGGAGATTCCTTAGAATCTCACTTTCCCAAAATAATTTTCAGACAAGGCTGGTGGTTCTCAAGAGAAGCAGGTGACGAACACTACTAGAAAAAATGGTTTTAACGTCCCTTTTTTTGGCCTTTTAACGTCTGAAAAATGAGGGACGTCTATTTGAGGGTCGTGGAAAAAAACGTCAATAACGTCCGTAAATGGGGAACGTCTAAAGGCAGACTTTAGACGTCCCCAGATGGAACTGGGGACGTCTAAGGGGGCCTTTAGACGTCCCCAATTCCAACTGGGGACGTCTAAGGGGACCTTTAGACGTCCCCAGTTTTAACTGGGGACGTCTAAAGTGTCGCCTCCCATTCTACCACGTCCCTTTTTATTTAAGGACGTTGAAAGTTTTTTTTTTAAAATGGCCTTTTATATATTGTACTGTCTTGAAAATGTAAACTACAGAAATAGGATTCCAACAACAGAATAAAACAACAGCAGTTTAGCATACTGGAAACAACAACTTGATACACAGTGATCAACCTAAGGCTCTACTACATGCAATAATTTTAAGGAGTAGCAAACTAATTAACTAACAAACCACATGAACTACACAACAATCTATATCCAAGTTTGTTATTGCACTAAAAAGACTATATCCAAATCCCCAGTTTGTACAATAACCAAGACTAAATCCAATCTATATCCAACAACAATAATGCTAATTATATATACAATATATAGAACTACCACAAAAGTATGTCCTACACAAACTACTAAAGACTTTACTCTGGAATACGTTGAAGAAGATGTCCATCCAAAAAGTCTCTGATCATATTTAGGTCTTCATATGAGTAGGCATCTTCATTGTCAAAAATTTGTAAATTAGAAAATAAGTTTAGATGAAATAATGAATCAAGTGAATGAATTGCCATTGAATTACAACACCAAGAATATTATCCTCTGAGAATGAAGAAGCGATTACTTGTTCAAAATCTGTCGTAATGCCTCTCTGAATGATGTTAAACATATAAAGTAAGACATAATATCCATATTCCTAGCCGCCAGGTTGTCGAGGGCACTATAAATCAAAAGCAAATGGTTAAAATCAATAAAGGCATATCTAAAACGACCGTCAATCAAAAGAACTTGATTTGAAACTACGTACCTTTGGAAACAACCATCTCGGATCTTTGTCACCTCTACGTTCACGTGGCCCGCCAAGCGCTCGATACGTCGTGCATGCCCTATCATTAAAATGAAAATCAACATAAATTAGAATAATTCATTAAGTCAAGAATCAAGAAGCAATGAAATACAAAAAAAATAACTTACGTGTTGAAGATGCTTTTAGTTTCTTTGTCTGGTCTTCTATGTAAGGAATCAAACCAGTAAACAACATGGGACCGAGGACAGAGAACACACAAACTCTAGTGATAACTATCACAACATATACAGATTAAAAAAAGTTAGATGGCAAGGCAATTATTTATTAAAAATCTCAAATACACAATTAAAATACGTACCCTTGAACAATCGGTGCTAGATAACAACGATACTCGTCCTCTGCCAATGTGAAGCCCACATAGCTCGTCCTTCTTTTCAATGTATTCCCAATCCTTGTCGTATGTGCAGGAGACAAGAATCCATATAAATCAACTCTTTGAGAGTCAATGCATATACGACGGAAGGAGCTATAATAGAATTAAAACGATGAATGTATTAGCTAGTTAAAAGCAACTTAACTAAATGAAGGAAAAAATGGGAAATAAAAAACTTACAGGATTGCAAATTTGCCCCATCCAACATCTAGCTCGTCGAACTTAATGAACTGTTTAAGATCTTGTTTATCAATTGTAAAGTGATAGTCTAATTCCTGGCCTACAATCCCTGTAGGCATATGCAAATCAATCTGGCGAATGCCTTTATAGATATGCTGCAGTCATGCTAAGAAGGGCCATTTCTCTGCTTCCTGCTCATTCTTTTAGAACATAAAAACACATACTGTTAGTAGGATGTCAACACATCTCAAGTAAAAGTGAGGTAGTTCCATACCATTAGAGGTGTTGGTGGTAACAAGCCAATAAGATGTACAGGCCAAAGGATGAAAGATTCTCTCGCCTGAGCTATCGTGGCAACCTCGTCATCAGGAATAGGGATGGCTGTACCTTTTTCCCCCTCTCGAATACACGTCACAGTCACCCTACACAAATGCTGTGGAATTTGCTAATTATGGTGGATAGTAGCTTCTGTGTGAATGAGAGCATCTGCAACTACACGCAGTACTGGGGCATCCAAAGAGAGGATGGCAGGTTCTCCATGTGCTGGAGTGGGAGAAGGGTCACCAAGTGGTTCCTCCACCGGGTTGTAACTTCCTTGGTGCTGTGGAAGGCCGGGGATGAATGGGTTCTACGCTCGGTAGTTGCCATATGTGATTCAAACATCTTCATCATTTCAGCTCGTAGCTCAGGCATCAGCTCAAGACGTAGCTCTGGCAACAGCTCTTGTCGGAGCTTGTCGCGAAGGTTGGCCTCGAGCTCTTGTGAGACTTCCTGACGAATCTTGGCCACAAGCTTGTGACGAATAAGGATGTGAGGCTCGGCCAAAATACTTCGTGACACGAACTCCCACTGCCTCCCCTCGAACATGACCGAGGTGATTTGCCTTCCCAATCGCCGTTGACAAGATGTCCATCTGTCCACTTGGAGTGAAAGAACCTTGGCTACTATGATCTTCCAGTTCATCCTGCAGCATAAAAGTTATCGTAAGCACTCCCAATATGAAAAAATAAGTTTGTACTTATGCTCTAACTACTTACAATTCTTGCGGCAACCTCAGTAACAGTCGGATTTACGTACTTCCCACCCTTAAACCTCCCTGCTTTCCATTTTTTGTGACGTGGTGGAGGTGGCGGGAGCTGGACCACAACGGTAGGATCTGATGTGGCTGCTTCCTTCAATTTCTCCAACTCTTTTGCCATCATCTTTCGCTCAAGCTTCCGATAACCACCACGAGACATGCAATGTTGATAATTATTAGCTACTTGCCTCTCTGCATTTGTTGCACTTAATGCCTTTGAAAGGAAAACAATGAACACCGAATCAATAATGTCATCTATATTCAAACAAAACACTATGATGACAGAAATCTTACCAAAAAGTTTGGATCTTTTCGTGATGCCATAAACAACCTCCAGTCCTCTAGAGACAAAAACGTATACTCATGACATGGATCCTGACCCCTCAGGTCCCCTCGAATGTAATCTCGTGTGAGCCTGTTCTTGAAATCTTTCTATCATAGACGAACCTCCGTCATCCACTCCTTGTACATCTCCGCGGTGTCAGGGACATCATAGGTTTGCTGCAAGGTAAAAACATAAGTTAATTATATTTGAAGCAATAGGAATAAAGATATAATGTAGATGTATTGAAACTTATATACCAAAAGTTGTTGCCAAATCAAGTCTTTGGTTTTTGGTGGAACCACCTTCCAATTATTATAGGTAATGCGAACTTTGCTTCGAGCCAAAAAACCTACGTAGCTAATGAAATGGTCTTCCTCCGGACCAGTTGGTTTCATATTTTCATCAAAGTCAATATGCAACCTCTCCTGTTGATGGTGATGACGTGCTACTAATGCAGGCATTTTTGTACTGCCTCTAACCCTTCTTCTTGCAACTGTTCAAGTCTCGCATCAGGTTCAGGCCTATTCATTTCATTGTCCCTATCACTTTGTGAGTCACCAGAATTGTCCATATTCTTGTAAGCACAAAAATCATTATCAAATAGGTGAATAAATTGTAAGTAAATGAATAAACTAACTAGTTATAAAACAAACAGCACACATTACTATTTTTTAAGTTAAGCTGTTACTCTAGATTGTTTCCCATATTCCTTCACCATGATCATTTCTCACAGCATATTCTTCATCATCTACCAATTCTACTTCACTTGTTGCAGGTGGATTAATTGTGAAAGGTGGTGTGTCGTTAAGGTTGAAGGTCGGATCACCATGCTTCTGTTTTTTACTTTGAAGTACAATAGAAATTTTTTTATTTGCGGGATCTGTGACATAAAACACTTGTTTCGCCTGGCTTGCTAGAATGAAGGGCTCATCCCTATAACCTACTCTTTCAAGATCAACTGAGACAAATCTAAATTGTTGATCTATTACCACAACATTTTTGCTAACCCACTTACATTTGAATAAAGCAACTTTGAACTTGTTGTAAGTGATTTCCCATATTTCTTCTATCACTCCATAATAGGCCATGGATGCTAATATGGGGTTTTTGTCTTTCGAACTGGAAAAGTGCATGGCTTCAGCTTCTACCATCACCCCACTATTTTGCATGGTACTTCTATCATCTTGGTCTTTTGTGTAGAAAGAATACCCGTTTATATCATAACAGCTCCAAGTAATGATCTGAAACGAAGGCCCCCAGGCTAGCCACTCTATTGTCTCAGACACACATGTCTCATGCAAAACCTTTTCCTCAAACCATTGAATGAATGTCTTGTTTTGCTCAATAGTAATCTGCATGTCATTCTTCCTCGGATTCATGTTCTTCAATATCTTTCTGTGTTCGTCTATGTACGGTTGAACTTCTGCCATGTTATTCAGGATATAAAGGTGTGCTTGCAACACCTATTCACGAGGTATAGTCTTCACTTTCAGTCATCGTGTTCCCTTGCTCCTCCCCTCTTCATGCCGGGATTGCTCCTTCTTCCCTGATAGATAATCGCTGCAGAAGTCCATAGCCTCTTCAACAACATACCTTTCAACTATTGAGGCTTCTGGTCGATAGGGATTTTTAGAGTACCCTTTTAAAATCTTCATGTATCGATCGAAAGGGTATATCCACCTCAGGTAAACTGGACCGCAGAGCCTTACCTCCCTTACCAAATGAACTATCAAATGCACCATTATATCAAAAAATGAAGGAGGAAAGTGCATCTCTAATTGGGACAATATGATATAACCCTCAACTTCCAGTTCATCCAGCTTTTCAGTGTTAATGACTTTGTTACAAATAGCATTATAGAAAACACACAATCTTGTCACAGTGCTTCGAACTTCATCTTTCATAATGCCTCTAATAGCTACTGGTAATAGTTGTTGCATCAACACATGATAATCATGGGACTTCATTCCCACTAACTTCAAATCCTCCATTGACACACACCTTCTCACATTTGAAGAATATCCTTGTGGTACCTTAATTTCATACAAACACCCACACAAACTTCTTTTCTCCGCTTTTGATAGTGTATACGCTGCTGGCTCCATGTATGCCCTCCTACCATCATCTCTTAGATGTGGATGTAACTGTTCTCTTATTCCCATGTCAACAAGGTCTAGTCTCGCATTAATCTCATCCTTGGTCTTCCCTGGAATGTGCAAAAGCCTACTGACAAGGCTATCACAAACGTTTTTCTCCACGTGCATTACATCAATACTGTGTCTCACGTCAAGACTATGCCAATATGGAAGATCAAAGAAAATTGATCTCTTCTTCCATATGTTCTTCTCACTTGAAGTCTTCTGATTCTTACCGAGTAAGACATTGATATGTTCAACCAACTGTAAACTTCCTCTCCCGTTAATGCCTTTGGAGCTATTCTATGCTCCGGTAAGCCGTTAAAACGCTTTCTTAACCTATGATACGGGTGGAACCTAGGAAGGAACCTCCTGTGACCAAGGTAGACCGTTTTTCTTCCATGTTTAAGTTGGTGGAAGTGAGTGTCTGCTTCATAGATCGGACATGCTTTATGCCCCTTCACACTGTACCCTGAGAGGCTTCCGTACGCAGGGAAGTCATTTATCGTGGTGAAAATCATTGCACGTAGCTTGAATGACTCATTCTTATATGCATCAAACACATCTACGCCTTCTACCCACAACTTCTTCAAGTCCTCAATCAAAGGTGCCAAGTAGACATCGATATCGTTTCCTGGCTATTTTAGTCCAGAAATCATCATAGAAAGCATCACATACTTGCATTTCATACAAAGCTAGGGAGGCAAGTTGTATATTACAAGGAGTACTGGCCACACACTGTGTGTGCTATTAAGAGTTCCATATAGATTGATGCCATCTGTACAAAGCCCAAGCCGAAGGTTTCTCAGCTCGCTGCCAAATTCAGGGAACATTTCATCTATTTTCTTCCACTGTGGAGAGTCAGCTGGGTGCCGAAGATATTTTCCGTTGGATATTCTATCATCCGAATGCCATCTCAACTTCTTCGCTTTTTTTGCAGTCCCAAACAAACGCTTAAAGCGCGGTATTATTGGAAGATACCACAGAACCTTTACAGGTTGCCTTTTAGTTGTCGCATCGCCACAACCACCATTTTTCCTCACTTTGTATCGTGCAGTTTGACACTTAGGGCACTCACTCAGACCTTCATACTCATTTCTGTACAGTACACAGTCATTAAGACAAGCATAAAGCTTTTTATACTCCATACCCATCGTAGATAGGATTTTTTTTGCCTCATACATACGATTTGAAAGCACATTATCGTCTGGAAACATATCACACAACAGTTCAAGCAGCAATGTGAAACTACTATCAGTCCACCCACAAGTTGCTTTTAAGTTCACCAAATTTAATGTTCTTGTCAGCCATGTGTATTTACTCCCTGGGTACAACGGTGTTTTTGCATCACTCCACAGGCTGTCATATTCATACGACTGCGCAAAGGATTCTACCTCAACATCATGAATCATTCTCTCCATTGTATCTTCATCTATGACATCCACAGCTTCCTTCTTGTGCGATGGACAATCAGTTACTTCCTCACCATGCATATCCACCTTGTATATCGAAGATTTATTCCATCACAAAGTAGGTGATTCCTTATAACTTCAACATCCCGTCTTCTCTCATTTAAACAATTGACACAAGGACAAAAATACATGCCATTTTTGGCTGGAGCATTCCTTCTAGCATATTCAATAAACTCTTCAACCTCATCCTCATATTCTTCACTTGTTCTCAAAGCATTCATCCAACTATGATCCATTTTATTACCACCTACGTCATTCCCATTTACACTCAAGTTAAGAATAATTGTCAACACTAGGAATGCCATTTACTATTTTGTTTTTCAAAATTTTGACAGCATTTCCCCTTAAAAGTGAGACATCCCAAAATCAAAATAACAAACCATCTCAGCTTAATTTAAATGAAACAAAACTTTAGCTTCTAGCACCAAGCACAAACATAATACACTTATATTTTAGCAACCAAATTATTAAATTAGATATGTACCATGAGTGAGATATGTGACATCAAAAAATTCTTCCCAAGTTCAATTAGCGAATGGCAAATCTCAACAGCAATATTATATTTTTCTTCCACACGACAATTTTTTGATTCAGAAGTGTTCCAAGATTGATCACACCAATGAAGTTCCAAAAATCCGAAGTCACAAATGGAATCGGTTTATGGCAACAAATTAAAGTGGAACTCGAACAATTAATTCACACTCCAGGAGTCAATGATAGCAAGCAAATTCTAGCACTAAGTTACAACATGATTATTTATGTGTGTGTCTACTCTAAGTATATATATTAATGTCTAGATTAATTTCTACCAAATTCTAGCACTAAGTTACACTAAGATTATAGATGTTTCTTCTTTTATTGCAGTCCTATTCATTTTGGAATAGCACATGTCGTGTTAAATTTTTATTTTCTATTCAATCTATTTAAAATCTATTTAATGAAAAATTGTAAAAAAAAAAAAATGCAAGTACGAGAATTTCTTATATTAATGTCTACATACACTAAGTTACAACAAGATTGCCTAATTCTAGCACTAAATATATATATTAATGTGTGTGTCTTATGGCAAAAAAAAAAAAAAATAATATGTGTGTCTACAAGATTTTTTTTTTTTAGTTTCTCTTTATTCTTTATTCTTTTCTCCTTTCTTTTCCTTTCCCTACTAATTAACAAGCATTATCATGTGCCAAATTCTTTTCTTTTCCTTTCCGTCACTTTGATTCACACAGTTTGTGAGATAATCACTTAGGAACCATATGTAAATGTACTAAAATGCAATCTATCTCTGTATTATTTTCAAAGGATTAGCTCACTGTTACAGAGAATCCACAATTGTATAACCAAGACAAGTGCGAAAATGAACCAATTCTGTCAAATATAAGAGAATGCAGAAAAGCAAAAGGTGTAATATATGAAAGAAATATCAGCGAAAAAGCAAAGAATAATCAGAGAGAAAATGCTAACTGAAAAGTGGTGAAGCTTTGGAGGAGGCTGACGGTGGTGGAGAGGAGATCCAATGGGGAAAAAACTCTGCAAACCCAGAGCAAAGAAGGTGGCCTGGTGACGGAAGTGGTGAAGCTTTGGAGAAAGAAAAAACCAAGAAAGGGAGAGGAGACCGATCAATGGGGACGGAGTGATGAATTTGGGAGGAGATGCAGCAGGGGAGTGAATGGGGACGGAGAAAGAAGGAAAAAAAGAAGTGGAGATGAGACCCAATGGGGACGGAGATGCAACACGGGAATGATTGAGTAAAGTGGGAGGAGGAGAGATAGATGCAGCAGGGGAGTAGGAAGGGGTCTGACATGCTCACATGCATCGGTCATGTCAATTCTGGTGCATGTGAGTGACTTTCAACGTCCCCAGCTGTGCTGGGGACGTCGAAACATACCTTTAGACCTGGGGACGTCTAAAGGCTTTCTTTTTCTTTTTCTTTTTTTTTATGACGTTTAAAGGTCTTCAGACGCGCCAATCTTTATAATTTGAACCTGACCATCTTTTGGATGTCCCTTTTTTAAAAAGGGACGTCCTTTGGGGTAGTTGTAGGTATGTTCTGTAGTAGTGGAAGGACGGTTAGAACTCCAGGCTAGGAGTTTATTTTGGTTTTTGGTTATCATTCTGGATATTTGTACATAATAGTTTGGATCATATAATAGTAATTATGTAATCCACTAGAATGGGAAACTGATTATGGGCATTTGTGCCTTGTAAATCCTCTATTGATTAATAGAACCCGAGTGTGTCAAAAATTTACATTGTACTCTGATATTTATGAATGAAATCATATTATACAGGCCATTTTTGTAATTGAAATGTTAATATAAGACCGATGTTGATCAAGTTTTAGAAAAGGTTTTGATAATCATGTCTTGGTAAAAAGGAATGGAAATAAGTCCCAAATCATCTTACGGTCTCTAATTCCGCATAATCATGTATTTCTGAACTTAATCTCGGCCTTGATAAAAAGAGGGTTATAGTGGGATAGTCTCTCATTGAACCAGTGGGACAATAGATAGCCAACAATCATGCACAATGGAGGCTATACCATGTGGTAGAACAAACTACTTAATCCCATCCTAATCCAATCATCACAATAATTATCAATAAATTGCTCAACGGGAATTTCTCAAGATTTTCACATTTATAGAATGTTATTCAAATCATCTTCATATACATGCTAAAAAATCTCAATTGCCAACTCTCTCTCTCTCTCTCTCTATCTCTCTCTCTCTCTCTCTCTCTCTCTCTCACACACACACACACACACACACACACACACACTTCACAATTCAAATTATAAAGTTCCACAAGACAATTTCTAGCAAAATATTCATTAACATCATAATAACTTTCTCAATCTCAATAAACATTTCAAAGTACTCCTTGATCTATTTAATCAACATCCATATGCTATTTTCATTCTCATAATCATTTCACAAAATACTCACAAATAATATACCAACACACATAACAAGTGAAAAGTGGTTACCTTTCGCCAACGCTAAGTTTACCAAAAGAATACAAACTCCAAATTCAATCACAATTCACAAATCAATCTACGCAATTATGTAACCACACATTAATAACTCATTCAGTTATTTGGATAATTATTACGAATTTCTACATTCCAAGTTAATAATTATTACTTGTGTGTGTGTGTATTATATTCAACCAATTATATATGTATACTCATAAATATATATATATATATATATATATATATTAATAATTACCACTACATTTCAACCATATATTTACTTATGTAGCTAAACTTTGTACTTCCCAAATAAAGAAAGGTTCTTAAGTTTCCCATAAACCATAACTAAACATTTAAACACAAATTTCTATTTTCTCTAACACTTTAAATTACTCAACTAAATCCTTAACAACTCCCAAATAGTTTTCTTCAACAAAAATCCCAAAATTCTCAAATAAGGAATTCCATTAAAATCTCAAATTTCAATTTTAAGCTTGAATCTTAAAAATAAACCATCATTGATTCAATAATAACTCTAATAAACCTAAATAAATCATTTAACTTAAATATAATCAGTGAAAATATCATGTATGTCAAAACCCTAAACTTTTTAAATACAAATTAAATTTTTAAATCCTCAAGACAACCAATAATTAAATCAAACCCTATAAAAAATGACTACTAAAGTAGCTCTACAATATTATGGCCATATATTGTTAAAACTCATCGCTTGTTCTAAATTCTAACCTAAAAATTTGCTCTAATCACCTCAAAAATATATTCATTAAAAAGGGCAAGTTGAGTAGAATAATATTCATAAGAGAGTTTTATATTAGAAGTGATTTTACTTATCAAATTGAACCCAAAAGCTTGCCCTATGAGAAGAAGAAAAAATGGCGGACTGGGCGCTCCCTCCTTGATCCACTTTTCCATCTCTCTCTCACCGAATAATGAAGGATGCGTGGAGAGATTTTAAAATTAAATCCCCGTGTGCCATCTTGTCAAATTGGCCCTTTTGACCCCTTATTTTTTTGAAAGCTTCTCTTCCCCTTTCTTGAATGGGCCTTGGGCCACTCTTTTTTTTAATACTTTGAATAATTTTCTTTATATAGTTAATTACATGGTAAGATCCCATTCACCAAGAATTAATTTCATCCTAAAATTAATTAAATTCTAGAAATAAAAACTAGGATATTACATAAAATCTCTTGCTCGATTTAATATATGATAAATTCTAATTATCATCAAATAATGTCATTAAGTTCACACCAATATTAGTAATTATTTGCTACTTTTAATTTTGTACTTCGTTTCCATTTAAGATAATTCAATGCCTGGAAGTATAATTGGGCTCGATTTACCTTGATTAGGATTTTTCACTCCAATTTTCAAACACATTTCATTCTGTTCTCAATACTACATTCTAAATTACAGACAATATATTTTGATCTTCTTTAAATCTCAATTCAGGTGATAAATAATACCATAATATTATTTAAATCTTAAGAATAAAAATTTGGAATGTTACAATTTTCTCCTCCTTTTAGAAATTTTGTCCCCAAAATTCAATTTCATAATCAATGAGAAGTATGTTTCTCTTAGTTTCCTCTCTAAAATCTCCCAAATATGATTTTTTTTGCCGCAACAATTTCACTTAGAATAATTCCTTTAACTATCAATCTTGTATCATAAGTTCAACTAGTTATGACATATTTCAGAAAGTCCTTGTAACTAGATTTAGAGGACATTCCATCATTTGAGGCACAAAAACCACAAAGAAAGCAACGTTATTACATCTATATATTTTCATACAAGACAATTTCATAATTTAGGATTATACCATTTATTACCATAATATACTTTTCAAAGAGAACATTACCAATGTGATTAAAACTTGACCGGACCGACGCTTGACCATGAAAACCGTCGAACCGGTCATATAATTGGTCTAGTCTAATCGATTTAATATTTATTAAGATTTTCCTGATTTTAAAAATTCATATCTAATTTTACATATTTTCAAAAATTACAAATTAGGATTCTATAGAAAGCTTGATATGTCTACTTTCTAATACAAAAAGAATTATTCAAAAATATTATCATTTGATACAAAAAAATTATCAAATTCCAAAACTATTCTAAAAAATATTATTTTTCAAGTTCACTTCTTTACCGGTTTGGTCCTAATTTAACTTCGGTATGACCCACTGACCCTTGACCTAATATCCCGGCTAGTTTAATGGCCGGTCCAAATTTAATTACCTTAAACATTACTCTATTGTTATATAATAGTCTCCACTTAATTTTCAGGTTACCTTTTTATCCAATTCTCTTCCCTCATAATCGACCTGTAACCTTTCCGTTGAAATAATCTAATTAATCATAGCTTTAACAATTTCTTGTTACGTATTTTAGTCTGCAATGCTTTTTTTTTTTTTTGGCTTAGAATCCAACAATAGACCCCAAAACTTAGACGACTAACTCTATCTGTCTACCAACTTGACAAGCAACTCAAATCTTTTCTATCTTTAATTTGAGTAGATAAATTGTCCTATACGAAAATTTTGCCGAACGATCCCAAATTCCTCATACACTTACAATCACTATTAAATCATCAACATTCTCACTTAAATCTCATAATCTATAATTCATAAAGATCGCTTCTAAATCCAAACTCAATCTCTAATGAGATCAAAAATATATTAAACAACTTGCAGTATCAATATTTTTAATATAGCCATAATGATGGACAGCAACTCAAATTGAGTCTCTCGGTAAGGAGAAAATGCATACAAGTCTTGAAGGCCTATCCCTTTATTATGGGGACGATCAAAGGTCATGACATCTTTATTTTGGTTGTAACTCTCAACTTAATATGGTACATCTTTCGGTTCTAAATATAAGACAAAGTTATTTTTTTTAGAGAGATTAAGGAAACTAATTAAATTACTTTAGAATATTTTTATTTTTTATTTTTTTCTCAAAATAATTAGTTTGACTAATAAACTAATATATAATATAAAGATACATAATATATGATATAATTAAATACCTTATTTGTCTTCTTTAATCTCTCCAAAAAAAGTCTTCGTCCAAAAAAAAAAAAAATCTCTCCAAAAAAAGTCAACTGTCTTATATTTAGGACTGAAGAGAGTGTTAAAAAATTTTCTCAGCTTAATCAAACGTATATCATAAATTTGCATCCCATCAATAATGCTAATCATTCAACTATATCTTATTTTCAATATTTTCATTCTTTTCAATCAAGTTAAGAATTTATAAATATCACAACCTTTATAAATTTACTATGTTCCATAAAATTCCATGATCCAAAAATGCTTTCTAGAAGAATTTTGGTGTTTTTTTTAAATTAAAAAAATCATGGAAGTTATGTGGGAAAGAGACAGCTAAACAATTTGATTTAAGATATAAAAAATTATACACTAAATATAAGAATATAAGTCCCAAATCCTCCCAAATTCGTGAGACACATTTCAAAAATCTTTCCCTTTGTAATTGCACAAGGAACATGGATTTTCAACATCTACCTTTTGAACACTTCATTTAGAAGAGGACGTTTTGAAAATGGCCATTAGCCACCATAAGCAATTTTTTTTTTTTTTTTGTCCAAATCCTAAATTCATATGCAAGTCAACTGCTCATCAAATGTGTACCATCATGCAATTATCATAAGAAAAAGGCTAACTGATTTTTTTTTAAAAAAAAAAAGTATACTCAAAATTGTCATATTTCAAAACATTTGTAACAGATTTCTTATATCTTTCTCGACAAAATATTAGTAAAAAGAATGGTGGACAATAATTAACTGTTGAAGTTTTTATCTCAACATCCTTTCCTTCCAATCCCACCAAAATTCTCTAGTTGAACACATCACAAAAGTTTGAAAGTTCTTTTCTTAATTCAAACATTTAATAAATTCACAACATCATTTCAAACTTACAAGTTACATGTAAAGTTCACTATCATGTGCATATATGCACATACATATAAAATAAAGTAAATGTCCATAAAATATATAGTTTGTCCAAACACAATTTGTAAGAATCGTTTGATTATAAAGGCATCCTTTGAAAGTAAGAATTAGTAAAATCACTATAATAATTCACAAAGCTTATATATGTAGACATGTTCGCATTTCAAATTTTATATAAAGATCAGTGACTTAACCCAATTTATTTTCATCTATCAACATCAACTGTAACACTCTTAGATATAAATGATACCCATAATAGTTTATCAAGTGCCAATTCAAAATCTTTAAACTCAAATTATCACTTCAATCACAGAAATCTTTCCTTTCTCATTACTAGCTACCTAAAACTCAAATTTGGGTCCTCTATAAACACTTCTCAAATAAGGGTAGAATTTATAAGGGTTTGCCATTCAAGCTCTATCTCACAAGTTAACTCGTTATAGTATCAATTATGCTTCATAATTTGGTAAAATAACAATAAAAGAATGAACAACATTTTTTCTTTTGAATTCTCACATGTACCATGTAAAATATATACGTTTTTTTTTTTTTTGTATAAAACAAGAAATTGCATTGTTTAATTTCTATATGAAATCACTTGTTTTAACGAAAAGTTTGAGAAGGTATGTACTATGAACTTTTGTTTATTCTAAACTTTTCAAGTAGGATCTTCAAAATTGACTTTGGCATAAACACTTTAAAATACCAAAAAGATGACTGTTCACTAAATAATTTGTCTTGTCAACACCATTTTATGCAATGTTTTAAAAGCTAGACCGGACGTCAAGCCGGAAAGGTCAGGGGGTCAAGGTTCAACCGGTTGGAACGGTTGGGCCGTTTGGTCGGACTGGTGATATAATAAATAAATTTAAAAATATTATAATTATATATATATATATATATATATATATATATATATATTTTATAATTATATATATAATTATATATTACAAAAACATGATTAGTCTTATATACTCAATGACAAATGGTGCATGCCTACTTTGCCTAGTACTCCTATAAAACTTTTTTTTTCCCCTCACCATTCACCAATGACTAATGAGAAAGCTTCCTAATTGACAAAAACATTACAATTCTTTTTTTCTTTTCTAATAATAAACGGAGTATCAATGAGGTTATTAATCAAATGAATCACAATTTTGATAAAGTCATGGAATTGTGTGTAATTTTGTTAAATTTTATTCTATATATTATACAAAAATTCCATAACCTTGAATTTTGTTCTAAATAACAAATATATTTGTTGTTTTAATTTTGTTTAAAATTTAATTTTCACTTTGACTTCATTTCTTCATGTCAAAAGTTTTGTTCTTTTTTCTCCTCAGAGTCTCAGACACTGACAAAATAAAATGCTGGAAAGAATAATAAAAAAATTGCTTGTTCTAAAATTATAATTTGGTTAATTGGTAGTTTAACTAGCAAAGTAGCAAGTTTTCATTAAAATTTAAACAAACGGGTAGTCAAGAAAAAGAAATATTCAAGTGCCTTTCACAAGTTAACAGATCAAATTAACAACTAGTATTAAAATTGAAGCCTTACATAACATAATATGAACAATCAACCTAACAAAATGCATTGGATCACAATGACTTCATGGCTTGTCAATTGGTGGTTCTTGATTGATCCAAGCATGAGTTTCTTGATACGCATTTGGACCATAAATATCATCATCTGCCTGAGGAAAAGATCCAAAATCAAGACCACCAACTCCAGTTCCAGAGCTTCCAATTCCATCCATAGTTTGAGGATGAACCTCATTGCCTTGCTCTTGAAAAATATCTTTATAAAAGAGTGTGCAACAAACCAAATTATTAAAATTAGTAACATATGCTTTAAAAAATAAATTAACATGTCTAAAATTTAGAATATCCAACCTTCATCATTGATAGTAGCTTTTGGTATTATTAGGGTGGCATCATTATAAATGATATCTTCTTCTATTTCTTCAGCAGAAAGTGTTGACAGTGGAGTAGAATCAACTTCTTCCATTATCCAATATTCAATGTTTTCAATGCTTTCATAATCAATGGGATCAAAAGCTTTTTTCTTGTCAACAACTCTAAAAAACACATGAACATAAAGTATTAGTATTATCATTAGAAGTCATTCAATTAATTTTTGAGAGATACAAATTTCAATAAAGTGTAATTGTAAAGTGTAAAGCGAAAAGCTTAGAAAATATACCTATTCCTCAAACGAAAGTTGTAATGAATAAAGACAAGATCATTCAGCCGTTGATGTTCCAATCTATTTCTTCTTTTAGAGTGTATTCTTTCAAAGACACTCCAATTCCTTCCGCAACCGGAAGAAGAAGCAGTTTGGCTCAACAATTGAATAGTCAATTTCTTAACATTAGGACAACTACCCCCAAAATACCGCCACCATTCATCTATCATATTAAATTGAACATAATCAAATAAAAAACCAAACAAGAGGCTTATAAAGTTATAATATAAGAATTAAGAAGTAAAAAATGTTACCAGGTCGCATCGATTTTGCTGATTCAAGAGCCGAAGGATTACTGAAGGAGCCACTTCTTTCTTGGTATAATGTGCCTTCTTGCAAGAACTTGGTCTTATTAGTTGTTACTTTCCTACTTATGACAGACATATATCCTTGCATTACCTCTGGCTTTTGAGAGAAGTTAGACTTATCATAAAGAAAAGCAGGATTTAAGATGTAAGGTGTTGCATGAAGATCTTGGCGAAGCTGAGAATCCCATCTATTCTTGATAATACTCTTGAATGGCTTGTAATTTTTTTTATATGATTGAAAGTACGTTTGATAGCTTTTCTTGCTCTACACATCCCTTCATATATATATATATATATATATATATATCCAAGTGAGGGCCTATCATCAGAATCTACAATTCTCAAAAGTCTTATAAGAGGTTTGACAATTTCAACAATGCCCTGACAATCATTCCAAAATCCACCATCCAATACAACCGCAACTACATCCCTTGCTTTATGGTCTCTCGAGTATCTAAAGTCTATAAATGTTTTGCTAGTTACCAAGGCTTGTAAATCATGCTTGTGCTCA
Source organism: Inga laurina (assembly GCA_963855925.1). Taxonomy (NCBI): domain Eukaryota; kingdom Viridiplantae; phylum Streptophyta; class Magnoliopsida; order Fabales; family Fabaceae; genus Inga; species Inga laurina. The sequence continues at coordinate 45,315,669 of OY979709.1, read as the reverse complement.
AGAGTACTTTTCAAGGCAATAAAAGTAGTAGCAAATCGTGTTGCTCCTGGTCTAATGATTTCCGTCCAACCTTCTCTTTTTCTCAACCAAGCTAGCAAAAATCCATGATTGTAAATGAATTTTGAAATTAAAGATGCACGTCTGGATAAACGTGTGACAATCTCCATTTTGCCAATGTCAGACAAAATCAGATTTAAGCAATGTGCAGCACATAGAGACCAATAAATAGACGGATGCTTTTCAGTCAATAACTTCCCAGCAGCTTTATAATTAGCTACATTATCAGTAACAAGGAGGACAACATTGTTCACACCAGCAAACATAACCATATCCATGAATAAGTTGCATAGCGTTTGGGCATCTTTAACAATGTCTGAGGCATCAATAGATTTGATGAAGACAATTCCTTTAGGACAATAAACCAGAAGATTAATCAATTGCCTATTTCGTTGGTCTTGCCAACCATCCGCCATTATTGTGCAACCAGTTTCTGCCCAAAAATTTCTACACTCATCAACTAACAACTGAACTTCCTTTTTCATATCTTGCAATAATTTTGTTCGGAAGGCATGATAAGATGGCGCTTTATAACCAGGGCCAATAGCTGGAATAGCATCAATCATAGGCTGAAAGTAAATTGAATTCACAGCATTAATGGGAATGCAACAATCATACAACCACCTAGCCACTGACATATCTGCTCTATGCACAGCTTCTTTACCTGTAAATGCCCTTCTTATTCCTGGTTGTGCACCTGGAGTTGTCCTTGGGGCAAAGAAGTTTGTAGTTGCAGATGTTTTTCTTTTCAAACCTTCAGATGATCTTGAAGAAGGATTTTGAACACTTTGTTAAGATGGATTAGAAGTTTGGGTATATGAAAGAGGAACTTCTTGCAAATTTGGAGCATCCCCTTCAAGTGTAGGGCCATATGGATTGTCCTCTTCAAATTGATCTTGTTTCTTTCCCTTTTTCTCTTCAATCTCTTTCAAATTTTCTTCCAACCGAAAGCGAACATCCCCTGGAACCTTTTTACAACTTATGATGTCCCCTTTTTTCCCGGCAAGATGTTGTTTCATTCTATGTATTCCTCTTCCAGCAAATTCCTTTCCACAATACATACATCTCAAGAGAGGTTTGCCACTTGGGTTTTTGTTTGGCACTTGAGCAAAATACTCCCATGTTGGATCGGCCTTTGATCTAACAGATTGGGTGGATGGAGCAACAGTAGATACTTGTTCTGCTTGGGATGACATTTTCTAGTTCCTACAATATAAAAATTAAAAACAAATGATGCTATAAGGAGAATATGAAAAACAACTGACATGAGAAACAGTCAAATAGATCTTTAATTCCTTATATGCATACTTGATAAGTTTGTTTCTCCTTGAATATATTATACATCAAAAAGCATTAATAATATGAGCATGCCCACCACTGAAACTATTTACTTGAGTTACAGAAAATATTTGAGTTAGTTCATGCCAAAGAAAATATTTACTCATGATCCCTAAACTTTCCTAATTTGGTTGTCATACTTTTATGGAATGAGAAAGCGAGTGATCTTTGGTAATTGCTAGTTTGCTATTGTTCTTTCATTGATTGTTGGTTACATTTTTTTCTGGATGAAAATTTCAAATAACCTCATTAATTAATTAACATAATGAATTTTTTATAGTAGTTGGATCCAAAAAAAACAAAAACAAAACCAAAGGCTCTAACTGGGCCCTTGTAATCTAATCCCTTCATTCAAATAACCTCATTAATTAATTAACATAATGAATATTTTATAATTTATAGTTTAATATAGTTGGATTCAAAAAACCAAAAAACAAAGAGAAAAAGTTGGTTTGCTTTATTAAAATAGCTTATCTCAAAAATTGCAAAAGCCTCTACTTCGTTTAGCTCATTAGCTACAATAAACTAATAAAGACAATGTTGGTTTGCTTTATTAATTGTCCATGTCTAACTTCTTAAAGTTGACCTTTACACAATTACTTACAACTTACATTTACTGACTTACAGACAAACTTGACCCATAATGACATAGCTTCTTAAAATTTGATATAATAAAGCTTACAGACAGAGAATTCAACACAAAGTGAAACCACTTTTAATTTCATAATAAAACAGTGGCAGAGGCGCAGAGCACAGTATATCAGACAAGCAGAAGCAGATATATAAGTTATATAAGTTGCCCTGCAGATTTGGCAATTCTGATTTCTTAATCAAACAAGCAGCCGAAGATATACAAATTACAACAGCAATCCATCTATAATCTATGCAGCGAAAGGTACTGAACAATGAGCATTATAGTACCAATAAAATGACCAAATCCAGTTAGAGCTATACAACAAGCTCAGTTCACAGTTTCACACCTCCACAGGGGAATACAAACAAAGAATTATCACTATCAATTATCAGACCATCAGAGATTCAGAGCACAAGCCACACCACCATAGGGGAATTTTTGATAGAGAACCTCAGTGCAAAAAGCGATCGACTTTGGCTGAACGAGGAGACGCCGAGACGGACTGAACAAGAGGAGGAGCCGACCGCCGAGACCTGATTTGATGCCGAGACTCAGAAGAGAATGAACCGACTTGGACTCTTGGAGTTTGAAGGTGGACCGTGGAGGGATCAACGACTCTGAGTCAGCGACTCTGGTGATTTGAAGCCGAGACTGAGAAAATGAATCACAGCACCACGCATGATAGATGACGACGGCGAAGACGGTGGAGGATGACGCCGCATACGGCGGAAGACAATGGCTACAGACGGCGGCCGGGTTCGCTATCAACGGTGGATGAAGTTTGGAGGTGCGACGAAACTCGGCCGAAGGGTTTGGGATCTGCCGATTCGGGATTCCAGATTCGATTTGGGGGGGATTTTCCATGTTTGACCCTTTTATATGATTTTAAATAAAAAAAATTTAGCAAAATTTTTTTTTGACTCGGACGGTTTTTGTAAAACCGCTCCGGGTTCCGGCCCAAAGGTGGCTGGTGGCCCAATAGCGATTTAAAAGCGGTCCAAAGCGGCTCCAGAAAAAAAACGGCTTAATGGGCTAACCCAGGCTGTTGTGGGGACCGGGCGACGGTCCGACCCGTCAGATAGTCCGGCCCGGTCCGGTTCTCAAATTCTTGATTTTATGTCATTTCTAAGACAAAGATTCTTTGGCACAAAAGTAACTCATACTTGAATCATAGAAGTGTACATATATAAATCTTGTGCAGACCAATTTCATTCATTCAAACTTCGTAATTTCATATAGTATTATAGACTCAATCATTACACCATGTTTTGAATATCCAAGTCATGTATAAGTTGAATAACTTATCATCAACATACTCTAGTAACCAATACCTCAAATTCTACTTACAAGATTTTTCTCTAGTTTAAATAATCCACATACTTAATAGTCATTTCCTGACCAAACCAAGTTCAATTAAATCATAATTGTCATTAACTTAAAAGTCCTCAAAACTTTTATTTTCTCACTCTTGCTTTTTATTTGTCATCACAAATTTCTAAATCACTTCCCTAATAGCAAGAAAATATTTGACAATATAACTTATCAATTCCATAATGACTTAATTGTTTGGGAAACAAGGTTCAAGCAACACATAGAAATATATTTATTACTTATGCTGCGAAGAGTTTAGTTAGACAACAACAAATTTCTATAACCAACAGCTTATATATTTATTAGTATTAGAGTTACTTAGTTAGTAACCCCACACTTTCATTAAAAATCACATTTGCTTGATCAAATCTTCTCATTAAACACAATATGAAACTTACTGTCCCAGTTCTAACACATGATTTTTCTTCTTTATTGTTTTCAAATGTATCTTTCTTAACTACTTCCACTTCTAGAGTTTACACTTTTACTCTAAAGTTTATCATTATCGCTTTTATTTGCCCCAAAATTGCATTGTTTTGATGCATAAACATGTCTTTAACATGTTAAGTTTCTTAATTTCTGACTCTTTCTCCCCTCCTAAGATGCAACCCACCATAAAAAATGATCAATCAAAGAAAACACCACACAATTAAAACAAGATAGGGAAGGATATGTGTGAATATTGTATATTACCACGATATACAATGCAATGCGATATAGATCGCATAATCATAGAATCTGATACTAAATTGTAAAATCATTTCCTAAAAATTTCATTCTCCATACACTTAATCAAATCTTCTGATAATGAAGAACACTATAGCACAAAAGAGAAAACTTAAACCCGAAGGTCTACCATAGTAGAAAAGATTACAACTCATCTTTCAAAAGTTAAAACTATGGTAGAAAAAGAGTTCAACTAAACATTTGAAAATACTATCATGGTGATAAAGGATTTAAATCAGCACAAATATCTATCCATGATGTAAAAGAATAGACTAATCATTTAAAATTTATCATGGATAATAAAACTCTTCTCATTGCGTTGCAAATTAAACCATAATTAATCAAAACACTTAGGCCTTGGACTTCTCAAAGTCCAGAATATAATCATTCGACCATAAGCCCAATATCAAAATCAATTATCAAAATATTTAAACAACAATTTTCTCAAATTTCCACTTGAATTACTTATCCATGATAGAAAATAGTATATTCCAAACCACAATATTATATCATAACATGCAATATGAGCTATACGGTGGCAATACACAACAATTCACCATATAAATAAAAAGGAGAAGGCTTTACAGAGATTATCATAATAATCAAACCTCCAGAGCTTTCCCCAATTGACCAGTAGAAGAACTGTTATCTGAAAAATGTTACATCAACAGGGTAAGACAAATGCCTTAGTTACCAGCTATTCAACTCATCACACATACTAATATGTGCTCGTGGGCTCCAAGTGGAATAGTTTATATAAAAAAAGTATTAGACATATAATTAAGACACTCCATATCACATATTCCATCTCGCACAGATATATAATGCACAAAACTCCACATCACAAATTCAATATCACAATAACTATAAAGTTTGATATCACAATTTTCATATCACAAATTCCGTGTCACAATAGCTATATCACAATTTTCATACACAAATTCCGTATCATAAGTTCGATATCACAATTTCCATATCACAAATTCTGTGTTACAATAGCTACATCACAATTTCCATACACAAATTCCGTATCATAATTTTGACGTCACAGTTTTCATATCACAAATTTTGTATCATAATTTCGATATCACAATTTCTGAGTTACCTCCCATAATCCAATTGAACCACCTTATTTTTGCTGACTAAACCCATAGGGTAAGTTACTATCCATGTTACTGGCTACTCAAAAGCTCACTGGTCATATGATGAGAACCGGCCAAAATCCACAGAGCACATACCCAGACCATGGGTCTTTTCCCCTCATTTAACTAGTAAGTTATCGCAGCCCCTCATTGAACTAGTGGGGTAATAGAAAGCCAACCATCATGCACAATGGAAGCTATACCACGTGGTACAACAAACTATTCAATCTCTTCCCAGTCCAATCATCACAATAATTATCAATAAATTACTCAACGGAAATTTCTTAAAATTTTCACATTTATAGAATGTTATTCAAATCATTTTCATATATATGTCAAAATATCCCAATTTCGAACTCATATACATATACATATACATATATTTCACAATTCAAACCATAAAGTTCCACAAGACAATTTCTATCAAAATATTCATCAACATCATGATAATTTTCTCAATCTCAATAAACATTTCAAAGTGCTCCTTGATATATTTAATCAACATCCATATACTATTTTCATTATCATAATCATTTCACAAAATAATCATAAACAACATACCCCGCATATAACAAGTGGAGAATAATTACCTTTCGCCAAAACTAAATTTACCAAAAGAATCCAAGCTCCAAGCTCAATCGCAATTCACAAATCAATTTACGCAATTATGAAACCACACATTAATAACTCATTCAGTTATTTGGGTAATTATTACGAATTTCTACTTTCCAAGTTCATAATTATTACTTCTGTATATTTATATATATTATATGCCAACTAATTATATATGTATACTCATGAATGTGTGTGTATTAATAATTACCACAACATTCCAACCATATATTTACTTATGTAGCTAAACTTTATACCTCCCAAATAAATAAAGGTTCTCAAATTTCCCATAAACCATAACTAATCATTTAAACACAAATTTCTATTTTCTCTAACACTTTAAATCACTCAATTAAATCCTTTACCACTCCCAAATAGTTTTCTTCAACAAAAATTCCAAAATTTTCAAATAAGGAATTCCATTAAAATCTCAGCTTTCAATTTGAAGCTTAAATCTCAAAACCAAACCATCATTAATTCAATAATAACTCTAAAAAACCTAAATAAATAATTTAACTCAAATTTAATCTGTTAAAATACCATATATGTCAAAAACCCTAAAATTTTTAAATACAAATTAAATTTTTAAATCCTCAAGACAACCAATAATTAAATTAAACCCCATAGAAATTGACTATTGAAGTAGCTCTACAATCTTATGGTTAATTATTGTTAAAACTCAACACTTGTTTTAAATTCTAATCCAAAAATTTGCTCTAATCACCTCAAAAATATATCCATTAGAAAGAGCAAGTAGAGTAGAATAATATTCATGAAGAGAGTTTTATGATTAGAAGTTATTTTACTTATCAAATTGAACCCAAAAGCTTGCCCTATGAGAAGAAGCAAAAATGGCGGATTGTGCGCTCCCTTCTTGATTCACTTTTCCATCTCTTTCTGACCGAATAATGAAGGACGCGTGGAGAGGTTTTAAAATTAAATCCCCATGTACTATCTTGTCAGAAGGGCCATTGCCCATTTTGGCCCCTTTTTTTTTTACTTTATTTTTTTTAAAGCTTCTCTTTCCTTTTCTTGAATGGGTCTTGGGCAATCCTTGTTTTTAATACTTTCTCCGGTTCTAATTATAAGATAAAGTTGACTTTTTTTAGAAAAATTAAAGAAATTAATTAAATTATTTTAAAGTATTTATATTTTTATTTTTTCTCCAAACTAATTATTTTGACTAATAAACTAATATATAATCTAAGGATACATAACATATGATATGATTAAGTAACTTATTTAGCTTCCTTAATCTCTCCAAAAAAAGTTAACTTTATCTTATATTTAGGACCGGAAGTAGTACTTTGAATAATTTTCTTTATATAGTTAATTACATGGTAAGATTCTATTCATCAAGAATTAATTTCATCTTCAAATTAATTAAATTCTATAAATAAAAACTAGGATACTGCATAAACTCTCTTCCTCAATTTAATATATGATAAATTCTAATTATCATGAAATAATCTCATTAAGTTCACACCAATATTAATAATTATTTCCTACCTTTAATTTTGTACTTATTTTCCATACAAGATAATTCAATGCCTAGAAGTATAATTGGACTCGATTTACCTTGATTAGGATTTTTCACTCCAATTTTCAAACATATTTCATTCTTTTCTCAATACTACATTATAAGATCTCAGACAATATATTTTGATCTTTTTTAAATCTCAATTCAGATGATAAATAGCATCATAATATTATTTAAATCTTAGGAATAAAATTTTGGGATATTACAGTTAGCGGGAGATTAGTGACTCTAAGTTGCGTTTGATATTAGTCATTTTTTTATTTTATTTTCTTTGAAATTATTTATAATTAGATTCATTTAACTTAAAAGAAATTGAAATTTTAATACTTAAAAATTAATTACTTAATTCCTCATGGGAACAATATCTTACTTATCATTTTATTATTTGACACAACCTATATTCTTACAAATTGCTTCACCACGTCACTTTTAAAAAGAAGAAGAAGAAGCCATTTTTGACAGCTAGCTATCTTTCACTTCCCTTCCATTGGTTTAACTCCTGTTTTTTATATATTTATAAGTTATTAATTAATTTATTTCACTTTTTACAGCACATTAATGATTCTTTGATTTCCAAGATTCTCTCATATTTCATGCTTTTCCTCCCCTCAATCTCCATATTTCAAATTATTATATAACACTAAAATTTTTATATTATTAATGATGTTGTAAATATTTAATTCTTATTATATTTTTTAAAAAATTGAATTTTATAAAATGGTTTGATTTATTTGGTTTTCCATAATGGCTTATTCATTTAATTTTTTTTTTAAAAATAAACTAATTTAAACATTAGATAATAATTTTAACTATAAATTTAAGAGTTTTAATAACAATGCATCTTAATTGAAGCAAAATAATAAATAGATTGTAAAATTTGAAAGTGGATTTTATTTGTATCCATTTATACTTATAAATCTCTATACATGAAGCTGAGCCAAGCCGCTTTCCGTTGTGGCTTCTCTCTGTTTGTTACTGTTCACATGAACAGTAACAACTCCACCAAATATTTTGGGCTTCGTGCCAAACATTTGATACTTAAGATTTTGAAATTTAAAACCCCCTCCTATTTTATAATTCCTTCCCTCTCATTTATTTCTCACTTTTCCTTTTTCCGATGCATCTTTTTCCTCCATCTCTGTTTACACCAACACACTCATTATCTCTCCATTTCTTCTCACTCTTTCAATTTTACGCACCATTACTCTCCACCTTCCATTGCCAGCAAGATTCACCGGCGAGCTTGTGCTCACAAATCCGAAAGCGGCGGAGAACCGTAACCCTGTGGCGACGTTCTTCTCTTATGGCGAGGGTAGAGATATTCAACAACGCAACTTTCATCTTCTCTATTTCGACCTTACAACCATGAAGAGGGGCAGAGATTGTCTTTGATTTTTGGAGTTTTTCAACTTGAAGATATTTTTTGGCGACCATGTATGATTATTTTTTGGTTTGATTTCTTTCTTGGTGATGTTAATGATTGTAACCTCCACTGATGGTTGACGGTGATTTTGCTGGGGGAGGAGAAAGATTTTTTGACAAATGTTTGTGGGGGAGAAAAGGTGTTGCAACATCTCTGTTATGGTTTATTATTTGAAATTTGTTATTATTGAGATTGCAAATGATTTCACCGCTGAATTTTCCGGCCTATTTAGACAATGTTAGATTTTTGAAATCTCCATATTACTTGAACTAGCCGATTTAGATAATGTTAGATTCAATTGCATTCTGGTAAGAACCCTCCGTCAGCAGCACTCTCGGGTCCGCAGGCCATCGGCTCTGATACCAAATGATAGGCACCCAGCACCTTGGAGAACCACACCCTTTAGGTAGCTGTTGAGATGGAAGAGCCAAGGCACTTAAGTGTCTAGGAAAGCCGGCGCCTAGGTGGCACTTCACCCGGCCTCCTTGCCGTTCAGACCCCTTCGGCTGTAGTCCTCTCTTGTCCGCCCTTTGATACCAAATGATGGCACCCAAGCACCTTCGAGAACCACACACCAAAAGCCAGCTTTTAGGGGGAGGAGCCAAGGCAGTTAAGTGCCACGGAAAGCTGACCTCTCGGTGGCACTTCACTCGGCCTCCTTGCCGGTCAGAAACTTCCGTCGGTGGCCCTCTCGGTTTCTCCGGCCTCTTGCTCTGATACCAACTGAAGGGTATCTAAGTGGTACGAAAAGGCTCCATCGAATGATTGAAAATGTACTCATGAGATTAACTCCTGAAGCATTTAATGCCTTAGATGGCACATATGATGAATGGGGTGTGCAAAGGCAACATTTGATGCGTTTCCACAAAGGCTCATAGTTGAAAGAATTTAAAAATTTTATGTCAGATCTGACGAATTTTAATAAGAAGGGAGATTTTTTTGATTATTTGAGATGTTTTCTTACTCCTATTTTTTAAACATGATTTGTTTTTAGTTTAAATGAGTTTTACATATATCTTTATTTTTCAGAAAGAAGGAAGTTCCTTTCTACCGTCCATATTTTTGGTTTTAGAGGAGATAAAATTAGATTTTGAGTATTGGTACTCATCCAAATACAATAATTTTGGAGTAAAATCAAATGGTGATTGGTTGAAGTACATTGATTTGAAGAAATTATTTGGGTTAGTATAGTGATTTATAAATGAGTTGTCTATTATTTCCATCTTTTCTATTTTTGTGATTCTTTTGTAGAAGAATTGTGAAATTATTCACAAAACGATCTCCTAATTTTTCTCATAATAATGGGATGGGAGGCTTACCGATATTGTATGAAGGAAAGTTATACAATATGAAAAATGATGGTATGCATTATGTCATGACTCAATTTTTTTTTTCCAATTTCTTTGTTTCTTTTGAAGTTAATATTTGTATTTTTTTTCCTTTTCCCTATAAGAAATGAAGGGTATCTAAGGGGTACAAAAAGCCTGCATCGAATGATTAAAAATGTACTCATGAGAATACCTCCTGAAGCATTTGATTCCTTGGATGGCTCAAATGATGAATGGGGTGTGCAAAAGCAATATTTGATGCGTTTCTACAAAGGCTCATACTTGAAAGAATTTAAAAAATTTATGTCAGATCTGAAGAATTTTAATGAGCGGTGAGATTTTTTTGATTATTTGAGATGTTTTCTTACTCTTATTTATTAAAATTGATTTTTTTTCGTTTACATGAGTTTTACATATAACTTTATTTTACAGAAAGAAAGAAGTACCTTTCTACCGTCCATATTTTTGGCCTAAAAAAGAATGATTGTGCTTTATGGAAAAGGTTTATGACATTTTTTGGGTGGAAAAGAATTTGCTACGAAGGAATATAAAGAAAATGCTTTATCGATGTTTCCCTTTAGATTGGGCATGATGGGAAGTTGTTCCGGGGAAACGACTTTTTAGGGGAGTATATGAATATAATTCGGATGAAGAAAATGGAATCACAAGTTTTGCATAAGAAAGTGGATTCAATTGCATTCTAGTAAGAACCCTCCGTCAGTAGCACTCTCGGGTCCACAGGCCATCGGCTCTGATACCAAATGATAGGCACCCAGCACCTTGGAGAACCACACCCTTTAGGTAGCTGTTGAGATGGAAGAGCCAAGGCACTTAAGTGTCTAGGAAAGCCGGCGCCTAGGTGGCACTTCACCCGGCCTCCTTGCCGTTCAGACCCCTTCGGCTGTAGTCCTCTCTTGTCCGCCCTCTGATACCAAATGATGGCACCCAAGCACCTTCGAGAACCACACACCAAAAGCCAGCTTTTAGGGGGAGGAGCCAAGGCAGTTAAGTGCCACGGAAAGCTGACCTCTCGGTGGCACTTCACTCGGCCTCCTTGCCGGTCAGAAACTTCCGTCGGTGGCCCTCTCGGTTTCTCCGGCCTCTTGCTCTGATACCAACTGAAGGGTATCTAAGTGGTACGAAAAGGCTCCATCGAATGATTGAAAATGTACTCATGAGATTAACTCCTGAAGCATTTAATGCCTTAGATGGCACATATGATGAATGGGGTGTGCAAAGGCAACATTTGATGCGTTTCCACAAAGGCTCATAGTTGAAAGAATTTAAAAATTTTATGTCAGATCTGACGAATTTTAATAAGAAGGGAGATTTTTTTTGATTATTTGAGATGTTTTCTTACTCCTATTTTTTAAACATGATTTGTTTTTAGTTTAAATGAGTTTTACATATATCTTTATTTTTCAGAAAGAAGGAAGTTCCTTTCTACCGTCCATATTTTTGGTTTTAGAGGAGATAAAATTAGATTTTGAGTAGTGGTACTCATCCAAATACAATAATTTTGGAGTAAAATCAAATGGTGATTGGTTGAAGTACATTGATTTGAAGAAATTATTTGGGTTAGTATAGTGATTTATAAATGAGTTGTCTATTATTTCCATCTTTTCTATTTTTGTGATTCTTTTGTAGAAGAATTGTGAAATTATTCACAAAACGATCTCCTAATTTTTCTCATAATAATGGGATGGGAGGCTTACCGATATTGTATGAAGGAAAGTTATACAATATGAAAAATGATGGTATGCATTATGTCATGACTCAATTTTTTTTTTCCAATTTCTTTGTTTCTTTTGAAGTTAATATTTGTATTTTTTTTCCTTTTCCCTATAAGAAATGAAGGGTATCTAAGGGGTACAAAAAGCCTGCATCGAATGATTAAAAATGTACACATGAGAATACCTCCTGAAGCATTTGATTCCTTGGATGGCTCAAATGATGAATGGGGTGTGCAAAAGCAATATTTGATGCGTTTCTACAAAGGCTCATACTTGAAAGAATTTAAAAAATTTATGTCAGATCTGAAGAATTTTAATGAGCGGTGAGATTTTTTTGATTATTTGAGATGTTTTCTTACTCTTATTTATTAAAATTGATTTTTTTTCGTTTACATGAGTTTTACATATAACTTTATTTTACAGAAAGAAAGAAGTACCTTTCTACCGTCCATATTTTTGGCCTAAAAAAGAACGATTGTGCTTTATGGAAAAGGTTTATGACATTTTTTGGGTGGAAAAGAATTTGCTACGAAGGAATATAAAGAAAATGCTTTATCGATGTTTCCCTTTAGATTGGGCATGATGGGAAGTTGTTCCGGGGAAACGACCTTTTAGGGGAGTATATGAATATAATTCGGATGAAGAAAATGGAATCACAAGTTTTGCATAAGAAAGTGGATTCAATTGCATTCTGGTAAGAACCCTCCGTCAGCAGCACTCTAAGGTCCACAGGCCATCGGCTCTGATACCAAATGATAGGCACCCAGCACCTTGGAGAACCACACCCTTTAGGTAGCTGTTGAGATGGAAGAGCCAAGGCACTTAAGTGTCTAGGAAAGCCGGCGCCTAGGTGGCACTTCACCCGGCCTCCTTGCCGTTCAGACCCCTTCGGCTGTAGTCCTCTCTTGTCCGCCCTCTGATACCAAATGATGGCACCCAAGCACCTTCGAGAACCACACACCAAAAGCCAGCTTTTAGGGGGAGGAGCCAAGGCAGTTAAGTGCCACGGAAAGCTGACCTCTCGGTGGCACTTCACTCGGCCTCCTTGCTGGTCAGAAACTTCCGTCGGTGGCCCTCTCGGTTTCTCCGGCCTCTTGCTCTGATACCAACTGAAGGGTATCTAAGTGGTACGAAAAGGCTCCATCGAATGATTGAAAATGTACTCATGAGATTAACTCCTGAAGCATTTAATGCCTTAGATGGCACATATGATGAATGGGGTGTGCAAAGGCAACATTTGATGCGTTTCCACAAAGGCTCATAGTTGAAAGAATTTAAAAATTTTATGTCAGATCTAACGAATTTTAATAAGAAGGGAGATTTTTTTGATTATTTGAGATGTTTTCTTACTCCTATTTTTTAAACATGATTTGTTTTTAGTTTAAATGAGTTTTACATATATCTTTATTTTTCAGAAAGAAGGAAGTTCCTTTCTACCGTCCATATTTTTGGTTTTAGAGGAGATAAAATTAGATTTTGAGTATTGGTACTCATCCAAATACAATAATTTTGGAGTAAAATCAAATGGTGATTGGCTGAAGTACATTGATTTGAAGAAATTATTTGGGTTAGTATAGTGATTTATAAATGAGTTGTCTTTTATTTCAATCTTTTCTATTTTTGTGATTCTTTTGTAGAAGAATTGTGAAATTATTCATAAAACGATCTCCTAATTTTTCTCATAATAATGGGATGGGAGGCTTACCGATATTGTATGAAGGAAAGTTATACAATATGAAAAATGATGGTATGCATTATGTCATGACTCAATTTTTTTTTTTTCCAATTTCTTTGTTTCTTTTGAAGTTAATATTTTTATTTTTTTTTTCCTTTTCCCTATAAGAAATGAAGGGTATCTAAGGGGTACAAAAAGCCTGCATCGAATGATTAAAAATGTACTCATGAGAATACCTCCTGAAGCATTTGATTCCTTGGATGGCTCAAATGATGAATGGGGTGTGCAAAAGCAATATTTGATGCGTTCCTACAAAGGCTCATACTTGAAAGAATTTAAAAATTTTATGTCAGATCTGAAGAATTTTAATGAGCGGTGAGATCTTTTTTATTATTTGTGATGTTTTGTTATTCCTATTTTTTAAAAATGATTATTTTTTAGTTTAAATGAGTTTTACATATATCTTAATTTTTCATAAAGAAGGAAGTGCCTTTCTACCGTCCATATTTTTTGCCTTAAAAAGAACGATTGTGCTTTATGGAAAAGGTTTATGACATATTTTGGGTGGAAAAGAATTTGCTACTGAGCAATATAAAGAAATTGTTTCATTCATATTTCCCTTTAGATTGGGCATGGTGGGAAATTTTCCCTGGGAAACGACCTTTTGGAGGATGATATAAATATAATTCTGACGAAAAAAATGGAATCATGAGTATTGTATAAGAAAGTGGATTCAATTTACTCTCTGGTATAAGAACCTTCTGTCGGCAGCACTCTCCGGTCCGCCGGCCATCGCTCTGATACCAAATAATAGGCACCCACACCCTTTAGGTAGCTGTTGAGATGGAAGAGCCAATGCACTTAATTACCTTGGAAAGCTGGCGCCTTGGCTGCACTTCACTTAGCCTCCTTGCCATTCAAACCCCTTCGCTTGTAGTCCTATATGGTCCGTCGGACACCGGCTCTGATACCAAATGATAGGTACCCAAGTACCTTGGAGAACTACACCTGAAAGTTTTTTTAGGTTTAATGTCATCAATATTGCCCCATACCATTAAAAATTGACGTTGATATAGTAATATTGCCTCATACTATTGAAAAATTAACATTGTCTATTAATTTTGTAACAGAAAAGGGCCACATTGCTCTATTTTAACACTTTTAGAATAATAATGAACCTTAAAAACATTTTAGAATAATATTACCCTTTAGCGGAAAAATTTTTAAAATAAATTTATACTTTAGCACTAGGTTACATTCCTCTTAACAATATTCAAAATTCGGAAGAGAGAAGCGTAAATATTCAATAAAAGGAAGAAGGGGAAAAATGGGCAAAGGGATCGTGAGTAGCAAGAGGACTGCGCCAGTTGTAGAGCGGCCCGGAACAGTCCTATTCAATGAATAAAAAATCGAAATGGACCGGCCGGTTCAATCGGTAAACTAGTTTGATGTCCGGTTTGGTTTGATACTGAATCGGAAAACCAATTGAACCGGTCAAAACCATTTGAACCAATGGTTGGAATGGTTCAATCGATTTGCTATTTTTTTTTCTTTTTTTCTTTTTGAAAAATGAGATATTTGGTTCAACAAAGAGGTTGAAAAAAAAAACCATAGATATAGACTGATATATATACAATCTATAATATTTTAATAAATTATAAGAAAAAATTTTAATTTTAAAGCCAATAAAATCTAAAAAATGAAAAGAATAAAGAAAAAACATTATATATTATATATAATATTTTAATCAATTAATTTGATATAATTCAAATAATCAAATCTAACATAATCAATTAATTTTATCTTTAGAAGTTTAAATATATATATATATATATATATATTATTCCTAATAAATTGTAATACTTTTATATGACCAGTTCGACTACTTATCAAATTTTGATTAACCTACTAACCCATTAACGTTTAAACTTACTCCGTGAGCGAACTATCTTCACCGTTCATTACAAAATAACCCACCCACTAAATGCAGCGACTGGTCTCCCTATTTTTTGTTTCGGACTCCCTCCTTCACATCTGCCGTCAGTTTTTGCCATGATCGGGACACCACGACTTCTTACCATTCCGCCGTTGCCGCTTCCGATTTTCCTCTCTGTCACCGATTTCCATCCCCTAGGTATTTTCCCCTTCGTTGTCATCAAATTAAATATTAGAAGGATTCAAGACTTCAAATCAACCAGATTCAATATCAAACCACTTTTAGGCAAAACTAAAATCAAATCAAGATTGGGGGTCAAGAGATTGCGGAGGTTCTTGGGATTAAAGGAGATGTAAGCTTCTGCTACCTGTTGATCGTTCACTCCCACCTCTCAAGCGGCACCGTGTTTCTGGAACATGGAGAGATATTTACTCGACAGGATTGCCAGATCTGGAACAAAGCAACTCGACGCGAGCTTGGTTAGGGCGGAGCAAAGTCGGACATCAGGGGTGAAGGAAGAGAACCTGGAGCATTTAGTGGGTGGGTTATTTTCAGCCTTAGATGTAATGGACGGTGATGATTTGTTCCGTGCCGTTCTAACCTACCCCTCAATTCTCCCTCAACCCCTTTCCTCCGGCGCTTCATGTCGGTGTTTGTCAATTCTCCCTCAATTCCCCCGCCGTTGGCAGCTTCACCTTTGCGGCTTCGAAGGTTATAAGCAATTGGTGAGAGCGACGGAGCTGGGGGCATGAAGCATGAAAGAGCTTATAGGAATTGTCTTGAAGCTCTGACACACAGTTCTGCAAACGTAGCTCAATTAGGTATTTGCTTCTCTTTGTTAACTCAATAATCTTTGCCCTGTTTTAGTTTGGATAAATGCGAGGATTATAGGAACAAATGAATGCTTTAGACCTAGGATTGGAACCTGGGGTATTTAGTAAACAATTGGTGAGAGCGACGGAGCTGGGGGCATGAAGCATGAAAGAGCTTATAGGAATTGTCTTGAAGCTCTGACACACAGTTCTGCAAACGTAGCTCAATTAGGTATTTGCTTCTCTTTGTTAACTCAATAATCTTTGCCCTGTTTTAGTTTGGATAAATGCGAGGATTATAGGAACAAATGAATGCTTTAGACCTAGGATTGGAACCTGGGTTTTTTTTTTTTTTTTTGCAGAGGAGATTAACGCTGAAATTGTGTGAGGATTATGAGGGCTTCGGAGATTGGCGCTATATGGGTCGTTCAGCCTGAAATGCGCATACGCATAGATCACGTAGTCACAATAGCGTTGATATAAGCATATCCTGCTGCGGCAAACCAAAAGTCCAAAACCAAACAAAGAAAGTCAGATGAATGATGAGGAGCCGAAGTTGAAGATGATCATGAACGGAAACGCATATATATATATATATATCTACCTACAGATATAGATTGAGGTTGCCTTTCTTTGTTTCTTCATTTTTTTTCGCCCCTGATATGGAATGGTTCCTGATACTGTTGAATTTTAGACATACCGTCGGAGTATATGTATAGGTTGGTGTTGCATTTCTATTAAAATGACTTGAACTAATTTATTGGACGTACCTCTTTTGATAAAAAAAAAATTTATTGGACGTACCTCATGAGGATCACGAGCCAAGCAGAACTATTGACCCTAGATCTATCTTGACATGCTCCTCCCTTATAATACATCGCATATGAGAAGTTTGGGCCTATCTTGTGTGGAATGGAGTTGGACTATAGACCAATGTAAAAAAAATCAGTACGCTTTTCTTATTAATTAGCTATTATTGTTCTTAAATATAAGACTTGAATGATTTCTTTGGAGAGATTAAAAAAGTTATTTAAATTATTTTAAAGTCTTTATATTTATATTTTCCCCCAAACTAATTTATTTAACTTATAAATTGATATATAATTTAATAATACACAACATATGATATGATTAAGTAATTTATTTAGTTTCTTTATTTTCTCTAAAAAAAATTCAATTGGATCTTATATTTAAGACAGGAGGGAGTACAATATATCAATTTTTTTTTATTAATTGAATAAATGTGCACTTGTTATATTTTTATAATTAATTTTTCTATATATATTAATTACTTTTATTTGATAATAAAGTATTATTTTTATTTAAAATACTTTGATGATTCATCACTAAAAAAATGTTAGAGTCTATGTCCTTTAAATTTATGTGAAGTTTCAATAAATTGTACAATGAATATGCTAATTTTATAAAAACCCCCATAACAGTATAGCTGGTAATTCGGGCCGGGCTAGCTGGTTGAGCCCGTCAACCCATTTATATTGGCGGGTTCGGGCAAATGAAATGGCAACCCGTTTAATTTCGAGCTAAACGGGCTTAGCCCGTTTAGCCTGCGGGCTGGAGTTTTTTTTTTTTTATTAATTTTTCTCATAAAATAAATCCAAATACCCTGATTGACTTTGCTTTGATGCTGTGTTTAACTACTTTCTTATGCTTTTTATTTGACAGTTTTATTTTTAAGTTATATCTATTTATTTATTCTACTATTATTAAATTTAAAAGAGATGTTTTTATGATGTGAGTAGATGACAAAAAAAAAAAAAGGAAAAGTAAGAATGAAATTGGCTTCCTAACATAAATGTATAAGAAAAGAAGTGTGATGTGAATGAGTGAAACATAAAGGGAGGGAAAATTTTTAAAAAAATGAGGAGTGAAATGAAAAAAAAAAAAAAAGAGGCTAGTTGGCGGGCATGTTTGCCAGCCTGCAAAGGGGAGGGCTAGCGTCTGGCCCGCAACCCCCCCGGCTGGCCGAATTCCCGGTACTACATAGCAGTGCATTCAAGCATTTGTTTTTGAATGCTCTCCGACTTCTTTTATTTTTGGGTGATTCCAATTGAGTCTCAATTTTTTACTTTTACATCACTTTGCTTTGATAAAAGAGACTGTTCTTGGGTTTTTGGTTGCAGTTCTTGTTGCGTGATACTAATGTTCCTGGGGCTTTTTTTTATCACTTCTTTTTATGTGTTGCTTTTGGAATCCGATATCAAAGGAGGCTTTGTTTAGCTTAAATATTAGACTCTCTTTTGTCTTTGATATAATACATATTTATTTAATTTGATTATATTAAGGAATATTATTAAGTTAGTTAATATGATATGTATTTTTTAAAATATTCGAGTATCTTCCTGAATTCCCTCAATCTCTTTCTTACTTGATTATTGTTGAGAAATCATCAATAGAGTTAAAGTAAGAAAAAGATCGACAAATGCAAAAAAAAAAAAAAAAAAAAAAAAAGTTTTCAAGTTTAGGTAATGTTTTAAAAGCCGAATTAGACGTCGAGCTGGAAAGGTCAGCGGATCATGGTTCAAACAGTTGGAACAGTGGAGCCGTTTAGTCGGACCGGTGACGTAATAATTAAATTTAAAAATATTATATATATATATATATATATATTAGTCTTTAGTCTAATTTCTTATGAAGTTAGTAAAGTCACAAAACACCATTTAAGGAAGAACATTTAAGTCAACCATTAACCTAACAAAAAGCACAAATAAAAATGATTTCATGACTTGACAAACATTGATATTTGGTGGCTTTTGATTGATTAAAGCATGAGTTTCTCGAAAAGAATTTGGACAAAAAATGTCATCATCTTCTTGAGGAAATGACCTAAAATCAAAACCTTCAACTTCAATCCCAGAACTTTCAATTCCAGCCTTAGCTTGGGGATGAACTTCAATGCCCTGTTCTTCAAAAATATCTTTATAAAATAGTGTGGAACAAACCAAATTATAAAAATTAGTAACATATAATATAAATAAAAAAAAAGTAACATGTCTAACTTTATAATTTAAAATATCTAACCTTCATCATTGATGATAATTTTTGGTACTGGCAGTGTGGTATCATCATAAATGATGTCTTCTTCCATCCCTTTAATAGAAAATGTTGAAAGTGGAGGAGAATCAACTTCTTCCGTTATCTAATATTCAATTTTATCGATCCTTTCATAATCAATGGGATCAAAGTCATTTTGCTTGTTAAGAACCCTAAAAAAACACATGAAAATTATATATTGGTATAATTATTAGAAGCCATTTAATTATTTTTTTTACCAATACAAAATTAAGTAAAGTGTAAATTGTAAAGTGAAAAGGTTAGAAAAATATATCTATTCCTCAAATGAAAATTGTAATGAATAAAGAAGATTACTTTGCCTTTTATGTTCCAATTTATTTTTTTTTCTTGGAGTGTATCCTTTCAAAGACACCCCAAATCCTTTGACAACCGGAAGAAGTAGTTTGGCTCAATAATTGAATAGCCAACTTTTTAACATTGGGACAACTACCTCCAAAATTCCGCCACCATTCATCTTTCATGATTCATGTTAAAATGAACATTATCAAATAGGAAAAAACAATTAAAGTCAGGTTCGTATAATATAATATAATTGTATAAGAATTAAAAAGTAAGGAGTTTTACCAGGTCGCATTGATTTTGTAGATTTAAGAGCCATGGGACTATTGAAGGTGCCACTTTTATCTTGATATACAATGCTTTCTTGCAAAAACTTAATCTTATTAGATGTGACTTTAATATTGATGACAGATAGATATCCTTACATAACTTTCGGCTTTTGAGAGAAGTTGGCCTTATCATAAAGAAAGCCAAGATTTAAAATATAAGTTGCTGCATGAAGATCTTGGCGAAGCTGAGAATCCCACCTACGCTTAATAATACTCATGAATGGCTTGTATAATTTTTTTGTTCGAATGAAAGTACGTTTGATAGCTTTCCTTGCCCTGTGCATTCCTTCATAAATATATCCAAGTGAAGGCCTATCATCAGAATCTACAATTCTCAAAAGTCGTATAAGAGGTTTAACAACTTCAACAATGACCAGACAATCATTCCAAAATGCACTATCCAATACAACCGCAATCACATCTCTTGCCCTATGGTCTTTTGAGTATCTAGAGTCTATAAATGTCTTACTGGTTACCAAGGCTTGCAAATCATGTTTGTGCTTTAGAATACTTTTTAAAGCAATACAAGTGGTAGCAAATCGTGTTGCTCCTAGCCGGATGATTTCTGTCCACTCTACTCTTTTTCTCAGCCAAGCTAACAAAAATCCAAAGTTGTAAATGAATTTTAGAATCAAAGATGCACGTATAGATAAACGTGTGACAATCTCCATTTTTCCAATATTTGACAAAATCAGGTTTAAGCAATGTGCAGTACATGGAGACCAATAAATTGATGGATACTGATGCGTGCTTCTGTCACTAAAGAAATCAATTAAACTAGGTCCTAATTAATTATGCAGTTTAGGGTCAACCTAGGTCATTCTCCTAAGGAGCAAGCTATGAGTTTTATTTAGGATTGATTTTTAAGTAACAAAAGATGCAATAGAATGGACCTAAACTAAAGTGCAAGATTCTACTACCTAAATGCAAATGACTCTAAAATCTATATGAGAATAAAACTAACCTAAATGAATTGGAATGCAATCTTTGGGGGTTTTTTTTTTGTGAAAAATGAATTAAAATGCTAAGCAAAGAAAATAATCAAAAATAAGACAATCAACAGGGATGTAGTTCAGTTATGATGATGAAGGGGACAACTCAGGATTCACATGGATTTAGCTTTCTTAGCCATTCAATTTATTAGACCAAAGGGAGATTCATGAAAAATTGGAATTAATAAATTTAATCACCTAATCAAGATATGGGAAACCCTCATGCTCAATAACACCTAATCCACTAGAAAACTCATAATGGAAAAAATGGTGGTTAATTAAATCCATTAAAAACCAATCATAATTGCTTACGATATTTTGGAAATTATGTTCATAATTGCTTAATTAAACAATTCGATAATTAATCACCTAATTAAACAATCAAGAGATTAAACCCAAATTGACAATTAAATTAATAATGACAACTCGATTAATAATCTAATTGACAATCAAAGGTTTGCAAACAAAAATCCCAATAATCATTTAAGAACAAAGTAAATCCAAAACATCAATTTAATCCAAATAAAAAATAAGTCTACAATCTAAAACTAGATTGTTCTCAATTAATACAACCCAAAATCATTTAAAACTAAATAATCTTAAGTCTTGAATCAAAGAGATAAAAGAAAGACACTCCCTTATAATCTTCAAATATAAACTCCTAGGCTCTAACTTTCTCCATATTTCTTCCATGTTGCCTCCCAAAAAATTTAAGCTGCCATAGAATTCTCCTCTTCAATCTCCTTATATATCACCATCGCTGGAAGTAATAGTCAAAAGGGAAGAAAAGGACGAAAACTAAATTAGGAATCAATCCCTACACAAATCTGTACGTGGCAGTTGGAAGGTTGGAAGGGAATATATTTATATAGTGATGTTTATGGCTGTGAATTGGGGACGAGGGAGAGAGAAATTCATGATGTGATGATCAACTCTCCTCAATTTCCTTTCTTTCGTCCTGTGCAACCTGCGTATGTCTCCCGCCCCTCCGCGTCTGTCAGTGCGTTTCGGCCCTCGCCTGATCTCCGTCTTCAGTCCGTCTCCGCGTATATCCGTCTCAGCCTGCTCCTCTTCTGCGGCGGCTAGGTATTTTTAAGAAGGGAGGGGAGAGTTTTGGGTACTAATTTGGGCCTATTAAAATTCCAAAAACCCAATAAAATTCCACCATTGGATTCTTTTTGAGTTTCTAAGAAAAGTTCTGCACCGTAGGATCTTTTAATCTGCTTTTCTCTGCCTTGCAAGAATCAAATAAAATCGTGATTTATCATATAATTGAAAATATTTTTCAATCACAATATAAAAATCAAAATAATAATAATTTAAACTCAATAATATCATAATCAATTGAGATTTATATTATTTCCCAAAATCAGCTAATTATGCAAATATTATCTAATAAATCCAATTTAGCCTAAAATAATCCCCAAAATAAATGAATAAGGTAAGAAAAAATATATTAAAATTGTGATTTATCAACTCCCTCACACTTATAATTTGCACTCCTGGGCAAAACAAATCAAGACCAAGGGAGTATAACAAGACAAAATAAAACAAAACTTCAAAAGTGAATGTTCCAATCACAAGTAAAAAGTAAACAAAAGCATTTCAGCATCTCTCTTATCCAAGTAATCTTCTCATGACTCAAGAAAACAAACTTCATGGCAATTTATTTGACAAAGGGGAATCTGAGCTATAAATCCCTCACCAAGGATATGTGTATGTCACTTATCACTCAAAAGTGTATAGGCTTGTGTTTACACTCAAATCCACCCTATCCAGTACTCTTTCCATAGGCTTGACAAGGATCTAAGTTCTCCACTACTAGCAAAGCAAATGCAAACATAAATCCAAAGGACTTTTATTAGGTTGTAATGGGGCTAAGGTTAAGAAAGAAAGGGTATAGTGTTTGGAGAAACAAAGTTGAATATCCTAGAAGATGAAGAGAATGATGCAATAGGATGAAACAGGATGAAAGAAACCAAATCATACTTGAACTGGGTCATTATTTTTCCTTTCTCTTTTTTTTTTCTTTTTTCTTTCTTTTTTTTGCAATTCTCTTGAGCTGTTATATATATGTTCTTTTAACGTGAATCTGTGTATTGGTGATACAAAGGCCTGGTTACTCAAACATTTATAACTCAATAGCACCAAGATGCTACTAGCACGCTCATAGCTCTTACTGGCCGTTTGACGCGAAGATCAACATTGGTGATGAAGACCCCCGGTTACTAAGCACAGCTTAAACCAGCGGAGCGGAATCTCATTGCTTTTTTTTTTTCAAGATACATATCATATTTTTCACAATGACCAAATTCCTAACTTTATACGTGTTCTTCCATCCAAAATAGATATAATGCAATGCTCTTCAACTCCTAAGACATCCAAAATAGACATCCAGGATTTTTTTTTTTTTTTTTTGCGTTATGGGGTGAGAAAAAAATTAAAATATAGGCTCAAAGGGGCTAAACAAAGGGTATATGTATGGAAATGATAGGTTGTTTGGCTTATCTGGCTAAAATGAAATGAATGCAATTATCATCTTCATGAATGCACATGCATAAAATGTGGCTTCAAATAAGATTCAAGTCAAGTTCTAGATCAAGTAAAGAGATAGGGGATACACACTGAAAAAAAAATGCATCAGGCTCGAAATCTCACTAGGTCTATATGATTACTAGCCTAAATTCACCTAAGTCAAATTCATTGCCACTTAGTCTATTATCTCAAAACATGATCAATCACTTTTCAAATCAAGGATACATCATACTAAAGTTACTTAAAACTTGCAATTTTCACATTCAAAACAGTTGATCCCTCCCCCACACTTAAACAATGCATTGTCCTCAATGCAAAACAGTCATAGCAAAGCACAAAGACAAGTAATATGCAGCACTACTCAACTTAATAATATGAAAATGCAAAATAAAAGAGTGAAGGAAGGAATACAACCGGGGTCTACGTGGTGTCTCGTAGTGCGGTAACCTCCACTGCTTGAGTGGAGAATCCATCATAGAACGGCTTCAAGCGGTGTCCATTGACGCTGAAGCATTTTCCATCGGCTCCCTTTTGATCTTCACAGCGCCATATGGAAAAATATCAATGACAATGAAGGGCCCCTCCCATTTAGAGCGGAGCTTTCCAGGCATGAGTTTTAATCTTGAGACGTAGAGTAGAACTTTTTGGCCCACTTGGAATTCTCTCTTCATAATGAGTTTGTCATGGGCTGCTTTAGTTCTTTCCTTATAAATCCTCGCATTCTCATCAGCTTCCCTTCTTAACTCTTCAAGCTCTTGCAATTGCAACTTTCTTTCAGCACCGACACTAGCAAAATCGAGGTTGCACCTTTTTATTGCCCAATACGCCTTGTGCTCCACCTCTACTGGCAAATGACATGCTTTGCCATAGACAATCCTGTATGGAGACATGCCAATGAGACTTTTATATGCTGTGCGATACGCCCAAAGTGCATCATCGAGCCTTTTACTCCAGTCCTTCCGGTTGGGTTGCACTGTCTTTTTTAAAATGAGCTTGATTTCTCTATTAGAGAGTTCTGCTTGACCATTCGTCTGAGGATGGTATGGGGTGGCTACCTTGTGCATCACACCATACTTGCTAAGCAAGTTCAGCAAACTCCGATTGCAAAAATGAGTTCCTTGATCACTAATGATAGCTCTGGGAATGCCAAACCTGTAAAGAATGTGAGACCGAACAAAGGAAACCACTACAGAAGAGTCATTAGTACGAGTGGGGATAGCCTCAACCCACTTGGACACATAATCCACAGCCAGCAAGATATACAGATAACCAAATGAAGTGGGAAAAAGTCTCATGAAATCAAGTCCCCAAAAATCAAAGACTTCACAGAATAATAAGGGTTGTTGGGGCATCTCATGTTTCCTAGAAATAGTACCCAAAAATTGACACCTGGAACACTTCTTACAAAATTCATGGGCATCACGAAATAGACTAGGCCAAAACAATCCACTTTCCAAAACTTTCCTAGCAGTACGCTTAGCACTAAAATGTCCCCCACATGCAAGAGTATGGCAAAAAGTTAAGACAGACTCAAATTCATCATCAGGAATGCATCGCCTAATAATTTGATCACTACAAATGTGCCACAAGTAAGGATCATCCCATATATAGAATTTAACGTCTTTCTTAAACTTATTCAATTGATGTGTATTCATGTCAGCTGGCAAAACAGACGCAACAAGATAATTTGCAATATTAGCATACTAAGGGATAGAAACAACAACCTCACAGAGCCTTTGATCGGGAAAATCATCTAAGGATAAAGATGTTACCGGAGGTGATTCAATCCTACTCAAGTGATCAGCTACCATATTCTCTACACCACTCTTATCACGAATCTCCACATCAAACTCTTGTATCAACATCACCCACCTAATGAGACGGGGTTTGGTTTCTGGTTTCTTGAACAAGTATTTGATAGCTGAGTGATCTGTAAAGACAGTCACCTTGGTGTGAAGGATGTAAGATCGAAACTTCTCTAACCCAAAGACGATTGCAAATAGCTCTTTCTCTGTGGTAGTGTAGTTAGCCTGAGCAGCATCTAGTGTTCAAGAGGCATAGGCTATGATATGTTGTCTCTTCTCTACTCTCTGGGCAAGAACAACACCTAATGCATAATCTGAAGCATCACACAAGAGCTCAAATGGAAGGCTCCAATTAGGTGGCTGAATGATGGAGGGTGTGGTGAGTTTCTTCTTTAACTCATCCCATGCATACCTGCAAGAATCATCAAAAACAAAACCCACATCTTTTTGCAACAAACGAGATAATGGCAGTGCTATCTTACTAAAATCCTAGATGAACCTTCTATAAAATCCAGCATGCCCAAGAAAAGAACGTACATCTTTCACACAAGAAGGGTATGGAAGAGATGAGATAATATCAACTTTAGCTTTATCAACCTCAATACCATCATGTGAAACTACATGACCCAAAACAATTCCTTTCTTAACCATGAAATGACATTTTTCAAAATTCAACACAAGATTATATTGAATGCATCTTTCCAAAACATTGTCCAAACTAGCTAAGTATGCATCAAAAGAATCACCGTAAACAGTGAAATCGTCCATGAAAACTTTCATGTAATGCTCAAGAAAATCAGAGAATATGGAAACCATACAATGTTGAAAAGTGCCTGGTGCATTACATAAGACAAATGGCATTCGTCTATATGCAAAGGTTCCAAATGGACATGTGAATGTGGTTTTCTCCTGATCCTCAGGGGCAATAGAAATCTGAAAATATCCAGAAAAACCATCCAAAAAATAGTAATGTGATCTACCAGCCAGTCTTTCTAACATCTGATCTATAAAAGGAAGGGGGTAGTGATCCTTTCTAGTCACAGAATTCAATTTTCTATAGTCAATACATACTCTCCAACTATTCTGGACTCTAATCGGAACTAGCTCACCTTCGTCATTACGCACAACTGTAATACCAGTTTTCTTAGGTACTACCTGAACTGGACTTACCCACTGGCTATCAGAAATAAGGTAGATTATACCTGCAGAAAGAAGTTTAGAGACCTCTTTCTTTACCACATCAAGAATCAATGGATTGAGTCGCCTCTGTGGCTGTCGCACAGCTTTGGCACCATCTTCTAGCAGGATCCGATGCATACACACATTTGGGTTGATTCCAGGGATATCAGCAAGAGTCCATCCAATAGCTTTCATTCGTCCCCTAAATACCTCTAAGAGGCGGGTTTCCTCATCAGCAGTTATGTCACTAGCTATAATCACAGGAAGTGTCTCGTTCTTTCCCAAATAGACATATTTCAATGAGTCAGGAAGTGGCTTTAACTCCAAAAATGGAGCTTGCTCAATTGAAGTTATAAGCGGCTTCAAATCTATATCAGTCAAACTAGAAACCTGCACAACTGATTCATAAACAGAAGAGCAAACTTTCCTATCTTGGGGAGTATTAGTAGAAACTGCAAGTGCAGTAGAGTCAAGCAACACATCACAATCATCAGCAATAGTGCCGTCAGTAGCACTCATGTCAGAGAAAGAATCATAATCAGAAATCTCACTATTAGAAACATGATCAATGTCAATCAATAATTCAGAGTCAGGTGGTGAAGATAAATCAATTCTATTCATGGCATCTATCACACTAAGTAACTGAGAAAGTCCATCAGAATCAATAGAGGTAGTAGATGTGTGATCACTAGAATTGCGACTGCTACAATTAGGCATAGAAGGATCATGTCCAGAATGTCTCATAATCTCAATAGCATCAGTGAAAATATCAATATCAGCACTATCAAGATTAGCACACGTGTCACAACTACCAATTTCAGCACATGAACAAGAGATAGTATCATCTAAACAGGTAATATCACCGAATCTATTAAGCATGCTATTTCTAAGATCTATAACAGAATCATCCATAATGGCATCAATAGCATTAACATCTATCTCAGCACAATCATCAAGGGGATGTCTCATGGATTCAAGCACATTAAATCTAATAGTTTCACTAGCAAATTCCAGAGTAAGGCACCAGCATGCACATCTATCATAGCTCTAGCAGTTTTAAGGAAAGGCCTACCTAGAATCAAAGATGAATGTCCTTTCTGCCTAAACCTACCATTATCCATATCAAGAACATAAAATTCTGCAGGGAATATGAAATCTTTTACCTTGACCAAAATGTCCTCCAAGACGCCTTCTGGGACTGTGCAACGTTTATCAGCAAAGGATGCAATGAGATTTGTGGGTTTGAGCTCTACACCCTTAAGTTGATTGAAGACTAATTTTGGCATAACGTTGATAGCTGCTCTTAAGTCTGCTAAGGCATCTGAGAAGTCAATGTCACCAATAGTACACGGGATGAGAAAGCTACCAGGATCCTTGCACTTTACTGGCATTGGCATTTGATAAAGAGAGGAGACCACTGCTCCTAAGTCAACCTTGCCTTCATGCTTAAATTTTCTCTTTGTAGTACATAACTTCTTCAAAAATTTTGCATATTTAGGCACTTGTATGACTAAGTCAACTAGTGGAACATTGATCACCACTTTCTTGAAGATATCATAGACTTCATTAAACATCTCAGCTTCTTTCTTTCTCCTTTCAGCCTTAGCTACTGCAGTAGGAAATGGCAGGGTCGGTTTGATCACTTGCTTTCCTTCCTCACCCTTTTCTTGTTCTTCATAAGGTGCCACTTGTATTTTTGATAAAGTGGACTGATCCTGTGATGTGGAAGTGGAAGTAGAAGGAGAGTCATCAACAACTTCCTTGTCATTTGAAGTATTGGTGGTAACATGATCTGCAGAAGGGATTATCTTTCCACGTCGAAGAGATATAGCATTAACTCCACCAATATTAGGATGTTGCTGAGGTTCAACATTCGGATTGGTTACCACTTGAGATGGAAGCTTTCCTGAACCTTGACTCTGTACATTACTGAGTGCATTAGAAAATTGACCCATTTGAGTTTTAAAAGCTTGAAATTCCTGTATCTGTTGCTGTTGCTGCATCAGGATTTTCATCATAGCGTCCATCTTGCTTTCTAACCTTGAATCTTCATCTTGGACTGGCATTGATTGTCTAACTTGTTGAAACATCTTGCTACTAGAATTCCCACTTTGATTGAATTGTGCTTGCTGGGCTTGGCCATTTCCATATCGAAGATTTGGATGATCACGCCATCCAGGATTATATGTATTGGAGTAAGGATCATATTTTTGGCCACCTTGAGTCATAGGTTTAGAAAGGTATATTGTATTACAAGATTCAACTCCATCATTCATGTAGGGGCAAGAGTCAGTACCATGAGTAGCTAGAGAGCAAATAGAGCAGAATGGCCCTACTAAAGTAGAAGAGTTAGCCTGTGGGGTAACAGAAGTAGAGGACCCCATAGGAGTGGCCATATTAGAAGAATTTTGCATCTGAGACATAACCATTTTTTCCATAGCAGATGCAAGTCTATCAATTTTGCTCTCTAAGCGAGATTCAGAATTAGAAGAAATTCGTCCCACTTCATTAACTTTGACCTGTTGTCTAGTACCAAATTGTTGGCTATTTTTAGCTTTCCTTTCAATAAATTCCCAAGCATGATCCACAGTCAAGTGTAGAAGTGCACCACCAGCAGCTGAGTCTAATAAATCTCTCTCTAAAGGTAAGAGACCTTCATGGAAGTATTGGATCAGTAATGTATCCGGAATCTGATGGTGGGGACAACTAGAACATAGCATTTTAAAACGCTCTAGATATTCATATAAGGATTCTCCAACCACTTGTCGACATCCACATATGTCCTTCCTGATAGATGAAGTGCAAGAAGCTGGGAAATACTTTTCCAAGAACAGTTTCTTCAATTGGTTCCATGAAGTAATGAATCCAGGAGGTAATCGAAGCAACCAATTTTTAGCAGATCCTTCTAAAGAGAATGGGAAGGCACGCATCTTAATCTGATCTTCAGTCACACCAACAGGTTTCATAGCAGTGCAAACCATGTGAAACATCTTCAAGTGATTGTACGCTTCCTCACCTGAAAGGCCATTAAATTTTGGAAGTAAGTGAATCAATCCAGATTTCAATTCAAAATTTGCATTAATATCACGATAATTGATACACCAATTTTGAAAATGCAAATCAGGTGAAACCAATTCTCTAATAGTCATTGCAGGATCAACGATATTAGCATTTGCATTTGCATTAACATTAACATTCCCATTAGCATTAACAACAATATTATTAGCATCCATATTGACCTTAGAATCAGAAGAATCAACAATGGGCTCAACAGAGGAACTATTGCCTACAAAAGTACTAGCTCTAGTCCTTCTTCGTTGGTGAAGTGTCATCTCAATCTCAGGATCAAATTCAAACAATTTTTCAGAAGAGGATTGGGTCATGCAATAAACAACTACCTAAGAATTTGCCTAAAAACTCAAACCTAAAGCCTAACCGCTGCTCCCCGACAACGGCGCCAAAATTGATGCGTCCTTCTGTCGCTAAAGCAATCAATTAAACTAGGTCCTAATTAATTATGCAGTTTAGGGTCAACCTAGGTCATTCTCCCAAGGAGCAAGCTATGGGTTTTCTTTAGGATTGATTTTTAAGTAACAAAAGATGCAATAGAATGGACCTAAACTAAAGTGCAAGATTCTACTACCTAAATGCAAATGACTCTAAAATCTATATGAGAATGAAACTAACCTAAATGAATTGGAATGCAATCTTTGGGGTTTTTTTTTTTTGTGAAAAATGAATTAAAATGCTAAGCAAAGAAAATAATAAAAAATAAGACAATCAACAGGGATGTAGTTCAATTATGATAATGAAGGGGACAACTCAGGATTCACATGGATTTAGCTTTCTTAGCCATTCAATTTATTAGACCAAAGGGAGATTCATGAAAAATTGGAATTAATATATTTAATCACCTAATCAAGATATGGGAAACCCTCATGCTCAATAATACCTAATCCACTAGAAAACTCATAATGGAAAAAATGGTGGTTAATTAAATCCATTAAAAACCAATCATAATTGCTTACGATATTTTGGAAATTATGTTCACAATTACCTAATTAAACAATTCGACAATTAATCACCTAATTAAACAATCAAGAGATTAAACCCAAATTGACAATTAAATTAATAATGAAAACTCGATTAATAATCTAATTGACAATCAAAAGTTTGCAAACAAAAATCCCAATAATCATTTAAGAACAAAGTAAATCAAAAATATCAATTTAATCCAAATAAAAAATAAGTCTACAATCTAAAACTAGATTGTTCTCAATTAATACAACCCAAAATCTTTTAAAACTAAATAATCTTAAGTCTTGAATCAAAGAGATAAAAGAAAGACACTCCCTTATAATCTTCAAGTGTAAGCTCCTAGACTCTAGCTTTCTCCATGTTTCTCCCAAGTTACCTCCCTAAATGATTTAAACTGCCATAGAATTCTCCTCTTCAATCTCCTTATATATCACCATGGCTGGAAGTAATAGTCAAAAGGGAAGAAAAGGACGAAAACTAAATTAGGAATCAATCCCTGCACAAATCTGTACGTGGCAGTTGGAAGGTTGGAAGGGAATATATTTATATAATGATGTTTATGGCTGTGAATTGGGGACGAGGGAGAGAGAAATTCATGATGTGATGATCAACTCTGAACAGCGTCCTCAATTTCCTTTCTTTCGTCCCGTGCAACCTGCGTATGTCTCCCGCCCCTCCGCGTCTGTCAGTGCGTTTCGGCCCGCGCCTGATCTCCGTCTTCAGTCCGTCTCCGCGTATATCCGTCTCAGCCTGCTCCCATTCTGCGGTGGCTAGGTATTTTTAAGAAGGGAGGGGAGAGTTTTGGATACTAATTTGAGCCTATTAAAATTCCAAAAACACAATAAAATTTCATCATTGGATTCTTTTTGAGTTTCTAAGAAAAGTTCTGCACCGTAGGATCTTTTAATCTGCTTTTCTCTGCCTTGCAAGAATCAAATAAAATCGTGATTTATCATATAATTGAAAATATTTTTCAATCACAATATAAAAATCAAAATAATAATAATTTAAACTCAATAATATCATAATCAATTCAGATTTATATTATTTCCCAAAATCGGCTAATTATCGAAATATTATCTAATAAATCCAATTTAGCCTAAAATAATCCCCAAAATAAATGAATAAGGTGAGAAAAAATATATTAAAATTGTGCTTTATCAGATACTTTTTAGCCAATAATTTCCTAGCAGTTTTATAATTAACTGCATTATCAGTAACAAGATGGACGGCATTATCCACATCAGCAAACAAAACCATGGCCACGAGCAAGTTGCACAAAGTTTGGGCATCTTTCACATTATCTGATGCATCCACAGATTTGATGAAGACAATTCCTTTAGGACAATAAACCAGGAATTAATCAATTGCCGGTTTCGTTGATCTTGCCAACCACCCGCCATTATCGTGCAACCAGTTTTTGCCGAAAAATTCTGGCACTCATCAACTAACAATTGAACTTCCTTTTTCATATCTTGTAATAATTTTGGTCTGAAGGCATGGTAAGATGGCACTTTATAATCAGGGCCAATAGCTGCAATATCATCTATAATAGGTTGGAAGTATATTGAATTAACAGCATTAATTGGAATGCAACAATCATCCAACCACCAGCCATAGCCATGTCTGCTCTATGCACAGCTTCTTTACCCACAAATGCACTACTTATTCCTAGCTATGCACCCGGGGTTGTCCTTGGGGCAAAGAAGGATCTTGCAGTTGCAACAGATGCCTTTCATTTCAAAACTTCAAATGATCTTGAAGAAGGATTTTGAGTATGTGAAGGAGGAACTTCTTCCAAATTCGGAGCATCTCCTTCCGATGGTGTGACAATAGGTCCATAAGGATCATCTTCTTCAAATGTATCTTGCTTCTTTCCCTTTTTCTCTTCAATTTCTTTCAAATTTTCGTTCAACCGATAGCAAACATCTCCCGGAACCTTTTTACAACTTATGATGTCCCCTTTTATTCCGGCAAGATATTGTTTCATTTTGTATATTCCTTCTCCAGCAAATTCCTTTCCACAATACATGCATTTCAAGTGAGGTTTGCCACCTGGGGTTTTGTTGGGCGCTTGAACACAATGCTCCCATGCTATATCGACCTTTGATCTAACAAATTAGGTGGAGGGAGCAGTAGTAGATAGTTATTCTGCTTGGGATGACATTTTCTAGTTCCTACAAAGTTCAAACATTGCAGCAAAAATTAAAAACCTGTCATAAAAAATTTGTTCTTCAGTGCTTTTATTGAAGATTTTCTAATGATATTAAGCACTTGACACTTTTTCCCACTAGTGTGGGAAAATAATTTGGCAAGCAAAGTGTACTAACTACTAACCATTGAAACTGTACTATTCAAAAGAAACAAAACTCACAACAATGATGAGCCTCATGTACTTTTTAGTTATTACTACATCAATTTTTTTTTTGGTGTGGAAAGATAATTTGATGAAAGGAAATGACCATGAGAGAAGCAAAAGCAAAAAAACAAGAAGATAAACAAGACAATACACCACAAAAGAACGTACATGAGGAAATGACCATGACTTAATTGCACTGAGTCTAACCTATTTGACGTTATTCATTGCTGCAACACTAGTGAGCAGAGCTTCAAAAGCTACTTTGGCCGAATGAGAAGGCAACATGTATTGTGTACTACATGAAAATCATTTTACAACTTAAGGATTTCATAGTAAACCAAATTGACCTATTGGATTACCTTAATTATAACTAGGATTGGTAGAAGAGAGGCCGTGTTCATGCTCCTTTTTGCTTTCACTATTTTATGAACACTTAAGACCCCTTGCATTTATATCTAGGATTTCCCTTGGATAATGTTAATAATTTTTTCGCCAGTCACACCACCTTTTCTTTTTGCCAACGTTGGACAATGTTAATAAGCAATATATGTCACCATCAAGCACTTAATGCTAATTTGTGATAGCTTATTTTTGGGTAATAAGTGCTTATAAATCGTGATTTACGGTATACGAGGTAAGTATGTAAGAGTAGTTTTATCTCGACTTAACCAAAGGCTTGAGTTCGAGTTGGGAACTCAATCTAGATTAATCTAAACCATCGGTATATGTTATTGTGCTTGCTGTCTTTATGTTTTGTTTTGGTCGATGATACTAATGGTCAAGTTCACCGGCATGGAACATTGTTTGGGAGATCCCTTCTTCAAGACTTTCGGGATGATATCATCACTTAGATGAGGCCTTTGGGCAACGTTATATGCCACTTGTATGGACCCTGGACGTCTCTAATGTTGATGAAGAGAATGGAAAAAAATTGAAGGGGACAATAATGGAGAAAAAGAGAGATATATTTCAATGGAGGGTTGTTTTGATGATCATCAATCTATGTATGAAATGTATAAAGGAGTCCAAAATATTGAAATGTGTGAAGAACATTAAGCGGTGTTGAGAATTTAATGTTCTCTTATTATTTATTATACAGAAAGTTGGGGGAAAAAGTAGTTGTCAATTTCTAAAAACAAAACTTGTTTCACAAATTTGCTATTTACTGTTTTATTTTCGCGATTATCTACTATTGTTTCATAGATTTTTTTTTTTTTTTTTGCCAGATGTTTCATAGATTTCAAAAATAAATTAGGAGCACCCACTAAATTGATGAAGGAATCCACGTTACTCCTCATTTATGGTTTTAGTCTTGCTATTACCTAATGTTGGCTAACAAATCCTATGAAAAAAAACAAAACAAAAACAAAAACAAAAACAAAAGCTCCTACAACGCTAAAACATTGAAATATAATTAATTGAGTATCTGATATATTCAATTAAAATATAAATTTATAATTATATAGCAAATATATATTCTATCAAATTTTCTTTTTATTAAATATTTATTTTTTTAAGTCATACTATTTTATTTAATTATAAATTTAAATTATTGTTAATTAATTCAGGTATATTATAGACTGGCAATCTGAATACACCAAAGAGAATAAAATAACACTATAAATTTAAGGAATAGATTGCAACTATCAAAATTTTTAATCCATGATTAAATTGTATATTTCTACAGAACGGAGGATTGTTTTTTTGGGTTTTAGGCCAAAATTCAAACATTCAAAATGATGCTGATATTAGTATAATTAAGTCAATAACCAATTTTCCAAAATAAAAATATAATTACAAAACAAAAAAGTACCGCACATATTGGTCTGGGTGGAAATGGTTTTAGTAGTCTATATGCGTGATTTCACATTTGAATTCATGTGACCGAAGAAAATATCCCTCAGAGAGCTAACCTAAATTAGCCCCATAACGCTCAAATCTAACAAATAAATAGCCATTTAAAAAATGGGTCTTAGCCCCGGATTCCAAAAAAAGGAACAAAAAAGTGATGAACCCTCAAAATCGAATGAACTCTAAACTTTTCAGCAAATAATTTTTTTTTTCAGAACTTTTCCGCAAATAACAATGGCAGGAGCAAAGTAGATACTGATAAAAAAGGAACTAACATATAACTTTCTCTATTTACAGATATAATTAATTTATTAGCGGCCGGAGGAGGCAAATGGTTCTGTTAAACTCAAAGAAGCAATGGAAGTATGGCAGGTAGGAAACTTAGAGGATGATGAAGAACATGCTTGAACTGGCCAGCCACCAAAGTGTCTAGACTTGATTAAATCCAACAAGTTATGAGGCAACTCAGAATCTCCATCCAAGTATTGCACAATATTAGAAATAGTAGGCCTAGCTGAAGAAATAGGATGTGAACAAAGCAACCCAAGTGTGAGCACCAATTCAGCCTCATCCACCACATATTCATCCCCCAATTTGCTATCAACAGCTTCACAAATCTCTCCTTTTTCCCAGCACTCCGTAACCCATTCTATCAGCAACACTTTCTCTGGCGAAGTCTGAGTTTCGATCGGCCTTCTTCCACAAGCAATCTCCAGCAGAAACACCCCAAATGAATATATATCAGTACATGTGCTTGATTTTCCACTCTGCACAATTTCCGGGTCTATGTAGCCAGGAGTTCCTGCCATTCGAATATGTATTACAAAGAGTCCCACATTGATTAGCAAGAGAAGAAATTAAAGGTATATAATGTTAAGGGAAATCCTATCAAATTGGCTTAAACTATGTTGATAGAAAAATGACTACCTGCTACATAAGATGTTTGAGGATCATTTCCATGGTCCCATACCTTGGCAAGGCCAAAATCTCCGAGTCTTGCATTCATGTCATTATCAATCAGTATATTAGCTGGTTTGATATCTCTGTGGATAACAACTTGAACCCATTGTTGGTGAAGATATAAAAGTGCAGATGCAACATCTTTGATGATCTTGAATCTTTGTTTCCAGCTGAGAATTTTGTTGTTGGGAAGACGGTAAAGGAACTTGTCTAGGCTTCCATTAGGCATAAAGTCATAAACCAACAAGAGTTCATTTTTTCTTCTGCAATAGCCAAGAAGTCTTACCAAATTTCGATGCCGGAGACGCCCTATGGTCGCGATTTCTGCAACAAATTCTCTCATTCCTTGTCTTGATCCATGAGAGATCCTCTTCACTGCAATTTGAACATTGGAAAATGGTAGGATTCCTTTGTATACTCTGCCAAAAGCCCCTCTTCCTAAAAGCTGTCCCTCTGTAAACCCTTTTGTTGCAACGAACAAGTCCTTGTAAGTGAACCTATGAGGCCCATACAATACTTGCCAATCTTCAAGAACTTGAATGAATTTTCTCCTCCTTCCAATCAAAATCACACCATAAACCAAGATTAAAAGGATAACCACACACACTAATGATAATACAACTATCAATATTTTCTTATATCCTTTTCCTCCTCCAACCCTTTTATTCGGATCTACAATTCCAGGAATGTTAGGAAGGCGAGAAAGATTAATCTGCTCAGCTTGACCATTCATCTTGAAACTCCAACCCAATATGTAATGAGACGCATTGAACCCACTAGCGGACGAGAATCCAACATACATATACTCAAAGAAATAAGAAGAAAGATCTCTTTTCAGTGTGAGAAGAGGGATTTCAGGTTTAGGTATGTTTATTGGATGAATTGTGACACTAAGTTTCTGATCTGTACTATTGTATTCAACCCAAACCTGCATGGGTTCTCCACTTGAAAGACCAAGCTTTACAAAACGACCACGATCAGTATAGTAACCTGCAGAAGATTCTTTTACAGATTCCAATCCATTGATATCAATCCCAAGATGGTTGTCATCAATATCATGAAACTGAAAATCCAGGTCAGTGTCAAGTTCTATTGCCACAATATGATTGGAGCTTTTACCGTTGGAGGTGGCGTTAAATAGGCCAAGATATTGGTTTGGCTGAGCTTCAGGAATAAATCTGGTAGGCGAGAAAGCAAAGGCCAGTCCATGGCCATGAAATTTAGAATCGGTGGCTATTACTACAAAGGTGAAAGTGGTAGAGAAAGAGGAGACATAAGAAGAAGAAGTACTAGTAGTATTGGAATTCTTGAATTGAAGAGGAAGATTGTAAAAGACTTGCCATGCTTCACTTAGACCACTATCGGCATATATTACTTGTCGGGACATGTTGGAATTTGTGAGCACTTGATCACTGCCTCGTCCTAACTTGAAGTATTCACCATCAAACTTGAATCCGACATCATCAGTACTCATGTTCTTGTCGGAGTATGCTGTGTTGAGGAATAAACACAGCATGAAAATGGTGAGGGACATGGTCGGTTTCCTTAAATTTTCTGGTTGCAAACAGAGTGCTGGATCCTATATTTATTTTCAACTAATTTTTTTTTTGGACAATTTTATTTTCAACTAATTAATAACAAAAACTTTCATAAGAAACAAAGAAGAAAAATGATTGATATTCCAATTCTTGGTGGGATATACGTGGGGTTTAATTGTGGCTGTGGCTAGTATGATGACTTCAATCGGTAGGCTCTTTCTTCTTCAATATCAGTGTTTTCTAAATATTAATCCGTATTTGTCTGACTAATTCAATTCTTTTTTTCTTTTTAATCGAAAATGACTAATTCAATTGATTAATTTAATTAAGGATCATATATAGCAGACGCCACAGGAAGTTTCATATTTCAACGTCTTTTTAAGGTCAAAGATTAAGAATATTTTTTCAAAAAGAAAAAAAAAAAAATAAAGACAGAGAGAGTAGACCAAATAAGTGGTTACCATTGGGTCTTCTTTGATTTTTATAACAGTATTAAATGTAATGTTTTTTTATTGGGTAGGCATTCACGATAAAATGTGAATGAAAATTAATAAAGACATTTTCATTATATATATATATATATATTGAGTGGAACAATCTTATTCTGAAGGAAAAAAAAGTGTTTTAAGTCTTAATTAGTGACGGAGCCAGCACGTCAGTATAAAGGGGCCAAATCTTAAATGTTAGTTTTGGCTTTTTATTTTTAATATTCATCAATAATATTTTTTTCCAAAAAATAATGTGATTAAAAATTATTTGATAAAATATTGTGTAAGACGATACAAGAATTTTTAAAAATGAAAAATTAATTATTTTTTATAGTAATTATTGATTTATTTAGTTAATCATTAAATTAATTTAAATTTGTCCGTAGTGTCCGCGAGAACTGTTCCAAGTCATTTTGTGAAAAGGAGATTTTGTTCGTTTTAAAGAATGAAAAACCATTTTTCAAAGCTATTGTATTACGAAAGCATGTACCTTATCCTTATTGGCTACAGGTGGTTAAAATTTCAATGCATTTCCAGCGCAAATCAGGATACATTTAGTAAATCAATAAAGTTTCATATTTGAATCTCTTCAATTATAGAACGTATGTGAAGGACTTTATGCGCTTATTAGGAATAATGAACACCTAAATTTGGACGGAATGAGTTTAATTTAAACGATCTAGATTTGATTTTTGTTTTCAATTTTTATTTTTTAAAGAATAATTTATTTTAGTTTGTTAAGAATTTAAAATAAATGTTATCACTTTTCTATAATTTTTTTTCAAAAAAAAAAACAAATTTTTAAATTTAAAAATCACCCATTAAAATTTTTAAATTTGGACCATTAAAATTGTATCTAGCCAATACAGATAATGAGCACTGAAGCCGGTTTCTCTAAATATATACATATACATAAATCAGGATAAAACACAACTTACCAATTTAATAGCTCCTCTCCACCATATTTAAGAGAGCAAAAAAGATGACTTCTTTTACAAAATTAAATCAACCTCAATAACAACCCTTTTTAGCTAAAGGAAAAATAGCATCAATATGGTACAGAAAAGAAAGCATGTCTCAATTTACCAGCAATTTATCACATATATAGAACACAAAACTTACCAAATTTGGCAGCCCTCCCCCAGCAGCATATTCAAGAGTAAAAATCAAAGCCACTTCTTTTTCAAAATTAAATCAACCCCAAGGTTTAAAGGGGAATATATATATATATATATATTCTTAATTTGCAAACTGAAACTTTTTTCTTAATAAAAATCTATATTACATTAAAAATAAACTGAAAAAGCGAAATACAACAAAGTAAAGCCACAAGGTTAATTACCTATATTGTCCTTTAAGAGACCCAAAAAAATTGAAAATCCTTTTGTACGTCAGCAGCAGCAGTAGACTATCATGCATCATCAAGAACAATATTTGATCCAAAGACTATATTGTCCTTTAAGAGACCCACAAAAATTGAAAATCCTTTTGTACGTCAGCAGCAGCAGTAGACTATCATGCATCATCAAGAACAATATTTGATCCAAAGACTATATTATCCTTTAAGAGACCCGCAAAAATTGAAAATCCTTTTGTACGTCAGCAGCAGCAGTAGACTATCATGCATCATCAAGAACAATATTTGATCCAAAGACTTTGGATCAAGTTGACCAATAAAAGAGTAACAAATAAACTTCTGTATTAATTTTACTTACTTTCATCATGTTAGGAAAATATGAGCATTAATGGTGATTTGAGACCGATTTGGTTTCTGTCAGGCTGGAATTGAATTTTGAAAGCTGTACACGCCCACGAACATGTTACAAGTTTTGGATTATGTTTGACCGTCCAAGAGACGGTTAGTTTTCACAGTAACAAAACATTATTCCATCATATAGTGCCGGTTATATGGATCACACGGTTTATAACTTTTTTTTTGTTTTTCTATTTTTTTTATCAGGTATAGATATCTTCTTATTGGAGGCAATCATTTTTATTCGATGCATTATCAGACACTAAATATAAGCACATCTCATAATGAAGATTTGAACCTTAGTTTGCTTGTTTTAAGAGATTAACCTTTTCAACTAGATCATGTAACACCCCAAATTTTATATTCACCAAATATATTGTAATTATTTGGGAAATTCAATAAAATGGTGAATATTCATGAATTTAGAATTTATGAATTATAGAAATGTTCATATTCATGAGAAAATGAGCAAAATAATTATGGAATTAATTTGGGTAATTTCAAAAGCCCAATATTAAGGTCCAAAAATGGAGAAATAATAGAAAAAAATAATTGGTCCAAAAATATATGGGAATTGGCCAAATTAATTCAAGGAAAGAAATTAGATTACAAAGGTAATGACAAAATCATAATTTTGCTAATTTAGCACAAGATTAATTATTTTTCAATTAATTGAATTAAATTTCAATTAATTTACAAAAATAAAGGAGAATATATATATTTGGAATATTCTTGGTTAAATAAATCAAGATTTGTGAAATTGGAAGGACTTATGCATAATTCAATTAAGGAATTATGGAAAATGTTGGAACAATTTGTATATCTCTTTTTCCTTATAAATTTCTCCTAGCTTAAGGAAATGGGAGGGAAAAATAGTGGTTGGGATTAAGATATGCCAACTGTCACTAATCAAAGTCAAGAAGAATAGACAATGATTATTGTATATGAGCACATATGTAAATACCTTAAGATATTATATTCATGGAACAAGAAGGCTTAAGACAATTGAAAGAAGCCCAACTAGGTGCTAAAGGACCCAAAATGGTGCCATGCATGGGCTAACCAAAGGGGAAGAAATTAGTTCAAATGTAAATGGACCTTAAGACAAATCGGATGAAGATAAGGCTTAGCTACAAAGTGATGTCATAAAAAAATTTCCTACCATTTATTAAATAAGAGAAAAAGGTGCAAGATTTTATGAAGCCTTGTCCTCTTTCTCTTGCCTCCATTTTTGTCGTTTGCAACAAGAAAGATGAGAGAGAGAGAGAGAGAGAGAGAGAGCTTAAGAAAATCCTAAGCTTAGAGAGGAGGAAGA
The DNA here is from genome assembly GCA_963855925.1 of Inga laurina. Classification (NCBI taxonomy): domain Eukaryota; kingdom Viridiplantae; phylum Streptophyta; class Magnoliopsida; order Fabales; family Fabaceae; genus Inga; species Inga laurina. The sequence goes on along the minus strand of OY979709.1, from coordinate 45,274,828 downwards.
AGAGAAAACTTAAGATAAGATATGATTTCTTAAGGTTTTCTTGTAATCTTACATAGGATCTTCTCTAAACCTTTTTCCTTCATGGAATCTATGGTTTAGCAGCAAATCTTGAGCTCAAGGAGAGAGAGAGGAGGACACCTAGAGAGAGAAAGTTCAAGAACTCAAGAGGTAACTTCATAAATCTCAAATCCATACTAGTATGTGGTGGTTATTGATGTATATCGTTGGATTTGGTGATTTTTGTTGAGTTTGTAAATCTGGAAAGTCCTAACCCTAAGGGGTTATGCTGCCCAAATTTCTTTAAATAATGGATAGTAGGTGTTTAAATGGCTTTATAATGAATTAGAAGTGGAAAGGCATAAGCTTTAGGGGTTAAATCTCAAAACTACAATTTTCCCTTTTCTTTGTACACATTTTGGCCAACACTGTTCTGAGAGGAAGGAGTTGGATTTTCAATGATTTGATGGTTTCATTGGATTCAGGAGGGAAAATTAGGTAGGGTTATAGTTGGTCACTTTTTCAAAAAAACCCAAAAAAGCATAATTAGAAAAACGCCCCTCAAAACCCTAAAAGTAGGGTTGTCAAGAGTAATTTCGTAATTTGACAATGAATTTGGTAATTTTGAGCCTTAAAATGGATTCTTTGGGAGAAAATATATCAGGATAGCCCCATTCAAAGTTTTGGGAAAAGTACAGTTGGTTGGGTATGGCAGGGCCAGGCCGAGGTCCCAGGGGCATTTTGGTAAATTCTCATCATAGGCTAATATAACCATAAGAAACACTATGGATGTGTCTAAAATGATACTTGGATAGGTTATGACCTATTTTTTGTACATTTAATATTTTAGGACCAAGTGGAAGCCGAAGGCGAAACGTTTTAAAAGGCACATAAAAGGGGTTGATAGAATTTTGAGGTAGGGACTACTATCTCCTATATGTTATGTGATTAATTGTATGTTATGTGTTACCAAATTTCGTGATATGAATGCATGCTAGAGGCACAGTACCTGGTTGTGGTTCGGTGCCAAGCCAAGGTATATTGAAAATCCTAGCTGTGGTCGGTGACTCGGCTGAGGTACATGTAGGGGTTCTAACTCGGTGTTTGGCCTTGAAACTTGTGTACACATATGAATTGATGTGAACTTTCATTTTATTTGATATGGTGCATTGCATATTTAATTCTTATATTTTATATGTCGATAGTATGTTTCTATTGGGATTCTTCGGGATCTCACCCCTTTTTCTAAACAAACATCTCAGCAAGTGCCAGTGGATCAAAAGGCAAAAACATAGACACAGGGAAGTGATTGGAATGTGTCTCAAGGAAAAGTCAAAGTTTGTGGTTATAGTTAGTTTATGTTTAGAATACTTTTGGGATATCCTGTAAATATTGGAAATACTATCGCATTCTGTATTTTGACTAGGAATTGTAAACAACTACTTTTATCAGTATATAGGTACTTTTCTGTATGCCTGTGGAACTTGGTCTCTATTACTCTGCAAATATCGAAATGGAAACGGGTGTTGATAAATCCAACACTCACCCCTCATAAGAGAACTTTATGTGTAAGCTATTTTTACTGTTAGGAAAGAGTTTTTCACTTTTTCTAGCCCATTTTTATTAGCAACTAGAACAAGGGCAATATTTAACTAAAAATATGGCAAAAGGAAGAGTCGATTCTACTACTACAAGATATAGATTTTACTATCCCAAAGGACGACCGTTTTCCTAAAAAGGAAGTAAAAAATAAAAACTGTGGTATTTTTATAATTTTGGGCAAAAATTTTGACATATTGGGTAGCTTTAGGCATCCCAATTTAAATTGGGACGCTTAAAATGGTATTTTAGGAGTCCTAAATTTGAATTGGGATGTCTAAAGTACCATTTTAGGCGTCCCTTTAACATTTGGGACGCCTAAAGGCTGCCCAATGCATGTCAGTGTTCATGCCTTCCCACGCCAAGCCATTAAACCTGCTAGCTTACTCTCTTCATCACTCTCATTCTCTTCTCACATCTCTATCGTCACTCTCCTCTAATTCTCAGCCAGCTTCCGCAGCCTCCTTCCATTCCATCAGTCTCATTTCATTCTTGGCTAGCTCTGTGACCTCCTTCCATTCTCATACCTCCGTCACTCTCTAACACACATCGTCGCTTCTCTCTCCCTCTCACCATTGTCTTCCTCCCTCTCACCACCGTGGATCGTCTCTCCTCAGTGGCTCACCAACATCGAGCTAGCTCCTCCCTTTCTCCCTCTCCCTCTACATCATCAGTCCTCCCTCCCATTTTTTTTTAAATACAATGCTTTGTATTTTAAATTATGTAGCTTTAAATGTATCCAACAAGAAACACAGGAATAGGTCTCTCAGCTAAGTGATTCAAATTCCTCTTACTACAAACATCATAATAAACCTAATCTAAGTGATTTTTATCTATTTTGCTTAACAAGTTATTCAATTCAGATTGTTCCATGTATTTTTATTATTAGATATTATAGTCATTTTCTTTCTCCATTCAGCCGCGACCATCCACGTATTTAAGAAAAAATCAAACTAAGAGAAATAAGTTGAAATCAGATGAGACAAACTAGTCATATTTGCAAGCTGCCAAATTGTCTAATATGTAGGTTCAAGACATCTTTTTTCTACTTTTAATTTCCAAAAAAATTAAATAAAAAATCTGATCTTCATGGCATAATAATAGTAGTAAGTATTCATCGTCTTCCCTGTAAACATTCTAACATCATCTAGTTTTTTTTCCTAGTTAAGCAATGCAATATAGCATAAGTAGAGTTGGCATACCTAAAAAACGTGTCAATGTTGGATTTGAGCTCGGGACCCTTTCCAAGTATATCGGATGGTGTTGTCACTACATTGACCAATTAAAATCCTACTTATTTAAATAATAAAGAAAAAAAAGACATAAAATAACAAAAATACAAGAATTCCCAAAATTTTTTTCCTAAAATCACTCAATGCTTATGAAGTGCTCAAGGATTATTCTAGGGTTTAGTTTTTGTGAAATGATTTAATTATTCTCAATAAATTTAATTGTCACCATCGTAGTTTTTTCTATCACTTGATAAATTAAAGTTGTTATTTGTTACATTATTATTGTTTCATTTTTTTCCTTTTAATTTCAAATGAAAGGCATGTATATAATTTGGCTTCAAAATTTAATGAACAAAGTTTCATTCCTTTAATGAAATTGTTGGATTAAATTGTTGATATTGTCATAAATTAGCTCAGTTAGTTAGTTTTGTTTAAATTAAGTTAAAATTATTTGTTATTAAAATTTTGAGATGTCTCACTTTTAAGGGGAAAATGTTGCCAAAATTTTTTTAAAAAAAGTAAAACGCAATCCCTTCGTTGACAATTGTTCTAAACTTGAGTTTTGTTGGAAATGGCTTAGGTGGTAATAAACTGGATCATAGTTGAATGAATGCTTTGAGAACTAGTGAAGAATATGAGAATGGGGTGAAAGAGTTTATTGAATTTGCTAGAAGGAATGCTCCTACAAAAAATGAGATGTATTTTTATCCTTGTGTTAATTTTTAAATAAGAGTCTACTGGATGTTAATGACATAAGGGATTACCTACTTTGTGATGAATAAATCTCTAATACACAAAGTGGATATGGCATAGTAGGAAGTAACTGATTGTTCGTCACACAAGAAGGAAGCTATGGATGTCATAGATGAAGATAGAATAGAGAAAATCATTCATGATGTTGAGGTAGCATCCTTTGCCCAATCACATGAATATGCCATCCTACGGAGTGATGCAGAGACACTGTTGTACCTTGGGAGTAAGTACACAAGGTTGATAGGAACCTTGTATTTGGTCAACATAAAAGGCAACTTGTGGGTGGACTGATAGTAGTTTCACATTGTTACTTGAATTGTTGAGTGCTATATTTCTAGACGATAATGTACTTCCAAATAGTATGTATGAGGCTAAGAAAATCTTGTCTATGATGGGTATGGAGTATAAAAAGCTACACGCTTGCCCTAATGACTGTGTATTACATAGAAAGGAGTATGAAGGTCTTAGTGAGTGTCCAAAGTGTACAATTTCATGATACAAAGTGAAGAAAGATGGTGGTTGTGGTGATGAGACAACTAAAAGGCAACATTTAAAGATGTTGTGGTATCTTCCAATAATACTGTGGTTTAAATGTTTGTTTGAGTGCAACAAAAGCGAGAAGTTTAGATGTCATTATGATAAGAGAATATCTAATGGAAAATATCTTTGACATCCGGCTGACTCTCCATAATGGAAGAAAATAAGTGAAATGTTCCCACAATTTGGCAGCGAGCCAAGAAACCTTTAGCTTGAGCTTTGTACATATGGAATCAATCTGTATGGAACTCTTACTAACACAAATAGTTTGTGACCTGTTCTCTTTGTAATATACAACTTACCTCCCTGCCTATGTATGAAATGCAAGTATGTGATGCTTTCTATGATGATTTTTGGACCAAAACAGCCAGTAAATGAGATCAATGTCTACTTGGCACCTTTGATTAAGGATTTGAAGAAGTTGTGGAAGGAAGGCGTAGATGTGTTTGATGCATATAAGAAGGAGTCGTTAAAGCTACTTGCAATGATTTTCACCATAATAAACAATTTCCCTACATATGAAAATTTGTCAGGGTATAGTGTGAAGGGGAATAAAGTATATCAGATATATGAAGTAGACACATACTTCCATCAACTTAAGCACGGAAAAAAATTATCTACCTTGGTTACAGGAGGTTTCTTCATCGGTTCCAGTTGTATCATAGGTTAAGAAAGCACTTTAACAGCTTACCGGAGCAGGGAATGGCTTCAAAGGCATTTAAACGGAGAGGAAGTTTATAGTCAAGCGGAACGTATTAGTATCATCTTTGGTAAGAATAAGAGGATTGCAGGGAGAAGAATATATGGAGGAAGAGATCAATTTTCTTTGATCTTCTATACTGGCGTAGTCTTGATGTGAGACACAATATTGATGTGATGCATGTGAAGAAAAATGTTTGTGATAGCCTTGTTAGTATGCTTTTGCGCATACCAGGGAAGACTAAGGATAGAATTAGTGTGATACTGACCTTGTTGACATGGGAATAAGAGAATAGTTACATCCACGACTAAGAGATGATAGTAAGAGGACATACATGGAGCCAGCATCACATACACTATCAAAAGCCGAGAAAAAAAATTTGTGTGGTTGTTTGCATGACATTAAGGTGCCACAAGGATATTCTTCTAATGTGAACATGTGTGTCTCAATGGATGATTTGAAGTTAGTGGAAACAAAGTCCCATGATTATCATGTGTTGATGTAATAACTATTACCAGTAGCTATTATAAGAATTATGAAATATGAGGTGCGAACCACTGTCACAAGATTATGTGTTTTCTTTACTGCTATTTGTAACAAAGACATTAATATTGAAAAGTTGGATGAATTGGAAAATGAGGGTTATATTGTTTTATCTCAACTAGAGGTGTATTTTCCTGCTTCATTTTTTGATATAATGGTGCATTTGATAGTTTATTTGGCAAGGGAAGTAAGGCTCTATGGTCCATTTTACCTAAGGTGGATGTACCCTTTCGAGCGATACATGAAGATCTTAAAAGGGTATTCTAAAAATCATTATCAACTTAAAGCCTCAATAGTTGAAAGATATGTAGTTGAAGAGGCTATGGACTCTTACAAAGTTTATCTATCAGGGGTGAAGGCATAATCTTAGCATGAAGAGGGGAGAAGCAAGGGAACTGAGGACTGGAAGTGAAGAATATACCTAATGAAGAGGTGTTGCAAGTACACTTGTATATCTTGAATAATATAGAAGAAGTTCAATTGTAAATAGATGAACACATAAAGAGTTTAAAGAACATGAATCCAAGGAAGAATGACATGCAAATAGCTATTGAGTAAAACAAGACATTCATAGAGTGGGTCGAGAAAAAGGTTTCGTACGAGACCAATATGTCTAAGACAATCAATTGGTTAGCTTAGAGGCCTTCGTTTCAGGTTATTACTTGAACCAATTATGATATAAATGGGTATTCTTTCTACATAAATGACCAAGATAACAGAAGTACTATGCAAAATAGTGGGGTAATGGCAGAAGCTGAGGCCATGCACTTTTCCAGTTTGAAAGACAAAAACCCCATATTAGCATCCATAGCTTATTATAGAGTTATTGAAGAAATATTGGAGATTATCCTCAATAAGTTCAAAATTGCTTTATTCAAATGTAAGTGGGTTAACAATAATGTTGTTATAATAAATTAACAATTTGGATTTGTCTCAGTTGATCTTCGAAGAGTTGGTTATAGAGATGAGCCCTTCATTCTAGCAAGCTAGGCAAAACAAGTGTTTTATGTCACAGATCTTACAAATAAAAAATATCCATTGTACTTCAAAGTAAAAAATAGAAGTATGGTGATCCATTTAATTGCAATTTATTTTCCTATCTAACATTGATTTTTGTCTTAACAGGAATATGGACAATTCTGATGATTCACAAAGTGGTAGAGAGGATCAAATGGATAGAGGCGATCCTATTGTGAGAATGGTTAGAGGCAACACAAAGATAGGAGGTTTGGTTGCATGTCATCAAGATTAATGAGAGAGGCTTCAATGCCATTATGAATCTAGTTGGTGTTGAGGAAGACTGATTCATGAGCTATTTAGGTTATTTAGCTCGAAGCAAAGTTCACATTGTCTATGATAACTGGAAGTTGGTTCCACCAAAAATGAAAAACAAGATTTGGCAACAAATTTTGGTATATAACTTTCGATATATCTGCATTTGTATCTTTATTCATATTACTTCAAATGTAATTATCTTATGTTTTACCTTGCAGCAAAGATATGATGTCCCAGACAACAAGGCTATAAATAAGTACTAGATGGGGGAGGTTCATCTACGATGGAAAGATTTCAAGAATAAACTCTCACAAAAGTACATTCAAGGGGCAAGGAGGGGTGAGGATCTATGTCAAAGATATACGTATATTTCTATAGAGGACTAGAGGTTGTTTGTGGCTTCATGGCAAGATTCTCAATTTATAGCAAATTTTTTTTCATCATAGTATAGAAATTTTTATTTGAATCTACATGACATCATTTAATAGTTTTCTTTGTTTTCCTTTTATAAGAAGTAAGTGAAACAAATAAAGAAAGGCAAGATGGAAATAAGTATCAGCATTACATATCTTATGGTGGTTATCGGAAGTTTGAATGGAGGATGGTAGAAGAAAGGATGGAGAAAATGAAGGAAGCTGCCAAATCAGATCCAAGAATTAATGTCCAGGCCTCAGCTCCTCCTCTGCGTCACAAAAAATGAAAAGAAAGGAAGCTTAAAGGTGGCAAATACATAAATTTGGTTGTTGCTCCTCCAATCGTATACAGAGGATGGAGGAGATTATGAGGACCCATCTTGGTGTTCCATTCCTTGAGCCTTCCTTTTCCACCACTTCTGTTCCTCCTGTCGCCACTTCAGTTCCCTTTTCATCCACTGCACCAGACACTACACCCCTTCATGACACTACTTTCACCGATCCTATTATCATACCTTCTGTCCCTCCTACTACTTCCACCTTATATGATACCATTCTCACTCCTGATTTTTCTTCTACTACACTTATCTTTGATTCTATTCCTGCTGGTGATCTTCCTAAAGAAGATCCTATTCTTGAGTAACCATCCCATTAATCTCCCGCTCAGTCTCACCATTCTGGTTCTAGTTCGCATATTGAAGAGATTGAGATTCTAGACACTATGACCTCTACTCGTGCTCTAGAATCTAATCTCAAAGCTATTTCTGAATCAGGACCCACTTTCCCATCTTCCCCTACCTTCACACACCTCATTCCCCCATTCATTCCTCCTCTCCTGACCACATATCTTCCCCTATTAATCCTCTTACTGCCATGATTCTTTACACACCACATCCTTCCTCAAATAACCTTGATCTTACTCCTCCACCTGCTCCTTTTAGGGTTAATATCTCACCTTTATCTTAATCTGACATCACTTTCCTTGTCCCACCTTCACTTGCTGATAATGACAAAAAGAGGGAGAAGGGTTCTGGGAATGATTGATATAGCTAGTGTTTGATTTTGATTTGGCTTGTGTCTCTTTTGTATATCTTTTTTATCTAGTTCGTATCTTATTCTTTTAGTATGTTTTGTACTTCATAAGTATGCTCTGTGTATGAAGTTATGATATCTCTTATCTAACTATAATATTCTATGACAAAGAACTAGTTAAGATTCTTCATCTATGTTTAATCACTTTATCAAAGTTTCAAATTCAAAATCTCAAAGTTTTATCATCATCAAAAAGGGGAAGAATGCTAATCCTCATAGTGTTTTGATGATAACTAATGCGCTCCGCAAGTATATGAGTCGTGTCAAGTAATAAAATAATAAGTTGGGTATCGACCTATGAGGAATCAATCAATTAATTTTTAGGTATTAAAATCTCAATTTCTTTTAAGTTAAATGAAACTAGTTATGAGAAAATTCAAAGGAAATTAAATAACGAAAACTATCAATGTTAAACACAATCTAGAGTCACTAATCCCTCACTAGCGCCCCAAATCTTAAATCCATTTAATTAGTTATCTAAAATTTTAATTTTGCTAATCTTGAGTATTAATAGATATAAGTGCTTGTCAGTTCACTCACAACCTTCTCTAAGTATAATTTGTTATGTCTAACCTAATTACTCAAGAGGCGAGATAGCTCCAACACACTCTTTAACAATTATATTGGGCTATTAAGTATATGTCTATCATAATCACAAATTAAATCATAATCTAACCCCATATTACTTAATCTCAAAGCCTAATTAAAATTTCCTTCGTCAAGGTAAATCCTAATACTCAAAGTCACATCTAATGGTGGCCAATCATCGAACGGAAATAATAAAGCAAGATTAAGTAACCAAAATTAACATAAATCATAACTAAATAATCATAGAAAGAAAATCTAATTCACTAGTGAGTTCATAGTTTCTCTATGTCAAAAAAAGAAAATTAGCCACTCATTGCTAAAATAAAATCCATAATGAAATAAAGAAATTCAGATTTAAAGAATAAAGAAAAACAAGAAAGCAAGCAAGACTATCGAAGACTCCCTCAATTCCTTGTTGTTGTCACAGGTGGAAGGAGGCTAAGAAGTTGCCTACTGCTGCTTCTAATTCTCTGTTCTTTTCCTCTTGATCTCCGCTGCTCTCAATCTGTTTGTTCACTCTCTCTTATATATAAGATGGCGTCGCTGGTGTCATCCAATTCCTTATTGAAAACTTTTTTTTCCCTCTTCAGATAATGAGAATCCAAAATCTCTCCACATATCTTTTTGGTCAAATCTCCCTACTTATCACAATATTTGATTTTGTCCTTTCTTCACGTGGGGTCCATGCCTTTATCCTTTGATTGAATTATTACTACCAGCTCTACGCCTCTTATCTCTTTTCTTTCAATACAATACTATATATATATATATATCTATATCTATATATAGTATTCTCCTTTAATTTTTCCTTTCTTCAATATCATCATATTTCTTGCAAAAGAAAAATAGGATATGGATAGATTTTATATCAAGATTTCTTTTTATCCTGAGCTTAATTAAAAGATAGAAAACATATAGAAGATAATTAAATAGGTATAAAATATTAATAAATTTAATCAATTATGTCCTAAAATCTATACCTATTTAATTTAAAATATATATTTATCAAATCCCCCACACTTAAACATTTGCTTGTCCTCGAGCAAAAGAAAGAAAATTTATTATTTGAACAAAAAGAACATTACTTACGAAATTCCTAAACAGAGAGCAACACACCACCAAACTTAGACCATGCTATCAAATTCTATTCAGTTTAATGTCTTATAAGAATCGTCACTAAGCCAATAGCCTTAAACAATTGTAATAATCTCTTAACGTCCCATGATCAAAGGCTCGACAAGTAATAAATGCAACAATAAGATTAGTAAAGGAATATTACGCTACTAAACTCCTTTAGAAAAATCCAAATGCTCCCACTTAACTAAGCTTTTCATTTAATTTACTCAGGATCCTCAGGTAGAAAATTGCTTCATTTATTTTCTTTCTTTTTTTTATCTCTCGCTGTTGTAGATCCCCTTTTGATGCGATCCTGTACATGGGTGATGCAGCACCGGTTACTTGGTTACTCCAACAGATACCTCAAGAGGCTTTTAGCCCAACTCATAACCCTATTTGACTTTACCGTTTGACGCGAGTGCCAATATTGGTGATGAAGTGCCCCCGGTTACTAAGTTAGGTCTAGAGAAGTCATTGGAGTTGTGTTTCTCATTCTTTGCTTTTTTTTTTCTTTTCTTTTATATGTTTTTTTTTCACATGAGTCATGCCCTTAAACAAAATCTTACTTAGCCAGCAAGGGTTATAATCTAATTTCCTAAAGAAATCATATAGCAAAATATTCATAAACTAATAATCTGTTGATCATATGACAGACTATTCCCTATTATCATAGTCCATCTCAAGATTTATACAAAAAAAATCAAGGCTTAATTGAGGCATTCTTTTCTATTTTAATTTTTTTTCAATAGTACTCTATAAGATGGGGAAGGTTCAAAGTTAAGGTCAATCATAAGCAATGCAAAAATTTCAACTTTTACCAAAAAAAAAATTCTTTTCAATTGCATAAGGACAAGCACAAAAAAAATCATATCCCTCCCCCCACTCAAATCAAACATTGTCCTCAATGTTGCAAAAATCAATAAAGAGGGAAAGGAACTAATACTCCTTTGGTTTATGTCTCTGATTCTGACGTGGAGTTCTTCGTCTAGTACCATGCAGGATGTTTTAAATTTTGAGAGAGGAAAGAGTGCACGAGCAAGAATTTGCAGCCACCAAAGGAGCGATCATCTTTAAACCTGAATAAAAATAAGAAAAAAGAAAGAAAGAAAAATAATAAATGAAAACTAAATCATTGGGTTGCCTCCCAACAAGTGCTTATTTTATAATCTTCATCCTGATTATGTCAGAAGGTCATGAAGGTTGAAACAAGCAGTGCCAATGTAATGCAAACAAGGATGCAGAGGTGTTCAAAACTTGCTCACTTTGCCTATAAGCATTCTCCACCATAGTTTTTCAACAATGATAGTTGTTTTAAGGGGCTCTTTAATGGGAAATGAATCCAATTCAACTGGATTGAGGTCATCTATCACAACAACCTTTGCACATTGTTTAAAGTCATTTTGATACTATGTTGTTTTGTCTCTCTTAAACTTGATTGTTCATCACTAAGTCGTAGAATTATCTCTCTCTGTTCAACAACTACCAATGATCTTATAGTAGCCAGGAATGGTTTCTCAACAATTAGTGGAATCTCTTGATCCCCGTCCATGTCAAGAACAATGAAGTCCACAGGATATATAAAAGAGAGCCAACTTTCACTAGCACATCATTAATGATACCATATGGATAAGACAAACTTTGATCAGCTAGTTTGAGTGTAGCAGTTGTAGGATTGGCCACAACTAGCTGAAGTTTCTTAAAAAGAGATAGAGGCATAAGATTTACAGCAGACCTTAAATCACACAATGCACAACCTTCAAATTTGTCAACAACCACGCATGGAATAGTGAAAGAACCAAGATCTTTACACTTTAAATGAACATTAGACTTAATGACACTAGTGATCTCCTTGGTCAGTGCTACAGTTGCAAATTCAGTAAAATGTTTCTTCTTACTTAACATCTCTTTTAGGTACTTAGCATACTTAGGCATTTGCTCCAAAGCTTCTATCAATAGGATGTTAATGTGTAATTGCTTGAAAATATCCAAAAACTTCTTGTATTGCTTATCAAATGCCTTCTTTTGAAATCTCTGAGGAAATGGTAGAGGTGATCTCCATTTAGGAGTCTCAGTAGTTGTCGCATTTTTCTTTACCTTATTCATTTGGGAGTCTCCTTCCTCATCTAATCCTTTAACCTTTTTCATTGACCCTTCATCATTTCCTACAAGAACCTCAGGAGTTTCCTTGCCATAGAAATTGAAGGCTTCGTTGTTGCCTACTGCACTTCAAGTAATTCCTTACCACTTCTAAGGGTAGTAGCTTTACATTATGCTTTTCTATCTCTATGAGGATTAGGCACAGTATTACTTGGCAATTCTCTTTGTTGTAGTACATTCACAGCAGTCACAAGTTGTCCCATTTCCATCTCAAGATTCTTGATGGACAATTCTAATCTTGCAATAGTAGTAGCTTGATCATGAGTACTGTTTAATTGAATACTTGTGAGCTAAGATATCATTACCTCTAGATTAGTTTTGGGCTCTTGAGTAGGAATAGATTCCTTTTCAAATTGATAGAAGCCGGGAGGTGAAACTTGCCTTTTATTAGAAATTGATGCTTCATTAAGAGTTGCACCATTTTTCCAACAAAAGTTAGGATTTTAACGCCACCCAGAATTGTAGTTATTTGAGTATGGATCACCTTGATTATTATCATGGTAATTTCCTGCATGGTTTACTGGCTCTATCTGTTGAGATATAAGGCATTGTCCATTAGCATGGCTATTTCCACAATAATAACAAGGCGGATAAATAGCGTTTACTTCCATGTGTTTATCATTGGATTTGTTTAATTGAGCTTCTAGGTGGTCAAACCTCATGTTGATAGTATGTAATATTGCCATTAACTGTGAAGAAAGGTCCTTAGTAACTTTCTTCACTGACCTTCATTCATTTTTGTTCTCTATAAAGTCAGCTAATAAGTCATTTAAACATTTTCAGACATGATTTACTAGTTGCTTTGTAATTCCCCCATTAGTGATGGCGTTCAATTCAGATTTAGATTCAAGAGTTAAACGAGTACATAAGATTTGATGCAATACCCATTTTTCTAGATTATGACTTGGACTCTGCATGACAAGCAACTTAAATCTCTCCTAAGCTTCATACAAATGTTCACCAAGCTGTTGACAAAAGTTAGTCAGAGCAGCTCTTGCATCTACCATTTTGTTGTGTGAAAAGAATCTTGATCTAAACTTTTTCTCCAAGGTCTCCCAAGAGGTTATGCTACCCTCTTCTAAACCATTGAGCCATTCTTTGGCTTTTCCTTATAGAGAGTATGGAAAGAGCTGAAAACGGATTACATCACTAGGAACTCCATTCTGCTTGAAACAGTCACAAACATCAAGAAATTGTATGAGATGCCGATTTGAATATTATGTGTTGTTTTTTGCATATTGACCCTGTAGTTCAAGCATCTTAAGCATAGCTTGCTTGATTTCAAAATTGTTGGCTTAAAAACGCAGGTACTTTGATTCTGGACTGATAACCTTGAGATTGCCTTCTTAGAAAATCATTGACTCTCAATGTATCATTCTCATCCTTAGCCATCTCTTTGCTTATGGTTTCTTCTTCCTTGTGATTTGAATGCTGAGGTAGTGTTGTCTCTAAAAGTTCACTAACCTTCATTGTCTTCTTAGATGTTTTCTTTGTTGTCCCTGAGATATAATGTAAAGCATAGCAAAGACAAAGAGACAAAGATCGAGTATTAAGCCTAAAAAATTTCTTAAACTTAAAATACTAAAAGTCCTCTAATAATAAAAATTAGTTGCCTTGATTCCCTAGCAACGGCGCCAAAACTTGATGTGCTCCACAAGTATACGGGTCGTGTCAAGCAATAAAATGATAAGTTGAGTATCGTCCCATGAAGAATCAACCAATTAATTTTTAGGTATTAAAATATCAATTTCTTTTAAGTTAAACGAAACTAGTTATGAGAAAATTCAAAGGAAAAATGAAAACTATCAATGTTAAGCACAACTTAGAGTCACTAATCCCTCACTAGTGCCCCAAATCTTAAATCCATTTAATTAGTTAATCTTGAGTATTAATAGCTAGAAGTGCATGTCGGTTCACTCGCAACCCTCTCTTAAATATAATTTGTTATGTCTAACCCAATTACTCAAGAGGCAAGATAACTCCAACACACTCTTCAACAATTATATGGGGCTATGAGGTATATGTCTATCCTAATCACAAATTAAATCATAATCTAATCCCATATTACTTAATCTCAGAGCCTAAATAAAATTTTCTTCGTCAAGGTAAATCCTGATGCTCAAAGTCGCATATAATGGTGGCCAATCATCAAACAAAAATAATAAAGCAAGATTAAGTAACCAAAACTAACACAAATCATAACTAAATAATCATAGAAAGAAAATCTAGTTCACTAGTGAGTTCATAGTTTCTCTAGGTCAAAAAAAGAAAATTAGCCACTCATGGCTAAAATAAAATCCATAATGAAATAAAGAATTTAGATTTAAAGAATAAAGAAAAACAAGAAAAAAGCAAGACTATCGAAGACTTCCTCAATTCCTCATTGTTGTCATAGGTGGAAGGAGGCCAAGAAGTTACTAGTTGCTGCTTCTAACTCTCTATTCTTTTCCTCTTGATATCTGCTGCTCTCAATATGTTTGTTCGCTCTCTCTTATATATAAGATGGCATCTCTGGTGTCATCCAATTCCTTATCTAAATCTTTTCTTTTCCGCTTCAGATAATGAGAATTCGAGCCACATATCTTTTTGGTCAAATCTCCGTACTTATCACAAATTTGATTTTGTCCTTTCTTCACATGGGGTCCATGCCTTTATCCTTTGATTGAATTATTACTGGCAGCTCCACGCCTCTCAACTCTTTTCTTTCATCTCTTTTCTTTCAAAACAATATATATATATATATATAGTATTTCTCCTTTAATTTTTCGCTTCCTCAATATCATCATATTTCCTACAAAATAAAAATAGGATATGGATAGATTTTATATCAAAATTTCTTTTTATCCTGAGTTTAACTAAAAGATAGAAAACATGTAAAAGATAATTAAATAGGTATAAAATATTAATAAATTTAATCAATTATGTCCTAAAATCTATACCTATTTAATTAAAAATATATATTTATCAATAACAAAACTTGATTTAAGAATTGATTAAATCCTTTTTTTAAAAGAATAAAGTGAATTTCATGGTGGAGTGACATTAATTATAAAAACTTAGCTTCAATTAAGAAATCTGTGAAAAGATCACTCGAGTAAACTTTATTAAACACTCGAGTGATGAAGTTCATTCTTGGATAAGTATCAATTATTTCATGGTGGCCAAAGGTAGTGAAAATGGTTCTTAAACAAGATCACTCGAGTGATAGCATCACTTATAGATAACTCCCACAAAGGTTGGAAGTGAATACACAGAGTAACAAGATTCACTCCGTGTAATATCCTAAATTGTGATTTAGGTATAATGACTTCAAAGGGTGATGTAATTAATGTTAATCAAATACTTTTGAAACATAAGATGTGAATTTTGACTGGAATATGTTATAACCAGTGCCTAAACCCTGTATTTCAGGTTAATTGTGAATTAGTGTCCAAATTGGGTCAAAATATTGGGGAGGGTGCATGGTTGAGTTAAAGGAATGACATAAATATGTTTAAGGGTGATTTGGTATATGTTGTGATAATCAGGGGCAAAACGGTAAAGTTACCGACCAATTGATCTGTTACCAAAGAAGAAACTCATTGATAACTTAAAGATCAATGGTTGAGATTCACCTATCAAGGAATCAAATGGGGTAGAATCATGTGCTTTGATTTCAAATGGAATTATGGTGGAGAGACTAAGATCATGACATGTGTCAAATGAGGAACCATTGGATATGGTCAAAATTGTCAAAGCATTTTTCCTTTCTACTCTCTCCCTCAAGTCAATTTTTGAGCATAGGGAAAACCAAAAACTGATCTCATCTTCATCATCCCATTTCTCTCTCCTTGGCCTCTATTTTCAGTGGGATTAAAGGAAGAAAGAGAAAGTGAAATGTGAGATTTTGATGTTATTATGGTTCTCAAATGCTCAAATGCCCTTCTTTAATGTTATTTACCTAGATGAGAGCTCTATCTTGATGGTTTTAGATTTTTGAAAGAAGGTGTTTTAAAGCTTGAACAAGTTTGAAAGCCAGAGAATCAAGAAACTAGCCTTTGGAAGTTGAAGAGGTGAGCATTTATGGCATTTTGATATATATGTTGTAATTAGTGGTTAAATTTTGATATTTGAGGAATTCTGCCATGATTTTATGAGAATTGGAAATGGATGAGTTAGATATGGTGATGTGTGGGAAATGATATTAGAATGTGTTATGGTGTCATTAGTTTTGATTGGGATTGGAAAGACCAAGTTTGGTTATTAGTGGGTTTGGGTCCAATGTATTGACTCAAGACTAAACTTGTTGTTAAAGTGGGAATTTGGTTATTTTGAGGTTACCAATAGGTTCCTTATGAAATTTTATGTGGAAATGAACTTTGGTATAAGTTTTAGGACCATTGGAAGCATTTTGGGCAAGTTTAAAAAATGCTGTCAGCTACTTCGGTTTGGCTTCTGATAAGCCTCACTCTAGTGTAGTAGGGTCTCACTCGAATATAGTATGATATTTTCCCTTTCTCTTCAACATTTTAGTTAGGTCCCCAGGTAGAAACCACAAGTGTCTCTTTTCACTTACGAGTGATTTAAGTCATTACTCGAGTGTTCCGTGTCTCACTCGGGTGCAAAGGTGTTATAGGATATAAGGTTGTCTCTTGAGAAAATACTCACAGGCCATTTTCAAGAGTGTGCCCCAACACTCACAGGTATTGGGTGGTCACTCGAATGCCAGAGTTTGTGCTCAAGTGCGCTTGTGACTTGGGGTTGTAACTACTCTCGGGTAGTGACTCATTGTCGCTCACCTTCTGAGACTCGAGTGAATTTGAGGTCATCACTCAAGTATAGATCCCTATGCTAGAGTGCAAATAGCACTTTTTAACCGTTGATGTTGCTTTCTATCAAACACTCGAGGGTGTGAGCCATCTTCACCCGAGTGCAAGTCCCCCAGAACTAGAGTGAGGCCATCTTTACTCGAGTGAGTCAGCCCAAAATCAGTGTTATTCTTCTAAAAAAGGGATCTTTGGGGGTAGCTATCCCAACCCTTTAGGCATGTGTTTAGGCTTCAAATAGCCACCTAAAAAGAGTCCAAATGATAACCAACGTTAAGAATAATGAAAGTGAGAATTATAATAGAGAATTAATCAGCCGTTCTTGATTGTGATTATAGGATTTGACATTTGCCCTGGCCGTGAGCAGCCTATGCCCGATCATCGTCGGAAGGAACAAGATAGTGACCCTTTTTTATATCATGTGTAAATGTATTGTATGTGTGTGGATCATTATTTGTGAGGATACCTGATGCTGCTGCTTATACAGCTAGTGATAGCTGTCGTTATCCAGCGTAAGCTAGCGTTATACAGTGAAAACTGTCATTATCCAGTGTAAACTGGTGTTATACAGTGAAAGCTGTCGTGATTATGTATACAGCTGTGGGTGCTGTCGTTGTGATGAAAGTCATGTATCATTGTGTTGCCATGATGCTACTGTTAGTGATTGCTTACTGCTATATGTTTATATATTATATAAGTGATTTGTTACTACTAGGATTCTTTTGAATCTCATTCTTTCCATTGTTAAACCTACAGATAGGGCAGGTGGTCCCTCTGGAAAGCGGCCAACCAAGAGCGGTTAGGAATTTTGGGAGATATGGAATTGTTGGTTGTCTACTTGGGAGTAGGATTGTTGTATATTCTTTTTGGAATGTAAATAGTACCTTAGTCATGGTTGTGCAATCCCCTAGTAGGGAATTTTGAAACCCTTAGTCTATATATAAACTCGGGGGTTGTCGGAATTTTTTTTGTACACTCTGATATGTACGAATATGAATTAACTGCGCAAGTAATTATATGCGAAATCTAAAAATTGAGACCAGGATAGGGACGAGTTTTTGAAAGAATTTCTGAAAATCCTATCGGAAGGAAGAAATGAAAATGATTTTAACTCTCGGTGGGTCTCTAAACCATTTTAATTATGTGTTATCGAATCATAATTACGTTGATTAAGGTAGGGGTTACACTCGGAGTGATGGGTAAGCACTTGAGTGATATTACAGGTCATATTGATTTGATATATATAAAGTAACAAATCACTCGAGTGATCAAGTAAGAACACTCAAGTCATCAAGTAAGAACACTTGAGTGACACCAGTACAAAAAAGGTGTTTTAGACCGGCCCATTTAGACCGGTTGTAGTGGATGCAGGTCTAAAAGAAATGCGCGGTGGCATTTTCGTTATTATAAACAAGTTGGGAGACCGGTTATTATAATAACCGGTCTAAAAAAGATTATTTAGACCGGTTCTATTCTAACCGGTCTAAAAAAATTAGGGATTTTATTTTTTAGACCGGTTACTAAGAGACCGGTCTAAAATATATTTTTTTAGACCGGTTAAGAGGATAACCGGTCAAAAAAATGTTTTTAAGACCGGTTGCCTCACAACCGGTCTTAAAAGTCCACTTTTAAGACCGGTTGTCCTCTTAACCGGTCTAAAAAATGTTCCCAATTTACTTTCCAGCGCCGTGCCTCAGCTCACACTCCTGCCTTTTCCAATCTGATTTTGGTCCCTTCCATTCTGAATCACCCAAGCAAGTTTGTTCCCAATCTTTTCTCTCCTCAGCGCGAGTCCCCGTCCCTTACCTTATCCCATTCTGAATTGAGTCCGTCGTCGCTCTTCGGCCGCTGTACTGTTGTGGGTGCTCGTGGGTGCTGTCGACGAACATACCTCATACATTGCTTCAGCTGCTCGTGGGTGCTGTCGTCACTGCATTTCTGAGAAATCTTCGTCTTCAATCTCTTTTTTGAGGTATGTTCCTCCTCTGTTCTGAGAAAACACCATTATGTTCCTCCTCTGTTCTATTGTTGAATGTGAATGCACATTAGGTGTTTGATAAATTGTTTGAAAGGAGAAATTGAAGACATTAGGTCAGTTGTTGGGAACTGCTGTCATGGATTTAGCAAAACGAAAGAAGTTTGCATAATTTCAAATCCTCTATATATCATTTATCCTAACCTCCTAGCAAAATGCTCCACCAAAAAACAAAACCTGAGCGACTGCATTCTATGGGGTCACTAAACTAGGAATTTGCTTTTATGAAGAAATAGTAGTCAATCAATGTTAATTATTATTGACTTATGTAAACACTTATGTAAGAGATTTCGAGATGGAATGTAATCAATAAAAAATTTTATAACAACTTAACAATATGCAATGACAAGTTATAGGATAGGAAATGACGATAAGTTCATTGAGCATATTTGTTATGAGATTATTTAATAATTGCAATTATTCCTTTGGACTTCATGATGACTATTTCAAAATTTCGTTTTTTTTCCTATGGTTTTGAGCTGCCAATATTTGGTTTTGTTTCATATTTTATTGGAAAAATCACTATTAAGTCACAAGAGAGTAATGTAATTATCAGAAAGTTTTAAAAAAATTGAGCATAGAATTGTCACATCTCTTGTTCTGAAACTTGCCATTATATATTTTCTTATTTTTGTGGGATTTTTTTTACCGATTATATTCATTCGTTACCCCTTCCTAGTAATATTTTTTTGGGGGGCAATTTCCATGACTGACAGCCTTGAATGCTACCCTTTGTCCACTTGGTAAGGCAAGTTGTGACTCGGGACTTCTGGAGCACTCATGTTGAGGCCTTCTCTTCAATTTTGATTGAGAGGAAGCTTCTTCTGGGATCTCATTGTCTCATTATCATTGAGACAGGAAACCACATTTTTCAATTCAGTAACATTCGTTTTACATAATTAGATTCAAGATAGTATATTATCACTAAATCAAACACATTACACATTCTTAACATATATTGTTAAATGGGGATGACTTTGCGTGTATCTATTGCTTCCATACATCGATCTCCCAAAGACATCACAACAACTCGAAATAAACACCACCTTAAAATCACAGCAAGCCTCACGATACATAAATATATTACTCTATTGTTTATACCTTTTTATTTTGTTTATACCTTTCCAAACATGACGGGGTAATTAGGATATATATGCATTTAGTGAATTTTTCTTTATAAGGTTGGAATTGTAGGAAGCCATGCAAATGGTCCCCCATTAACTTAGTGACATGCACTTCTTTTCAAATAAGTAAAAAAGTCAGCACTCTTGTTTATGCTTGAAGAAAAAAGATGACTCATTCTCATCATACTCCTACCTTTTCCAGGGGAAAAAGTAGAAAACAAAAAAAAGGTGTTGGAATATATGGATCGTAGTTGGATACAAGCTAAACGGACGAGTGTTGAATATGATATTGGGGTGAGGGGTTTTTTAGACTTTGCAAAAAGAAATGCCGATGATGATAGTGGGATGTTTTATTGCCCTTGTGTAAAATGTTTGAATGAGAAACGATTAAGTCTTGCAGATATATATACACATTTAATTTGTGAAGGGTTTTGTAAGATGTATGTAGTATGGGTATGGCATGGTGAACAATTAGAAATGCCAAGTGCATCTCAATAGGGGGAAGTGACTTGTGATGATAATGACACGGATATGGATGATCGGATAGAGGACATTATTCGTGATGTAGGAGAAGAGGCTTTTGAACAATCACATGCATATGGTAATATATGCAGTGATGCTGAGAAGCCGTTGTACCCGGGGTGTAAAAAATACCAATTGTTGAATGCTGTATTGAAATTGGTAAGCTTGAAAGCACGGCATGGATGGAGCGACAAGAGTTTTTCAGAAACGCTTGAGGCCTTTAAAGATATGCTTCCTGATGATAATGTGTTGCCTTGTCGATACTATGATGCTAAGAAAATACTGTGTCCACTAGGGATGAAGTATGAAAAGATCCATGCTTGCCCTAATGATTGCATATTGTATAGAAAAGATCATGAAGAGAAGGAGCAATGTCCGATATGTGAAACTCTGAGGTATAAATCAAATAAGGGCCCTGCAAAAGTGTTGTGGTATCTTCCAATCATTCCAAGGTTCAAGCGCCTGTCTGCTAATGAAATTGATGCCAAAAATTTGAGATGGCATACAGATGAGCGGATTTCTGATGGAAAGCTTCGACATCCAGCTGATTCTTCTCAATGGCAGAAAATCGATCAATTATTTCCTACCTTCGGTGAAGAACCTAGGAATCTCAGGCTTGGGCTTAGCACAGATGGTATGAATCCTTATGGTAGCCTAAGCCGTATACATAGTTCATGGCCTGTTCTATTGGTAATTTACAACTTATCTCCTTTGTTATGTATGAAACGAAAGTACATAATGTTGTCTATGTTGATTTCGGGACCAAAGCAACCCGGAAATGACATAGATGTTTACCTAGAACCCTTGATCGAAGACTTGAAAGAGTTGTGGGATAAAGGTGTCGATGTTTTTTATGTGAACAAGAAGGAGACTTTTAATATGCGAGAAATGATCTTTTGTACTATAAATGACTTCCCTGCATATGGGAACTTGTCAGGATATAGCGTTAAAGGCCACAAAGCTTGTCCGATATGTGAAGAAGGCACATGCTAACATCAACTTCAACATGGAAGAAAGACGGTTTACCTTGGCCATAGGCGATTTCTAAGACGAAGCCACCCTGGGGCCAAGAGTTTGAAGATGCTCCAAAGGCATTGACTGGGGAGAAAATTTATGAAAAGGTGAAAAATATCAATACTATGTTTGGTAAGTCATCAAAGAGTAGAAATGAGAAAAATATATGGAAAAAAAGGTCCGTCTTCTTCGATCTTCCATATTGGCGCAATCTTGACGTCAGACACTGTATTGATTTCATGCATGTGGAGAAGAACGTATGTGATAGTATTGTTGGGACACTACTCAACATACAAGGAAGTTCTAAGGATGGCGTGAAGGCAAGATTAGACTTGCAAGAAATGGGAATACGAGAAGATTTACATCCAAGGCCATACGGTAATAGAACTTTTTGTCCTCCAGCTGCTCATACTTTGTCTAAGGTTGAGAAAAGAAGCTTTTGTGAGTGTTTACATGGCGCTAAAGTTCCCTCAGGGTATTGTTCAAATTTTAAAAAGCTTGTATCGATGAAAGACTTGAAGTTAATAGGGCTAAAGTCTCATGATTGTTATGTCTTAATGCAACAACTACTCCCAGTAGCTATTCGAGGCATTGCCGAATATGATCTTCAACACATATTGACTAGACTTTGTTTCTTCTTCAATGCCATTTGTTGTAAAGTCATTGACACGGAAAGATTGGAGGAATTGGAAAATGAAGGATATATGATCTTATCTTGTCAGAGAGGCTTAGTGAAACTGGAACTGAGTGCTACTAGACATCGATACTTGTCAGAAAGGCTTAGTGAAACTGGAACTGAGTGTTTCTTGGCTCCATATGTGCATAGGTAAGAAAGAAACTGATATTTTATAATTTATATAATGTTTTATGTTTGCTTAATATTCTTCTGTTTTTTTCAGTGATCATTGGCAGTTGCTTCTTCTATGCAAGAGTAGTTACACTATCATCCTCTTATGTTCCCTCCACTTCAAACCAGGGAATGATTTGAAAAAGACCATGAATTCGTTAGTTTTCTTGCATTATTACCTTTTATATGCAAAGTTTATGGAATTTTTGTAAAACCAATAACATTTGTCATTGTGATGATCATAGGGCTATGCGGACATTCCTACACAGTGCTTGTGGTAAGCATGTTCGTGACTTAAAGGACCCTACATGGATCATGCCAAAGGTTAGTACATATGGATTTGTTTAAAGAATGTAATAAGACATGCCTTTATATTTGTTTTAATGATATCATGTTTTTTCTCAGAGCCGTCGGCAACCAAAGCGGTCCAACTTATGTGGTTTTTATGTTTTGAGACACATTTACAATATTATCACTCTAGGCACGACTGATTTTACTCAAGAGGTAAATTTATATTTCGAAACTTTTGTTTTACTTTATTGTTTTTAAGTTACTAAGTCAATGTTTCGTCTGGTTTTGGTGTTACAGATGTTTGATCTTGCTGATCCCTTTCCTGAAGAAGATATTGATTTCATTCGCACATGTTGTGCTGAATTCATCCATGAGCTATTACAAAAATAGTGAGTTTTTGAATCCAATGTTACATTGTACATTATTTTATTTCATTCTGCATATATTTGGCTCTGATTTGTATGTTTTATTTTATTTTTGTGATTGCTTGGTTTCATTTATTTGAAGCAATTTTTGTTATATGATCTTGTCTTCTATAATGTGAAAATGTTTGTTTCTTCTCACGGACTGTTTCATTCCTTATGTATTATCTCTCTCTCTCTCACCCTCTGTTCCACAAAATTGCATTCTGTGTGCATCACAATGCTTCAATAGTTGTATTGATGATATAAGCGATTTCTTTCCTTCACAAAGCACTCATTTCCAAATATTATGTTCTAATTTTGATGAGTAATGAATGAAGTGAGTGAATTGGTGATATATACAGGGATTATGGATTCTTCATATTCGTCAAAGGGAAAGAAGAAGGGGTTGACAGATCAAGCAGGTTATGCAATGCATGCAATATGTATGGTTCTGATGACAATAACAATGCACCAAAGGGCATGTTCATTTCTTTGCATGTTCATTGCTTTTGTTTTACTGCTGTCATTTGGTCATCCTTACTGTCTAATTGCAAATGAATCATCAATGTATGACTGTACTGGCTTGTATGAACATTAATTTGTTGCTGCTATAGACTGGTGCTTTTGAATTTTGAAATTGAAATCAGTGATTGTTATGTACTGCTGTTTAAAATTAGAGCATTCTGTGCGTGTACATATAATAAAAGGGACGTTTTTAAAAAAAAAAAGTTTTAAGACCGGTTGTAGTCACAACCGGTCTTAAAAAGTACTTTAAGACCGGTTGTGGGAACAACCGGTCTTAAATGTGGATTTTTTAGACCGGTTGTGGCCACAACCGGTCTAAAAAATAACAGACTTTTTAGACCTGCTGTATCAAGACCTAATACAGAACCGGTCTAAAAAGTCATTTTTAACCGGTCTAAAAAGTCATTTTTCTACTAGTGTGACCAGGATAAATCACTCGAGTGATGCACCTTGAGAAATTAGATCACTTAAGTGATCAGAAGAAATTACTCGAGTGATATGCTTGAAAATCATATTACTCGAGTGAAATGTTAAAATCACTTAAGTGATGCAGATCTCCTCAACTGATTTTAATTGATCACTCGAGTGATATAGTAAGAATCACTCGAGTGTTAATACATGTTTTGGAAAACACTTTCTAATCACTCTCAGAGCACTACAAGTGAAGTGATCTTCAAAGAAGATCAATTGAGTGAATTAAAAAATCACTCGAGTGATAATATCAGAACTCAAAGTTATCATCTCGAGAAATTCAATACTCGTTCTTAACATCTTGAATCACTTATATTGTTATTAATTGTTACTAAACTTATTCTCTTGTAAGTTTCAGGAGGTTTGACAACAGATTAAAAGCAAAATTTGAAGATCGAAAATTCTGATAGAAGCATTAAATGCATAGCAAAGAAAAGCAACAAAAACACTCTCTTTCATCAACGTCTACAATTACTCTCTAACAGAAAAGTTTGAATACTCACAACGTTCTCCAAATTACTTATACCTATAAATATAGAAGCATTCAAGATGAAGCGAACTACCTACGACAACAATTAATTTGCTTATTAAGTGCTCTATTCTTTATTCCTGTCTAATATTCCTTGACATATTGTCTGTACTTCAGTTTTTATCTATCTACTCTTTGAGAGAGTTTTATATACCTTTATTCATTTGTAAGGTGATTCTAAAGGTAGTGGGATCTTGAGAGAGGGATTGATTTACAAAATGTAAGGGGGAGCGAGTGTCTAATGTAGGAACTTGTAGTATATAAAGGTGCCAATAACCTACTGATTTTCAGAAGATATAGTGAAAATCTCATATTCACTCTGAGGACTGGACGTAGGTCAAGAGGTTGTGACCGAACCAGGATAAATCTCTGATGTATACTTCAGTAATATTCTTCTAACTTTAAACTCCATCTTAATTTTGGTTATTTGTTAATTTAAATTGAATTTTTATTATTACCCAACTCACCTCCCTCTTGGGTAAAACTCTTACACTTGTGTAAAACTCTTACACTAACAGTTAGTAGTTGTGTGGACAACTTTTTGATACTTTGTGTGATTATCATCAATATCAATATAAATCAATTCACCCAATCCGTCCTCCAAAATGGCTTATTATATGCTCTTCACCCAAAATATTGTTCATAAGCCATTTCTAATCAAACGAATATTCCTCTGGCTGCTCACATTTAATCACTTGTCAATGCTATGGAGGGAGGAATTGAATTTGAAATTTGAACTTCAAAAGAAATTTTCAAAAAGCCCCCGCCAATGGCAACTTGACAACCTTCAACAAGCATATATATCCTAGCTGCTAGGAATTGTTTGGAGTGCGTGGTCATCTGCAGAATCACTGGAAGGAAACAAAGCAATAACTTCTCTAACAATTTTCAAATATCGTATGTGTCTCAGGATCATCATCCATTTGCAATTCAAATGTTTTGTGCTTCTTATTCTTCTCTTGCTTTCACATCTCTTTGCTTCATTTCATTCTTCTTGCATGTCTATTGGTTTTGTTCTCCATTCTTCCTACTTCATTTCATTATAGTCATATAATTTATTAATTTTAATTTCACATATTCTCTCCCACTTTTACATATTATCTAATTACGCTTCTGGCTTTCATTTTATACTGTTGGCTTGATATTTAAGGAAGATAGACTGAGTTGGGGGAAGAAAGAGGGGAACAGAGAGAAACTATGCTGAATATATGGCGAACACGACAGGAGTTCTTGCTTTGTTTTACATGAATGCCTTAAAACGCAGACGGTACTACTACAAAAAAACAAAGTATTAGAGACGGAATTTAGCGAAGGAAATTCCGTCCCTAAAAATATTAGCGACAGAATTTCCGTCACTAATTCCGTCGCTAATATGTTAGTGACAGATTAGCGACGGAAAATTGTCCGTCTCTAAAAAGGGCGTTACTAATTCTGTTAGTGATTGATTAGGGCATTCTCAAATTTAGAGATGGATTAGCAACGAAAATTCTGTCCCTAATGACGGAAATTCCGTCGCTAATTTTTGAGATGGATTAATGATGGAAATTTCGTCGCTAATTTTTGAGACGGATTAGCAACAAAAATTCCGTCTCTAATATGCGACGGAAATTCCGTCGCTAATTTTTGAGACAGATTAGTGACAGAATTTCCGTCTCTAATTTGTCCAAAATTAGTGACGGAATTTCCGTCTCTAATCCATAGTACTGTAAAAAAATAATTTTGTTATTAATTTTTGAGACGGATTAGCAACAGAATTTCCGTCTCTAATTTGTCCAAAATTAGTGATGGAATTTCTATCCCTAATCCGTCACAAAGTTAAAAAAAATTAATTCCGTTATTAATTTCTGAGACGGATTATTCGGTCGCTAATCCGTTGCAAAGTGAATTATTTTTTAAAAAAATAATTTAATTTTGTGACAATTTCTGTTATAAACCCGTCTCTAAGCTTTTTAAATTTTCTCTCTCCAATTAATTTTTTTTGTTATTTTGAATTTAACGATAAGTCAACCTTAATAACCTATAATAGTTAAAAAACTGAAAATGAAATTAAATTGATTGCAAATAAAATCAAATTCAAACCAAGTTCTAAAATGATAATAAGTTAACAACTACAAAGGAACAAAAGTACTAAAGTGAAAATGTATATAATATATTAAACAAACCACACAAATATTTAAGGTAATCAAACAACCTAGTAACCACCCTATCTTATGGTATCATCAGTGGTATGAGCTTCAGGGTTTGAATTGTTGACAGCCCCAGAGAGTTTTTGCCCAAGTGCTTCCAACCTAGTTAGAAACGTATAGACCGATCAGATCAAAGGAAAAACACTTTTATACAGTTCTAGAGACACAAAATAGAAACGTATAGACCAATCATATCAAAGAATTTTCTGGGTTCAAATATGGATAGTTACAAATTCCAGTCACAAATCAATTTAGCCCAGGAGTCAGTGAATAGTTCAGCTATGAAAAATTAAATCTTCTCAAGAACATATGCAACATATAACATACCAGATTTGAAGAGTATAATTCCAATCAGCAATGAGTTATGTGGCTTTAAGTGATGCATGAAATAGATCAAAGTTCAATTTCCTTACACCACAACAATGCAATCTTTAGCAATGAAAGCAACAACAAGCAAATTGGCTATGGTTTGCAAAAATTCATAAAAAGATTGTGCCAGAACACCCAAAGAGTCAACAATTGAATGTTTGCAGTATCCAAAGTCAAGTTCCAAGCAAATCCAGCAGAGAACTTGATGCAAATATCAACAAGAATTTCAGTGAATAAAGCTTCCCATAGATTCAGTTTCGTTAAGCCAAAGGGCAGCTTTAATGCCTTCTATATCAGCAATTCACAAGTGCAACACAAAGCAGCAACTAGAATAGCGAAAATGTACCATGAACTCACCCTTAAAAGGCTTAACAAGCTGCTATAGGAAAATTAGTTAAAGCCCAATAATATGGATATTCAATTCATCTTTAACTAAATTTTGACAACTTGATGATTAAGTCCCAATCAATGATAGCAAATTGGTTCAAATTCAACAATAGTGCAGTCAAATTCTCACAATTCACTATTGGATAAAAAAATTCATACATGAATTAACCTACATTAGACTGTAGTAATAGATTCAAGACAATGAACTTTTCTCAGCAAAATTTCAAAAATGCAGCAAAGTTTCAGAGAATTAGAGAAAGAATTCAGTGGCAGCAACCAGATTGAATAAATTCACATAATGAAAAATTAGAGAATTAGAGAAAATAGATTGATTTATCTATCAATACTATGAAAAATTGAAAGGAGTCATAACAGTATTGCTTGAATGAATTCACATACTGAAAACATTGTTAAGAAATAAAACACACCCTCTACCACGTTTGCATGGTTAAACAGGTGCAAAATTTGCAAGTGAGAAGATGGTGCTTCTTTTTTATTGTAATTATTCACCTTCTAGTTCATTTAACCGATGTTGAATCTAACTTTTATAATGGATTTTCCTTTCTTCCTTCAATTTGTAACTTGACACACAACTTGGTCGTTGCTTCAATAGTGCATCTTCAAGATCCCTCAACAAATCTTCTCTAGAATTTCCTATATTATCCTGAACAATGCAAAAAAAAACAACAATTGCATAAATTTGATAAAAGTTAGAAGCTTTATCAAAAAAAGAAAAAGGAAAGTCATGGGGTATAACTAAAGGAAACTTATCGAAAATTTATAGTATATCATTATAGTATGGTCTCAAAAGTCTGGGGCACATCACTTAACATGAGAAGCTATTAACATGAAAATAACCATTGTATATCATTATAGTATTGTCTCAAATGACATTAAAATACCCAGCTCTAACAATTAAGGACAATAACAGATCAAAAGTCAGTGATACATTGAGATGAACAAGAAAATGGAATAACAACAATAATATGACATGCAACCCATAACCTCCTAAAATTAACCAGTACCTTATATCTAGCTCCCTTGTGTACGTCACTTTTTCGGGTTTTGAAACCCACATTCCAGCCATTAGGTAACCATGCAGGATGCTCATTTCCTTTCTTTAAAATCTAAAACTTTCAAGGATAATTGAAGTGGTGAGAGACAATGGTTTAGCTAGATTGCAGAGCACATGTTCATGAAAAATAGGTTTCAAAATCTGCACTCACTTGTGAAGAATCGCTACTTGTGCTCTTTTTGAACAATCTATTGGTTGCTTCAAACTTTTCAAGGTCATTTCTTCCCATTTTTAGGTAACAGGTGGTATCACGTAAAAGTAAAAATTCTGTTGTTTCAATGTTTGTGGAAACTATATGGCTTTAAAATTCATTCCTCATTTCAACAATTTCTGATGATCTCCTCTCTATTGGAACATGAGCTACCTGGATGTTATCATTTTACTAATGACAAGACAAGACATGCAATGGCACATATTAGGAACCATGAATCAATCTTAGCTCTTCAAGATTCGCTAATATAATGACTTATAAAAGGTAATAGAAAATGAAGATTAGCAAAGAATTAATCAAGAATACCTCAATACACATTGAAGAGATCCTATCACAGTTTCTGGATGAAATATGTTACACGACAAATACTATCATATCCATACCTTTGCCTCCTATGGTTCACCATGGTATTTAATAGACATGCTATGCAAAATAAAAGCAATCAATTGTCTCGATTCTTAACAGAAGTGTCCAAGTCTTTTATTTAAGAAGATCAACGCCATGCTGGACATTGACCCAGGTTGTTAAACTTAAACTCCTTATCCAGAACTTATAAAACTGGAGCTATGTCATCAATGAACAACTAAATTGCTTTTTTTTTTTCCCAGCGATGAACAACTAAATTGCTATAGCATAAGACTTGAAACTCATAACACCATGGTACCGCTATCACCCAAAGATCCATATTTTAGATTTATAAATGCTTTCTATAACAAAACAAAAAGTCATTTGCAAGCCCATTTACATTTATATTTGACCAAAATAAGAATTTTACAACCGCAAACAAAACTTCATTTTCCCTCAATAAAACTAGATAAATTAACAAGAAAGCTAACTTTATAATTTCAATTAGTGAACGCATCAAAGCATATGCGGCAATTCCTTCTTTCTAGACTAAATTCTTTTGCCCCCCTTTTTGCTAAGATGATTAAATAATCATAAGCAAGAAGAGTTTCATCTTCCATGCAAATGGGAAAAGAATAAACTAGAAATACATCAACCTTCACGTGGATAAGTATGGTTATAAAGTAGAGAAAAATCCAACTCAGTTAGCCATTGACACCAAATTAGCACAGCTCGATTATATGAGGATGAAGATTTAACGCAAATGATAAAGCTTTACCCTAGTTCTACACACGCAGGTTGCCACCAAATTCCCAAGGTTGCTTTGATGAATTATTCAGGGATCAAACTCGAGCTCTTCGTCAAATGCATTTTCAGGGTTAGGGCAGAAAGGAGTAAAGGAGATGGCAGGGAATGGTTTTTTTTCATTTTTCCAAGTAAATTAAATGGCAGGGAATAGTGCAGTCAAATTCTCAGCAAGACAAATTCACTATTGGATAAAAAAAATTCATATATGAATTAACCCACATCAGATTGTAGTAGTAGATTCAAGACAATGAACTTTTCTCAGCAAAATTTCAAAAATGCAGCAAAGTTTCAGAGAATTAGAGAAAGAATTCAGTGGAAGCAACCAACTTGATGATGAATTATCAATTATTGACAGCAATTCAATTGTTACGACAAATTTCAAATGCACATGCACCTTTCAGATAAGCTTCTGTAATAAAACTATCAGCAAAGCGCACAGAGTTATCATGAAACTTTCAAGGTTAAGACCAGTCAGCTTCACAGAAAACTAAACTTACTATATCAGCCACAAAATATCAACTAGCACAATAATCAAGTTTTGCAATGTAGGTCTAAAATTTCAGTAGCCAATGAGTCCAAAATGTCAGTTTTTAATTCCCAAATTCCTTGTCACAACATAAGTCAAGTGACAGCCAAATTCTCTTCAAAACAGCTTACCCACCACATAGCAAGAAGAAATAATCAAGGTGTTAACTCTCAGAAATTGATAATATTCCAGCATATTTTCTTCTATTTTTAACTATTTTTTGGATTCAAATTGAGTATAGAAAGAGTTAATAGAAGAACATGCACATATTAGAGTAACAAGCTAAAGTTAAAGTAGAACAATATATTTGTGGGCTTTAATTCAAAGGAAAAGTTACAACTTATGCATCCTCTCTTTTGTAGGAGGATAGGGACAAGTTTGAAAGTTTTTAAAGGATTGAAGATCAAGAGGGTGGAAGATGACAAGTCAAGAGCTAACTCATGGGCCAAGAGGAAGTTGTTGTGTTGTTGGCTTCAGCCAACAATACATGTGCTGAAGCCAATGGACTTTCTGTGTTATATGCTTCAGTACTTGGTGCTATGCTAAAGCCAACGAGGACCAGAGCCTACTGTGTCATATGCTTCAGCACACTGTGTGTGCTGAAGCATACGACCGAAAATGCAAAAACTATGCGTTTTACTTGCTAAAACGCATGTGGAGGGTTTTTCAGCAAGGGATAGGCCGAAAATAGGTCATTCTGGACTTTGGAGGCTATCTTGAAGGCTTGCTCTGCTAGGGTTTGGCGTTGGAGGTGGAGATTGAGCAAGAAATTGAAGATTTGAAGAGATCTAAGCTTCTCCTTTTGGTTTTTCCTCTCCACCTGCTATTATTTCCTCATGTTCTGTTGTTTTTTTTTTGTTTATCCCCATTTTCTCATGGGTTGTATGAACATGTGTAGCTAAATCTTTGATGTTAGGATTATTATGAACCCTTGTATGGATTAAGTACTCATTTCTCCTTTATATTTGTGATTAATGATTAGATTATGCTGATTTTACTCTTTACTTAATGCTTCTTGTTGATTGGCCACAAATGAGATTGTTGGGTTCAATTGATAGATGACTGAGAGGGCTAAATTGAGTGTAGAACTTGAGTTTAATCGTGTGAGAACTTAAAATTTGTGAGTTGAATGGATAGTTTTGTTAATGAGATAGAGATACACTCATTGACCTCACATAGCCATATAGGATTTACAATGAAAACGGGGTTTAATTAATTAATTAAGAGATTAATGAATTAATTAAACTAAACACCTATTTGGAGACTCGAGAGAGCACTTATAGGTAATTTAGTATCCTTGGCTAGCATAATATTTCATTAAAAAGCATATATTGTGGGGATTCGATTGAGTACTTTTGAAATACAAGGGGGAAAAATAATCCTAACTCCCATTTTATCCTTGAAGTCCATGAATCACTTGTTTTTATTTTCTTTTTAATTTTAAAATTTGGTTCTCTCCACCATTGATAATTGTGTAACTCAACTTAGGCGAAAATGCGATAATTGATACTTGATCAGGTTTTGGAATCAAATCCTCGTGGGAATGATACTTTACTTATCACTTTATTACTTGATGTGATCCGTGCACTTGCAGTAGCAAACACAAGGCAGATTTATTTTGGGGTTTTTTTTAAAGAAAATTCTAATAGAAAAGGGCAAATATTTCTGTTTTTTCAGGAAAGGATTAGTGCTTGAAAAAAAAAATCTTCAAGAGTTCAACTGGAAACACAAATAAAATCACACATCCCAGGTGGATTAAATGCCTCACTGGACTAGGATAGGCAGCATTGATTTAAGAAACCTAAGTTAGATTTCTTCACCTATCAAAATCAGTTTATGCATACCAATTGGCTAATGAATAGTAGCAAGAGTTTTGATGCACTAAAGATGCAAGAATCCAACATAATACACCATGACCATGTATGCCATTCATTCAACAATCCAAGTCACGAAAATAAATTTGGGAGATCTGTGATGGGGATGTGATAATTCTACATCTTAAATTAACTCCTACGATTATACTTATTTATTAGTCTTAATTAACAAATCAAATGAGTATTTAACATTGAACTAAACAAACCAGCCGAGGAAGAAAGGGGACGTCAGTAACTTTGTGAGGCTGAACAAGGAACTAAGAGGAAGAACCAGAGATGGGAGATCTGTGATGGAATGAGAGAGTCCTAGAAATTAAGGAAAGTGGGATTTGACAAAAAAAAAATGCTCAAATTTGGAGGGGATTTGAAAAAATTTGGAGGGGAAATTTATTCATTTTTGTAAATGAAGGGAATGTACGATTGTTTATGTCAACCCTAGAAATTATTGTATCAATATGGTCCGTCATGTTATTTGTAGCCTAACCAATTACAATACAATAATTCATTAGCTGATTTGGCACCTCTTAAATATTAGTTGATATATTAAAAAAATTAAAAGATTTCACAATATTTATTTTTTCTTTATTTGTGAAATCTTAATTAAACGATTTGAATTTTTAAGAAAAATAAAAATGTGAATCAAATGAGCAACCAACTAGGATTAATATTAGTTAAATTATTGTATTTTAACTAATTATACCACTTATGACATGGCAAACTAAATTCGCACAATAATTGCACATACTAACTCCACCTTTGATTTAGTATTCAACAATCTTGATATGCTTAGAAAAACACAAAATGAAGTAAATGAAATTCCTGAAGGTTATATGATGCATAAATACCTGTATTTAGAGGTTCCTTCGGCTAGCAAGTGTGGCATATGTACTTTATAATTACGGGGTTGTTTTTCGATTTAGAGTACAATTAAAGGTGAGATGGTAAAAATACAAAAACAAAATTCATACTGACTTTATTATTTGCTTTGACCTATCGACTACCATTCTAATCCTACTTATTAGTTTCAATTAACATATCAAATGAGTATTTAACATTAAACTAATTTCAAAACTTAATATTATTACATCAATGATAACAAAATAATTATTTATAAAGTTATAAATTGTATAGAAGAGCAACATAAGGAAAAAAAAAATTGTAGTTCTAAATTTTAGACTAGACTTATATTTTTAAATAGATTGGCCAAGTTACAAGATTGAATTTTTTTTCAATACAATTGAAAGATTGAACTTATACTGTCAATCAAATGATTACTTAATAACACCTTCATATAATATATGTAGTAGTAATTATTTATATGTTTTTATGTATTATTTGAAATGATAGAATACATTATTGCAATTTGTCAAGAATTCAATATTTTATAAATAAAATCCTATGCTTTGCATCAAACTCAAAGAAACAAGTTGTGATGTCTATATTTTGTAAATTGTATCATGAGTTGTTATGAATTTTAACTTTTATATATTAGTGTTCTCTGTATATATATTTTTTTAATTTTTATCTACGGATCGGATTTCATAACTATATATAGCTTCTAAAACAACTATTGTATTTTTATTTTGTTAAAGTAATCATATCAGTAACACTAATAAATAAGTATACAAATAAATTGATTAGCAGTCTAATTAATTTCAAGAAATTAGCGCTACAATTATTCTTTTTTCATTTATTATGTTAATTTCTAAAGAGAATAGTTCATATATTATTTCATTGTTTGTTTAGCAAATATAAAGCCACATGATGATGCCATTTTTATGATATATGAATGTGTTTCATAAGAATTCATCTCCATGATGTCTTAACAAGTTTTATATAATTATATTATCATTTATTCTTTAAATGGTGAATTTTTTTTTTTCAAATTTTCACCGGAATTAGTGATGGAATAGTGATGAAACTTAGATACGGAACAATTTTTGTCGTTAATTTATGTCAAAAAACAAAATTAAATTACCCCTTAAATTAGTGACAGAATGACAAAGAAATTTAGTGACGGAATTTAGAGACGGAATCAGAGACGAATTAGAGATGGAATTTAGAGACGGAATAATTCCGTCGCTAATTTCCATCTCTAAAGTTTTAGAGATGGAATTAGAGACAGATTTGAGACAGAATTTTGAGATGGAATAATTCCATCACTAATTTCTGTCTCTAAAATTTTTAGAGACGGAATTAATTTCGTCACTAATTTTCGTATCTAATTTCCTATTTTTTTTTTTTTTTTGTAGTGTACTCACTACATAAATAAGTATTCATCAAACACGACATGAATATTTGAATTCTTAAGAAATACATTTCACACAATCAACGCGTCAAAAATTTTCTCCACGAGGGCATGCATCGATGGATACCAAAAAGCTTTCTTACCGAAGTATCAATCTCACCATGTCCCTGCTCTTGGGCTACAGAACGGGGACTTTATACCCATTCGGAAGCGGTACCAAATAGTACGGATTAGGATCTGGGCAAGGCCTTTCCCTATGCTCCATGTGCCTCCTACTCGTCAAAGCCTTGATCACCCTTAAATTGTCTAAACAGGGTATAATATCCACCGCCATTGGACCCTTCACCCTTGCATAGCTTCCAATCAATATTCACATCAACCGTAACAATATCGATATCACCCTGCTTATGGGGAAGCTCTTGGTCTTTGGGTTCTGTGATCGGAAGCTCGCTGTAGGGTAGCCCTTCGTCTTTGCGAATCGTGATCGGATTCAAGTTTTAGGCTAGCCCTTCAGCTTTAGGGGTTGTGGCAGGGTTCACTTTTTGGGTCAGTGCTTGACCTTTCTCAATGGAGATCGGGGGCACGAGAGGGGTCGTAGATGGCTGGCCTTTAACATCAGGATAGAAGACGACACGATTGAAAGGGGTGGTGGAGGTGGAGTTAGAGAAAATAAGTAGTGTGACGCAGATGAGCAAATCAAGAGTGAGAAAACGAACGGGTATTGTCTTTCTTTGAAGAGATATTCAACCAGATTTGCAATTTCTATGCCTGAATGGAAAGTTCAAGGAGAGACAAAGATGAAGTTGAACAAGGAAACTCTTCAAAATGTTGTTATCCAAGATGAACGAATAGAGAAGTGAAGGAACAAGTTGGATCATATTAAAAAACGAATCAGGACTTTAGTCAAGGGGCCAAGAGAGACGGACAAAAGCGGAAGAAAGAGGAGATGACCAATAATTTTTTTTTATATAGTTAATCACAATATTTTATTATTTTTATGGATTTAAGAGAAAGACCATATTCTTTGTCAAAACTTTATACATTTTGTTTAACTAAAGTTATTGACTTATTATGACCAAAAAGCATAAGATTACTTTCGACCGAAAAAAAAAGCGTAAGATTACATTTTAACGAGGAGACGACCCTACATTATATATTATAGGGACAATTACAACGAAGTCCTATATAAGAGAAAAAATGAAAAAATGGTCCCTGAAGTTGTTAATAACAAATCGAGAAGCGTCCATTAACAAGTCGAGGAGCTTACACTGATAACTTCAGGAACCATTTTTTTATTTTTTCTCTTGTATGGGATTTCACTGTAATTACCCCTATATTATATAATAAAATATATTTCTTATACACTCAATGTAGTCAATTAACAATTTTTTCCCCGTATGTCAATTAACAATCATACATACTTTTTTTCCCACTCCATGTACTTGATTAACTGAGTTAAACTCTTCTTTAATTTAAAATAAAAATAATTTGGATTAAATATTTTTAAAATTAATTTACAAATTTAACTTATTGAAGTAAAAAATAATACTTTGATAAATTTAATCATTTAAATCAGTTAAATTAAGAAAAGAGTTAGGGAAAATCCCTATAAAATGCGCTCGAAATCGCTAAATCCCGTTTCAGTGCAGCGAATTCCAAAAACCCGAATCAGTCATATGTCAGTACGAAATGAATAGTGCAGGGGTGCCAAAAGACGATTTTGCCCTTCAACCCTCATTATTGCCACTTTCAGAATAACAACACAAGCTTCTTAATTGACAACTTCGGGTTCTTGATTAACAACTCTGCTTTATTCTTTCACATATTCGCATCTTCAAAATATAGTGTTGTTAATATAAAATACAGTGTTGTTAATAAAGAAAGAAGTGTTGTTATTTGCCTTGAAACTTAAATTACGAAGTTGTGAAATAAGAAATTAGAGTTGTTAATGTAGAATATAATGTTGTTAATAACAAAACCGGTATTGTTGTTATGAAAGTAAAAAAATGAAACTGGAGTTGTTAATCAAGAAGACCAAGTTGTTAATTAAGAGGCTCGTGTTGTTATTTTGAAAGTGGCGAGAATGAGGGCTGAAGGGCAAAATCATCTTTTGACACCCCTGCACTGTTCATTCCGTACTAACACATGACTAATTTGGGTTTTTGGAATTCGCTGTACTGAAACGGGATTTAGAGATTTCGAACGCATTTTATAGGGATTTTCTCAAAAAGTTAATCCTCTGTACAAATAATGATTGAAAGTAATAATAATGAATCTCTAATCCTGGGATCTATCTACTGTTGCCTAAGAATGATGATAGAGTTTTAGGGGCTGTTTGGTACGAGGGGAGGGGAGGCGAGTGAAAGTGGGTGGAGGGAAAATTTTTTTAAGTTGGATATAAAACAATTAAAGAAGTGGGGTTAAAATTTTTTAATTAATTTTTCTTACTCTTTTATTTTACATATTCTGTTTATCAAAATTTAATAACTCCATTTCTCTAATTTCTTTAAATTCAACTTATAAAAATATTCCTTTCCCTCCCCTTCCCTCCAATCCCTCATGCGAAATCAATATCTAATAAATATCTCAGAGGGACGGACAAAAGCGCAAGAAAGAAGATCAGCAGATGTTAATTAATAAAAAGCCAAGGACTTGGAGTTGGGGAGGGACTTACAAAAGCGGAAGAAAGAAGAGAGATTCTTTTTCAATCTTACTGGCTCCTTTTCATGTTCAAAAAAAAAGTTAGGGATGATTCAAGATATCACTAACATTTGTTTATGCAAAAAGCTAGGGATGATTCATGATGTTATTTATGGTAATAATAAAATAATGGGAAAGAGTATTATTATTTTAATGTTGTGTAGTTGTTTAATGGGAAACCACCGGGGAATGGGACCGTTGCCTACTCAAAGTAGTTCAACAACTTTGCCCCGTGATTCAACTTCTTTGACTATCTGATTAATGAGGAATATAAGGTAATATATCCTCTTAATTATAAGATAAAGTTAATTTTTTTAAAAAAAATTAAGAAAGTCAATTAAATTATTTTAGAGTATTTATATTTTTAGTATCTTTAGATTATATATCAGTTTATTAGTCAAATTAATTACTTGGAAGAAAAAAATATAAATACTTTAAAGTAATTTAATTGACTTTCTTAATTTCTCAAAAAAAATCAATTTTATCTTATAATTAGGATCGGAGGGAGTAATAATTAAGAATATTTGGAATACACTCCTGAGAATACTACAGCGCCATTTGCACAAATGCTGGATGGATACGCAAATTTATGTGACCTTTGCTTGTACAAACGTGGGTTCATTTAATTTCTACGAAAATTTTGTTCACCTGGTTCCCAAAAAAAAAAAAAAAAAATTGGTCAAAAAGAAAAAGAAAAGTTGATTCGTATCAGATACGAGGAAGCCAAGGATTGAAACAACTCATGTTTGGAAGTAGACAAAATTAGGGATGAAAGAAAATTGAGGAGTAAAAATTACAAGTAGGGGTGTTCGGGATCGGGATCGGGATCGGGATCGGAAAATGTCATTCCTGATCCCGATCCCGAGAAGGGTTCGGGAATGATTTTCATTCCCGATCCCAATCCCGATCCCGAAAATTTCCCGATCCCGAAAATCGGGAAATTTTGGGATTGGGATTGGGAAATTCCCGATCCCGAATTTGCTTTTTTTTTTAAAAAAGAATCTTTATATTAAATTTTTTGTTGTGTTTCCTTTAGTCTAGTATAAATATATAATTTGTTTAATATTATATTGTATCAAATAAGTCCAATATAAATATATAATTAGTCCAATACATGCTTAAAGTTGTCGATTCAGCTGCAAAAAGAATAAAAACAAGAACAAAAAATTAGAACTATTTAATAAATAATAAATGAAATTAACTAAAAGAATAGATATTATCTTAAGGATGTTAGGGATTTTCACATTTTATTTTACATTTAGTCTTATTTTCTTAAATATTTTTAAAAATATATATATTTGTATAGATATATTTTCAGGATCGGGAAAAAGTCGGGATCAGGAAATCCCATTCCCGATCCCGATCCCGATCCCGAATTTTTCCCGATCCCGAAATTACATTCCCGATCCCGAAATTTTCAGGACGGGAAAATCCCGTCCCGATTTGCTCGGGATTGGGACGAATAGGTCAGAATGGAAAATTGATGAACACCCCTAATTACAAGAGAAATGAGTTATCTCTTCCAGAAAGAAAAGTGGGGTCAAAATATAAAGAAGAAGTGTGATTAAGAGAAAACTCATTTTCTAACAGTACATTTTTCTCTCTGGGATTTATGTGAATGACCGCAAACGATACCCTTATTCTCACATTAAAGTAAGCTTTTGTCTCACAAAACAGGTTCACTTATTCTATTCTAAAAAACCCATGGCCGCACAGTAAGAGAAACTTTTTCTATTTTCTGTTTTGAAATTCTCACTTCTTTATCTCTTCCTCTCTTATCATACATATTTTTATAACAAATAATATTTTTTTTATCAATACTGCAAGCTATTTTAACAAAATTGTGGAGCTGTTCTCGAAAAAAAATTTGGAGTTCAAAATTAAAACTGAACCTTCAAAATGTTTATTAAAACTAAATAAAAAGCTTAATTTTGGGATGTTTATTAATTCTGACTAATAAAGAGAAAAAATAAAAAGCTTAAACATTTTTAATTTATTAATAATTAAGGGATTCCTTACGAACTCATGGCTTGGCGGTTTGTGATGCAATCATTTGGCTTCATGTTATTATAAGGGTGTGTTTGGTTTGAGAGGACGGTAGGAGAGGGAGGGGGGATAGGGGGGTTAAATTATCTTTTTGGGGTTAAAGGTATTTAAAAGGAATGAGAGGGTAAATTTTGGGTTAAAACTCAAAATTTAAAAGAATGATAAGGTAAATTTTAGGTTTCTCTTGTTCAAAATTATAATTTACCAACCATCTCCCCCTCCCCCTCCCCTCAAACCAAACACACCCTAGGGGTTTGTTTGACTGAGGGATTTGGAGGGGAGATGAGGAAAAATTTTTATAAGTTGAATTTTAAAAAATTGAAAAAATGGAGCTACAAAATTTTAATAAAGAGAATATGTAAGATAAAAAAAAATAAGAAAAATTAATGAAAAAATTTTAACCCCACTTCTTTAATTTTTTGAAATTCAACTCAAATAAATTTTCCATCCGGCCACTTGTCCTCCTCTCCCCTTATACCAAACAAGCCCTAAGTCACGGGACCAATTCGGCGTCAAGCTCATCGCAATTATTCTGATCTCTAATAATTAAGGGATTAAAATGGGGAAGAAAATAAAGGTGGAAGGAGATTTTTATGACAAAAATTAGTAAAAGGAGGAGAAAAAGGAGAGGAAAAAGGCGAGAGGGGTTTGCAGAAAGTAACCAATTACCAAAGAAACTGTGAGAGGTGCCAGCAAGTAAACACAATAATGGTAGGAAGACACAAAACACGAGTAATAGGTTAAGGGTGAAGCAAGCACATCTAGCATGCTGACGTTGACTTGAGAAACAGCCCCCAAAATTTTTCATATTTAGTGTTCACACACAAATTTTATTTTCAGCAAAAAAATTTTATAAAATAAAAATATATTATTATAAAAAGTTATAATAACTACAAATATATTATTACCCTCACTGGTCTGGACACGTGAAGCATTGGGCTAGGTGAGAGCACTTGAATTTCTTTATCATAGTGGACACGTGAATCATTGCGCTAGGTGACGTGTCCCTTATGTGTGATCTGACGCAAATTAAAGAAGCATTATTAGAATACGCGGGAGAAGAAAGGCAAGCGCAACTATCTCTGAAAAAGAAACAGAGGATGGTAATGCATCATTCCCGTTCGACTGAGATCGGAATCAATTCTGATGGTGGGGAGGGAAATTCTAAGGAAGAGGATGATTTATTGGGGAGGAACATCAAGAAAATGGACACAGGAGGTTCTTTACAAGAGGAACGTAAGGTGGAGATAAAAGGCATAAGGAAACCAGATGTTGCGATGGCGGAAGCTGTGGAACAGGACATACAAGCAAAACTTGATCAGAAGTGGCAAAATAAGAAGAGTCCGATTAAGAATCAAATTTCTTATAAAGCTAAGCTATTAGGCCAAGAGGATAAAGATTTTGAGAAGAGTTTCGAAGAACAAAGGAGTGAATGGCTTAAGGAAGAAGCAGAGCTAGCCCCGGCATTGACTGAGGAGGAAAAAGAAAAGCTGGGTTCAATCCCCTCTCTGAATATTTCAATTGAAAAACTAAAAGAGTTATGCAAATCGTGGAGAGATGCTCTTATTATGACAGTGTTGGGAAAGAGGACAAATCTACATATGATGAGAGACAAAGTGAAATGGCTACTGACATCAGATAATTTCGAGCTCATCGATTTACCCAATAATTACTTTATTTTCAAAACTACTGAGAAGTCTCTAAACTCCAAGCTGCTATTTGATGGCCCATGGCTAATTCAAGGTCATTATCTTGCGGTTCAGAGATGGAGTCCAAACTTCAATTCTTACTGTAACAAGGTAAGAAAGGTTGTAGTGTGGATAAGGATCCCTACTCTACCAATGCACATTTATTCTGAAGAATGCATGTTTGAGATTGGCAATCTAATAGGCAAAACGCTGAAAGTGGATATGAATACATTGGCCAATCAAGATAATAACATACAGACTATAGAGAGAGGCAAATATGCAAAAGTGAGTGTGAAGGTTGATTTAAATAGGAAACTTCAGTCCAGGTTTATACTTCGAAACCATGTATATACGGTTGAATATGAGGGGCTCAGCGAAATATGTTTTAAATGCGGAATTTATAGGCATACTCTGGAAACTTGCAAACATAATTTACAGAAACCAATGGAAATTGCAGAACAGGGATCACCGGAAAATTTTTCGATGACCGTAGAAAATAGCAACCAAGAAGAGAAATTGCCGCTTGTTTCGGTACCTGGTATTTCGGTGGAGGAGGAGTACGGACAATGGATGCAAGTTAGATCTCGATCTCAGAACACCGAAATGGTCATGAAAAATCAGAATAGGACGTCATCAACGGGTCGATCAAATGGAAGAGAAGGTGAAAAAGGTATGGGCTCGAGGCTCAGTATCTTACAATGGATAGATTCAGTGAGCAAACTGTCAGAAATTCTAAAGGCAAGCAAGAAGAAAGAGTCGGATATGCAATGGAGGAAAAAGGAACCTGTCAATCAAGTATTAAATGACGGTGAGAAGAAGAAGATTCAACAAGTAGGTATTTCAAGCTCAAAATTTGAGAAAGGAGAAACGAGTAGTACAAAAATGGTGTCAGATGAGAGAGAGAAGGGAATGCAATCGAAGGATGAAATGGAAAAGGAAACTAATAATAAACAAGAAGAAAAGTCAAAGGAGGTGAAGGGATATAGGCCAGCAAAGAAAACAAGGCTAAGCCCTATATTGAATATAACAAAGCCTAAGAGGAATAGTAGTTCGCATGGGGAAAAAACGGTTCTTACCCAAGTTACAAGCAATAAGGACGGTAGCAAAAGGGCCCATAACCTTGTGTTTGGATCTAATGTAGTCAATGGGTCGGTCAAGCTGGAAAAAGTAATAGAGGGCGTGCATTTTAAATCAGACTAAGTGCCATTGGAGTCAAAGGGCCAAGAACAGATTGGAATGCCAAAATCACCAGAGGAAAGTAGTTAACTTAGTACGAGACTTTTGCTGGAAAATGATCAACAACATCA
Organism: Inga laurina; assembly: GCA_963855925.1. Lineage (NCBI taxonomy): Eukaryota > Viridiplantae > Streptophyta > Magnoliopsida > Fabales > Fabaceae > Inga > Inga laurina. The sequence goes on along the minus strand of OY979709.1, from coordinate 45,232,490 downwards.
ACTAGGGGTTGAACTGGTGGAGCAAAATAGGGACAATGCTCTAATTAATGTCTGCAAGGAAGGAGAATGCATGGTTGATGATCATATGACATTAATTAATGTAGAGGATGGCTCGAACCATGGTGACATAGAGAGTGATTAACACATGGTAGCTGAAGAGGACGTTGAATTACCAAATGTGGAAAGCTGATGCAGTGCTTTCAAGTTTGGTTTCCTTCTCTTAGTTATTTATCTATGATTAATACAAATATTTTAGCATGGAATTGTAGGGGAGTAGGATCCAAATATTTCCCTCGAAGAGTTCATGACATGATTCAAGGTAAAGATGTTAAAATTATGATTATTACTGAGACCAGGGTCAATGGTAGAAGGGTGGATAGAATCATTAGAAGGCTGGGTTTTAATACCTGGATTTATTTAGAAGCGACCGAATATGCAGGGGGAATTTGGGTATTGTGGAATGGTGAAGAACTCAAGCTGGAATATATTTCTTCTTCCATCTAGGCTATTCATGTTAAGAAATGAAGATAGGGATTTTGTTCTCTCCTGTATCTATGCTGAACCTACATGTATTCTTCACCAAGCTCTATAGGATGAAATTAATGAAATGAGTTCTATGATTGATATTCCTTGGATCGTGGTAGGCGATTTTAATGCCTATCTATATAGCAATGAAAAAAGCGGTGGGTCGAGTCCTAATTTTACATCAATGAGGCAATTTCAAGAGTATATCTCAAGTGCTCAACTCTTTGAAACTGAAATTGTTGGTGAACGTTTCACTTGGGAGCGAGGACTACTAAAAGAAAAAATTGACTGGGCATTCATGAATAATGAGTGGAATAGCCTTTATCCACTAACCAAGACTTATCATTTGAGTAAGTTTGGTTCTGATCACCGACCAATCCTTGTTCAAACTTCTCCCTCTCAATATTCTTGTAAAGCTAAACCTTCCTTTAGGTGTCAAGCTGCCTAGTTCCTAGAAGAGTGGTTTCGGGAGATGGTAAATCAAACATGGAGCATGGGTTTTTGGAATGAAAAAGTTGGCAATTTTACGAAAGAGGCTCAGGATTGGAATGCTAGGAAGGTGGGTAACTTGAATGGTAAGAAGAGGAAAATTATTCAAAGGATAGAGGGCATTGATAGAATGAGGGCGAGACGGGATAATCAATATTTAGCTTAAACCGAAAATGAACTATGGAAGGAATATAATAAAGTCCTTGCTCAGGAAGAACTTCTCTGGTAGCAGAAATCAAGATGCAGTTGGTTGAAGTGGGGGGATAAGAATAGTAAGTTTTTCCATATTACTGTGATGATAAGGAGAAGGTGGAATAGGATTGATGGACTAAGAAATGATGATGGGGTGTGGATGTTCGGTCATGCTTCATTAAGGGGTATGGCTATCAATTACTATAAAGAGCAATTTTCGGAGTGAATTGACTAATTTCTACCCCATTAACACTCAGAATCGCTTTCCGGTTCTAACTTTGACAGAGTTGAATAAAGTTAGTGCAGATATTGCTAAGGAAGAAATCAAAGAGGCAACTTTTGATTTAGGGGCGTTTAAGGCTCTAGGGCCGGATGGTCTACAAGCAGTGTTCTATCAAGAATATTGGTCCACTCTTGAGGATCATATTACTAAGTTGGTGGTGGATGTCTTCAAAGAACCTCAGCGTATTAGAGAGATAAACAACATGAACATTATCCTAATCCCAAAGTTGGATAACCCAGAGACAATCAGGGACTTCAGGCCTATCTCTCTATGTAATGTCAGTTACAGAATCATAACTAAGATACTGAGTCGGCATCTTCGAGATATTATGGCAAAGGTGGTTGGACATCATCAATGTAGTTTCATTGCGGGTCGCCAAAGTAGTGATAATGTAATTGTGGCTCAAGAAGTGATTCACTCAATGAAAATGAAATCTGGAAGGAAGGGATGGATGACGGTGAAAGTAGATCTTGAGAAGGCATATGACCGTCTGGAATGGCCTTTTATTTATGATACACTTAGAGTGTGGGTATTGAAGGAAGGATATGTGAGATTATTATGGCCTGTATTACTAGTCAATCATTTCAAGTGTTGTGGAATGGGGAAGGCACTGGGAGTTTTAATTCCTCTTATGGGATTAGGCAAGGAGATCGTTTGTCTCCCTACATTTTCACTTTATGCATGGAGCGACTTAATCATATAATTCATGATGCTATTGCAGAAGGAGATTGGGTACCGATTAAGCTAAGTAGGGATGGCCATAAAATCTCCCACTTATTCTTTGCTGTCGACCTTATTCTATTTGGGGAGGCCTCTGATAGTCAGGTGGAGGTTATGCTTAAGTGCCTGCAAATGTTTTGTAGTGTGTTAGGTCAGAAGATGAACAAGGACAAGACCAGAAGATGCTTTTCAAGGAAGGTTCAATTTTCAAGGGCGTATGATATGAGTCGAAAGATGGGTGTCCAGCTAACTGGAGATTTAGAGAAATATCTTGGCATTCCTCTTATTCATAGGAGGGTTTCCAAGATCACATTCATGCCACTTTTGGAAAGAACTCTCAAAATGTTTTGAGGGTGGAAAAGAGGATGTTTAAGTTTTGCGAGAATGCTTACACTTATAAAGTTAGTTCTGTCTTCTTTGCCTTCTTATCAGATGCAGACCTTGATACTTCCGAAAGGAATTTTGAAGGAAATGAAGCGAAAAAGTAGGAAATTCCTATGGGATGAACAGGAGGACCAGAAAAAGCTCTATTTCATTTCCTGGGAACAGATTACAAGAGACAAGAGAGATGGCGATTTGGGGATCCGTGATATAGGTAAACAGAATGAAGCCTTCATTATGAAACTATATTGGCATGTCATGAATAATACTAATAAACTATGAGTTCATGTTCTAAGAGAGAAGTATCGATGGGATCAGTTAAATGGACATGTGGCTCGAAGAAACATGTCTTTTACTTGGAGAGGTATATGCTCCGTATGGGATAAATTCCAGAAAGGGGTGGGCGTTAAAGTTGGCAATGGTGCTTCAGCTTCTTTTTGGTATGACAACTAGTCCGAGTTGAATCAGCCTTTGATTGAACTAACTCCAGGCTGGGAGGCCTTTGTGGACAAGAATGAAAGAGTTCGAGATTACACTAATCCCTGGGGAGAATGGGATATTGTCAAGCTGGGTCGATGGTTCTACTCTCACATTATTCAACAAATTATATGTGCTCATCCCCCATGTGTTGAGAGAGGAGCTAATAAGTATTTTAAAAGCCTTCTTCTAATGGTTGTTTTTCTGTTGGTTCTGCTTATCATTTTTTGAGTGCAGGTTCCTCCAATCCAAATTCAACTTTTTGAAGAAAACTGTGGAGATGGGACATTCCTGAGAAGATCAAGTCTTTTATGTGGCTTGTGGCGCATGGAAGGGTGCATACGGCGCAACTCAGAGTGAGAAGGGGATGATCGGAGCTTGCAACTGGTCCTTTTCAATGTGATCAAGAGGAGGACATGATGCATCTCTTAAGGGATTGTACGAACTCTCGTGAACGGTAGATCTCCATAATTAAACCACCATGTGGAATAGCTTTCTGAATTTACAGGGAATGGAGTGGATCGAGTGGGACCTGAAGCATGAAGCTGGAAGGGACTTCACTAAGAAGATCATATGGGCAACCCTATTCGGATACGTATGCTGGGATATATGGGTGGACAGATGCAGAATGCTTTTTTGGAGAAGAAGTCGGGTCTTACTACCATAATGCACATGCCAGCCTCTTTCGGGCAAGTTTGGATATGGATTTAAGAGCTCACTGCAATTTTTACAATCAATCCACAAGTGGAGTTGAAGGTCAACCAATTAGGTGGTAGGGATTTTGTACTCTTCAAGCAGATGGATCAGTCCTTGGCTAGGGTCAGAGTGGAAGTGCTGGGGTTATTAGAGGAGAAGAAGGTGACTGGGTGTGCGGATACATGTGCAAACTTACGCAGGTGCCACAGGTCATAGTAGAGATTATTGCAATTATCCAAGGTCTTCAAATTTGTTGGCATAGGAATTTAATAAATATTCTTTTGTTTACCGATTGTATTGAAGCGGTTCAGTTACTTACTAGGGGTTGTGATGAGAGGCACCCTTATAAGGAGGTCATTGAGGAGGCTAGATTATGGTTGTCTAGAGACTGATGTGTTTTTATTAACCATATATCTAGAGAGTAAAATGCTCAAGTAGACTATTTAGCTAAGTTAGCTTATAGTAGCACTGAGTATTTTGTCATCTTTGATCAACCACCACCTCCTCTTTTGGAAGGGGTGGTTGATGAAGGATCCATGGATATGACTCTTTAGAGTTATATTATGTATTAATCTTCTGTTGGATTAATGAATTCCAGTATTTCAATCAAAAAAGAGAAGAAGAAGCATTATTAACATTCCTGTATTAAATCAAAACACTTGAATTCCTTTATTTTTTATCGATCAAAAACAAAAATCCTTTATTTTTGTCATTTCCCTAATTCTCTAATGCCCCCATTCCCAAAAACCCTTTCCTCTACTCACAAGTTGAGCAGATGTCCAGCAAGGGGGACAAATGAGTACCATCTCTGTGACTATGTTTAAAGGGCAAAAGGGTGGAGCATATGAGAGTAACAAGAAAGAAGTAAGGTAGCAAAGTTAATGGCAAATAAGGGAGGCTTGTCTCTAATTTCTTTTTGCTTCCTTGATTGTCTTCCTTCCTTTTTCAGTCCAACAGTGAACAAACTCAAAAAGTAACAAAGTTTATGACAAAACTAAGGTGGTAGAGTTGATGGCAGATGTGGAAAAAGACTTTGTTTATGTAAATTTCTATGTCTAATTAAGAAAATAGTTAATGTTAGCCTGTTGGTGCTGTGGAGGGAGGAATTGAATTTGAATTTTGAACTTCAAACTAATTTTCAAAATACTCTCGCCAATGGCAACTTGACAACCTTCAACAAGCATATATATCCTAGCTTCCAAGAATTATTTGGAGTGTGTGATCATCTGGCAAATCTCTGGAAGGAAATAAAGCAAGAACTCCTCTAATAATGTTAAAATATGGTATGTTTGAAGATCATCATCTATTTACAATTCAAATGTTTTGTGCTTCTTCTTCTTCAACTGCTTTCACATCTCTGCTTCATTTCATTCTTCTTGCATGCTTGTTTTGCTTTCTTCATTTAAGTTTTGATGTTGTAATGAATGAAGAAGACAATGCCTATCCAATGTTCTCACTTGTGGAAAAGAAAAGTTGTTCGTTTTCTTTTCTTGTCCTCCTAATATCTATTTACTTTTTAGTGAGGTTCTTATCTATTGTTTCTATCACTTTAGTATAGTAATCAATTTGTCATGTTATTTTTTTATATAGACAGACATCAAGTGCATTTAGAGAGCTTATTTGAGTCATAAACCAAGCATATATAATTCATTAAAAGTTAGAATATTTGATTCAATTAGGGATGATAGTTTTAACTTTGAACAGGAAAGGAAGTGAATGTGCAGGGAGGGTAAGACAATTAGAATGAGTTAATAAATAGGACATATTCTCATATGAAAATTGGTTTCACACAAAAATTGTTCTCACCATAAAAAAAAAGTACTCCAAAAGAATATGATGAACATATCTAGGGTAAAAAGGGTTAATGTCCTCTTCAACTATATGAAAAAATGACAGAATATATTTGCATGGAGTTAAAAGAAGGGTGCATATATTAGGTAGGGTTATCATTTCTTTGAATGAATTTACTTTGGCAAATGTACATATAAACAGATACATAAGACAAAGTCCTTTGCGACAACTCTAATCCAGACCAAACCATATTAAACATAGCAATATAAAGAAGCTTATAATTGTGATTGCCATAACATAATAGCATGTAATGTTAGACTTCTTGGAGGCCACCATGCATATGTCATAATCAACTACAAATTTGAAATTTCATGTTCAACACACAAGGGCTAGTATCACTAGAAAAGTTGTTCTATCACCTACCCATAAACAAAATCAAGCAATCAAAGTTTTATGAGCCTTTGTGATTGTGTTTTATTTACTAAAATCCCTATTGACCCATTATATCATGATGAGATTGTTATATATCACCAATGCGCTGAAAGAAGGGTGAGATAAATGTTACGAATACGCTTCACCCTCTCTATGATTTCATCTTGCATTTTATTATTTCAAGTCATTTTCACTCTTAGTTTTCTGTGAACGTATTTGCAATATTCTTCCAATATTAGTATATGAAGATGAAGATATAAGCTTTTGTTCAGAATAAGTAATAAGTTATTATATTTAATTATTATTGTTATTGGCTGAATAATACAATATGCTATAATCAAAAATTTAGAATTTTAGCATAGTAGAATATCTTATACTAAATGATGATTTCTTTTAAAGATGCACATATTTGCAATATAAAATTTTATATTTTAGAGATTAAGAAAAATTGACCTCTTTCATCTAGTTGGGGGAATGCATTTTTATATTTGGTCAATTTATAAACCATTGTGGGTTGAGTTTGTTACTCAGATGTTCTTTGATTACTTAAGTGCTTGATCATGAATATAAGGAAAGCCTATATATAATTTAGGTCATTAAAGTGTCTCAAATCACTAAACGATAGCAATAAATCTAAATTATTGTAATTACTCCGGATTTACAAGCTCCCCGTGCGTACTCTAGTTGTACATAATATTAGTAGGAGCTAACACTTTAATTAGTTAGTGCTGGATGTTCCTTTTGCTATTTGTAAGGACATTTTGGTTTATGAAAAATTGTTTGATCATGTTTCTATAGATTTTAATTGCTGGGCAGTGAGAAACACAAACAATTTTTTAAAAAAATAAACCTCTAAAAAAAAGGGATGCCATAAGATACTTATGGCGTCCTTTTTTGAATGGACGTTATTATCAGATTTTACTATATCGCTCACATAGGTGTTCTCCTGTAAAAGGATGTAGAAAGGGCTTAAAAACATACGTTAAAAGTGCTTTTTGTAGTAGTGTTTGATGGAACTGAATGGATTTCATTTCATGGGTTCCAATTCCTGGAATTTGGACGCATTAGGTTTCATGAGAATCATTATTCAGACTTACCATGCATGGAGTAGGAATCCATTTCCTAATCCGGTTCACAAAACGCAGCCTCACATTGCCACTACTGTTTAGGTTAAAAATAAGAATAAAAATATACTTGTAAATAAGAATGCAATATTATTTACCTACCATGAGAATCTAACACTTTAATATAAAGACCATCAATCACAAATTGTTGGAGATTCCTTTCGCATTTTGATGAACAAAGTCCAACAAAGTAACTCAAAGAACATATTGTTATGACCATGAACACATGGATAGTGAAATATTTTCTTTATTTATGAATTAATTAATAATTGAATAGTGAAAATAATAATGCTATACTATATATTAAGAATAAAGGGAAATCTACATATATTCTTAAGAATAATATATATAAGCTGATGATACACACCCCTTTTGCTTTTCTTTTGATTATTCTCAGAAATGCTCTAATGTCTTGTATGCCTCCACCAAGAGTCAAATTTCTGATAGACATCGTACCCTATAAGGCCTCATTATATATTAATTCTGATATTAATCAGAATAGTAATGCGCAATTCGGAGATCACACATGAATAATATAAATATACCGATATATAATACTTGATTACATTACAGCAATCCCCACTGGGTTTGTATATAATATGTATATATATTACACATGAATATATAGGCAGTGTAATAGCCAAATAGGACTACCAAAGTGTCTAAGTCTACAACAAGAATAGTAGACACTTCCACTACCAAAAAAAAAATAATGTATTACTCACTGTAGCGCCCGAAATTTGAAAAATATGGAGCTGCCACCAAAATTTTAAAGATAGGATAATTTTGAAAACCTTTTTTTAAAAATGGAAACTGGTTTACAAAAACCATTTAGGGTTCGGGAGTCGATTGTGTGTGGGGAAGGTGTTAGGCACTCCACAACACCCATTCATAAGAATGGTTATCCTAAGTTAATTATTTAAAAATATTATGGCCTTTAACTTTATTATATTTACCCAAATAAAAAAAATATTTACAAAACTAAATGAAATGAAAACTAAAGAAGAAAAAAACACACTTATTTACAATAAGAAAAAAAATATTTATTTAAAAAAAATTATTTACGATAAGAAAATAAGAAAAAAATATATTTATTTATAAAATTGGACTTGACCTAGGATGAAAACCTAGGTCCTACGTACCCTTTAGAGGGATCAAAGCCCACGTAGTTCGGGGGTAGAAATGCGTGTCACTTTGTTTTTGTTTTTTAGAAAAAATGTTTATTTCATTTATTTGAGAAAAATAATTTTTTTTTATTTGGTTTGTATTTTTTATTATTATTTTAAAAAAAACCTTTTTTATTTATGAAAGAACTTCTTTTATTTTTCATGAAAGAGAACTTTTCCATTTTATTTTCATTTATAAAAGTGTGTTAAAATATTTTTTATTCTTTTTTTTAAAGAGGACCTAAGAAGGGGATGAAGAAAAAAAGAAAGAAAAAAAAATAGCACAAGTTAAACAAAATGGAAGTCAAAGGTGAGAAGAGTTATATGTACCTTTTATCTTTTGAACCCACTACAACAAGAGATAGGGTGATAGGGCCACACATACCTCTTAATCCAAATGCCACGCATCCAGTAACAATACATAAGACAATTCAATGAGGCAATGGAAAGCAAGTCCACATAGATCTTGATCCCAGATTTGAAACGTCCAGCAAGGCCAACATATATGAGAGTAGGTGATTCATGCAAATGTTGAGTCATCAAGATAAACACAAAGCCAAGTACAAAGTCATAAAACATTACAGTGGTGGGGAGTTAGTCAAATTCATCATCTTGCACATATGGCTAAATATTATCAAAAAGAAGAGCATGCAAATTTAATCACAATCAAAGAGTAGTGAGCAAAATAAGATGGACTCTTATGTTAACTACCCTTCCCCATGAGAATTATATATGAGCAATAAAATTAACTCTCTACCTTGCCTCCCTCTTTCTCCCAAAATTTTTGTCTCTCTTACTTCAACCCTTGCACTCCTATTTATAGTCTCAAGGTAGGGTTTTCTTCATAAATGCTCCTTTTTTGGTAATTTTCGTTTTTTAATTTTTTTTTTTTGTATTTTATGTTAAGAACTACCTAACTTGACCCAATCACCATCAATGGAGATTTTTTTTTTTAATTTTCGTTTTTTTATTTTTTATATTTTCTATTGATAAAACTTCCTAACTTGACCTAATTACCATTAGTGGAGATTTTTTCGTTTTTAATTTTTTTTTCATTATTCTCCCCACAAGTAACTTCCTAATTTAAACCTATCAATGAGGGGATTTTTCATTATTCTCCCCACAAGTAATTTATTTTTTATTTTTCGTTTTTTTATTTATTATTTTCCCTTAATGAATGACAATGCCAATCATATCAATGAGGGGATTTATTTTAATTTTCGTTTTTTTTTATTTTTTCCCTTTCAATGATGATTGCCTATTTAGACACCGATCATCATCAATAGGAGGATTTCCTTATTTTCCTTATTTTCATTTTTTTAATTTTTTCTTTCAATGATGATTGCCAATTTGGACACCAATCATTATCAATCATTTTTGTATTTTTTAGTGGGGCCCGGACAAAATAGGGTGTTCACACCCACGGAATTCCGTCTTCAAAATCAAATTACCGACCGATTAGGGACGGAAATGGAATTACCGACAGATCACCGATGAAATATTTTCCGTCTCTAAGAAATCCGTGGCAAATTAATTTACCGACGGAATTTTTATTCCGTCGGAAATTACCGACGGAAAAATTTCCGTCAGTAATATCCGACAGAATTTACCCACGGAAAAATTCCGTGGGTAATTACCGGCGAAATTTACCCATAGAAAATTTTCTGTCGGTAACTACCCACGGAATTTTTCCGTGGGTAATCCATCAGTAATTTAATATTATTTTTTTAAAAAAAAAAAACCACGTGTCTTTGTGAGATAATTGTTGCATTTTGTGACAAAGGTGGGATTTGAACCTTGGACCTTTGGTATGTGTTCTGATGCCTTTGCCAGTTCCTAGTTGAGCTGCTTTAACATTGCGTTATTTATTCACTTAATAATATATATAATGTAATAATTAAAAAATAAATATAATATTAAGATAAATAAATAAATAAATAAATATATATATATAATTGAATATATATTTATATATAATTATATATTTCATTTTTTATAATATAAAATATAAAAATTTTTAATTTTTAATTTCGTTTAAATATTTCATATTAATATATATATATATATATAATATTACATATATATATTTATATATAATTATATATTTCGTTTTTTATAATATAAATATAAATTTTTTAATTTCTTATTTCATTTAAATATTTAATATTAATATTAATATATATATAATATTAAATATATATTTATTTTTTTATGATATAAAGTTTAAAATTTTTAATTTTTTATTTCATTTAAAATTTTTATTATTAATATTATATATATTTAATATATTATATTAAATATTAATTTTATGATATTTAAATTTTTATTTGTTATAGATTATTTTTATTTTTATTATTTTATATAAATTATTAAAAGATAATAAAATAATTATTAGTTTTTCCTACGAATTATTTCTCCTTAAAATTACCCACGGAATTTTGTGAGTAATGTGTTGGTAATTACCGACGGAATTATTTCATAGGTAAGCCGCCAGTATTTACCGATGGAATTTTTTCCATTTGTAATTGGAGACGGATTACCCATGGAATTCCGTGCATAAGGCGTGGGTAATTACCGACGGAAAAAATTCCGTGGGTAATCCGTTAGTATTTACCGACGAAATTTTTTCCGTCTTTAATTCATCGGTAATTAGAGACAGATTACCCACGGAATTCCGTTGGTAATTTTACCCACAAAATTCTGTGAGTAAGGCATGGGTAATTACCGACGAAAAAAATTCCATGGGTAATCCATCAGTAATTAGATACGGAATTTTTTTCCGCCCGTAATTCCGTCGGTAATTTTTCCGACGGAAAATCCATCGGAAATTACCAACAAAAATAATTTCATGAGTAATTCCGTCGGTAATAGCATGTTTTTTTTTTTGTAGTGTTCACTAAATTTGTTCCACCATTGCATTCCTCTCATGCAGTCCTCTTCTCTATTCTCAGCACATCTCCTATATTCACCTGTCTAAATGGTTGATTGGGAGGAGGGAGAGATTTAAGAGAATCTCAATAACAAATAATGCCAATATGCACGCAAGATAAGTGCTCAATGCATGACATACTTGTCTTACATAAACTCATACTAACACAATGACATATCTACGTGCTCAATGTTTTATATAACATACTCATGGCCATAGCATAAATAGAAACATAGCTTCAATCATTCATATATATTTCACATAATCAAGCAAAGCAATCATATGCATCAATACACAAGCACAAATATCAAATACATGTAGGAAAGGTAAGTTCACTACCTGGATCGCCCTTCCCTTGCTTGACTATCGATTCAATACCCTATGTCTGGTTCGGGCTACTGTCTGATCCTAAAGTCCCAAATTTATAATAAATGAGTTATTACTCATTCATGTATTGTTCTAAACTCAGTGTGTTGGTTGTCTTTGTTCAAATCTGTAAAATTACCAAAATACCCTTGGAGACTCTGTCTGAGCCCCTTTGTACCCGATCTCACAGTACCTTACCAAAAATTATAACCTGGGCTAATCCTACATAATTTTGTGTAAAATCCATTTTTGATCTCATATTTGTCAAAATCATGCTCAAATTACAAAATTATCCTTGGCAGCCACTATGTTAGAGTTTTAGGGGTAAAATTGTCATTTCACACCTTAAAGCCTTCATACTTCATATTATACATGTTTCCTACACAATTTTCTATTTTAAACCCAATGGAATCATCAAAACCATGAAATTCCAGCTTTAACCCTCCTAAACAAGTCTGGCCGAAAGTTCTGGAAAATTAAGGAAAAATGTTGTTTCTTGATTTTAATCCGAAAATCACCTTCTTTTCACTTATAATCACATGTTTAATCATTAATTACACTTTCCGCATGATTAGTGTGGGTTTGGGAACACCTCCCCTTAGGATTTGAGCTTCCCAAATTACAAAATAAACCAAGACAAAGCCAATAATCAACCACAACCATAATATATATACACCTTGAATCATCCAAGATAATCAAGATTTATGGTTTTACCTTTGGTTCCTCTTCATCTTCCTCAAAACCGTGGACTCCCTCCTCCTCTTTCCTTTGATTTTCTTCTTGCTACATGTGTTTTCAAAGAGGATGTGAAGATTAGAAGAGGTGTACAAGAGATTGAAGACAATAACAAGTGAATTTTACAACCAAACTCACCTAGATCTTGCTCTTTCTCTCTTGTTCTATATGTTCTCTCTCTCTCTCTCTCTCTCTCTCTCTCTCTATTTCCTTTGTGTTGGCCAAAAATGTCAAGAGGCAAAGGATAAATATGCTTTTAAATATCTCAACTCCACATCCTTAAAATAATATATTTCATTACAATTAACCATGTGATTTGTTGGAAACTTTATCCCTTTTTAACTTAGCCATAATTGTCTTGCTTTCCTCTCTCCTTCTTGACATAAAAAGGGGCTGTTGAAGGAACCAAATATACTCCTTCAATTAGCTTCATTCATCCCTTTGGAATTAATATTATATGGCCAAAATTCACATGCTTGCTCTTTTTACTTTTCAACCCCATTTACTTGACTTAAAATGCTTCAACTTTTAGCATATGTATCTCAAGCATTTATTTCCCTTCTTACTCCCCTTTTGATGGTCCAACATCATAAGGAAAAGGAAAAAATATGAGCTTTGGATTAAATTTATCCAAATGACTATTTTGCCCATATATTTTTGCCATTACCTTTTTAATTTGGGAGAATTGCTGAAAAATACTTTGGAAGTAAATTAATTACTGATTGCTACCAAGCGTGCAAGTGATCTTCCGTGTGTGCAAGCGATCTTCCGTTTTGTGCAAATCATCTTCCGTGTGTGTAAAAGTCTTCCGTATAAATGTGCAAGCAATCTTCCGTTATATGCAAAACATCTTCCATTATGTGCAATGGTAGCATTCAGCAATTAATTTGCCAAAAAGGTATTTATCAGCAATTCTCCCTTTTAATTTTGTACCTTAATTAAAGCTAACAGAATTTTCATCAAACTTTGAATATTCATATCTTTATTTATAGATGTCTAATTGTAGTGTTTTTAAAGGCTATGTGACCCTTATTAAGTCTATTTTTAAGGAAAAAAATTGTCTTTAGCCAACTGAACGCACATCATTCTAGAATTGCCATTTATTGGATGCTGCCATATAAACTTACTAGTTCTATTTGGCTAACTTCAAAAATACATAACTCTCAATGTATAAGTCCAAATAACTTATATAACCTACTGCATCAAAACTTGATATGTCTACTTTTAGTCTAAAAGATTTCATAGGCATTGGACATCATTTACCTATTTAAAAACATCACACAACCAGATTACCACGCAGGAAAACAAACTAACAGCGCATCCAAATTTTTACAATTTGTGTTCTAAACATAATCATGTTGTTTCTATGACCATTAATTACTTTGTTTTATCATTCCATATGCTCTTTAATTCACCATTTAATTCCATTAAATGCCACAGAGTGCAAGAAATTTTTTTGAATAAAATTTGCAATGTTACATTAGCCTTTCACATAATATGGTGCCTCATGTCTGCACCCTCATCAACTATAGATTAGTAATGAAAGCCAGGTGATTATTTTTTTGGTTGGGTATATGTATCTTTTTATTGGAAGCTATCATATTTAAGACACCATTGGATACTAAATATAAGCATCTCTCTCAATAAAAGAATTCGAACATTGATTCGTCACATTACGAGAGATTAACCCCTTTCGTTAGACTTAACCTTCATTGATAGCTGCATGATCATTTTGTGTAAAGATAAACAGCTTAATATATTGAGCCACTTTCTGCCGCCTAATTTTGATCTTCTCACATGGATCTCCTATGCAAAGATTTGTATGGGAAAGAAGAGCGGCTGATAACTCATTCTTCATACTTCATTGCTTATGTGCTTCATTAAACATCAGTTCTTTCCACTACACATTCCCTGTTACATTGCATGGCTTCTCCAACAATGCTCATGCAAATGTTACCTTAAAAATAGCTCAAAAAAATTTTAAAAAAAAATTATTTGGGTTAAAAAAATTTAGACTCGAGGTATTTTAACTAAAGCTCAATAAACTTAGACCCAAAATTTGTACCCATTGATCTAAGTACAAATAAAAAAATTTTGAGTCCAGAAATTTTCTTCAGATTTCTGGTTTGTTAAATTGTAAGATAGGTAATTAATTTTGTTGTATTATTAAATCATTATTCCAAATACTTAATTTTTAAAATAACGCACCCTTGACCCCATGATCTTGGCTCTGCCGGCAACCTGCATGTATATTAATTAATCAAACAATCTTATCTCCACAAATTAATAGTTGGCAAAAAAAATTAATAATTTATGTGTCATGCATATTGAAGTTCTTGAAGGCACCATTGATATCATTGTTTTCTTCTTGAAGGCTATCTCTTATCGTGTTCATCTTTTTTCTCTCATGGATTCTGAATTAGTTTTTGCCGTTTAGATGAGATTGATTGAAGCTACGTGTGTTTAGCTTTTCCTTGCAACTAGAGGACCTATAAACAAACTTTGTTTGCGTAGATTAATTACAATTAATGTTAATTTTAGTTACTTAATCTTGTTTTAATATATCCATTTATTAATTGGCTATCATTGAGTGTCAATTGGAGCATTAAGATCTGACTTGAAGAAGGGGATTTTAGGCTTTGAGATTAAGTAATATAGGATTAGATTGCGATCTAATTTAGGGTTAGGGTAGATATATACCTAATAACCCCATATAATTGTTGAAGAGTGAGTTGGAGTTGTTTTGCCTCTAAAGTAACCATGTTAGACATAGCATTTTATATTTTAGAGAATGTTATAAGTTGACTGAAAGGCACTTATCGCTATTAATACATGAGATTAATAAATTTAGCACTAAGATTAACTAATTAAGTGAAAACAAGGTTTATGAAGTTAATAAGGAATTAATAACTCTAAATTGCCCATTTTGATAATTTACATTCAATAGTTTGATAAATTCTTGCTTAGACTTTAATTTGTTTCTTTTCACTCATTCAAATCAATTTTGATTTGGTCAACTTAAATGAAATAAGGAAATATAACGTCTAATTACTAGTTTGGTTGAGTCTCTATAGGATGACTTTGATTTGCCACTTATTATTTTCATGACCCCTACACTTGCAGTACCTACTAGAGTTTGGTAGCATCAAGTTTTTGATGCGTTGCTGGGACTCAAGGCAATTGGTGATTAGAATTAGAAATCATATAGTCGTTCCAGTTTGACAATTTTATTTTATTTTTTTTTAGTTCTTTATGTTAGTGTGATACTTTTAAGAATTGTTTTGCCTTTTAGGTACCTTGGTACATGCCCCACAGATCCAAAGCTATTAAGACACTACAGAAAAGAAGGAGCACCTAAGAACTTTTGGAAGCCTTAACACCTCAGAACCAAGCAAAGAAAGTTGTACAAACTAAAAACCGAGAAATGACTGAGGATGAAAATGATCGCTTGGGTGTCAATGATTTTTTAAGAAGATAATCTCGAGGGTAATAATCAGAAATCAGAGAGTTTGAATTTCAATCAAACAACTTTGAAATCAAGCAGACTATACTGAAGATGCTTGAACTACATGGTTATTATGCAAGATACGATTCAGAAGATCCAAATTAGCACCTAATTCAATTTCTTGATGTTTGCAACTCATTCAAGTAAAATGGAGTTTTTAATGATGTGATTCACCTTCAGCTTTTTGCTTATTCTTTACAAGGTAAAGCTAAAGAATGACTCAACAGCTTAGAAGAGTGTAGCATAACTTCTTAAGATGCATTAAAAAAAAAAAGTTCAAGTTAAGATTCTTTCCACATAACAAGATGGTGGATGCAAGAGCCGCTCTTACTAATTTTAAAGGATTAAAGCCTTAAAAATTAAAAACAACACCATTTTTTCACTTGTACACATACATGTACAGTCACAACTACATAACATGCAAATAATTGTTCATTTGATTCTTATTCAGTTATTATTACTACTTAGTCTGCTATTCTCAAAGGTGAGCCTACTCTAGGGAAGACAAAACCAGAAACAACATTCAAGCAAGTTAATTAATATGAGGTTTCAATAACAAATAATGTAGTCTAAGCGAACAAGTATACAAGGAAACACTCTGGCATTGTGATGAAACCGGTTGTTTTCTCAGGGTAAGGAAGATGGGGTAGAGCAAAAGGCAAAAAGCAAGAAGATTTAAAGACTGCAAATAATAGGACTCTGATGTGGAAAGCTTTTGAAAATTGAAGGGACTGGCGACGTTGGTGTCAATAATTTTGATGTTGGCTTATGTACCAAATCTGAAGAACAAAGCAACATTCTATTAACACTTGCTTCCGGTAGTGGAGTTGTCTGGCATTTTCTTCTGGTAGTTTGGTTACATCATTGCATGTTTCATGGGAACAGACAATGATATTTTATAACTTATATGACTGCATTACATGGTATTTGACCTGGTTAATGGCAGAATTACAAGTAATAACAAGTGAGCGTGCAGGAAATGACACGTTATACCAAAATGACAATTCATATTAATTTAGGATAAGAATCAACTTCATTTGCATATCAAGAGATAATTAAGGATGAAAGAATATTAAGAGGGAAAGCTCCAAAAATAGTTCATTTTTTTAAACCATTTTTAAAGTTTTCCTTCCTAGTATTTTCTCCCCGTATTTTCCCCTCACTTTTTTCTCCATCCAAACTTATCCTAAGAAATGGCATTATTAGGAAACTCGACATCTTGAAAACATATCACTGCCCTGAAAATATTCCACGAGAACTACCTAAGAAATGGCGTTGTTTATCTAACAATGTACTTGGTAAGCAATGCAACCTAATATGTTTGTCTAACAAAAATATATGATTTATAATGTTAAAAAGTATTTGGTAAGCAATGCAACCTAACAACCGAAAAAAACAAGCCAGAAGAGCAATATCCAGTAGATACCTATACATTCCACCAACAAAAGCGAGTGCCAGGAAAAAAAAAACGGGAACGAAATGTGGGAAGATTCAAAGAGGAACAGTTAAGAAAAATCCTTCACTTACACCAAGAAGATCATAAGATAAGCCAGAATTCTTGCCTTGACACACCTCAACGAAGATCACACAGCTTTCATATAGGCTTTTCTCCCCCAGCCATATCAACTCTACTATTGCAGCTTGAGCTATTCGCCAAATCTGAATGTGGATCACTATAAGCAAGGATAAAATCAGTAAATGTTGGGCATAAATAAAAAGGGAGATAGGTACCAATGTGGAAGAAACCAACAACATCATTTCAATAGCAATTGTCATCTGAACATTGACCACCATTAAACATGTACAATGCGCACTACTGCTTTAGTGGTCATTTCTGATCATTCACCAAAATGAGGCGATTCAGCACTGAAATATTTTTTCCAGCAAATTAAAAAATGCAATTTACTGGGAAACTTTTAACTTACATAAATTCTTATAGAGGCAAACTAACCAATAATATAAGCTAAATGACCAAACTTAAATAATAGTACAAAACTCTATCTTTTTTGGCTTAAAAAAGAAGTTTGGTAAATAATAACTATAATAAGAGCAAACGATTGGTAAAGACTAAAATTTCACATCCAATCCAGGCATAAGCTCTTATTTAAATGATAATAATAACAACAAGAACCATCACCACCATCAATTGTGTGAAACTCAAAAAAACTATCAAATGCTTTACTGAAAAAAACAAATCCATAAAAGAAATTAATGGAAAAAATGAAAACAAAGGGAGTGTGCAAACATGAAGTGAAAGCAAATTTCAAAATATATTTCTCGGTGACCATCAACTGGAAGTGATGGAACGCTTTTAGGCCAAATCATAGAAGAAAGAGAACCGACTTACACAGCCACAACATTGAGTAATCTGCAGCCATTGACATGGAAAGACTTCTCCTCCTCAAGGGCAACAATGGGCTTGTGTGTATCATAAGAAACTGAGAATCTTGTGTAATAGATGTGGAGTTCATTGATATGATCAGCATTCATATACTGTATAATGCAGAACCTATCCTTAGAAAGGACAATGAATTCGACGACATCATCAAGATCAAACCGAAGATCAACCACATAAAGTTCCTTTTTGTTACGAATATCATAGGAAGTCAATTTCATGTTATGGTAATCATAAATGTAAAGAATCCCATCAAAAACCGCAAACGCGGTGCAGCGTGCTAACTCTGTTGAACTGTAAGGTAAATCCTTCTGATAGACAGTCCAAGAGTTATTCATGCAATCTAGTTCATAAAAAGCGCCTTCAATCCCCATATAAGAAACCAGTGTGCCTGGGGATAAACAACCGGAAAAAACCGGGGCATAAACAGAATTACCAGGTTGGATAATTTCTCGTCCTCGTTCTTCATCTTCTTTGCTGTCATCGACATTCACAGCATAACCCCAGGGCTTTTGCGGAAGACGACCATCATGGCGATTACCACCAAAAAGATACAACCACTTACTATCGACAGCGACAGATTTACCACTACTTAGAGTGAATGGTAAAGTAAAACAAGTCCTCCAACCATCTTTTGGATTTCGGGTGTCTAGAAAACGTACCTCCCTGGAAACCTCGTCATCACCGATCAGATACCGTCTGCGACACATGACACTGAGCCCACCGATCACATAAATGCGGGAACCAATCACTTCACAGCCGGTGCCCAAAAGAGCAGGACCCGGGTAATTCAGTTGATTTACATCTTCAAAAACCCGCGTCATTTCACTACCATCCTTTCTTTCTTTGATCACATACCAATCGTTCGTTGCATCCCTGAACCGCGAATCGGTGAATCCTTCGTTCCAAGATTCTCCCAACCTTAGAACGTGAACGTAAATCAACTTCTCCATCCCTCTCCGGCGGCTCTCCCCGTTCTTTCTCTGACGACGATGCTGATATATATATGCGGCCAGGGTCTTCAGACGGAGCAATTGCAGGGGGAGCCGCTTTGTCTCCATTTCTCTTTATATCCGCTGCCATCCTATATATGCGGCCAGGGTCTCCAGATGGAGCAATTGCAGGGGGAGCCGCTTTGTCTCCTTTTCTCTTTATATCCGCTGCCATCCGATCCGCTGCTTAAAAACGATGCCGTTTTCATCAATTCAAAGCTACGAACACTTTTGGCCTAGAAGGGTGATTGCACAGGGCACACAATGAATCTAATAACCCAACAAATTTATTTCGATTTTGTGAGAAAATTTATTATTGTTTTTTAAAAATGATTTGTCAATTCTTATTAGCTTCCCTTAATTATAACTATTTGTTCCTATATTGATAAGAAATTCTTATTATAATATATATTAAATTTAAAATAAAAATAAGCTTATAGCTATTACTTCTCTTAAAACTAAATTTATCATTTAAAAATTAAAAATTAAAAATTTTAAATGTGAACTATCAAATTAAATTTATAAAGGGTTCAGATCTCTTCAAGTGATGAGAAATCAAGTGATCATCACTATGATGAGCCCCGAATGCGGACCCCGTTGTATTTTGGCCAATCTTATATTTCTCATTGTAATTTAAATATCTCAACAATATTTTAATTTTCTATTTCTTTTTTTTTTACCAGAAATTAATTCACTCATTGTTGTCATCTTATTTTTTTTAAAAAAAAATCCCAATTAAATTTAACTAAAATATCAAAATATAAATTTAAATCTATATTTTAAATAAATTCTGAATCATGTCAAGAGACTTAATTATAAATTTTGTCAAGAGGCTTAATTAAAGATTTCTGATTTTTGTTAAGCAAACCCGAATGTCTTTATGTAGGTTTTTTTTTTTTTTAATATTAAAATGTCTTTATGTAGTTAAAAAACTTCAAAGTGTATGCCTTATTCCAGTCGTGAACCGTGGTTGTTTCCCCTCTTCTCTATGTAGTGCCGGGAAATAAGCCCTTTTAAGTCAAAAGCCCGGCTTATAAATTTGAGCTTTCAAAAGAAGTCGTGTTTAAAAAAAATCAGCCTTATAGGATCAAGGGTTTAAAAGGGCCGACCTGTTTAAGCCCACTATTTTTTTTTTACTTGCCTTGCCCCGCTGCCCAGTTGCCCTGCTCCTTGCCCGTGCTCCTCCTCCCTAGGACCCTAACCCTAAAATTGCAAAATTTCCCACGGCATTTCACTCTCACTCTCAGACTTAGTTGGTTTCACACTCTCACAGTCTCAATCTCACTTCCTCTATGCTCCGAATCTGTGATCGACTTCCAACATCCACTATGCCCCATAACCGTCCCTTCCTTGGTTGGCTCTTCGGTAGGCAACACAGCGGATTCACATATGATGATAATTTATTAATTTATATGTATTTTTGTATTTGTTATAGAATTATTTATCTATTTAGTTACACATACATAATAACTATACTTTGAATTTATGATTTTGGTTTATTTTTGTTGCAGATTAAGATTATGGATGTATTCATGATGCAGGAGAAAAAATTCTTGATATTTTTAACCCTCAAGCATAGCCTACTACTCAAACTGAAGCACAATCAAATCTCCTTGAATTTGATGATAGCAGCGAATAAGATGAAAATGATAGTCATCATACTCATGTTGCTTAGAGTAGTTAGCTCCTTGCCTTCTTATGCTTTCTGAGTTATTTGTGGAAACTATTTTACCTTTGATTATGAATTAGTAACTGTATTTGTTTATTGCATTAGGCGTGTTGCTTAAACCTTAATATTGACAACATTTATGTGTTAAATCAGAACTTTAATTATTATTTACTAATTATATTTCTCTGAAGGAAAAAAACACAAAAAAGATAATTAAATCTTGTAAAAAGAACTTCCAGCCCTCCAAACCGGCCCGCTGCATCATATGCTCTCAGGCCGGGCCTTGGAAAACAACAATTTTTCTTACCCTAGGCCTAAAAGGGCCGGCCCTTTTAGGCCCTGACCCTTTAAGGGCCGACCTTGCAGGTGCGAGCAGGCCTTAATTCCCAGCTCTATCTCTATGTATTGATTCTCACCTATTAGGGTTCACTCTCAAGCATCATAAATTAAAATAAATTTATCCAACATACATGACAAAATCTTCTCCAAAGATGATAAATTACATAACTTAAAAAAAATCATTGCAAACATTAAACAATAAAAGCTACATTTAAATAGAGAACTAAAAAAAAAATCCACTCACAGAAATTGTGTAACAAATACAACAAGATGTAAAGGTTTTCTTCAAAATCATGCACAAGCATCCTACAACAATGATACCATCTTTTATAAAATACAGTTATGTACAGCAAGGCCATTCTATTTTAAATACATCTCCCAGTGACAAGGATGCTGAGGAACAAAAGAAACAATACCAAAGGATTTGAGTCTAACTGATAATTACTTGCACCAAAGAGGTTTAGTCACTACTACAAAAAGGTTGAAAGGTGGCGCACATTTTGTGGCACTTCTTTAAAGAAGTGGCACAACTGCATTTTTTTTTCTTTTTCTTTTTCTATTTTATTTTTTTTAAATTTTGGGTACCAACTGTGGCGCCTGCCAAGGCAGACGCCACAATTGGGTGCATTCTACCAGTTGTAGCGCCTGGAAAATTAGGCACCACAGCTGGTTGTATAATAAATAAAAAAAAAATTACCAGCTATGGTGCCTGGAAAACCAGGCGCCACAGCTTCTTCTATATTTAAAAAAAAAAAGAAGGCTAGCTGCCTCGTGCCTGTATGGTTCTAAAACCTTGTAGTTTTAGGAGCAGGTACTCCCAAAAAAATAGAAATAAAAATTTTAAAAAAAATAAAAAATGGACCAGCTGTGGCGCCTGGAAATCCAGGGGCCACAGCTGGTTCTAGTAAATAAAAAAACAATTTTGTCAAATGTTCAGCTTATATAAAAAAATTTTTTTGACCTTTTTAATGAATTACACTATCCACTTCCCACCAATCACAATTTCCCCCACTCCTACCCTTATCTTTTTTCCCCTTTCCGCGCAGTGGCCCCCTTCCTTCTCTTTTAATTTATTTTGACTCATCCTACTTTAATTATTCCCTCCTCTCTCACTTTCCCTTTTCATCTACACTATAGCTTCTTGCAGTGGACGACCGTCGCCCCCTTCCTCCATTTCCTATCATCTTCACACTTAAAAACATACTCACATGCACACACGTCTTCATCATCGAATCTACTTCTTTGTTTTGTTTCAACTGCAATCCCCACTCCTCCTCCTCCTCCTCACTCAAGATTACGACACCAACGAGCAACGTGGTCCCCCACTCCACTGTACTGATCAATTAAGCTTGTAAGTTCAACGTGCTTCTTCCATTTTTTTTAATTGGCATATAATTTCTGCAATTTTTTATTTCAAATTGATATCTATGTTCTAATCTGTGTTTAAAAAGTGGAGAACATATATAATATTTCAAAAGAAGTTATCCAAAAAAATAATATTTCAAAAGAAAAGAAAAACCAAAAGTGGACCATGTCTCGTGATGCCTTTAGCATGTGGATAAAAGATATCTTTACATATCCGGAGTACTTGATTTCAAATTAGGCTTAAGCAATTTTAACATTTTTTGCCTAAAAAAATTTTTAATTTCAAAAAACCTTATTTTAGTAATTTAAAAGAAAATAGTCCAGTCCATACACATAATTAAAAAAAATATAATATTTGTATCATAATATAAGTTTATTTAGCTTAACTTTTTTTCCAACAGTTTCTAATTTAACACTTGCCTCAATATCTTCAATTTTGAAAATAAATCTGGACAATTAATATTATTTTATAAATTAAAATAAAACAATTTCTTTAGCTAAATTTTTTTTAAAAAAATTACCCTCCTGTGGCACTTGCTGGAGGAAGTGCCACAGGAGAGGGGTCTCCTATGGCGCTTGCTGATGCAAGACCCCCCTCCTGTGGCACTTCCTCCAGCAAGCGCCACAGGAGGGTATTTTTTTTTAAAAAAAAATTTAAATGCTGTGGCGCTTTCAAGCGCCACAGCTTCTTTTAATGGCGTCCAGATATGTGGCACTTCTCTAACGCCACAGCTGATGCAATTATAAACACCACAACTTTACTTTTTTATAGTAGTGAGTATTGCAATATTAATGTATCTGGACACTCTCACACTCCATACTCCACACTCCACACTCCAGATATTATATTGAACTATTTTTTTACCTTGCCTCTTGGAATGGAGAATGCATTGTTCAACCCCTCTCCTTAGCTCCTCCACTCGAACGACCTTTAAGGGCTTGTTTGGTTTGAAGGGGGGAGGGGAGGGAAAGTGGGCGGAGGGAAAATTTTTTTGAGTTAAATTTAAAAAAAAAATAGAAAATTTGGGTTAAAAATTTTTAATTATTTTTTCTTACTCTTTTATCTTATATATTCTCTTTATTAAAATTTTATTACCCCACTTCTTCAATCTTTTAAAATTCAACTCATAAAAATTTTCCCTCCCCTCCTTTCCCCTCCAAATCCCTTACACCAAACAAACCCTAAAAGATAAATAGGGTCTTGCCAATTGCAGAAGCAGCCGAATAGAATAGCAAGTGGCCATTCGAATCCATCAATGAGCATATCTTATATGATATTCAAATGAACCAAACCCTATTGCCTTGCATGAAGCTTTCCCGCCAAGCAGGGCCAGCAGAACATGAATCTGTTTTTTGTTTAAAAGGCATCAAATATGGGCGGTCAGGATTATACCAAGATGGAAGATTTGGATGCAATTTTAAATACTTCATGATGTGTCTCTCCATAAGATTGGACAACTAGGATGTGAAGATTCTGAGAGATGAGGAGAAAGATGACGCTGATAGTATTAGCTCCCCTGCTTCTTTTTGACAAAAGATACTATTTTGTTACAGTAATAAAAAATAAAAAGCCAATGCAACAGCATTATATCCCATCAAAAGAGAGAAGACAATACACTATACAAGACAAAAGTAGACCTAACAGAAACAAAAACAAATATAATTCCACATAGCCAGCCAACTCCATCTCGTGTAAAATTGCAGCAACCTAAACCAAGACTGGTATGAAAAGCATCTTCAGCATCCTTGGCAATGATACAAGCAAGAAGAGGTGTTGGCTCCTCAAACCACCCAATCAGGTACACCTCTTTTGAGGGTACATTTGGATTAGCTTTTGAAAAATAGTTTCAGGACAAAAATAGAAAAAATGATTTTAGAGAATAGATTTTAAAACCATGACTTTCTGAAAAGGTAGAAAAAAAATTAGCTGCTGGAAAAATATGGTTTTCAACCCTCAAACCATGGTTTTTTTGCCATTGATGTTTAACCCAAACCATAGTTTTGAGGGTTAAAAACTATTTTGGTTTTTGAAAGGATGTTTGACCACTTCACTTTAAAACCATGGTTTGGATCAAAACTATAGTTTTAAAAGTTTTCCCAAACATACACTGAGTCCCCATAACAATATAATATGCTCCCAAGTTCCCTTCTCTAGAAGAGAGCCAGAAAGACCAATCTGCCTTAGATACTAAAAAATCCCAAATATCCTGCAATAAAAAATAGCATTCCCATTCTCCACAAAACCCCCTTAATCCCAAATATCCTAAAATAAAAAATAGTACTCCCATTCTCCCAAAACCGCACTCTTATTATTTACACAATTTACCTATTCGAGATTATCAGATTTCACAATAACACGTGGCTCTTGAATATCATCAAGCAACATCAAAGCTTTTGTTTAATAGCAAGAACTTCTGACATAAAAAAAATGAGCCAGAACGTACCTTTTCACCAAACCCCCACAAGAATTCTCCAAATTGATTTCTGCACACAATACCTAGAGCAGTCTCTTTAGTACTAAGCACAAAGGAACCATCACAGTTGACCTATCCCCCGTTTTCAACCGGAGCCTTCCAAGTTTTAGAGCTTGGATCATGTGTCACACCAGTCAAATTATTATCCAACCGATTGACAGACTAGAAATCATTAACACAATACACTATTTAGCACCTTCAACAAGAAGAATTGGGTAAGGATGCACTTTGGTTTTCCACAGTCCATCACAAAAAAAAAATCTGGGGAATAATTAAAGAGGAACTAATGCAGGTCTTACTCTGTTAATTCTGTCCTTATTTATTCGATACCCATCTTTCACATTATACTCCCCGTTCCTCCATCCCTGAAAATCTATCCTTTCTCCTAGAAGACCAAACTTTAGTCTCTGTTGCTTCTTACTGTTAAGGAAATATTATATCATTATTAGAATTATTCTATCATTATTGTTAGATCAATTAGCATAATTAGCGGGATTGATTGACCGTTACGATCCCCTCATTTAGGAGCAATTAATACTCAGGCTCTTCATTCTTTGTATATATATATATTGTATCTTTCTATGAATAGAATAATACAATTAAGATTACTTTCTCACAATTGAACTGGACTTATTATAGTGATTGGAGCACTACTGTTAAGATCTATATTATGGGTATTGAGAAGGAAGAACATTTAACTGATGAACCCCCTTGTGACAAAGACAAACTGGTTGCTTGGAAAAGGGCTGATGCTAGAATCTTATTTCAGATTAGAAATTCTGTTGAACCCCAGATCTTGTCTTCAGTGAGTCATTGTACTACGGTTAAGGAAATAATGGGTTATCTGGAATTTATGTTCTCTGGTAAAGGAAGCCTTACTCGGATTCACGAAGTTTGTAAATGTTTTTATTGCTCTCAGTAGCAGGGTCGTCCATTGAAGGACTTCTTTTTGGATTATAAACGATTGTATGAGGAAATGAAAGTTCTTATGTCGCCACAAGCAGATCTTGGGACTCGCATTAAAAATCTGGAACTACAGGTCATCATTGGTTTTCTCGAAGCCTTTGATCTATCTTATGAGACCATCCGCTCTCAAATCCTGTCTAGTCAAGAGCTCCCATCCCTAGAAGATGTGTTCGCATGCGTCCTTTGCGCTGATGGTGTGACCCGCCCATCTGTGGATCCCAATGTGAGTGCTTTGGCCAGTCGAGGCCCCTTTGACAACAGGAATTCTGGCTCCAAACAGGGTTCCAGTGCCCCGAGCATGACTTCTGGCGGCATTATCTGTCATTATTGCAAGGAACTTGGCCATATCAAGAAAAATTGTCAAAAATTGCAGATTAAACAACAACGTGATCAGCAACGTGGTTCTGCTCATGTTGCCTAAACCTCTGATCTGTCTGCCCCTGGTTCGCCATCTGCCACAGCCTTATCTACAGGTACACTGCCTTCTGGTCTTGCTACCACTTCCTCGAAGTGGGTCATTGATTCTGGTGCTACCGACCACATGACAGGTAACCATCGTTTATTTTCGTCGTATGCCGCCTATGCTAACCCATCTTCCATCTACGTTGCCAATGGTTCCTCCGTCCGTGTAGTTGGATCAGGCACTATTAACCCTACCCCCTCTATTTCACTATCTTCTGTTCTTGATACTCCCGATCTTACCTTTAATCTTCTATCTCCTAGTAAACTGACTCGTCATTTGAACTGCTTTATCTCACTATTTCCTTATCATTATTTGATCCAGGATCTGTCGATGAAGCGTATTATTGGTAGATGTTATGAATCTGGTGGACACTACATTCTGGATGATCAGGTGCCGCGTTCCGTTGCATGTTCTGGTGGGTCATCTCCCTTTGAAGTTCATTGTCGTCTTGGTCATATGTCAATTTCATCTCTAAAGAGGTTATATCCTCAAATTTCTTCTGTATCTGCTTTGGATTGTGAGTCGTGTCAGTTTGCCAAACACCATCGTGTTCATTTGGCACCTTGAGTCAATAAACGGGCTGCGTCCCCCTTTGAGTTAGTACATTCTGATGTTTGGGGTTCTTGTTCAGTTTTATCTCAGACTGGTTATCGTTATTTTGTCATTTTTGTTGATGATTTTTCCCAAACAACTTGCCTTTATTTAATGAAACAGCGCTCTAAACTGTTTACTCATTTTCAAAACTTCTGTGCTGAAATTCAAACTCAATTCAATACTCCTGTCAAAATCTTTCGAAGTGATAATGCGAAAGAATATTTTTCCGCCCCTTTTATTGATTACATGCATAGCCATGGTATTCTTCACCAATCCTCATGTGTCGATTCCCCTGCTCAAAATGGTGTTGCCGAAAGAAAGAATCGCCACCTTTTAGAAACTGCTCGAGCTCTTATGTTTCATTCTAGTGTTCCTACACCGTTTTGGGTTGATGCCGTGTCTACTGCATGTTTTCTTTATCAATCGCATGCCTTCGGCTGTTCTTAATGGTGACATTCCCTATTCTGTTTTGTTCCCCACTACTAAACTCTTCCCTGTTGATCCGAAAATCTTTGGTTGCATTTGTTTTGTTCGGGATGTTCGTCCGAGTGTCAGTAAACTTAATCCCAAGTCTTTAAAGTGTGTCTTCCTTGGTTATTCTCGAGTCGAGAGAGGTTATCATTGTTACTCTTCTGATCTTCGTCGTTATCTTGTGTCCACTGATGTCACCTTCCCTGAGACTTCTTCTTTCTTCAAGTCTTCAATCATCTTCTCGTCTTCCTTGGTTATTGATCCGACGGATGATTTCTTGGTTTATTGTGTCCCTCCAGTTCAGGCTGCTGTTCCGGTTCCTGATATCATCACTGAGACTGATCCCACCAATTCTAAACCTCTGTCAGTAGATGCTTCGCCGTCGGATTCTATTACTGTGACCCCAGACCCTCCCACTCCTGCCCCTGATATAGTTGTGCCTAATTTTACCATTGACCCATCTAATGATCTCCCTATTGCCCTCAGAAAAGGTATCTGCCCCCATTGTCCTCCTAAATGCTATGCTGACTGCACGTATCCTATATCAAACTTTGTGTCTTACCAGCAGTTGTCCCATGTTTCCTCTCCCCTTGTGGCCACCCTTGAGTCCATAACCACCCCTACCTCCCTTCACCAAGCCTTAGCTCATCTTGGTTGGCGTGCTGTGATGGAAGAAGAAATGATGGCCCCTAAAAAGACTGGTAATTGGACTCTTGTTGATATGCCTTCTGGGAAGAAGGCCATTGGGTGTAAATGGGTGTTTGTGGTTAAGACTAAGGCTGATGGTTTATTGGAATGACTAAAAGCTCGACTTGTTGCTCTAAGACTTATGGCATTGATTACTCTGAGACTTTCTCCCCGGTTGCTAAGCTCACTTCCGTTCGTCTCCTTGTCTCTCTAGCTGCCACCTATCGTTGGGATTTGCATCAGTTGGATGTTAAGAATGCATTTTTTAAGGGTGACCTTCTTGAGGAAGTTTATATGGAGCACCCTCCTGATTTTGTTGCTCAGGGGGAGTATGGGAAAGTGTGCTATCTCAGAAAGTCATTGTACAGTCTGAAACAGAGTCCACGTGCTTGGTTTGATAGATTTTGTAACGTGGTTCAGAAGTTCAAATTGAGCCAAAGTAAGAGTGATCATTCTGTGTTCTATCAGAAGACTGATGCCGGTATGATTTTTCTGGTTGTATATGTTGATGACATTGTAATCACATGGAGTAACACTTCTGGAATTTCCGAGCTTAAAGTCTTTCTCAACCTCCACTTCCAGATGAAAGACTTAGGATCATTGAAGTATTTTTTGGGTATTGAAGTTATGAGAAACAAGAAAGGCATTCTGTTGATTCAGAGGAAGTATGTTCTCAACCTCCTAAAGGAAACCGGGAAGCTTGAAGCTGCACCAAGTAGCCTTCCCATGATTCCAAATCCATACCTGGAGTTGAATGATAGTATGTTTGATGAACTTCCTGATGACTTGAAAAAGAAGATTGATCCAGAGAAACTGAAGCCATTTGCATATCCTGAGAGATATAGAAGATTGGTTGGAAAGTTGAATTATCTGACAGTGACTCGTCCAGATATAACCTTCTCGGTTAGTGTACTTAGTCAATTTATGGCATCTCCAACAGTGGCACAGTAGGAAGCCTTAGAACATATCTTACACTATCTGAAAGGCTCCCCAGGTCGGGGCATTCTCTATTCAGATTTTGGACACACTAAAGTTGAGTGTTTCTGTGATGCAGATCATGCAGGATCCAAGGCTACGAGACAATCCACTACAGGTTATTGTGTGTTTGTTGGTGGCAACCTGATATCTTGGAGGAGTAAGAAACAAGGGGTTGCATCTAAATCAAGCGCAGAGGGAGAATACAGAGCTATGTCACAATCCGTACAAGAAATTGTATGGGTACTTCAGCTCATGAAGGAAATTGGCATTGTCACGACATTACCTACGAAGCTTTGGTGTGACAATAAAGCAACGCTTCATATAGCATCAAATTCTGTGTTCCATGAGCGGACGAAGCACATTGAGATCGACTGTCACTTCATTCGGGACAAGATCAAAGAAAATATTGTATCTACAAGACATGTGCGATCAGACAACCAGCTAGCAGATCTTTTGACAAAAGCGTTGACTGGGATACGGGTTGAGTATCTTTGTAACAAGTTGGGCATGATTAACATATATGCTCCAATTTGAGGGGGAGTGTTAAGGAAATATTATATCATTATTAGAATTATTCTATCATTATTATTAGATCAATTAGCATAATTAGCGAGATTGATTGACCGTTACGATCCCCTCATTTAGGAGCAATTAATATGCAAGCTCCTACTCTTTGTATATCTGTGAATAGAATAATACAATTAAGATTTACACAATTAAGATACTTTCATAACACTTATGTACCGGAAAAATAGATAAATTATTGATTTGCTTTAATTCTACTCCACATTTTCTAGCAGCAAATTTCTACCTCTTGAAAAATTCTATTCACGTAGAAACACGAGTCTTCGTCGATGTAGAAAATTCCAGTTTTGTTTTGTTTTTTTTTTTTTGGGTGTTCAAACTACGTTTTGGAGTCCTTATCGAAAGCCAATTTCAAACTAACATCAGAATTGATTTTAGCAAGTTTGGGTTTGATAACAACAACTCCCACAAGTGATATCCGAAAACAATAATTTCTAAACCTTATAAGCTATTGCCCACTTTTCTAAATAATAATTCCCACCAGCGTCGAACAAATAAGTATACAGAAATCATTATACCATGGCTGTGACAATAAATAATCATGGTTATGACCATCAAAATACAGAGCATAATGTGCTAGATTATTATTAGTGCTCAGAATTCAAAAACTTCATTAATATGCAATTCTTATAAGCTTGGAGATTAGATTAATATGGCTCTCTATCATATTACACTGAACAAAGAAATTAGATAGGGAAGAAACTACAATTTGTTCAGAATGTTATTTACAAAGTAGATGGAGAAGGAAGGGAAATCCAAAGAAATTGTACTAAAGTCAAGTCATTGTTAATACGTTGATTTCTACCTATGCATCATCTTGAAGAAATTAAGCCACATGTAAGAGAAAGGCCAATCTTTTTGAATTTGTCTCGTGTGAAGCAGAGATGGGGTTCCACTGTGCTATGTCGGGTTTACCTCAACTTGAGATGGAGGAGAGGCAACTTTCTGGCCAAACCAGAGGTGAGGTTCAAGCTTGATGAAGAGCCACCGGCAGAGAGAAGCTTGATGAGTTTGACTGGAGATGTCTCGGGGAGCCTAAGTTCCAACGAGGAACTTGATCCATGACGAATATTGGGTGCTCTATTTCATCGAAATGACCATCATCAGAAGAAGATCGGAACTGGAGCAGAAACTGGTATGGCGGATGAGAGCTTCTTCGAGAGTGATGAGGCAGTCAGATTTAATGATTTTAAAATATATATTGTGTGTGAGAGAGAGGATATTTATGTCTTTTTGCATGAATTTTCAAAATCCCATTTTGAGAACTCACATGGCATAAGAATATATATTAAAAGTGAGAGAATCTCTCTATCTTTTAATATTTTTAAAGTTTTTGATATGATATTTTCCCAACCTTTTATTTCTTTACTTTATGATTGCTGATAATGAGACAGAAAAATGCAATCCATCATGGTATATTCTTTTTCTTAAGATATTTCCTCATGTTTACAGTGTTCTATTAATTTTTTTTAAGGAATAAGCAATGGTAGCAGAAAGGCCGTGTTCATGCTCCTTTTTGCTTTCATTATTTCGTGAACGCTTAACACCCCTTGCATTTGTATCTAGGATTTCCCTTGGATGATGTTAATAATTTGTTTGCCAGTCACACCACCTTTTGTTTTTGCCAACGTTAGACAATGTTAAAATATACTATATGTCGTCATCAAGCACTTAGTTTAACTAGTAAGAGGTTCTATCCCCTTCATCAGAGATGTTGAGTTCGAGCTGGTGGGAACTCGATTTGGATTAGTTTAAACCCTCGATATATATCAATGTGCCTGCTGTCTTTATGAAGAAAGAACAAAAACAAGTTTATGTGCCTAAGGTCAAATAGGGTTCATGTGAAAGAATGAATAAAGTTCAAAGTTGAAACCTTTACGGTTCATTCTACTCATCATTGATGAGGTTTGATAGTAACTATCAAATTGTTGACAAAAAAAAAAAAAAAAAACTATCAAATTCATCATTTTTTGTTTTGGTCGATAATACTACTCGTGATAGTCAAGTTCTATTTTTGTTTTGGTCGATGATACTAATGGTCAAGTTCACAGGCATCGAACATTGTATGCGAGATCTCTTCTTCAGGACTTTCAGGATGATGTCATCACTTGGATGAGGCCTTTGGGCAACGTCATATACACATGTATGGACCCTATATGTCTCTAATATTGATGAAGAGAATGGAAAAATATTGAAGGACACAATAATGGAGAAAAAGAGATATATATTTCAATGGAGGGTTGTTTTGACGATCATCAATCTATGCATGAAATGTATAAAGGAGTCCCAAATATTTTAAGAGTTAAGGTATGAAAATACCCATGAACTTTTCTCAAAAGTGTATCCAACACTATAAACTTTTTTTAGGTGCAAAAACACCTATGAACTTCTCAAAATGGGGTAAAAATGTCAAACGATTAAGTAGTATAAACGTCCGTTTTGTGGGACCCACAATATTATTTTTTGAGGTGCAAAAATACCCATGAACTTTTCAAAAGTTTATGGTGTTGGGTGCACTTTTTAGAAAAGTTCATGGATATTTTTGCACCTCAAAAAATAATATTGTGGGTCCCACTAAACGGACGTTTATACCACTTAACGGTTTGAAATTTTTGCCCCATTTTGAGAAGTTCATGAGTATTTTTGCACCTAAAAAAAATTTATGGTGTTAGATACATTTTTTAAAAAAGTTCATGGATATTTTTACACCCTAACCCATATTTAAATATGTGAAGAACATTAAGTGGTGTTCAGAACTTAATGTTCACTTATTATTTATTATGGATAAAGTTGGGGGGAAAAGTACTCCTAGTTGTCATTTTCTATAAGCAAAAGTTATCTCACAAACTTGCTATTTATTGCTTTATTATTTTCGCTATTACCTGCTATTGCTTCATAGATTTCAAAAATAAATTAGGAACACCCACTCTTAAAAAAATTTATGAAGGAATCCATGTTACTCCTCATTTACGGTTTTAGTCTTGCTATTACCTAATGTTGGCTCACAGATCCTAAAAATTAAAAAAAAAAAGAAAAAGAAAAAACTCCTACGACGCAAAAACATTGAAATATAATTAATTGAGTATATGATACATTCAAGGGAGAATTACTGATAAATACCTTTATGACAAATTAATTGTTGAATGCTGCTACCATGGAAGATCTGTTGCACATAACGGAAGATATTTTGCACACAACAGAAGATATTTTGCATACAACAGAAGATTGTTTGCACATTTATATGGAAGATTTTTACACACACTGAAGATGGTTTATACAAAACGAAAAATTATTTGCACACACGGAAGATTGCTTTCACGCTTGGTAGCAATCAATAATTAATTTGCCCCAAAGATATTTTTAGGCAATTCTCCCTACATTCAATTAAAATATAAATTTATAATTATATAGCAAATATTCTATCACATTTTCTTTTTCTTAAATATTTATTTTTAAGTCATACTATTTATTTAATTATAAATGTATATTATTGTTAATTAATTCTGGCATATTATAGACTGGCAATCTGAATTACACCAAAGAGAATAAAATAGCACTATAAATTTAAGGAAGAGATTGCAACTATCAAAATTTTTAATCCATGATTAAATTGTATGTGTACAGAACGGAGGATTGTTTTTTTGGGTTTTAGGCCAAAATTCAAACATTCAAAATGATGCTGATAATAGTATAACTAAGTCAATAACCAATTTTTCAAAATAAAAATATAATTACAAAACAAAAAAGCACGGACACATATTGGTCCGGGTGGAAATTGTTTTAGCCGTTTATATACGAGATTTCAAATTTGAATTCATGTGACTAAAGAAAATATCCCTTAAAGAGCTACCCTAAATTAGCCCCATAATACTCGAATCTAACAAATAAATAGCCATGTAAAAAAGTTGGCAAAAAAAAAAAAAAAAAAAAGCCATGTAAAAAAAAGAACAAAAAAGTGATGATGCAAGAAAGGGCCGTCAAAATTGAATGAACTCTAAACTTTTCAGCAAATAATTATTTCTTCAGAACTTTTCAGCAAATAACAATGTCAGGGGCAAAGTGGATAATGATAAAAAAAGGAACTAACCTATAATTTTCTTTATTTACAAATATAATTAATGTATTAGCGGCCGGAGGAGGCAAATGGTTCTGTAAAAGTCAAAGAAGCAATAGAGGTGTGGCAAGTAGGAAAATTAGACGATGATGAAGAAGATCCTTGAACTGACCAGCCACCAAAATTTCTAGACTTGATTAAATCCAACAAGTCATGAGGCAACTCAGAATCTCCTTCTAAATATTGCGCAATACCAGAAATAGTAGGCCTAGCTGAAGAAATAGGATGCGAACAAAGCAACCCAAGTGTGAGCACCAATTCAGCCTCATCCACCACATATTCATCCCCTAATTTGCTATCAACAGCTTCACAAATCTCTCCTTTTTCCCAGCACTCCGTAACCCATTCTATCAGCAACACTTTCTCTGGCGAAGTCTGAGTTTCGATCGGCCTTCTTCCACAAGCAATCTCCAGCAGAAACACCCCAAATGAATATATATCAGTACATGTGTTCGATTTTCCACTCTGCACAATTTCCGGGTCTATGTAGCCAGGAGTTCCTGCCATTCGAATATGTATTTAAAAAAAAAATCCCACATGGATTAGCATGAGAAGAAATTGAAGGTATATAATGTGAAGGGAAGTCCTATCAAATTGGTTTAAACTATTTTGATAGAAAAGCGACTACCTACTACATGAGATGTTTGAGGATCATTTCCATGGTCCCATAGCTTGGCGAGGCCAAAATCTCCGAGTCTAGCATTCATGTCATTGTCAATCAGTACATTAGCTGGTTTGATATCTCTGTGGATAACAACTTGAACCCATTGTTGGTGAAGATATAAAAGTGCAGATGCAACATCTTTGATTATCTTGAATCTTTGTTCCCAGCTGAGAATTTTGTTGTTGGGAAGACGGTAAAGAAACTTATCTAGGCTTCCATTAGGCATAAAGTCATAAACCAACAAGAGTTCATTTTTTCTTCTGCAATAGCCAAGAAGTCTTACCAAATTTTGATGCCGGAGCCGGCCTATGGTCGCGATTTCTGCAACAAATTCTCTCATTCCTTGTCTTGATTCATGAGAGATCCTCTTCACTGCAATTTGAACATTGGAAAATGGTAGGATTCCTTTGTATACTCTGCCAAAACCCCCTCTTCCTAAAAGCTGTCCCTCTGTAAACCCTTTTGTTGCAACGAACAAGTCCTTGTAAGTGAACCTATGAGGCCCATACAATACTTGCCAATCTTCAAGAACTTGAATGAATTTTCTCCTCCTTCCAATCATAATCGCACCATAAACCAAGATTAAAAGGACAACCACACACACTAATGGCAATACAACTATCAATAGTTTCTTATATCCTTTCCCTCCTCCAGCCCTTTTATTCGGATCTACAATTCCAGGTATGTTAGGAAGGCGAGAAAGATTAATCTGCTCAGCTTGACCATTCATCCTGAAACTCCAACCCAATATGTAATGAGACGCATTGAACCCACTAGAGGATGAGAATCCAACATACATAAACTCAAAGAAATAAGAAGAAAGATCTCTTTTCAGTGTGAGAAGAGGGATTTCAGGTTTAGGTATGTTTATTGGATGAATTGTGACACACAGTTTTTGATCCGTACTATTGTATTCAACCCAAACCTGCATGGGTTCTCCACTTGAAAGACCAAGCTTTACAAAACGACCACGATCAGTATAGTAACCTGCAGAAGATGCATTGACAGATTCCAATCCATTGATATCAATCCCAGGATGGTTATCATCAATATCATGAAACTGAAAATCCTGGTCAGTGTCAAGTTCTATTGCCACAATATGATTGGAACTTTCACCGTTGGAGGTGGCATTAAATAGGCCAAGATATTGGTTTGGCTGAGCTTCAGGAATAAATCTGGTAGGCGAGAAAGCAAAGGCCAGTCCATGGCCGTGAAAATTAGGATCGGTGGCTACTACTACAAAGATGAAAGTGGTAGAGAAAGAGGAGACATAAGAAGAAGAAGTAGTAGTATTATTGGAATTCTTGAATTGAAGAGGAAGATTGTAAAAGACTTGCCATGCTTCACTTAGACCACTATCGGCATATATTGCTTGTCGGGACATGTTGGAATTTTTTAGCACTTCATCACTGCCTGGTCCTAACTTGAAGTATCCACCATCAAACATGAATCC
Organism: Inga laurina; assembly: GCA_963855925.1. Classification (NCBI taxonomy): domain Eukaryota; kingdom Viridiplantae; phylum Streptophyta; class Magnoliopsida; order Fabales; family Fabaceae; genus Inga; species Inga laurina. The sequence continues at coordinate 45,196,470 of OY979709.1, read as the reverse complement.
GACATCATCAGTACTCATGTTCTTGTTGGAGTATGCTGTGTTGAGGAATAAACACAGCATGAAAATGGTGAGGGACATGGTCGGTTTCCTTAAATTTTCTGGATTCGAACAGAGTGCTGGATCCTATGTTTATTTTCAACTAATTAATAACAAAAACTTTCATAAGAAACTTGGAAGAAAAATGATTGATGTTTCCAATTCTTGGTGGGATACACGTGGGGTTTAATTATGGCTGTGGCTTGTATGATGACTTGAATCTGTAGGCTCTTTCTTCTTCAATATCAGTTTGTTTTCTAAAATATTAACCCGTATTTGTCTGACTAATTCAATTGACTAATTTAATTAAGGATCATATACAGCAGACGCCACAGGAAGTTTCATATTTCAACGTCTTTTTAAGGTAAAAGATTAAGAATATTTTTTCAAAAAAAAAAAAAAAAAAACACAGAGAGTAGACCAAGTAAGTGGTTACCATTGGGTCTTCTTTGACTTTTGTAACAGTATTAAATGTAATGTTTTTTTTATTAGGTAGCCATTCACGATTAAAAGTGAATGAAAATAAACAATGTTTGGAATAGCTTATTTGTGGGTAATAAGTGTCTATAAATCGTGATTCACGGTATATAAGGTAAGTATGTGAGAGAAGTTTTATTTCAGCTTGTGTAATAAACACGTATATTCAAAAAATAGGTGTTCTCAAACATACACAAAGTCATTTTGATTATGTGTGTGTGTTTGTGTAGAACAATCCTCTTCTAAAGGCAAAACAATTGTTTTAAGTAATTAATTAGTGACGGAGCCAGCCCGTCGCCGTCGGTATAAAGGAGCCGACACGTGGGTATAAAGGGGCCAAATCCCAAAAAATAATATGATAATTAAAATTATTTGATAAAGTATTGTGTATAACGATACAATAATTTATAAAAATGAAAAATTAATTATTGATTTATTTAGTTAATCATTAAATTAATTTAAGTTTATCCGCAATGTCTGCTAGAACTGTTCCGAGTCGACTTGTGGAAGGGAGATTTTGTTCTTTTTAAAGAATGAAAAACCATTTTTCAAATCTATTGTATTACAAAAGCATTTACCTTATCCTTATTGGATACAAGTGGTTAAATTTCAATGCATTACGAGAGCACATTTTTTTTCCCCAATTGATCATTAGTGTCAAAGGCAGCCATGATTACTATATAAAACTAAATCAGGAAACATATAGTAAATCAATAAAGTTTCATATTTGAATCTCTTTAAATATAGAAGGTATTTGAAGGACTTTGGGCCTTATTAGAAATAATGAACACCTAAATTTGGACTGTATGGGTTTAATTTAAATGATTTAGATTTAACTTTTGTTTTCACTTTTTCATTTTTTTAAAAATAATTTATTTTAATTTGTACAGAATTTAAAATAAATGTTATCTCTTATCTATAATTTTTTCAAAAAAAAAAAATTTCAAATTTAAAAATCACCCGTTAAAATTTTTAAATTTTGATCATCAAAATTGTATTTAGTTAGTAAAGGTAATGAGTACTGAAGTTGGTTCCTCTAAATACATACACATACATAAATCAGGATAAAACACAACTTACCAATTTAATAGCTCCTCTCCACATATTTAAGAGAGCAAAAAAGATGACTTCTTTTACAAAATTAAATCAACCTCAATAACATCCCTTTTTAGCTAAAGGAAAAAACAGCATCAATATGCTACAAAAAAGAAAGCATTTCTCAATTTACAATGACTTTAGTTCTAGTTTGTCAGCATTTTATCACATATATAGAACACAAAACTTACCAAATTTGGCAGCCCTCCTCCAGCAGCATATTCAAGAGGAAAAATAAAAAACACTTCTTTCTCAAAATTAAATCAACCCCAAGGTTTAAAGGGGGGAATATATATATATATATAAATATAATTTGCAAAATGAAACTTTTTTCTTAATAAAAATATATATTACATTAAAAATAAAATTAAAAAGTGAAATACAACAAAGTAAAGCCACAAGGTTAATTACCTATATTGTCCTTTAAGAGACCCACAAAAATTGAAAATCCTTTTGTACGTCAGCAGCACCAACAGCAGACGTAGTAGACTAGCATGCATCATCAATAACAATATTTGATCCAAAGACTTTGGATCAAGTTGATCTAAAAAAAGAGAAACAAATAAACTCCTGTATTATTCTGCTGCATTAATTTTACTTATTTTGATCATTTTAGGAAGTTATATTAATGATGATTTGAGATGATTTGATTTCTGTGAGGCTGGAATTGAATTTTGAAAGCTGTACACGCCCACGAACACGTTAAGAGTTTTGGACTACGTTTGACCGTCCAAGAGAAGGGTAGTTTTTACAACAACAAAATATTATCTCATTAGGTTGTGTCGGTTACATGGATCACATGGTCTACAACTTTGTTTTTAGTTTTTCTAATTTTTTTATTAGATATAGGTATCCTTTTATTAGAGGCAGGCCTTTTTGTTCAAGGCACTATCAAACACTAAATAAAGGCACCTCTCATAGTGAGGATTTAAACTTTGGTTCATTTGTTGTAAGAAACTAACCATTTTTGTTAGATCCAACAAACCCTCACCCCTCACCAGAGAACTTTATGTGTAAGCTATTTTTACTGTTAGGATAGAGTTTTTCACTTTTTCAAGCTCATTTTTATTAGCAACAAGAACAAGGGCAACATTTAACTGAAAACTCGGGGGGGGGGGGGGGGGGGAGGATCCGATTCTATGGAATTGAATGGATTTCATTTCATGGGTTCTCTACGCGACAGGTTTCATGAGAATCATTATTCATACTTACCAAACATGCATAATCCCGTGCACAAAACGCAGCCTCACTTTTCCACTACTGCTTAGGTTAAAAATAAGAATAAAAATACACTCGTAAATAAAAATGCAACATTATTTACCTACCATGATAATCTAACACTTTAATATAAAAACCATCGATCGCAAATTCTTGGAGATTCCTTCCACATTTTGATGAACAAAGTCCAACAAAGTAACTCAAAGAACATATTCTTAAGACCATGAAGCACACGGAAAGTGAAATATTTTCTTTATTTATGAATTAATTAAAAACTGAATAGTGAAAATAATAATACTATACTATAAAGAATATAGGGAAATCTACATATATTGTTAAGAATAATATAAGCTGATGATACACACCCCTTTTTCTTTTCTTTTGATTATTCTCAGAAATGCTCTGATGTCTTGTATGCCTCCACCAAAAGTCAAATTTCTGATAGACTATAAGGTCTCGTTTTATATTTTCTAGCCAAATGGCAAGTACATATGGACATTTAATTTGTTTTTTGTATACAATTCTTTCTTCTTGTTTTTTTTTTTTTGTTTCTAGAAATATGTTTGTATACGCAATTTTTATATGCAATTTGCATGTGTATATTTTATCTATAGAATTTAATTACTTCAAATATCTTCTGCATCAATGACGGAGGTCCGTCATTATTGTCAGAACGGGCAAATGTATCCCTTGAACCCAGGAAAAAAAATACAACTACCATAAAGTTTCACATTTTGCATCCCCACCCTCACTCGGTCAATCATACAGAAATCCATGGTGCTTTATCCTTCTCCACTTTAGCCTTTCACATAATATAAATGGATGCCTCATATTTGCACTCTGATCAATTATAGGTTATAGTAATGAAAGACGGACTACCATTTTTTTTATGTATATATATCTTTCTATTAGAGGCAATCATATATATTTGAGGCATTGTCGGATACTAATGTAGACACCACCCTTAGTAGAAATTTGAATATTGGTTCGTCACTTTATGAGAAATTAATCCCTTTCACTATACCTAAACTCCATTGGTAGCCACACGATCCATCATTTTGTGTACATAAAAGCATAATATATGGGAAAGAGAGCAGCTGATAACTCATTCTTCTTAGTTCATTGCTTCTGTGCTTCATTAAACATCAATTCTTTCCCCTACTTATTCCCTGTTACATTGCATGTCTTCTCCAACAGTGCTCATGCAAATGTTACCTAAAAGATAGCTCAAAAAAATTAAAATAAAAAATATTTGGGTTAAAAAAATTTAGACTCGAGGTATTTTAACTCAAACTCAATAAACTTAGGCCCAAAAATTTGTACTCATCGATCTAAATACAAATAAAAAAACTTTTGAGTCCAGAAATTTTCTTCAGATTTCTGGTTTGTTAAATTGAAAGATATGTAATTAACTTTGTTGTTTTATTAAATCATTATTCCAAATAATTAATTTTTAAAATAACGCACCCTTGACCCCATGATCTTGGCTCTGCCGGCCGCCTGCATGTATATTAATTAATCAAACAATCTAATCTCCACAAATTAATAGCTGGCAAAAAAAAATTAATAATTTATGTGTCATGCATATTGAAGTTCGTACATCAACCAATTAACCAATTGAAAGGTGCCCCATAACTATCTACTAAAATTGTTTCTATATCCATTTGAACAGAATTTGTTTTTTCTAGTAACTTGTTTATAACAATGGAGTTGGAGAGATGATTGTAGATGGTCCACATGTGAGCCCTAGTTTCAACCTTTGAATAACCCTTGAATATGAATGCAGCAAACGTGCCCACCACCAAAAAACCAAACCACTATTTAAGCTATAAGAGAGTAGATGAGAGTTGCAAGCCTTTAGGTTTGCCGAGAAGATGAAAAGGAGAGGTGTTTCACTCGAACAATGGAGTTGGAGAGATGATTGTAGACTCGTAGCTTTCTATGTAAGTTTTCTTTTCTCATGAATGAGAAAATAGGCTCACGAACTCGTTGGGCCTCTGTTTTTTCTTTTTAATCAATGGGGGAAAAGAGGTAAATACATAATTCAAATCTATATCATTGAAATCCCTTGCGAGCTTTGAGTTAGTGAATCATATATTGGGACTTTTTTGTTATTTTTCTAGTCTTTGGGACCTTAATGTGCTTTTCACTTTTTTTTTTTTTTTTTAAAAAGGGTTTTTTACCAAACCTATGATAGATGACTTGTTTCATTTTTTACTTGTTACAAGTTTGAAATTGTTTTCGAAGGTCAAAAAAGTTTGAAATAAAATAAAACATTATTTGTAATGTTAAAGGCATAAAATCCCTTTTCAATCATAAAGTTGAATTATAAAATATTAAAAAAATAAAATTTACTTTCACATCATTAATTATTTAACCCCAAAACTCTTAAATCCCGATCAAACTTCCCATTACCTCTTTCAAGTTTCCGAAACTAGATAAAAACTAATGTTGTGATGACACATCAATAAATTTTGAAAGATCCTTCTGAGCTGTATCAAATATTTTCTTTTAAGATTTTGGAGGAAAAGTTGGGCTGCAAATAGATTTATTTTGTTTATATACCAGTTGATTGACTAGCAAGAATTAAACTATAAACTAATATAATAGGAAATGACAATTATTGTGTGGAGTGTGTGATGGGCAAATATTAGTTTAGAATCCTAAATCTACAAACGCGTGATCCTTTGAAAATGAGCCACGAGATCCATTTCACCTTTTAAAATGCACAAGGTCAGCAAATCAAAATTGTATTATCTTCCACTTATGCAATTAAAAATTAATAATAATAATAATTAATGTAAAGTAAGACAAGTGCATAAGACACACAAATTAAATTGTTTAATAATTTGCAGCTATAAGATAACACACACACACACACACACACACTAAAAAAACACACATTTATTTCGTGGACTAAAAACTATGAAATTTATTTCCTTTAATGTAGTCATTTACATGGTTTAAAAAAATATATCATTTTTCAATTTTTTAACTATATTAGAAATACAATAAATCAACCAATATGTGTTGGTTCTGGCGGAAGGAGCTTTAACCGCTTAAACATGAAATCTTGAATTCAAATATGTGTGAATGATGAAAATATCTTTAAGAGAGTTACCCCCAATTAGATTTGATAATGATTGAATAAGAATCGGTTAGGTAACTAAATAGAAAAATACAATGAATTAATCATTGCAGAGAATACTCCTTCTGGTTCATATTATATGAGCCTTCTAACTACTTCGGATTAAGAAAAGTAGATGGTGTCATTGAATAACAAAAAAGTCACACTTTCTCATATTATCCTCCAATTAAATTCACGAGGTTTTGAACTCAAGTCTGTGTGAATGTTGAAAATATCTTTAAGAGAGTTACCCCTAATTAAATTTGATGATAATTGAATAAGAATTGGTCAGGTAGCTAAATAAAAAAATACAATGAATTAATCATTATAGAGAATACTCCATCTGATCCATATTATAAGAGCCTTTTAACTACTTCAGATTAAGATAAGTAGTTGGTATCATTGAAATAATAAAAAAGTTACACTAATTTCTTGTATTATCCTCCAATTAAATTCAACCTATGTATGTTCATTACTTTTAATATCTTTCTTATATAATCTATCTCTACATTGTAATTAATAAGGGTATTTGTGAAAAAAAGAATTTAATGCTATTACTTCGCATAGTCTTATTTTTTGAACCACAAAAACCTTGCTGGAAGGGGTGTTGTAATATCCACGAGAGGGAGTATGATTTAAAGGAAAAAGAGATCAGTTGGCAAAAAAAGAAAAAGGGGAAAAGAGATCATATTTATAAAAAGGCAAAGCGTCGGGATTGGGCATGAATCAAAAGTAGTATTATAATGGAGAAATAGGTAATTTCATGGGGCTGTTTGAGAAACCGGTGAAAAAATATTTTCACGTAAATTGAGACAAAACTCTTCTAATAATCTTATCTCGTATACCATAAATCACGTAGAAAAAACAGTTTTTACGACTAATCCAAACAAATAATAAATATTTTTGGTTTGAAGCGTCCGCTGAACTACCTTTTCCTCCTAACCAATGGTAAATTAATTCATTATTTACCAATATTGAATCGGGGAAAAAGGTGGATCAGCATTTTTAGCCACCTTTTTCAAAGTATTTTAAAACAGCAAAAGTTACACATATATACAATAGTGCGTTTTTTATTTTCATGAAAATTTACGAACACAATGGTGGATTTTTTTTTTAATATCTCACATGTATCTATCTCTTATATTGAAAGCACAGTTAAATACTGAATGCGTACACTTCTCCTAAGGAGCGGATTTTTACAGATTTTATACATTGTCAATAAAAGAGAAAAATTATAGATTATAAAACAAAAGCTTAATAATCTTGCATGAAATATGACAGTTAAGAATGAAAAGTTCCTTCACTCTGTCAAAATTTTGCTCACTTCTCATTAAATGCAAAATCCAACCCGACGCTGTGTAACCTCGGCTACCATCTGCAGCGGTGACTAAATCTCTCATTTTTTCCACGCTACCATTCGTGGTGGTGGTGTGGAGAGTGTGTCCAGGGAAACAGAACAGCAGTTAGCAATGAGTGAGTGCATGAATGAGTGTAGGAAGAAGAGAGTGCAAGAGGGATGTGATGCAGTGGATGTGGTGGATGCTGAGATGATGGAGTCATCAGAGAAACAAACTTCGGAGGTGGTTTCCAAAGACTCAGACATGGCAAAAGCTGAGGCCATTAGTGGCAATGCTAAGCTAAAACGGGATACGCCAACAACGCAAAACACCAGGAAGATTCAAATCTCCTACAAGTCCAAACTCATAGGACAAGAACAACAAAATTTTGAAAGGCACTTCGAAGACCAAATGAGAGAATGGTTACTGGAAGAGAAAGAAACAGAGCCTGAGATGCCAGAGGAGTAAACGAAAATTTTTGAAACTCTTCCAAAGATGAACCTACCGGATGAATGACTCAGGGAGTTATGTAGGCCTTGGAAGGATGCGCTTATCATATCTCTGCTGGGCAAGCATACATCACTGAGGATGATAAGAGACAAAGTCGATTGGTAACTAAAAACAGATAATTTTGAGAAGATTGATCTAGCTAACAGTTAGTATGTTTTTAGATCAACCAACCTGTCCTTATGCTTGATACTACTATTTGAAGGTCCCTCACGTCAAGGACACTACCTGGCAGTCCAGAGGTGGAGTCCGAATTTTAGGCCATACTGTAATAAGGTGAGGAAGCTTGCAGTTTGGGTGAGAGTTCCCACTTTGCCTATGCACTGTTATATTGAAGAATGGTTATTGGAGCTAGGAAACTTAATTGGAAAAGCTCTAAAGGTAGATCTTAATACCTTAGCTCAATATAATGACAATAAATTGGCGGTGGAAAGAGGTAAATTTATTAGAGTAAGTGTAGAGGTAGATTTTTAAACAAACAATTGCAATCAAAGGTGGTGATTTGATCGACGATATACCCGGTTGAATATGAAGAATTGGATGTCATTTGTTTTAAATGCAGAATGTACGGCCATAATGTTGAAAAATGCCCAATGAATGTGTGATTAAACAGCCTTTGGCCTAGAAGGGTCACTTGCCCAAAACGCTAACACCAACGACGACAGGAAGCTCTTTAGCAACAGTCAAGCCAGCCCGTAGTCTTCCAAGAATTGCAGTAGAAGAGATGTACGGCGACTGGATGAAAGTGACAAGGACTCCTAGCAAAGACCACAAAGGACGGAAGTAGAGAAAAAACAAAATCAAAAATCCCATCTGGGAAGTTATCAATCGGGTAAGCAGAAATATGTTTCACAAGGATCACGATTTGATATTCTACAGGAGGAAGAGAACCAAGTCACATCAATGGGCAGAAAGGAAAATATAAGAGTCAAACCACTTACCTCAGAATGGCAGAGAAAAGATGCCAGAGATAATTCATTGAAGGGGAAAGAAATGATGGATGAAGACAGAAAAAAGGAAGCTGATCATATATTGGGGAAGGAGAAGAGAAATGGCGGTGCACCAAAAGTAAAAGGGAAAAGCCAAATAGTGATGCAAGGCCTGCAAGAATCTCCAACGGGTAACTCTTCACCAATTGATGTTTTAATTATTAACAATACTAGCTTGATTGAGTCCAGCCCAATATGCCCAGGGAAGGAAGCCCAACAAGAAGGGATGGAGGTGGAGAGAGAAAGATCATTTAAGGAAAGTGATGGGCCCAACGTAAATGTAGATCAAGGAGATTTGATTAAAATGATTAAAGAGCAAGGAGATTTGAATAAAATTGTTAAGCCCACAGCCCCAGGAAATGCAACAAAGAGTAGAAGCTGCAAAGAACATGCAATTAAACAAAGGCCCATGATTAAGGAGACAAAAATTTTATCTCTAGCTCTCAAAAAGAAACCTGCAAGTAGAGGCCACAAGCTAGTCATAGACTCATAGGCTCTATGCAGTGTATAGAGTCCATTAACCTTAACCAAATTAATATAATTCCAAGTGGATCTTCTCATGGAAAAAGCATGAAGCAAAGAAATAATATAAAGGGCAAATCTTCCATCCTGGAAAATACTACTGGGGAGTATGATTTAGAGAAGGAAACCGAAAGGCATAATAACCGGCCACTTGTTTCAATCCTCACAATTTAGCCAAGTTCCAATGCAAAATAAAGACGACACGAGACACCATTTGGAGTTGAATGAAGTCACAGAAGTGAGGTATGAAACAGTAGATGATGTTGAAGAAATGCATAGTGAAAATGCTACCATAGAGTTATCTGACTCAGGACAGTAAAGGCTTGAAGATTAACTAGGTTTCCTCTTCTCCTATTTATTTTATGATGATTAAAATGTTTTCTTGGAATTGTATGGGGGCAGCCTCTAAAATTTTCCCAAGTAGATTACGAGATGCAATTAAGGGTAGAGATATTGATTTTCTAATCCTTAATGAAACTCCGTGAGTGGTAAAAAAGCAGACCAAGTTGTTAGAAAATTGGGTTTTGACCACTGGATACGTGTTGAGGCTACTGGATTCGTGGGGCTCCTTTGAAATGAAACCAAATGTTATGTGCAATATGTCTCCTCTTGTACGCAATCATTACTTGTTAGAATCAACAATGAGGATAGTTTCTTCTACCTTTCCTTTGTTTATGGTGAACCTTGTTTAGCTCTCCTTCAATCCTTGTGGGAGGATCTGGTTGGTTATGGAAGCCAAGTTGATGGACCATGAGCAGTGATTCGAGACTTTAATGCTTATTTATCAAGGGAAGATAAGAAGGGAGGTTCTAGTCCAAATCTTCAGGCTATGCGCCAATTTAATGACTGCATTCAACAGTTAGAGCTTATTGAAGTGGAATATGTGGGTGACCATTACACATGGGAAAAAAATATGTTAAAGAGAGGATTGATTGTGCTTTCAAAAACCAAGAATGGAATCTCAAATTTCCTCTTACCAAGGTCTACCATCTAAATAAGTTTGGCTCTGATCATAGACCATTACTTCTCAAAAGCTCAATTGATGAACTACAAACAAGGAGTTTCAATTTTAGATTTGAAGCTACATGGATTCTAGAAAATGATTTTAAGGAGATCATCAGAAAGTGTTGGAATGAGGAGAATTGGGTGAAAAAAGTTGATATACTTGCAAATGAAGCCACTAAATGGAACAAAACTAAAGTTGGCAACCTCTCCAAGAAGAAACACACGCTACTACAAAGGATAGAAGGAGTGGATAGGGCAAGACAGAGACAGGATAACCAATACTTGAGTCAAGTGGAAAAGAGCTATGGAAAGAATATAATAAAGTTCTGGCTCAAGAAGAACTTCTCTGGATTCAAACATGAATCCAACATCATCAGTACTCATGTTCTTGTCGGAGTATGCTGTGTTGAGGAATAAACACAGCATGAAAATGCTGAGGGACATGGTCGGTTTCCTTAAATTTTCTGGATTCAAACAGATTGCTGGATCCTATGTTTATATTCAACTAATTAATAACAAAAACTTTAATAAGAAACTTAGAAGAAAAATTATTGATATTTCCAATTCTTGGTGGGATACATGTGGGGTTTAATTATGGCTGTGGCTTGTATGATGACTTGAATCGGTAGGCTCTTTCTCTTCAATATCACTGTGTTTTCTAAAATATTAACCCGTATTTGTCTGACTAATTCAATTGATTAATTTAATTAAGGATCATATATAGCAGACGCCACAGGAAGTTTCATATTTCAATGTCTTTTTAAGGTCAAAAATTAGGAATACTTTTTCTAAGAAAAATAAACAGAGAGAGTAAACCAAATAAGTGGTTACCATTGGGTCTTCTTTGACTTTTGTAACAGTATTAAATGTAATGTTTTTTTATTAGGTAGCCATTCACGATTAAATGTGAATGAAAATAAATAAAGCCATTTTCATTTTATGTGTGTGTGTGTGGAACCATCCTCTTCTGAAGGTAAAAAAAGTGTTTTAGGTCATTAATTTGTGATGTCCCATATGATGTCCACTTGTCATTTGATCGACGGAAAGTCACACACTCACTTCTCAGCCTCAGCCCATCTACGACCAGTCGACCAAGACATCTAGATGTTGGAAAATTTGGAAGAACGACGCCGACATTGTCCACAAAAGAGCCACAGGAGGCTGAGAAGTATCACATCGACTGGCCATGCCAGCTCAGCATCGAAGACAATAGTAGAGACCGATGGCTGAAGCAAATCGAGAAGTTGTTTAAACGCAGGTCTCATCTTGTTGGCGAGGGCTTCGGTGAAAGAAGGAATATTGTCGAGCTGCTGAACGTCCAAGGGGATGATGTTGTGTGACGACGAAGGTGATGATAACCTCAATGGGTCTTCTTGAAGCGAGAAGTTTGCATAAGCTGGGCCAGGTTCAGAGCTTCTTCTTGCGTCTTTAATGGCGGCCGTAGGTCCAGCTCTTCTCAGATTTATTCATGAAAGTAGATCTTAAAAGCGGCTGTGATTTTGAAATCTATCATTTCAGTAGAACTAAAAATTTTGATAACCTACGTTTAAATATTTAATCTGTGTTCAGGCTTTTGTGCACATTTGTTAAATTTCAACATAATTTGCAGAACATAATTTAAAATAGTTTTCCTGCTAAGGTTTTAGTCCAACATGAAAATCCTTTTTCTGAACTCCAAATCGTTTAAGCGTCATTGTTCCCGTTGCTGCATAGGTTTGAATTAATTTATCGTTTTTGGTTCATGGTAATGAGAATGATTGTGAGTCATGAGATAATTTACTTGTTAAAGTAAGGAAGTGATTGATGAATGAATCTGCAATTTCATCTCTTAATCGACCTTTGAGTCTTTCTTCCCTTATGTAGCTAATCGAAAGAAGGCTCACCAGAGTGACCGATAAGTGGCCAGGATGGGAAGGCTCGCATGGAGAGAAGAGGAAGAACTATCGCTGAGTTGTGAATTTTAGACAGTCAAAGGGAAAAACAAATGACAATTGTACATCACATGGAACCCATAAACATCTGTTTTCTTAAAATTAACACCTTTGGTAAAATTGCTCCAATTTATTATGTTTATGTGTATTTTGGCATTCTTAAAAACTTAATAGTGTCAATCGCTACTTATATAAAACTTTGTTATTAAAATTGCATCTTTATCCTATCCTTATTGAATACAAGTGGTTAAATTTCAATGCATTACGAGAGCACATTTTTTTTTCCCAATTGATCATTAGTGTCAAAGGCAGCCATGATTACTATATAAAACTAAATCATCAGGAAACATATAGTAAATCAATAAAGTTTCATATTTAATTTGAATCTCTTCAAATATAGAAGGTATTTGAAGGACTTTGGGCCTTAGTAGAAATTATGAACACCTAAATTTGGACTGTATGGTTTTAATTTAAATGATCTAGATTTAATTTTTGTTTTTACTTTTTATTTTTTAAAAAATAAGTTATTTTAATTTGTACAGAATTTAAAATAAATGTTATCTCTTATCTATAATTTTGTCAAAATTAAAAATAAATTTTCAAATTTAAAAATCACCTGTTAAAATTTTTAAATTTGGCCCATCAAAATTGTATCTAGCTAGTACAGATAATGAGTACTGAAGCTGGTTCCTCTAAATATATACATATACATAAATCAGGATAAAACACAACTTACCAATTTAATAGCTCCTCTCCACATATTTAAGAGAGCAAAAAAGATGACTTCTTTTACAAAATTAAATCAGCCTCAATAACATCCCTTTTTAGCTAAAGGAAAAACAGCATCAATATGCTACAAAAAAGAAAGCATTTCTCAATTTACAATGAGTTTAGTTCTAGTTTGTCAGCATTTTATCACATATATAGAACACAAAACTTACCAAATTTGGCAGCCCTCCCCCAGCAGCATATTCAAGAGGAAAAATCAAAAACACCTCTTTTTCAAAATTAAATCAACCCCAAGGTTTAAAGGGGGGAATATATATATATATATATAATTTGCAAAATGAAACTGTTTTCTTAATAAAAATATATATTACATTAAAAATAAACTTAAAAAGTGAAATACAACAAAGTAAAGCCACAAGGTTAGTTACCTATATTGTCCTTTAAGAGACCCACAAAAATTGAAAATCCTTTTGTACGTCAGCAGCACCAACAGCAGCCGTAGTAGACTAGCATGCATCATCAAGAACAATATTTGATCCAAAGACTTTGGATCAAGTTGATCAAAAAAAGAGAAACAAATAAACTCCTGTATTTATTCTGCTGCATTAATTTTACTTATTTTGATCATTTTAGGAAAATATGAGCATTAATGATGATTTGGGACGATTTGATTTATGTTAGGCTGGAATTGAATTTTGAAAGCTGTACACGCCCACGAACACTTTAAGAGTTTTGGATTACATTCGACCGTCCAAGAGATGGGTACTTTTTACAACAATAGAACATTATCTCACTAGGTATAGTGTCGGTTACATAGATCACACGGTCCAAAACTTTGTTTTTAGTTTTTCTAATTATTTTATTAGGCACAGATATCCTTTTATTAGAGGCAGGCCTTTCTATTCGAGGCACTATCAGACACTAAATATAGGCACCTCTCTCATAGTGAGGATTTAAACCTTGGTTCATTTGTTGTAAGAAACTAATCATTTCTGCTAGATCCAACGAACCCTCACCCCTCACCAGAGAACTTTATGTGTAAGTTATTTTTACTGTTAGGATAGAGTTTTTCACTTTTTCTAGCCCTTTTTTATTAGCAACTAGAACAAGGGCAATATTTAACTGAAAACTAGGGGGAAAATGGAGCCGATTCTATGGAATTGGATGGATTTCATTTCGTGGGTTCTCGACGCGATAGGTTTCATGAGAATCATTATTCAGACTTACCAAACATGCACAATCCGATGCACAAAACGCAGCCTCACATTTCCACTACTGCTTAGGTTAAAAATAAGAATAAAAATACACTCGTAAATAAAAATGCAACATTATTTACCTACCATGAGAATCTAACAATTTAATATAAAAACCATCGATCACAAATTCTTGGAGATTCCTTCCACATTTTGATGAACAAAGTCCAACAAAGTAACTCAAAGAACATATTCGTAAGACCATAAAGCACACGGTTAGTGAAATATGTTCTTTATTTATGAATTAATTAAAAATTGAATAGTGAAAATAATAATGCTATGCTATAAAGAATAAAGGGAAATCTACATATATTCTTGAGAATAATATAAGCTGATGATACACACCCCTTTTGCTTTTCTTTTGTTTATTCTCAGAAATGCTCTGATGTCTTGTATGCCTCCACCAGAAGTCAAATTTTTGATAGACTTCGTATCCTATGAGGCCTCATATATATTTTCTAGCCAAATGGCAAGTACATATGGACATTTAATTTGTTTTTCTTTTGTTTCTTTTGTTTTTTTTTTTGAGTACAAAGGCAAGCAAAGTTTGAAAATAATAAGAGTGCTAGGAATCCTGCATCACAAAATAATCTTGTGGTATGCCACCACATTCCATCACGAAAAGGTCATTGCGTTCCACAAGTGATTTGTCCATCACCAAAAACTCCTGATTATTCAACTGAGCATTCCTCGCTAAATAGTCAGCGCACCGGATGTTCTCTCTATGAGTATGAGCTATTACCAAGTCCTAGTCCCTGTAGATGAGGGACCTAGTAGCTAAGATGACATCGAACAGTGGGTGATCCGTCCCACCATCTATGGATAGTAAATGAATAGCCTGTAAGGAATTTGAAAATAGCCTGATCCTTGTAAACCCCAACTGCTTACATAACTGTAATCCGCTGTGAATTGCATGCATTTCCTCAGCAGCCGAGTTGTTATGCCCTAGCTTCTGTTGAAATCCACACATCCAGATGCCCTGATGATCCCTAATAACCCCGCCACACGCTGCAAGCCCTTTGCTATTTCTGGAACCATCTACATCGACATGTACATAACCCGGATTTGGAGGTTGCTAGTGGTCAAACCCCCTTCCTGGTGCTTTGAATAACTGATAAGGGAAACTGCCATTTTCCACGCCTTCAAAGAGATGATACGAACATTTGTGAACTATCTATTTTGGATTATCAGCTTTCCCTTCCAGCTCCCATCTGCATCGATTCTTCCACAAGAGCTAGCATATGGTACTGAACACCCTTTGCCATGGCCACCTAGCCATCTTCCTATTCCCTGGGGAATTTTGCAAGTTCTATTTGAGTCATTCCTACAAATTGCCAGAAAGAAACATAGTATAATAAATAGGGTTAGTTATAGAAAACCATACTCTCTTGGCTTGCTCACAGTCTCTCAATAAGTGGAGGATGCTCTCTTCACTCTCACACTCAAAGGGACAAGTGTTTAGGACGTTCGGATTATGCTTTGCTCTCACTTGATTCGTTGGAAGCCTTTCATGGAATACTTGCCACATGAAGAATTTGACTCTTTCAAGACTTTCTCCTTGCCATAAAGATTGCCAGTGAGTTTGTAAGATTTGCTCTGAGTTGTGATATATTTTGTCATATGCTGACTTCACACTGAAGTTGCCATCTGAAGCCGATCTCCAACATACAACATCCTCCTCTGTACCTGTAGGAGGAGAGAGCAACATAATCTTCTCCACAACCCAATTAGGGAGGAAAAACTCCCATATTGTTCTGTCCCATTCACCTTCCTGGGTTACAAATGAACTGACACTGGCATCCATGTCTACCAAGTCTTCATTATTCTCAATATAATCTTTCAGGGGTCTATCCAGCGGAGCCCAATAGTCTAACCATGCCTGAGTGGATCTCCTACTTTTCAAGAGTCTACCTAACCCCTGAATGAATCCATCCCAAACTGCAACTATTCCACTCCACAAGGCTGATTGATTACGTCTTCTTCGTACTTGAGGAATCGTAGAAATCCTGCATGAGTATTTCAGACGAAGGCACTTTACCCATAGGGCCTCAGGCTTCTTGATCATACCCCAGCATAGCTTCATGAGGAAGGCTTTATTTTGGCATTGTAGATCTTTTATCCCCAAACCACCCTCAGTCTTTGCTTTCTTCAGAACATCCCAAGCTATCAAATGTAGTTTCTTAGAATCATCTTGCTGGTTCTAAAAAAAATCTCTGCTCAATTTCTCAATAATTGATAGAACCCCTTTAGGGATCAATGTTGATTGCATCTGGTACTGTGGTATTGCTAATAACACCGACTTGATAAGGACTGTTCTCCCTGTCATACTCAGATATCTCCCTTTCCAGTTTGCCAGCTTTGATCTGACCTTCTGGATTATTGGAGCAAAATTCACATTGACCATCCTCTTATGAAGAAGCAGGACCCCCAAGTATTTTCCCAGGTCAGCTGTCAACCCAATCCCAACTCTTTGGCTCATCTCATATGCCCTATTAAAATGAACATTTCTGGATACAAATATTTTTTATTTTTGCAAGTTGATCTTGTGTCCAGACACCCTACAAAATAGTTTCATAACATTCTTCATCTCATCCATTTGTTGAGTTGTGGCCTCACCAAATAATATTCACTACTACATAAAAACATTTTTAACGTCCCTTTTTTAGGCCTTTTAACGTCTGAAAACAAGGGGACGTCTATGTGAGCGACGTAGTAAAAAATGGCAATAACGTCCGTAGATAAAAAAGGACGTCTAAAGTTTGGACTATAGACGTCCCCACTTTAAATTGGGGACGTCTAAAGTGTTTTTTTTTTTAAAAAAAAATTCGTTTATATTACAGATCTGGACTAAACAGTATTTAAAACCAGAAATCATATATCATCGTCAATAAAATTACAGATCTAGTATCTAAAATCCAAAATCTACACAATAATAACTCCAAAGTTGAAATCTTATAGGCAGAAGATGAAAATAATAAGAGGAATTAGTTACAAAAAACTTATCTCCTTCTATTATTGAAATTTATTTTCTTGTAATAATGAATAGAGAAGAGCGACAGGGAGAGATGAACCTTGTTTTCTCAGCGGGAATGTGGTCATGAAGCATGTTTCAGAGTTCTGATCTACAAGCCATAACAACACAAGTTAGAAGATAAAATAGAAGGGAAACTCAAAGAAAAAAGAGAAAGAGGATAAAATACAAAAGATGGTAAGAAAGCATAGCAGATCTTACGATGAAAAAAAGAGAGAGAAAGGAAGAAGCAAGAGTAAAAAGGGCATATAAAGAAGAAGAAGCAAGAGTTAAAATGCGTAGTGGTAGTGGCTCTTCTTATGTTTACGACGATAGGAAGAGAAAGATGAATGTAAAACTAGTATAAAACTGACAAATAAAAACTGTCAGAAAAAATTTGAATTGTTTTTTACGTCCCCAATTTAATTTAGGGACGTCTAAAGTTGTCCATTTTTTTTTTGACTTTAGACATGACTTTAGACGTCCCCAATTAAATTAGGGACGTCTAAAGTATGTAAAGTTAGACTTTAGACGTCCCTATATATATTGGGGACGTCTAAAGCTTTTTTAAATTTTTTTTTATTGAGGGACACCCTTTGGCGTCCCTCATATATATGGGGACGCCAAAGGGCGTCCCTGTTGCTGCTGCAGGACGCCATTAATATGAGGGACGCCAAAGGGTGTCCCTCAATTAAAAAAAAAATTTAAAAAGCTTTAGACGTCCCCAATATATATAGGGACGTCTAAAGTGTAACTTTACATATTTTAGACGTCCCTAATTTATTTGGGGACGTCTAAAGTAATTTTTTTTTAATTTTAAACGTCCCTGATTCAAATAGGGACGTCTAAAGTTTGTAAAGTCACACTTTAGACGTCCCTATTTGAATTGAGGACGTCTAAAGTTATTCAGTTCTCACCCATAATTATAAAAATGCCACCGTTTTTATTTTTTACGTCCCTTTTTTAAAAAGGGACGTTTTTTAGGGATGTAAAATGTATATTCTGTAGTAGTGATTAGATCATCTGCAAAGAATAAGTGAGAAATATGCGGTCTAGCTGCAAACAAACTCAAAGGTTTCCAATTCCCCATCTGTACTTCCTAGTGGATTAGTTGCCCCAGAAGCTCCATACAAAGTACAAATAAATATGGACTCAACGGATCGCCCTGTCTCACCCCCTTGAAGGTTTGAAACTCCCTGAAGCCACTCTATTCCAAACAATGCTCATAGTAGTGGTTGAGACACATTGCATGATTAGATTAACAAAATCATCCCTCAATCCTAAGCTATGGAGAGTAAATTCTAGAAAACGCCAGTCAAGTCTATCGAAGGCCTTCTCCATATCTATCTTCGCTGCCACAAAACCCTTTTTCCCTCTCTTATTTCTCATAATATGGATTGCTTCCTGAGCCACGATAACGTTGTCCACACCCAGTCTTCCTGAGATGAAACTACATTGATTCTCGACCACAAGATAATTCATAACATTTTTAAGCCTGTTAGCAATCACCTTACTCACAATTTTGAAACTCACATTACATAAGGATATAGGCCTAAAATCCCTCAAGGATGTAGGAACGTCAACCTTGGGAATTAAGATTATGTTGGTCTGATTGATAGCTTGAGACTCCTCCGGATTTTCAAAGATCCTGGTCACCAAATCGCATATCTTGTGGCCAATCAAATTCCATTGAGTTTGGAAGAAGTGGGGGTTAAGGCCATCTGGCCCCGGTGCTTTAAATGCTCCCATCGCAAAAGCAGTAATTTTTATCTCAATAAGGGATACCTGACATTGCAGACCTTTCAGCTGGTCTGTTCCCAATATTGGAAACCAAGCTGGCCAAGGGGAGAATGGTGTTGATAAGTTCTCAGCTGTGTATAGTTTCTTAAAATAATCAGTAGCCATACTTCTCAGTAGCCTTTCCTCTGTAATCCAGGTGCCATCCTCATTTTGAAGAGCTTCAAATTTTTTCCTTTTCCTTCTAACTGATGCACAGACATGAAAAAATCTAGTGTTTCTGTCACCCCCACTTAACCACTTGTACCTTGACTTCTGGAACCAAATTAGCTCTTCTTGTAAAGCAAATTTGTGGTACAAACCCCAAAGTTGATTTTCCAATCTAAATAGCCCATTTTGGTTTCCATTTGTACGCCTGGCATGGTCAATACCTTCTAATCTTCGGATAATCTCTCTCTTCTTTTCGCTATATTCCCTACCACTTTGTCATTCCACTTAGTTACCTCAATCACAAACCCCTGACGTCCATGCAACCAATCCTTTCCCTCCCAAGCAGATTGCACAATCTCATTAAAGCCCTCTTCCATACACCAAGCCACTTGATATTGAAATCTTTTCCCACTGCTTCTGTCTAAACTCTGAGGCCTATCCGCAACTACAATCACTCGGTAGTCAGACTTAAACCTTAGGTTGTGGTGGGCTTTAGCTTGAGGATTTTTTAATTCCCAATCGAAATTACCCAAGACCCAGTCCAACCTCTCCTTAACCCCTTTTTTCTCCCAAGTAAAGCGGTCCCCCACTACAGGAACAACACTCAGATTACAAGCATCAGTGCAGCTACGAAAATCATGCATAGACCTGAGAACGGGAGGTGCACCTCCTACTTTATCACTGACATCAAGAAAAGCATCAAAATCTCCAAGGATAAGCCAAGGATGGGGCCGTTACTACTGATAGCATGCAAAGATGACCATAACTCTCTTCTCTTTAAGACACTAGTATCCCCATAAACAAAAGTCACCAACGATGTTTCTTGGCTTTCCTTATCGGTAATATTGCAGTGAAGGAGTTGAGTGTTAGAAGTAACATAATCAACCTGAACATCCCCACTATTCCATAACACCCATATACCTCCGGCATACCCGGTAGCTTCAACCCTCAACCAATCTGAAAAACCCAGACTTCTCACAACTTTATCAGCCCTATTACCACTGACTCTCGGTTCCAATAAACCCATGACATTAATACCATACTTCTTAACCATATCTTTAAAAATACGTGGGAACGCTCTATTGCCCGCTCTACGACAATTCCAAGATGATATTATCATAAAAAGTAAATACAAACAATCTTAGAATAAAATGCACGGAAACTCACCTGTCAGGTGGTTCGCTTTCCAGCAGCAGTTCCACCACCAACTGTGACGTTGAATGAGTCTTCGAGCCCACCACATGATGATCTTGAATATCCGTCGTGTGCTTGGAGGGAATCAGCGCCATATTGATTGGCTCCTTATCACATTCAGCGTTAATATGCTCGACCTCCCGAGAAGGGCCCCGTGTTATCTTCTTTTCTCTCTCACTACGTGCTTTTGCATTATCAGGAAGTACAACGGGCTTTTTGACTTCTAATGGCCCATTGATATTAATATTCCCTTTAACCACTTGGTGTTCTCTTTGGGTCCTACCCAAACCATTCTTCCTCATTACAAAATTCTCCAGATTCTTCTCTTTTCTCAAGCCCATGACTAAACCGTGGGCCTCTCTCCTTCGGTCAAAAGAAGTGGGCCTTGAACTTCCCTTCACTTTGACCTCAGACCATTTCTTGCCCCCGCCCAGTGATTCTTTTTTCTTATTGGATTGCTCCACTACTTCAGACAACTTCAGCTCCTCAGCTGAACACAAACCCTGAATCTTAGCATCCACTCCCCATCCGCTACCTAGATTCAAAATCATCTCGAAATCGTCACCCACATCATGATCCGTCTCAGCAAGGGCGGAAAAATGTGATTGATATGACCTGCTATTAGCGCCGTTCACAGCAAATTTGGTCTGCCCTCTATCACCGACTCTGCTACTATTAACCTCCTTCCTCGAAACTCGTGCTTTGCCTGGTCTGTGAACAAACATCCACAGCCTAAATAGGTCATCCTTCACCGGGAGAGCATTTTCCGATGCCACCTTCAAAATCGCTACCTGAACTCGACCTGAATCTCCCACCGAGCTTCCTCTTTCTTGTAAAACTCTCCACTGACATTTATCTTTCTTGTGCCCATATCTACCGTAGGAAAAGCATATAAGATCAAGACCCTCATACTCAATGTTGAATAGGGCATCTGCAAAAATAATCCATGGAATAAGCTTTTTCTGTAGGTCCAACTCGACACAGATCCTTGCATAACGGCCTCTGCAGACTGACGCTTCATCAACCTCCGAGCTAGCAACCGAATTCATATCAACTCTAAGAGTCTTCCCGATCATATCACCTAATCTCCACAAACACTCTTTATTGAAAAACAACAACAGAACATGAGGAATTCTAACCCAAGATGCTACCTTGCCAAGAGGATTACTGAAGGGGTCAAAGTAAGGCGACCACCTCTGCACAAGAATAGTGTGCTGAGCTACCGTCCAAGGGCCTTGAAATAACACTTTTCTGTAGTGGTTTTCCCAGTTCGCAAGGTCTTTGAATCTCACCACATAATAGTTATTAGGAAGGTTTATTAACCCAAAGCAATGAATTCGCCAAATCCTGCATAAGTGCTCTTTCAGCCTGTAGAAGTTTAATCTCGTACCCAAAGTAGTGATGACCAGAGTATTGCTCCAAGGCTTTGCCCAACGGTTGTACTCTTCCTGGGACATGCGCAATGTAGGATATATCTCCATGAGTTGCTTTAATTCCTCTGACGGCTTAGGGATATTCCAGGATTGATCCACCAAAACAGAAATATTTGAATCCTCCTCCACACATGAGCTTCCATAAGTTATACCATTGTACTCTGTTCCCTTAAATCCTAACAGAGTATCCTTGTAAGAGATGTCAGAGCCTGCTTTATCCGATGAACTATCCTTCTCCTTTCCCACAGCGATCACATTAAGATCTTTCGCAACAGCCATACTAACCGACGTTGAGGAGTTCGCACAGATTCCCTTCTTAGATTTCTT
Source organism: Inga laurina (assembly GCA_963855925.1). Classification (NCBI taxonomy): domain Eukaryota; kingdom Viridiplantae; phylum Streptophyta; class Magnoliopsida; order Fabales; family Fabaceae; genus Inga; species Inga laurina. The sequence continues at coordinate 45,174,333 of OY979709.1, read as the reverse complement.
CCCTCGCCCAAAAGCTATATTTGATTCCAACACCCTATTCGGCGGAGCTTTCCTAGCACCGGATTCGTCCATCAAAGTCAAACCGGAAAATGGCATGTATTCCAAGTCACACTCTCTCTCTCCTACTCTCTGCGATTTTGTATTTCTATATGCTACGCTTAAAGATTTTTTTTTTTGTTTCTAGAAATATGTTTGTATACGCAATTTTTATGCTGAATTTGCATGTGTATATTTTATCTTTAGAATTTAATTACTTCAAATATCTTCTGCATCAATGACGGAGGTTTCACATTTTGCTTCCCCACCCTCACTTGGTCAATCATACAGAAATCCATGTTGCTTTATCCTTCTCCACTTTAGCCTTTCACATAATAATATAATATGCTTTGACCCAAAAAAAAAAGAGCCTTTCACATAATAAAAATGGATGCCTCATATTTGCGCACTCATCAATTATAGATTAGTAATGAAAGACGGACTATCATTTTTTTTATGCATATATATCTTTCTATTGGAGGCAATCATATATATTTGAGGTATTGTCGGATACTAACACTACAAAAAAAAAAAAAAAGACTTTCAGCGGCGACTTTTGTTAGTCGCCGCTGAAAGTGTTTTAAATTTTTTTTTTAATTTTCAAAAAACACTTTCAGCAGCGACAAAACAATGTCGCCGCTGAAAGTCTGACTTTCAGCGGTGACAAAAGTGTCGCCGCTGAAAGTGACACCTTCAGCGGCGACATTAAAAGTCGCCGCTGAAAGTGATTTTTTTTGTAGTGAATGTAGACACCACCCTTAGTAGAAATTTGAATATTGGTTCGTCACTTTATGAGAAATTAACTCTTTTTCATTAGATCTAAACTCCATTGGTAGCTACTCGATCCATCTTTTTGTGTACATAAAAGCATAATATATGGGAAAGAAGAGCAGCTGATAACTCATTCTTCTTACTTCATTGCTTCTGTGCTTCATTAAACATCAATTCTTTCCCCTACTTATAATTCCCTGTTACGTTGCATGTCTTCTCCAACAGTGCTCATGCAAATGTTACCTAAAAAATAGCTCAAAAAAATTAAAATAAAAAGTATTTGGGTTAAAATTTTTTACACTCGAGGTATTTTAACGAAAGCTCGATAAACTTAGACCCAAAAATTTGTACTCATTGAGTTAAATACAAATAAAAAAACTTTTGAGTCCAGAAATTTTCTTCTGATTTCTGGTTTGTTAAATTGTAAGACATGTAATTAATTTTTGTTGTATTATTAAATAATTATTTCAAATAATTAATTTTTTAAAAAAACGCACCCCTGACCCCATGTTCTTGGCTCTGCCGGCTACTTGCATGTATATTAATTAATCAAACAATCTAGTCTCCACAAATTAATAGTTGGCAAAAAAAATTAATAATTTATGTGTCATGCATATCGAAGTTCGTACATCAACCAATTAACTAATTGAAAGGTGCCCCATGACTATCTACTAAAATTGTTTATGCATTTTAAAATTATTATTCTAACAATAATTCATCACAAAAATCAAAATAATGAAGACTGTTGCGAAGATTTGTTTCTATATCCATTTGAACAAAATTTTTTTTGTCTAGTAACTTAATCCTGATTTGTTTATAGCAAGCATGCTCAATCTGCCTCAATGCCTAGCGGATGCTGAGTTTGCTTCAAACAGTAATCTTTAAACTGGATAACAACTTAGAATCTAGCCAATAAGGATACACCATGGATCATAAAATATTTTCCAAATCAATTTTCACTTTAAAAAAAAAATGCGATTGGATTTGTGGATTTTCTTGGGGGCGGGGTGTTCAATACAAAATCCCAATGAATTTACTTCCTATCAGTACTAACTAAAAATTATAAAATAATCTATCAGAAAAGTTGGCATGCAATATGTATGATATAAAAATTCCAAACAAGTCTCGCTATGTAGTATAGTATAGTTTATTTTCAGAAATTTCCCATTAACCCATGCATCTTCAGAAATGTTTTACATACACACATATGTTTGTGCATATATGTATATGTATGTAATACTATGTTAATGTGAAAGTACAGTAATATAATACATATTATTATACTCTTTCATTTTTATTAAATAAAATTTTATTTATGACTTTTTGATCATACTGAAATTCCTTATCATAAAAATTTCAGCATAAATAATTAAAAAAAATTATTTCATATATATAGATATATATATATATTAATAAAAAAAAATGTTGTGTGAAATGTAAAGTATCTTTAAATTCAAGTAAAACAAGGAAATGATGTTTTGTTGGCAAAAAAAAAAAAAAAAAAATAGAAAGAAAGAAAGAAGAAGAAGAAGAAAATGGTGTTTCATTTTTGGGATAGAGAATTTTAATTTGGGAAATATTTAAGAATCAAATATTTTATTTTTAATTATTAAAGAATAATGACTAGCTTTTATTTGAGAGGGTTAAAAATATTATTAAATTTTGTTTAATTTATAACATTTAATTTTTATAATGAATATATATAAGTTAAAAATATGTTTTCAAATATGAATGACTGATCTTTCAAAAAACATTAACTGGAAGCAAATGAAAAATTTTAGAATGTTGAAGTTAAAATTTAGGGGTCAATATGATTTTATTTTTTTTCATATTTAACTATATGCGTGTAACAAACCGAATAGATTGAAGCACACATCTTAATTAAAGTGAGATACTGACTCAATTTTTTTTGAGAAAATCGCACTTAGGTTCTAAACTCCAGAAAATATAACAAAAAAGCCATTATATGATCAAATAACTAAAAATTCCCAAGAGACTTTATTGATATAGATTTGAATTGTGAAATTATTTTTTTACCCTTAGTAATTGAAAGAAGCAGAATAGATTTTTCCACAACGTATGGCCATCTTTAATAACAATATGCAACAAACACTTTGTATTAATGACGGTAACAATCATATCAACAACTACAACTATACATATTAACAATACTTTTTTTATCACTTAGGGTTTGTTTGGTTTGAGGGGATGGGAGGGAGGAAAGGGATTTTGCTCCCCTTCCCTTTATTGGCAGTGCAAAAAATTTAGAAGGGGAGAGGAAATTTTTTGAAATTTTCCCCTCCCTCCCCTCAAAACCTTCCCCCTCCAAATTGGGGGGATTTGGAGGCGAATGGCAATATTTTACCTTGTCTTGACCTTTTTACCCATACATTTTTTCAATAATCCTAAACTACCCTTCGTTATTTCTTCACTCCTCTCACACTGCTCTGACCTTCCACACCAGTCGCCGAACGCTATCGCTGTTGCGTCCAACACCCCAAACAGCTTGTCCTCATCGTCGTCATGGCGTCTTGTTCTCTGTCTCCTTCTTTCTTCGACAACACAGGCAAACATGACACTGACAGTGAAGCTCATCGGAACCTTTTAGATAGGAAAGAAAACATCGATTGACGCAGAGGACAGAAAACATTTTTACCTCTAAATATTATAATGAACCCATCGATTGACACAGGCAAACTTTACCCATCGATTGACGCAGAGAGAAGAAAACATTTTTAGATCGAAACTTTTCTTTATCCAATGAACCCACGTCTCACTGTAAACAATTTTATAATAATATTTTATAAAACATTTTACATTTATAACTATTATATATATTTAAAAATGATAATATTTATAAATACAAATATAATTCCTTAAACCTATAAATATTATAATTATAAAATTATAATTATAAGGGTAAAGTTGTCCATATAAAAATATTTTACCTTCCCTCCCCTTATAAACCAAATAAGGTAACATTAAAATCTCTCCCCTTCCTTCCCATCCGATCCTATTAATCCAAACAAAGTAATATTAAAATTTCTCATTTCTCCTCTCATCCTCTCCCCTCCATTAAAATCATTTCCCTCCCCTCCCCTCCATTGAACCAAACAGACCCTTATAGTAGTTTTGAGCACACAAGCCTTCATCATGTTCATCCATTCCCCCTAAAAACATTGGATACTCCATACCATGCTCATAAACACAACAAAATTTTGTTACATACCAAAACACAATGAAACCCCACATTTAATATCAAGATGATCAATACATCACACCATTAACAAAATTTTTGCATTACTTACCTGGGTTTGAGTAGATGGTCCACATGTGAGCCCTAGTTCCAACCTTTAATTAACCCTTGAATCTGAATGCAGCAAACGTGCCCACCACCAAAAAACCAAACCACTATTGAAGCTGTAAGACAGTCGATGAGAGTTGCAAGCTTTTAGGTTTAACAAGAAGATGAAAAGGAGAGGTGTTTCACTCAAATAATAGAGTTGGAGAGATGATTGTAGACCCGTAGCTTTTTATGTAAGTTTTCCTTTCTCATGAATGAGAAAATAGGCTCGTGAACTCCTTGGGCCTCTCTTTTTCCTTTTTAATTAGAGGGAGCAAACAAGTAATCACACAATTCAAATCTATATCACTGAAATTCTTTGGGAGTTTTGAGTTAGTGAATCATATATATTGGATCTTTTTTGTTATTTTTTCTACTCTTTGGCACCTTAATGTGGTCTTCACATTTTTTTTTAGAAAAAGGCTTTTTACCAAACCTATGATAGAGACTTGTTTCATTTTTTACTTGTTCGAAGTTTGAAATTGTTTTCGAAGGTCAAAAGACTTTGAAATAAAATAAAACATTATTTTTAATGTTAAAGGCGTAAAATCCCTTTTCACTCATAAAGTTGAATTATAAAATATTAAAAAAATAGAATTTACTTTCACATCATTAATTATTTAACCCCCAAACTCTTAACTCCTTATCAAACTACCCATTACCTCTTTCAAGATAAAAGCTAATGTTGTGATGACACATGAACCAATTTTGAAAGATCCTTCTGATCTGTTTCAAATAATTTTTTTAAGATTTTGGAGGAAAAGTTGGGCTGCAAATAGATTTATTTTATTTATGTACCAGTTGATTGACTAGGAAGAATTAAATTATAAACTAATATAATAGGAAATGACAATTATTGTGTGGAGTATGTGATGGGCAAATATTAGTTTAGAAGAGATTCCTAAATCTACAAACGCGTGACCCTTTGAAAATAAGACACGAGATCCGTTTCACCTTTTAAAATGCACAAGGTCAGCAAATCAAAATTGTATTATCTTCCACTTATGCAATTAAAAATTAAAACTAATAATAATTAATTTAAAGGAAGACAAGTGCATATGACACACAAATTAAATTGTTTAATAATTTGCAGCTATAAGATAACACACACACACACACACACACACACACACACACACACACTAAAAAAACACACATTTATTTAGTGGACTAAAAACTATGAAATTTATTTCCTTTAATGTAGTCATTTACATGGTTAAAAAAATATTTCATTTTTCAATTTTCTAACTATATTAGAAATATAATAATTAACCAATATGTGTTGGTTCTGGCAGAAGGAGCTTTGACCACTTAAGCACAAGGCCTTGGATTCAAATATGTGTGAATGCTGAAAATATCTTTGAGAGAGTTACTCCTAATTGGATGTAATAATAATTGAATAAGAATCGGTTAGGTAGCTAAATAAAAAAAAGTACAATGAATTAATCATTGCAGACAATACTCCTTTGGTCCATGTTATAAGAACCTTCTAACTACTTCGGATTAAGAAAAGTAATTGGTATCATTGAAATAATAAAAAAATCACTACTTACTCATATTATCCTCCAATTAAATTCAACCTATATATGTTCACTATCTTTAATTTCTTTCTTATATAATCTCTCTCTGCATTGTAATTAATAAGGGTATTTGTGAAAAAAAGAATTTAATGCTATTACTTTGCGTAGAGTCTTAATTTTTGAACCACAAAAACGTTTATAGAAGGGGTGTTGTAATATCCACGAGAGGGAGTATGATTTAAAGGAAAAAGAGATCAGTTGGCCAAAAAAAAGGGGGGAAAGAGATCATATTTACAAAAAGGCAAAGCGTTGGGATTGGGCATGAATTGAATCAAGCTGGGAAAAGAAAAGGGAGTATTATAATGGAGAATTAAAAATTGAGTAATCTTCTAAATGCTTTTGGTCTAAGGCGGACGCTGAAAGACCTTTTCCTCGGAATGAATAGTAAACAATGACTTGATTACCGTCGTTTGTTTCCATCATATATAATTACCATCGTTATATACCGTTGACTAGGAGAAAAAGGCGTTCAGCGTTTTTAACCACCTTTTTAAAAGTATTTTTTTTGGGAAAATTATATTCATGTCTCATATAAGAGAAACTATGATAAAATGTCCCTTGAAATCTTCAAAATACAATTAAGTCCGGTAAGATTTGTTTGTAATAAATTTTAATTTTCAAATGCCCATGAACTAGTCAGTGGAACTGAAATTTATTGCATAAAAAATCCCTCAGGATTTAAATGTAATTTTGAGATTCAAGGAACCATTTTGTCATATTTTTTCTTGCCTATAACCTAAATATAATTTTTCCTATTTTTTCAAACAGAAAAATTTACACATATATACAATTGTGCGTTTTTTATTTTCATGAAAATTTACGAACACAATGGTGAATTTTTTTTAATCTCTCCCAAATATTTATCTTTTTATTAGAAACAATCATATTAAAGGCATAATTAACACTGAATGTATGCACTTCTCCAACGGGCGGATTTTTACATACTTTATACATTGTCAATAAAAGTGAAAAGTTATAGATTATAAAACAAAAGCTTAATAATCTTGCATGAAATATGACAGTTAGGTATGGAAAACTAGGCAAATAGTCCATATACCCCCGTCACTTAAAAGCATGACCCCCGGTTTAAATGAATTCGGCCTGTTTTTCCTCTTCTAAGGCCAAAACTTTCATTTTATAAGAAATAAACGAGTTTCCTGTTGTGACAAAAACACAAGGAATAATTACTCATTGTTCCCTAATTAACAACTTCATATCTTACTCTCACCATATCTCTAGCTTAGCATAATTAATAATTACATATAAATCAAGTAATCAAGTAAAACAATTAATAAGAGAATTTTTTCAAGGAAAAATAATCTCATACATATTTATTAATTTTAACTATATTTGTTTATATGAGTGAAATAATTATTTATTTTTATTTCTGCCTTTTCCTATAGTGATGTTCAGATTTGGCTGGAAACAATGGAATTTGAATCATGGACTTGGTGCCAGAAGATTTTCGAGATGGCTATTGGCTATAGATAAGAATCTTTGGGCTTGTGGGTGTTCGGCAGATATGGAAAAAATCGGTGCAATAAAGCTATCAAATGCTCCCTCCAATCCTGGTTATAATATATATTTATCTAATTTAATTAGATTAAAGAAGTTGATTAAGTTAGTTAGTATGACATTTATTTTCTAAAATACATTAGTCATCTTCCTTAATTTTTTCATTCTCTCTCCTCCTTGATTATTGTTGAGAAAGAATCAATAACGATAAATTAAGAAAAAATTGACAAATATGAAAAATATGTCTTATATTTATGATCAATATAAAAAAACCACTACAAATATGGCACGCATTTCTTGCAAAAAATTGTACCAGTGACATAATAAAAGCCACTATAAAATTCTCGCCACTTGGCGTGACCACGACGCGCCAATAGTGTGGCGGATATTTGTAATAGTTTCACCAATTAAACCACTACAAAATTCCAAATGTCTCCTATTTGTAGCGGTTATAAATCTATAACCGCTATAGAATTTTAGAGGTCATAAAAATTGTAGCGGTTCTGTACAATAACCGCTACAGAACTTCAAAGGTCTTGTAATTTATAACGGTTATTATAGAACCGTTACAAAGTTTAGCCATCCTAGCTTATTTGTAGCGGTTATTTCAAAAAATGCTACAAACTCCGCCAGTATATAAACCCCCTTTCATTTTCCCATTTGGCCATTTTGTTTCCTGAAGTTTCTCTGAGTGTTTTCTTTTAGATTTAAGCTTTCAGACGTTTGTGGAAGAGTTTTTGCTACATCATTTCTCATTATTTGTACTTGAGGTATGAACAATACGTATTTTATTTGTATTTGTATTTTTATTATATTTTTGAATAATAATGTGACTAAAATGTTTTTTTTTGAATTTTTGTAGTTGATATGGCTTCAAAACAGGATAGGGGGAAGGAGCCCGAGGTCCCCAGATCGATTTTACAGGGTGGCAGCAGTAGAGTAGGGGCAGCGCGAAGGGAGGGCTACCACAGCATTTCAACCCATCCCCCCACAGCAGCTACAAGAGTCAGCCCTACCACAGCCACTGCAGATGGTCCCACAGGAGAAGACCGCACCAGAGGTGCTTGATTTGGGGGAGGGAGATATTAGCGTCAATGACTATGATGCGAACGAGGACTTCAAGATCCCGATTGGGATCAGAGAGATGGAGCAGTTCCTCGATGAGGAGGAGGCGCGGGAGCAGAACAACCCATGAGGGTCGTCTTCACGATCTACTGGGTCAGTGTTAAATTCATGAAATTCTTGTTAGAATTTCACATTTCATCCTGTTTTACCTCACTTTAGGTGTATTAGTGAGCGTTCGAGAGTGTTAAAGTGATGAAATGTGTTTTTCTCATGCTATGCACAGCAGATTGCAAATGTGGGGGATATTATTCACTAACTGCTATGAATGCCTAACTATGTTTGTGAGTCCTTGGTGTGAACTGATACAGATTCAGTCATAGCTAGCCCAGAGGAAGCCACATGCAGTGAGAAGGAGGCGAAGGAAGTTGAAGCCATCAACTATTCCAAGGGAAAGCAAGCTAGGAGGAGAATAGAGCAAAAAAAAGAAGATGAACTCTGGACGAGCATGGGCCGCGGCCAACCATCCCATGGGCTGCGGCCAAGATGAACCAACAGCAGCACAGAAAGGCATGGGCCGCGGCCAACCATCCCATGGGCCGCGGCCAAGATGAGCCAACAGGAGGTCAGAGGCTTATTGGCCGCGGCCAACCAACTCATGGGCCGCGGACCACATATGAACAGAAGCTTGTTGGCCGCGGCCCACAGAGTGGCTGGCCGCGGCCAACCCCCGCAAATGATGCTGTGCGTTCTGACATTTGAAGAGCTATAAAATGCAAAACCCAGGGTTTGAAAAGGGAGGCCCCCAATTTGGAAAGACCGAGGAAGCGGCTGCAAAGGTCCTGAGAGCTTGGGTTTGCTTCAAATCAAGGAGAATCAAGTGGGATTGAAGATTGGAAGACATTTCAACTCCAGTTTTCTTGATCTTTCTGTATTCATTCCCTTTCTCTACTGTGATTTTGATATGGCTACACTGAATGCTGCTATTTGTAATTCGTTTTTGAACATGAGTAGCTAGGTTTTTCATTCTAGGATTGTTCTACACCTTTGTATGGATTAAACTTGAATCCTTCTTCCTCTTAGTAGCTAATGTTATATATGTGTTAATTCTTCCTTGTTTTCACTGATATTCATGACTTGCTAGCACTATGAACAATCTGTTCAATTAGATTAAGCTTGAGAGAGTTAATCTAATTGTAGAACTTGGGTAGAATTATGTTAGACCTGAAATTTAAAGAATTAAATGGATGGTTTGTTAATAACATAGAGAAATAGTTATTAACCTAGCATTGCCAAATTAAGGAGGCTGTTTAATGACTATTTTCCCTTAAATACAGCAAGAGATTGTGTATCTTAATGGAGGATATAAGTTTGGTTTTGACTTGAGAGAGCTTAATCAATTGCTATTAAACCTTAGACTGACATATGTATATTCCATAAAAGTAATATTGAAGAGGAAGTGGATTGAGTTTATGATATACAAAGGGAACGAATAATCCTAGGTTTATTACAATTGATTGAATTCACAACAATCATAGTTTTGTTCAGTAGTTTTTAGTTGTTATCAACATATCTTTTGAAATCTTTTTTTCCACACTCAACAATTTGTTTTGGTTCAACTTAATCAAACACATTAAGCCCATTGCTAAACTAATTTGTTACTCAAATCCTCGAGGGAACGATCTTACTTATCACTTTATTACTTGGCGCGACCCGTGCACTTGCGATCGCGAACAGTCAAACGTTCGAGGGATGAGTCTGTTGAGCAGCTGCGGGCAGATTTGGCCAGGACACAGGCTGTAGTGGCTCAACAGCAGCAGCAGCAGGCCGATTTCATCTACGCTCAGCAGACGCAGTAGCGTGATATCACGAACAGCATGCTCGAGCCGTCGTGGAGTCACCTGTTCCCGGTCGAGCAGCATCCACAGGTTCCCCCTATCTCTCGATTCGTCGTCTAGCCTAATCCTCCTCCTACTGATGATGATGGTTCTGTTAACTCAGCCCAGCACCCCAATCCAGTAGTACTTGAGGGAGCCCTACCTGAGGGAGGAGTAGATGATCAGCCCCCTGCTACTTAGTTTAAGACATTTATATTTTTGTTGAAAAATTTGTAAATAAATATATATAATTTTTTATTTTAAAACTTAAATTCTTATTGTATTTACCATAGTTATATTTATATTCTTAGGCCATGTTGATGAATTTGTAAATTAATTGCAACAATATTATTTATATTTCTAAAACTAAAAAAAATTATTATATATATTTGTAGCGGTTTTATAATAAAACCGCTACAAATATAATAAAATTTTATTTGTAGCGGTTAATATAAAAACTGCTACAAATATAGTTCCATATTAGTAGCGGTTAATACAAAAACCGCTACAAAGATAGTTCCATATTTGTAGTGATTAATACAAAAAATGCTACAAATGTAAAGACATGTGCGAGGGAAATTCAAAATTGAAATGTTGAGTATTTGTAGTGGTTATATAAATAACCATTACAAATACTCAACATTTCAATTTTGAATTTCTCCCCACTTTATGCAAATTTGTAACGGTTACTAATGTATAACCGCTACAAATATATATTAGTAGCGGTTTTTCCTATAACCGCTACAAGTTTAAAACTAATTCTTCAATTTGATTTCCAACGACTTGAAAATTAGTAGCGGTTTAAGACATATAACCGCTACAAATGTGTAGTACTGTAGCGGTTAATGTAGGGGGTTTATGAACCGCTACAAAATATTAAACATTGAAAATTCAGAATATAAGGTTCTAAGCATTCGTCATTCTCTATTCACTCATCTTCTTCACTATACTTTCTTCTCTCTCACTAGTAGCTATGGATAGGTCATGGATCAGGTTGCCAAGCAATTCTCTGAAATATTTGTATGGATTAAACAATTTCTTGGAGTTCGCATTCACTCACACCAGCTGTAACGGCAAGATCGTTTGTCTGTGTTGAAGATGCAAGTTCAAGAAGTGGCATGCATGAAATGTTATTAAGGAACATTTGCTTCTAAAGCCTTTCTCGGAGGACTATACATTCTGGGCAGTTCATGGTGAGAAGGCCGGCATGAGATATGATGATGCTCTTCCTCAAAGTTCGCAAGTAGGAGTTCAACTAGATGAAAATGATCCTGTGAATGATGCTATGCGTGATGCATTTGGATTTCAAGGCGACAACTTCAACGAAGAAGTGCAAGATTCTAAGCTGGTGTTCATGAGGAGCTCGGGATTTTTTCAGCCTGATGGATGAAGCAGATCGTCCTTTATATCAAGGTTGTCAAAAATATTATAAATTATCTTTCTTGATCAAATTGTATCATATCAAGTGCTTGTGTGGAATCACAGATAAGGGAATATCGATGTTGCTTGAATTATTACAGATGCATTCCTCAACGTTGAGATTCCCACAACATTCTATGAGGCCAAGAAGATTATCAACAGGTTGGGGTTGAACTATCAAAAGATTGATGCATGCCCCAACGATTACATGTTGTATTGGGGAGACAATTCCAACAGGGAGACTTGTAAGAGATATCACACATCGAGGTACAAGACAATTCAAAAGGGGAAAAAGCAAAAGAAAAAACCTGCAAAGATTCTCAGGTACTTCCCTTTGAAACCTCACCTACAAAGATTATTTATGTCGTCAAAAACGGCGGAGCACATGAGGTGGCATAACGTTGATAAGAATGAAGACGGTAAAGTAAGACATTCCTAAGGTGCAGACACCTGGAACATATTTGACAATGACTTTCCATCTTTCGTGGCTGACCCTAGAAATGTTTGGCTTGCTTTAGCGACCAACGGTTTCAATCCATTTGGGAATCTTAGCACAAGTTACAGTATTTGGCCGGTAGTCTTGGTTTCCTACAACTTGCCACCCTGGATGTGTATGAAACAAAGCTCCTTTATTATGTCGATAATTATTCCAGGCAAAAAGGCACCGGATAATGACATCGATGTGTATCTCCAATCGCTTATTGCAGAATTGCTTGACTTGTGGAATGTCGGCATCGAGACATACGATGCTTTTGGGAAGACATTGTTCAACTTGCGTGCAGCCTTGATGTGGACGATTAGTGACTTTCCTGGCCTTGGCACATTATCTGGTTGGAATATGCATATTGGGTCGCCTGTCCAGCTTGTAATTTTAACTTTGACGCAGTACGCCTTCCCTACAGCCGAAAGTGGTGCTTCATGAGCTATCGGAGGTTTCTTGATGAAAGGCACAAGTTCAGATTGCAGTAGAATCGCTTTAATGGGAAACCAGACTTTGTCCGGTACAGAAATCTTATAGCAGCTTGAAAATGTTGAGTTCAAGTTTGGAAAAAGCGATGATTCAGCACAAGCTCGCCAAAAGATGTGTAGGACTTCGGCGCCTCAACAATGGAAGAAGATAAGTATTTTATTCACTCTTCCATATTGGAAATCTAATTTACTTTGCCATAGTCTTGATGTTATGTACATTGAAAAAAAATGTTTGCGATAATGTGCTATATACGCTACTTAACGAACTCGGCAAGATAAAAGATCACCTTCAAACGAGGAAAGATTTACGCACCATAGGAGTTTGTGAAGATACTTGGCCAGATGAGCATGACAAATTTCAGCCGGCAAAGTTTACCCTCACAAAACCGAACAAGGAAGTCTTCCTCGCGATATTGAAGAAATTAAAAGTTCCTGATGGGTATTCAAGCAACATTTCTCAATGTGTTGACTTGCAGGCTCAAAAGGTTGCTGGCTTGAAGAGTCATGACTCACATGTTTTTATGCAACAGTTACTCCATCTGGCTATAAAGAATGCACTTCCTCCCGATGTGCCCATTGTTTTGGTAAAACTTTATTCTTTCTTTCGAAAGTTGTGTTCTAAGGTTTTGATCGTTGATGAGCTCGATCAGCTGTAGTCCAAAATCATTCTTACACTTTGTCATTTGGAGATGATCTTTCCTCCGTCCTTTTTTACTGTGATGGTTCATCTTACAGTCCACCTCATTCATGAAACCAAGCTCGCTAGCCCAATATAATATCAATGGATATATTCAATTGAGTGGTACTCATTTTAAATATGTGCTTCATTGTTAGTTCTTATGTTTTCTAGTCATCCTTTTTAGCATTTAGTATCAATTTTCTCTTCTTTACTTCATAGGTTTCTTGGGAAATTAAAATCTTACGTAAGGAATAAAGTGTGGCCAGAAGGTTCTATAGCTTAAGGCTATATAAGGGATGAGGTGTTGTATTTTTGTTCAAGGTACTTTGATGACCTTAAGAAGGCTTTCAACCACCCACCTCGTGTTGACAATTGTCCTGAACCTACGTCAACATTACGAGAATTTATCACTCGTGTTGGTAAACTAGTTGGAGGAACTGAGAACTTCAAACTAACGGCAACTGAGAAGTTGAAAGCACATACACATGTCTTGATTAATTGCATTTAAGTTGAACTTTTCATACTGTAAGAATTGTACATTCACATGTTATTCTATATCTTTCGTAACATTTTTCACTTTCATTTCACTATCGTCTTTCCATTATTAATTGTAGGGAATTCAGAAGTCGTGTTAAGCATCAACTCAGGATCCGTACACAAACATCCTCAGAAGTTGACAAAAAGGTCCACAGAGAATTCTTGAGCTGGTTTGTGCGTAGAATACTAAATGACCACAACCCACACTCACCAGATTTCAGAGCTCTCACAATCGGCCCTTTTGATCATGCAAAAAGGTTTATAACATACAATGTCAATGGTTTCAAGTTTTGCATGGTTTCACAAGATCAAGGATTGCAAACTCAAAATTCTAGTGTTTATGGCACATTTGGGACAAGGAGTTATGCGAGTAGCAGTGATGCCAACATGCAATTCGGAGGCGTCCCTTACTATGGAAAGCTTCTTGATGTGGTCGAACTTAATTATCAAGGTCGTTTCACCGTGACGCTATTCAAGTGTTTGTGGGCAAATACCACTACTTCTCGGGAACTGACAACTAACAACTTAAGGATCACATCAATTAATTTCTCATGGCCAATTCATACTGGTATTTCTCAAGATGATGAGCTGTATATTTTTGCTTCAGAGGCACAACAGGTTTATTATGTTGAGGACGAGGCACAGGGATTGGCACATGGTTATTCATTTAAAGCCACAAGACTTTTACGACATGGGTGAAGGTGATAACATCGCCTACGAGAGTGAGTCATTTCAGCCCGCCAATTTTGAAAACTACTTCCTTGAAGGCGATGACAATTTACCTCTACTGCGGTATGTTTTTTTTATGTCCACATCATTTAAATTAAATTTTTTAAACAAATTAATACATCACTAACAATAATTTTTCTATACAATTTCTGTAAGGATGGCGTGGATAAGTGATCAAATGCAAATTATGTTTTTGTCTTTAAAACAAATACTGAAAAAAATATTTAAAAAAATAAAATAATATTTGTAGCAGTTTTTAAACCGCTCTACAAAAATAAAAATAACCGCTACTGATTAAAAGCCACTACAAAATAGATACATTAATCGCTATAGATGCTATGCGAATCCTTATAAATACCCGCACCACATCTCATTTCAAACACTCCTCCATTTCTTTTCACCTTACCCCTATTTCATTTTCTCTTATTTACAATTTTTTTTGTATGAGTTAAGGAGCTTAACAATACGATCAAATATGGTAACAAGTTTTTAAGTTCTTTATTTGAATACTTCTTTTTTCGTATAAAATTTATTCTCACAATTTTTTTTTCCAGATATTTCAGAGCTTTATCTCATTTTCATCTATTTTTCATACACAATCGCATTGTAGTGGACAACATAATAGTTCCTTGTTACCTATGTATCCTTAATAATATTATCAATACAATCTTTATACTTATCCAACTAAATTAAATTATTCCTTTTAATTTATAAATGAGCTAAACTATGGAATAATAAGCTAATTAAATTAGCTAAACTACTAAAAAAAATAAACTATTTAATTTAATATAAAAAAATGAAACAAATGATTGTATTTTTTTTTTAAAAAAAATTCTTAATTTTTGTAGCAGTTACTAAACTACTACTAATTAACGCGCCTTTTTCAAACTGGAATTAATTTTTTAGCGTGAATTTTGAATTTTGATAAAATTAGTAGCGGTTCATAAACCGCTACAAAATAGCAAAAAAAAATTTCATTTTTCTTTTCTCGTCTTGAAAATTTCACTTTTTGATATTTATAGTGATTACATAACCGCTACAAATATCACATAAAACAATTATTGCTTATGGCGATGTTGTAGCGGTGGGATTGAACCGCTATAAAAAAAGTAGCGGTTATTTTGCTTGAGTAGCGGTTTTAAATAACTGCTACAAAACTGCTTGCAATGTACGATTTAGTAGCGGTTTTATAAACGGCTGCTAATGTTGTTTGTAGCGCTTAAAACCGCTACTAATAACCATTTTTAACCGCCACTAAATATTGTTTTTTTGTAGTGTAGGTGCTGTGTTATAGTTTCCTATTGAGCAGTATGTTTTATAAATCAAAATCCTACAATCAAGCTGCCTCTGTCCTAATAGAAATGGGTTGGAAGGGTTTTAGGTGGGAGAGTGACCGAATGACTGATCCAAGTTCAAAAAACAGGGCTTTAGAAATTTCTTCAAAAACTGGTTATGCTTGGTCAAGGTTGTAGGTATGGGGTTGGGTGGTATGTTATGCTATTGATCAATTGACTAAGGATTGTGCACCAAATAGACAATTGAGAAACATCCGTCTGAGGTTGTCCAATTTGTCTCTATGCGCTGTTTATCATTGGCTCAACATGTTCCTATTCAGTGTGTTGATCAACACGATTCATTGTCAGGGTATACATCGGTCGGTTCAGTGTGTACGGATTTGCTGCTCATTTGTAGGCTGGGGTAGTATTTCCTTTCTCTATTGTCTATTTGAGGGTATATGCTCTAATAACATTGGTGGATTGGAGAATAGTCAGTTTGCTCTTAGAAAAACCATATCTTGTTGTGCAGGTGTCCTATTTGTTGGGGGGAAAACTAGTCTACTGGTTCGAGATTCCATTGGTTGGCTCTTAGAGATGATCACCTAGGGATTTTATATCTTGAATTGGATAGACAAGTATTTGTTCATAATGCATATCAACATTGGATATCATCAGGCCAAATATGTGTTTCTCTTATTGAGAACTTTTTCTGCTTAAGGAAATTTATTAGGAACCCTTCTTGTGAGTGGATTCCCAGAGAAGCAGGTTTAGTAGTCTTGGGGGCTACTAAAGCTTCAGCACATGGGTCTTGCCCTTCAATTTGGATATTGCGACCCTCATTTTAGATGTAGGAATTGGTGTTAAAGGATGCTTTGAAGATTTTATTTTGGCTTTGTTGCTTGGTTCTATCTCGTTACTATTCTGTTTATTTGGTTGCTTTATTTGTGTTGATGTCTGTTCTAGCTTATGTTTTAGATTTTGTTTTGTTTTATTGTTTCAATCTGTTTGTCTAGCACAAAGACTCTTGTATTTATGGTTTCATGACTAATGCATTTCTTGTTGGCAAAAAAATAAAAAAGAAAGAAAGGAGAAGGTGGAGGTGGGACAAGAAGATGCTTGGCTTGCCAAATATCAAAGGGCTCACACTCGCTTCTATCCGCCTCCTGGCCTCTTCCTCTAATCTCATCTTTATGCCTTCCTTATCCTGCTTTTGTTTTTGCCCTTGAAAATCCTCACGCACTCTCTTCATTATTAGTATTCTGCGCTCTCCTCTTCTTCCTCATTCCTCCTGCCTCATTAGCTGATTCCATCGTCCCTTTCAAATGCTTCCTCCGCGTAATTTATTTGAACCAATTAAATTGTACATAGCCACTCACAATAAGAAAATAGGGAACTATAGAAGTTTAGAAGAGACAATAGAAAAACCAGATAAGATTGCAATTGAGGTCCAGCAGGTGACTAAAATCAACTAAGAACTATGTTTCTACATGCATACAGGGAGATATGGAACAAGAAGACTAAGATGAAGAAGCATAAATTAATTCTTGATGGGGAGGCCATATTCATGAAGAATAGAGAGAGCCATCTCAAGCTGAGACCATCTTTGCTCCAAAGTATCCACATATCCCACAAGTCATTCTTTGACCCGCCTTTGACACTACAAAAAAAATAAAAATTAGCGATAGAATTTAGCGACAGAATGAAATTCCGTCACTAATCCGTCCCTAATCCCTCACAAGTTCCGTCACTAAAATTAGTGGTGGAATTTAGCGACGGAATTTTTTTGTCACTAAATTAGCGACGGATTCACATTCCGTCACTAAATTCTGTCCCTAATCCGTCTCTAATTCTGTCACTAAAATTAGTGACGGAATTTTTCCTTCCCTAAATTAGCGACAGAATAGAAACAGAATCGCATTCCGTCGCTAAATTCCGTCCCTAATCCATCTTTAATTCCGTCATTAAAAATTAGTGACGGAAATTAGCGACGGAATATTTAACGACGGAATGTAATTCCGTCGCTAAATTCTGGCACTAATCCATCTCTAATTTTGTGATTAAAAATTAGCGACGAAATTTTTCCGTCCCTAATTTCGGTCTCTAATTTTCATCACAAATAATTAATTTTTTCAATAATTATATTTTTTTATATTTATAAATTTATAACATAAATATTAAAATAAATAAATAAAATTATTAATTCAAATTTATTTTTGAAATTGAAATTATAATATAATATATTTGAATTTTTAATAATATATTATATACAAATAAAAATAAAAATTTTATAAATGCAAACAAAAAATAAAATATATCATAAAATGAATAAAAAAGATATTAATAATAAACATTTAGGTAGAAAAATTATACATAAAATAAAATCAGAAAACTAAATTCAAATATTTAATTATAGATTAAATTTTGTATTTGTTGTAAAATACTAATTAAGGTGGATATCCATGAGCTCCCAACTCTTGACCTTTCATTTTCTACATCCTATAACCTCTCCAATGAATGATCTTTAGGAGTTTTCATGCACATAACTCAAATGTTACAATGTGTGCACTCATGAGAATTAAAATTTGCCATTTACTTTGTGTAACTCTTAGTTGTGGTTGAGGGCCTATAAATAGAGCACTATGTACTACATTTTGTTGGCATCCAAAATGAATAAGAATCACTCCCTCCTTGCTCTCTATTTCTCTCTTGTATTTCTTCATTCCCTTCATCTTAATCTCTTCTACTTTCTTGATTTTATAACACGTTATCAGTATGGATTTGCTCAGAAGACCTATGGTCTAATTTTCTATCTCTTCTACTCTCTAACTTTCTCATTTCCATACTATGTTGTATTATTTTTATGCTATCTATTTTTATCATTTTTATCCATCCTTTTGTTTTCTTTTACATATATCTAGGATAATCTAAGCCATTATATGGAATTAAATGGACTCTTTTACTGATTGTTTTATACATCGGGTTCCATGGCTAAGATTTGAGATTATATTATCCTTCGCAAGTTTTCTTTCCTGTCACTTTTATTTATCGTTTTCCGTTAATCTATTATTATGCAAAATTTATATTTATTTATTTAATATTCTAGCATTCTTGACATTTTATGTTATATATTATTGCTTGTTTCTTTATTTTATGTCATTTATTTCATCTTTTTTTTTATTGTTATTTTATTTACATTTATTTTATTTATGTTAATACATTATTGTTATATCATTATATCAATCTTTTATTTTTATTTGTTTATTATATTACATTAACATATAATAGTATTATATATGAGCATGTAATGTGGTCTATATGATCATGTGCTTATCTATTATTTATATTTTATTATGAATTTGAATTTATTTAATTTATTTTCTAGTATTTTGATTTTATCGAGAGGCCAGAAGCCATAATATTCTTAATTTCATGATCAGATGACCAGAAGTCACATCACTTTTATAATAGCTCTTATGAAAAAGAATGCTATTGGTTTCATTAAATTGCAAGATTAACAAGAATAATTTTGGCACTTTGATGATTTAATTGTTACAGATATCAAAGCCCTAAAGGCTAAAGGTTTAAATATCAAACTAAACAAAAATTTTTGCTGTGGTGTGGTCCTGAAGACCAATATTTGGAGAAATTGATGATGCTATTGAAAGTAAAGAACATATGCAAGAGTGAAAATAAACATGATCACATTGCATTTGTGGAATTGATAGTTGAAAGCTAAGAATACTTTATCTTAACTATTGAATTACAATCGTGGAAATAATAACATTTCTAAGGCGATTAAAATTATGAACAAATATCATACTATGACTAGAAGTCATATGAATAGAAAAAAAAAGGTATAATATGACCAGAAGTCATATAGACTCATATGTATCAATTTATTGAAAATAAAGATCAAAATGGCTGTGAAGCCAAAAATATCAAAAATAGTTACGATGTTTAAAGCAATAAGTTACGGAGAAAGATGATCAGCTTGTATAGCCAAAAGAAATAATTGTAAGCCCTGAAGGCTATATGATAATTGTAAGCCCTGAAGGCTATATGATTTTGATTCTTTATGTTTAAATTTAAATTGATTGTGATTAATTTGTGAGAGAGAAATTATTATTTAACATTGTGATATCAACATGAGTGATATATGAAATCAAATAGATAAAAAGGTAATGATTGGTCATTTTAAAATTTCAGTATAGTACCAATTTATTTACAAATTTAAACATTATTGGTAATTATTGATATATTTTGATTTCATGGCCTTTCAGGATTCTAACTACCTCATGATTAATCCCTATAACTCCCATATCAAATGGTTTTCAATATTTATTCATATAACCTTCAATTATAAAGTTAAGTTGTTTAATTACCTTCTTTATGTATAATTGTATAATTTATTTGTAATTTTAAATATATTGTGTATGTGAATACTATTCATACATCAATGGAGTTTACTATCTCTATTTTCTTCTTGGGACTTGTATTTCTCTGTTGCATCAAAGATTTCCCAACAAATATTCAACTCATATACCTCAACATCAAGGTACTTTCTTTCATTATTAGTCATATTTTTCATTTTAGCTTTGTCTTCCATATCTTTTCTCCTCTTGAGCACTATTATGTTACCTTATATATATATATATATATATATGCAATTTTTCTTAGTTCCAAACTTTCATTATTGAAAGGCATACAAATACTTCTCAATTTGTATTTTATTTTAGTATTGATAATTTATTGCCTCCTCTCCCAATTCATTATATTGAAATTTCTTCTACTCCTTAACATTCTTATATGATATGTGCAAGTTTCATACATTAATTACGATATAATATGATATATATTGGAATCAAATTGGTTTTAAGTGACATTTGTGAAAAAAAAATCTTATATCATATTTGAATTAAGAGAATGAGAAAATTCATTATGAATAGTTTATGATTTGTTAGACAAAATCATTTTCGTAATGTGCATGAACTGTATATATAGTGCAAGTCAAATTTATGGATGATCAAACAATAAGAAATATTTGAAAGAAGACTATGTATTATAAAACATTTATGTTTACATTTCTCTCAAATTAATTTTAGCCTCTAAACATCAGAATTCATTGCAATAAGATCCTAATGTATTTTGATTATGGATCTTCTCATATTTTTCTTTATGTAGTGGTAAATTCTAAACATTTCATATTTTGAATATGCATCAAAAGAGGCAAATTGAAGCATATTATTATTATTATTATTATTATTATTATTATTATTATTATTATTATTATTATTATTATTATTATTATTATTATTAATGAGTAATAAAATTATATAAATATGTGATAATATATATTAGTTCCTGAAGAACATAAATGTAACAAAGTCGATATAGTTCCTGAAGAACTAATATAGTTTTTCTTAAATTCTATGGGCAGAAGAAGAATTGATTAAGGAAAGTTATAACCCATAGATTTACATTAGAGTTTTACTCTATTACAGGGTTTAAATGATAGTCCAATTGATTGAAATCCATGATTAGTTGTGAGTTATGAAGTACTTGAGTTTTGAAATGAAAGATATATTATTAGCTTGCTATATACAAATTTGTCTTTGAAATAGAGAAATAAAGAAAGTATATTTATATGACTCACACTTGAGGGGAAGATTGTTAGAATATAAGTGATTTAATATTGAAGAGTTAATATAAGTGTGATTGAAAAGTTTTACTCATATACTTCCTCACAAAACCTATTGATCTCTGAAAAATGGATGTCATATTGACATTTTATATCAATACTTATGGAAATTGAAAAGTTTTGTTGTTGGTTAAGCAACATGTCATAGTAAACCAGCAGTTTACTAATCCAAACAAATATATTGTTGGCATGACTTGTTTGATTCATTCGAGTCATATATAAAAGATTACGTGTGACATCCATTGAAGAACTAGAAGATTTTTCATGAATAGCCAACATATTATATAATTCAAGAATTATTATGTGCTGCTTGTTCTCAAAGAAATTTGATTATGAGAGTATCACAAGTTATGATTTGGAATGAATCTTTATATTTCTGGAAATATATCAAGCTGATATATGGGCCCATTCAAATAACATGTAAACCATACAAGTATTCAATGATTTTGACAGATGCATCTATAAGATTGTTACATGTGATATTACTATCAGTTTGCAACCTGAAGTTTGCAAGAACGTTTGAATAAATTATTATGTTAAGCGCGATTTTCAGATTATATGATTCATTCATTGAAGCCTCCATAAATAGCTAGACTAATACTTATGAGAACAAAATTTATGTTTCAGTGTTGGCATATTTAATCTTACACATTGTAGCACTTATACTACCCAACCAAATTCTCCCAATAAAATTGGCTTTTGGTCAAGAGTCAAGTATATTTCATCTTAAAAAGTTTGAATGTGCATTTCTATTGATTCACCACAATGCACATAGATGGATATTTAAAGGAAGTTAAGATAAATGTTGGGTAAGAACCTCCTTATTCTTGTTTGTCTCTAAATGAAACAAAGGGATGTTTCTATAATGGAAACAAATAGATTTAGGACACTTATACTGCATGATTAGTCGATTGTCATTTGACAAAGTTTTCCTAACATGAGGGAGAGAAATTAAATAGCTGGAAAAGAAAAGAAAAAGAATGCATTATTACTATCAAATATAGATCCTCGAATATAACAATATGAACCAGAAGTTCATTTGGTTTGCATTCATGAAATATTACATAAAATCTGCCAGATGCAATTACTGACCTAAATGGAAATTACTAAATCTCATATTTCAGCTATAAGTGGTCTAATCAGCATAAATGAAAGTGAGACATGCCCGAAGTATGAGAGAATAATCAGTTCCAAAAGAAAAAAGAAAGAAGCAAATAATCAAGATAATCATATTAAGGAGGCAGACACTCTAGAAGAGGTCAATACATAACTACTTACAAAACCCTCAAAAGAGGTTCAGGTACCTGAAAGTAATAAAGAGATCGCAATGAATTATGTCACAACAAGAAAAATGGAACTGAAAAGATAAAGTTGTCGACAACAGTTTTAGTAATAATATCACATGATCAAATGAGGATCTTATACATAAATATGTCGGTAGAAAAAAAAGGTGATTGGCCAACTGAAGAAGGGGACAAGATGCAATGAAAAATGTTCTTTCAGCATGTGAAATTTATGGACCTGTAGTCCAAATATGGATCTGTAGTCCAAAATATTTGAAATATTAAGTTATTTGTGATATATGAATATTCATGTGAAAATAAAGATTTTCACAAGGTTTAATGATAATTATGATGAGGTACAACATTTGGTAGTGGATTCAATAATTGTTGCATATATTATTAGTCTGGCAGTATATGCAAACAAAATAATACGTCTATTAGATATTATTATATATAGCATATGCATATGGATAGTGAATATTATATGAGAGTCTTTGAAGGATCTAAAATGTCAGAAGCATATACAAGAAAATCATTCTATATATAAAATGTTGTGCGAGTTTGAAAATAATTCAAGCATATATAATTGATTGAAAAAAATATTGAAAAATGAGTAATTTTACATTTTACTTGACTTGTAGATCAAGTTATCAAATGCATCAATGATTTCAAAATCACATATTTTTACCGTGGTGAATTTTCTTGTAAAGATACATTGAATTTAATGGTCCATAAGTACCTTATACTTTATGAGAATATTTTTGTATTATGCTAATATTGTATCTATTATGATTTTATTGATAAAAATTAGTTCTTGCAAGTGCACAGTGGATAACAAAAATGAGATTTGGTGTGATAGTCCTATTAAAATATTATATAATATTATTTTGTTCAAAACAAACTGAATATGTGGATGTAAGATATATTTTGATAATTTTCAGAATAATTTTTCTTTATTGTTTTCACGATGAATAAGATAAATGCATAATATATTGATATTTTAGCATATCCAGAAGATATGTAAGAGGAATACATCTAGCAGAATATTTGGTGACAATGTATCATTCATAGTTTGGTGGCTAAAAGAATGATATGCTCAACAATATATTAGAAGTGATGTTCTTATCAGGGAAGTAAAACTAATGTTATTATCAGGGGGAGTAAATACGATATTATCATCGTGTGAAATAGAGACCATGCTGTACTCTTTTCCTTAACCAAGGTTTTGTCCCACGGGGTTTTCCTGGTAAGGTTTTTAATGAGGCAATTTTGATTTGTATTGTGTACTCTTTTTCCTTCACTAGGTTTTTGTCCCATTGGGTTTTTCCTAGTAATGTTTTAATGAGGCGCAATATTTTTTTATGGACATCCAAGGGGGAGTGTTGTAAAATACTAATTAAGGTGGATGTCCATGAGCTCCCAACTCTTGACCTTTCATTTTCTACATCCTATAACCTCTCCAATGAATGATCTTTAGGAGTTTTCATGCACATAACTCAAATGTTACAATGTGTGCACTCATGAGAATTAAAATTTGCCATTTACTTTGTGTAACTCTTAGTTGTGGTTGAGGGCCTATAAATAGAGCACTATGTACTACATTTTGTTGGCATCCAAAATGAATAAAAATCACTCCCTCCTTGCTCTCTATTTCTCTCTTGTATTTCTTCATTCCCTTCATCTTAATCTCTTCTACTTTCTTGATTTTATAACAGTATTTCTAATTTTGTTCACAAAGCAATATATATATATATATATATGATTTTGCATTTAAATTACACAGGTTCTTCTAAGCTCAACTGGTAAAGGCACTGACATATGCGTGAGAGGTCAAGGCTTCGAATCCCAACTTGGTCACAAAATGCAACCAATTTGTGACTTGGACACATGGCGCGCGATGGAGGGTGACACGTGGCAGTTCACCGGGACACGTGGAGGGAGAAGGCAAGGTGGCAGCGGCTGACGGGGACACGTGGCTGGCGGTGGGTACACGTGGCGGCCGTCGGCGAAGGACATGTGGAGGCTCATTGTGAGGACATGTGGCAATTTAAATTATATAAAAAAAAATTTTTGCGACGGATTAGAGACGGAAATTCCGTCGCTAAATTCCGTCTCTAATTAGTGAATTCCGTCTCTAATTAGAGACGGAATTTAGCGACGGAATTTTTTGTCTCTAATTTAGCAACGGAAAATTCCGTCGCTAATTACTGAATTTCATCTCTAATTAGAGACGGAATTTAGCGACAGACTTTTCTATCGCTAATCCGTCTCTAATTAGCGACGAAATTTAAAATTCCGTCCCTAATTAATTAGTAACGGTCTTTTTACCGACGGAACAAATTCCGTCGCTAAGTTGGTTCTGTCGCTAAACTAATTAGTGACTGAAATTCCGTCGCTAATCTGATGTTTTTTTTGTAGTGTGAAGTATGAACGCAATAAGATAATTTGAGTTGACATGGCAGTTAACTAGAATTAAAATAATGTAACTTTGATAACTCAATAAACTTTTTTTTTTTTTTGAGATTAATGGTTTTAAGATTGAAAGATTAAAAAAATACTTTATAAATTTAAGGGATTATAAATGATACTTGATGCAAACATAGAGTACTAAATATATACTTTAGTCCATATTTTTATATAATGCTATAATAATTTTGAAAAAAATATAAAATCTTAAATCTTAACCATTTAGATATTAATGCAATGCTACTAATGTTTTTACCATTAATGCAATGATAATATTGAAACATAGAAAAAGGAGAGGTCCCACTCTCCATAAGTTTCTGGATTCCCTATCAAAGTTGATAACGATTTGATCATACAAACCTCGTTCCTTATATCCAATTACAAGAATGCATACCGTTTTTCGTCTTTTTCCTTATTGTTGGTTTTTCCTCGAGGCAAAATATATTACTCTTTCTGATTCTTATCATAGCACATTTAAATTTATTTCTAAAGTTAACATCAATTTCATATTAATGTATAATATTTAACATATGTCAGAAAAAATATTCTCATCTAGTTCCTTCTAACTAGCTTTTTTAAAAAAGTATTCTGAAGACTTCCCACGTCCGTTTGATGATTCGATCCTAATTTGCAACAAAACTTGATTATATTGGGTACAGTTGGAAAAATATTTTAAGGGGTTAAAAGTATCAAAAAAATATTTTAAATTAATTTTTATAGCTGAAAAAGTACATTAAGGGTAAAATTGCAATCAATCTGATAACACACTGAGCACAATTGAAAAAATATTTTAATTATTCACCCTCATGCCAAAAGCTCAATTGCATAAGCTAGCTTTTTTAGCTTATGGGCAAAAGCTGTTTTTATATGATAAGCTCAATTGAAAAAAGTTGCTCCCAAACATAAGAAAAAGCTAAAAAATTCATAAGCCCAATTGGAACCCCTCAAAAGCTCTACCAAACACACACTTATATGATTTATAATGTTAAAAAGTATTTGGTAAGCAATGCAACCTAATATCCGAAAAAAACAAGCCAGAAGAGCAATATCCAGTAGATACCTATACATCCCACCAACAAAAGCGAGTGCCAGAAAAAAAACGGGAATGAAATGTGGGAAGATTCAAAGAGGAACAGTTAAGAAAAATCCTTCACTTACACCAAGAAGATCCGAAGATAAGCCAGAATTCTTGCCTTGACACACCTCAAACGAAGATCACACAGCTTTCATATAGGCTTTTCTCCCCCAGCCACATCAACTCCACTATTGCAGCTTGAGCTATTCGCCAAATCTGAATGTGGATCACTATAAGCAAGGATAAAATCAGTAAATGTTGGCCATAAATAAAAAGGGAGATAGGTACCAATGTGGAAGAAACCAACAACATCATTTCAATTGCAATTGTCATCTGAACATTGACCACCGTTAAACATGTACAATGCGCACTACTGCTTTAGTGGTCATTTCTGATCATTCACCAAAATGAGGCGATTCAACACTGAAATATTTTTTCCAGCAAATTAAAAATTGCAATTTACTGGGAAACTTTTAACTTACATAAATTCTTATAGAGGCAAACTAACCAATAATATAAGCTAAATGACCAAACTTTAATAATAGTACAAAACTCTATCTTTTTTGGCTTTAAAAAGAAGTTTGGTAAATAATAACTATAATAAGGGCAAACGACGGGTAAAGACTAAAGTTTCACATCCAATCCAGGCATAAGCTTTTATTTAGATAATAATAATAACAACAACCACCACCACCACCATCAAATGTGTGAAACTCAAAAGAACTATCAAATGCTTTACTGAAAAAAACAAATCCATAAAAGAAATTAATGGAAAAAATGAAAACAAAGGGAGTGTGCAAACATGAAGTAAAAGCAAATTCCAAAATATATTTCTAGGTGACCATCAACTGGAAGTGATGGAACGCTTTTAGGCCAAATCATAGAAGAAAGAGAACCGACTTACACAGCCACAACATTGAGTAATCTGCAGCCATTGACATGGAAAGACTTCTCCTCCTCAAGGGCAGCAATGGGCTTGTGTGTATCATAAGAAACTGAGAATCTTGTGTAATAGATGTGGAGTTCATTGATATGATCACCATTCATATAATGTATAATGCAGAACCTATCCTTAGAAAGGACAGTGAATTCGACGACATCATCGAGATCAAACCGAAGATCAACCACATAAAGTTCCTTTTTGTTACGAATATCATAGGAAGTCAATTTCATGTTATGGTAATCATAAATGTAAAGAATCCCATCAAAAACCGCAAACGCGGTGCAGCGTGCTAACTCTGTTGAACTGTAAGGTAAATCCTTCTGATAGACAGTCCAAGAGTTATTCATGCAATCTAGTTCATAAAAAGCGCCTTCAATCCCCATATAAGAGACCAGTGTGCCTGGGGATAAACAACCGGAAAAAACCGGGGCATAAACAGAATTACCAGGTTGGATAATTTCTCGTTCTCGTTCTTCATCTTCTTTGCTGTCATCGACATTCACAGCATAACCCCAGGGCTTTTGCGGAAGACGACCATCATGGCGATTACCACCAAAAAGATACAACCACTTACTATCGACAGCGACAGATTTACCACTACTTAGAGTGAATGGTAAAGTAAAACAAGTCCTCCAACCATCTTTTGGATTTCGGGTGTCTAGAAAACGTACCTCCCTGGAAACCTCGTCATCACCGATCAGATACCGTCTGCGACACATGACACTGAGCCCACCGATCACATAAATGCGGGAACCAATCACTTCACAGCCGGTGTCCAAAAGAGCAGGACCTGGGTAATTCAGTTGATTTACATCTTCAAAAACCCGCGCCATTTCACTACCATCCTTTCTTTGTTTGATCACATACCAATCGTTCGTTGCATCCCTGAACCTCGAATCGGTGAATCCTTCGTTCAAAGATTCTCCCAACCTGAGAACGTGAACGTAAATCAACTTCTCCATCCCTCTCCGGCGGCTCTCCCCGTTCTTTCTATGACGACGATGCTGATATATATATGCGGCCAGGGTCTTCAGATGGAGCAATTGCAGGGGAGCCGCTTTGTCTCCTTTTCTCTTTATATCCGCTGCCATCCGATCCGCTGCTTAAAAACGATGCCGTTTTCATCAATTCAAAGCTACGAACACTTTTGGCCTAGAAGGGTGATTGCACAGGGCACACAATGAATCTAATAGCACAACAAATTTATTTCGATTTTTTGAGAAAATTAATTATTATTTTTTAAAAATGATTTGTCAATTCTTATTAGCTTCCCTTAATTATAACTATTAGTTCCTATATTGATAAGAAATTCTTATTATAATATATATAAAATTTAAAATAAAGATAATCTTATAACTATTACTTCTCTTAAAAATAAATTTATCATTTAAAAATTACAAATTAAAAATTTTAAATGTGAACTGTCAAATTAAATTTATAAAGGGTTCATATCTCTTCAAGTGATGAGAAATCAAGTGATCATCACTATGATGAGCACCGAATGCGGACCCCATTGTATTTTGGCCAATCTTATATTTCTCGTTGTAATTTAAATATCTCAACAATATTTTAATTTTCTCTTTCTTTTTTTCTTTTTTGCTAGAATTTAATTCACTCATTGTTGTCATCTTATTTTTTTTTAAAAAAAAATCCCAATTAAATTTAACTAAAATATCAAAATATAAATTCAAATCTATATTTTAAATAAATTCTGAATCATGTCAAGAGACTTAATTAAAGATTTCTGATTGTTGTTAAGCAAACCCGAATGTCTTTATGTAGGTTTTTTTTATATTAAAATGTCTTTATGTAGTTAAAAAACTTCAAAGTGTATGCCTTATTCCAGTCATGAACCGTGTTTGTTTCCCCTCTTCTCTATGTAGAGCCGGGAAATAAGCCCTTTTAAGTCAAGAGCCCGGCTTATAAATTTGAGCTTTCGAAAGAAGTCGTGCCTAAAAAGATCAGCCATATAGGATCAAAGACTTAAAAGGGTCAACCCGTTTAAGCCCACTAATTTTTTTTTACTTGCCTTGCCCCGCTGCCTAATTGCCCTGCTCCCTGCCCGTGCTCCTCCTCCCTAAGACCCTAACCCTAAAATTGCAAAATTTCCCACGGCATTTCACTCCCAGTCTCAGACTTAGTTAGTTTCACACTCTCATAGTCTCAATCTCACTTCCTCTATGCTCCGAATCTGTGATCGACTTCCAATATCCACTATGCCTCATAACCGTCCCTTCCTTGGTTGGCTCTTCGGTAGGCAACTCAACGGATTCACATATGATGATAATTTATTAATTTATATGTATTTTTGTATTTGTTATAGAATTATTTTACACATACATAATAACTATACTTTGAATTTATGATTTTGGTTTATTTTTGTTGCAGATTAAGATTATGGATGTATTCATGATGCAGGAAAAAAAATTCTTGATATTTTTAACCCTCAAGCATAGCCTACTACTCAAACTGAAGCACAATCAAATCTCCTTGAATTTGATGATAGCGGCGAATAAAATGAAAATGATAGTCATCATACTCATGTTGCTTAGAGCGGTTAGCTCCTTGCCTTCTTATGCTTTGTGTGAGTTATTTGTGGACACTAATTTACCTTTGATTATGAATTAGTAACTATATTTGTTTATTGCATGAGGCGTGTTGTTTAAATCTTAATATTGACAACATTTATGTGTTAAATTAGAACTTTACTTATTATTTACTAATTATATTTCTTTGAAGGAAAAAAAACACAAAAAATATAGTTAAATCTTATGAAAAGAACTTCCAATCCTACAGACCGGCCTGCTGCATCATATGTTCTCAGGCCGGGCCTTGAAAAACAATAATTTTTCTTACCCTGGGCCTCAAAGGGCCGACCCTTTTAGGCCCTGGCCCTTTTCTTACCTTGGCCGGCCCTTTCACACTCTCACCTATTAGGTTTCACTCTCAAGCATTATAAATTAAAATAAATTTATCCAACTTACATGACAAAATCTTCTCCAAAGATGATAAATTACATAACTTAAAAAAAATCATTGCAAACATTAAACAATAAAAGCTACATTTAAATAGAGAACTAAAAATAAAATCCACTCACAGAAATTGTGTAACAAATGCAACAAGATGTAAAGGTTTTCTTCAAAATCATGCACAAGCATCCTACAACAATGATACCATCTTTTATAAAATACAGTTACGTACAGCAAGGCCATTCTATTTTAAATACATCTCCCAATGACAAGGGTGCTGAGGAACAAAAGAAACAATACCAGAGGATTTGAGTCTAACTGATAATTACTTGCACCAAAGAGGTTTACGTGTTCTCTAGTAGTATTGCAATATTAATGTATCTGGACACTCTCACACTCCATACTCCAGATATTATATTGAACTATTTTTTTTACCTTGCCTCTTGGAATGGAGAATGCATTGTTCAACCCCTCTCCTTAGCTCCTCCACTCGGACGACCTGTAAAAGATAAACAGGGTCCTGCCAATTGCAGAAGCAGCCAAATAGAATAGCAAGTGGCCATTCGAATCCATCAATGAGAATATCTTATATGATATTCAAACGAACCAAACCCTATTGCCTTGCATGAAGCTTTCCCGCCAAGCAGGGCCAACAGAACATGAATCTGTTTTTTGTTTAATAGGCATCAAATATGGGCGGTCAGGATTATACCAAGATGGAAGATTTGGATGCAATTTTAAATACTTCATGATGTGTCTCTCCATAAGATTGGACCACTTGGATATGAAGATTCTGAGAGATGAGGAGAAAGATAACGCTGATAGTATTAGCTCCCCTGCTTCTTTTTAACAAAAAATACTATTTTTTTGCAGTAATAAAAACTAAAAAGCCAATGCAACAGCATTATATCCCATCAAAAGAGAGAAGGCAATACACTATACAAGACAAAAGTAGACCCAACAGAAACAGAAACAAATATAATTCCACATAGCCAGCAAACTCCATCTCATGTAAAATTACAGCAACTTAAACCAAGACTGGTATGTAAAGCATCTTCAGCATCCTTGGCAATGATACAAGCAAGAAGAGGTGTTGGCTCTGTTGGAAATTATACCCTAAGGGCCAATCACTGTACTTTAAACTTTATTATTTTAATGAAATTTCTCCATTCTGTTATCATATTATTTGCATGTTAACTGTGATAATTGTATCCTTGGATAATTCATAAAGATTGTCCTAAAATGTCCCTGGTCGGTCATCTATGCGGGAGCAGAGATTAAACAAGACCAGTATGACTTTGATAAGATATGGAGATACGAATCAAAGTCTTAGGCACTTGTAAGAGTACAAGGTGCTGGACCGACCCACTATGAGAAAGCTACATGGATCAAGTCATAAGCTTTTCTCATATATAACCACGTCACAATGCCCTTAGACCTGAGGCCATCATGGATTCCTACATGAGAGTTGCTAAGCTTTGAACTAGTCAAAAGTCACTTTTGACCGGGTGATGATAAAGGCTACGATCGGGCTTGGTGATTTTTCATGTAGAGGAATATGAATGATCAAGATGGAATTTGTCCCTCACATTAGTAGAGAGATATTACTAGGCCCCTCGATGAGTGAGTCTGAGAAATGTATGGCCATACTATGATGAAAGGAGTTTCTGTCTCTGTTATCAGGCTACTCAGGAATTGAGAAAGTAATGGTCATGAACAAGAGGATGACATTTTCCATGCCTTATCCTTGATCGATATATCGTGTGACAAAAGGGACGTGACATAGTTGTATGACAGGTTGCATCGTGATAACGATCCTCATATGAATTGGGTAGTCGTAATGTCTTGCTAGAGGCCGCTTGCGACTTTTGGGTTAGTGTAGTTATTGGCCCACTGCCAACTTCATATGGGCCTATAGGGTCGCACACAAGAATGGCCCAACACGAGATAATGTTTAATTTAGGGTGGGTGAATTATATATATATATATTTATAAAATATATTATTCATTAATAATATTATATAGATATATGTATTTTTTCGAAATATATATCTTATATATATATATATATATTATATTATTATATTTAATAATATTATATAGATATATATATTTTTGAAATATTATATATATATATATGTATGTATATATATTATATGATATTATTATATTGTGTTGGTTTTAAATTTAATTTATTAAGATATATTAAATTTAATAACTAACATGATAGAGATATAGTATCTCAGATTTAATTTATGAAGATAAATTAAATCTAATGGCTCTTTATTTGGATTAAATAAATAGGTTAAATTAAAACTGTTGGACAGATTTAATTTAAATAGAATTTATTTAATTAGCTCATCAAGATAATTAATTGTTAATTAATTTCAAAATTAATGATGATTAATTTTGAAATTTGAAAATAACCCTCATGGGTTATAAACTTGATAGAGCTTATAGACTCAGGAGTACATGAGAATTGAGAGCCGCAAGTTAAACCCTTGGAGACATTAGAGACGCTAGCACGCAGTCTCGGTTGGAGAGCATTCGTGTGGATACCGGTAGAGGGAGCGGACCTGACGTGTTGGCTCCTAGAGATCGTGAAAACTCTGAATCATCAAAAAGTTATGAATCCTTCCAACTTGGTTTAAACGCCGTTGATAGATCCTCGATTAGGATCGGTGAAATTTTTTTTTTAAATTCTTCGGCTGTGCTTACCGATTCTAACAGGCTCCTCAAACCACCCAATCAGGTACACCCCTTTTGAGGGTACATTGGATTAGCTTTTGAAGAATAGTTTCAGGACAAAAATAGAAAAAATGATTTTGGAGAATAAATTTTAAAACCATGGCCTTCTGAAAAGGAAAAAAAAAAAAGCTGCTGGAAAAACATGGTTTTCAACCCTCAAATCATGCTTTTTTTGCCATTGATGTTTAATGCAAACCATAGTTTTGAGGGTTAAAAACTATTTTGGTTTTTGAAAGGATGTTTGGCTACATCACTTTAAAACCATGGTTTGGATCAAAACTATAGTTTTAAAAGATTTCCCAAACACACACTGAGTCCCCATAACAATATGATATGCTCATAAGTTCCCTTCTCTAGAAGAGAGCCAGAAAGACCAATCTACCTTAGATACTAAAATATCCCAAATATCCTGCAATAAAAAATAGCATTCCCATTCTCCACAAAACCCCCCTCAATCCCATATATCCTGCAATAAAAAATAGCACTCTTATTATTTACACAACTTACGTATTCGAGATTATCAGATTCCACAATAACACGTGGCTCTTGAATATCATCAAGCAACATCAAAGCTTTTGTTTAATAGCAAGAACTTCTGACATAAAAAAAATGAGCCAGAACGTACCTTTTCACCAAACCCCCACAAGAATTCTCCAAATTGATTTCTGCACACAATACCTACAGCAGTCTCTTTAGTACTAAGCACAAAGGAACCATCACAGTTGACCTATCCCCCGTTTTCAACCGGAGCCTTCCAAGTGTTAGAGCTTGGATCGTGTGTCGATCCAGTCAAATTATTATCCAACCTATTAACAGACCAGAAATCATTAACACAATACACTATTTATCACCTTCAACAAGAAGAAGTGGGTAAGGATGCTTCTGGTCGAATACACAATCATTTCTACTCTTCCATATAAGCCACAACATCCATCTAGTCAGAGTGATGTGAGATGCATTAAAATTTTTGATAAGAAACAAATCAATGAACAGTTTTTTAAAGCAGAAAATATTCACCTTATCCACTCTAAAAGCTAGAGAGCAATCAAACCCCACTCCCCTCACCCAAGGACAGAAAAAGAAAGCATGCTCCAATGTTTCCTCATCTTTTCCACATATCTGACACAACGGCGAATTTATGCGTTTCTTTCTAAATAATGAAGCATTAATAGGCACAGCATCAGACATATATAGCGCCATAAGTGATGAATTCTTGGTATCACTTTGGTTTTCCACAGTCCATCACAAAAATAAAAAAAAAATAAAAAAAAAAATCTGGGGAATAATCAAAGAGGAACTATCGCAGGTCTTACTGTGTTAATTCTGTTCTTATTTATTGGATACCCATCTTTCACATTATACTCCCCGTTCATCGAACCATCCCAGAAAATCTATCCTTTCGCCTAGAAGACCAAACTTTAGTCTCCGTTGCCTCTTACGTACCGGAAAAATAGATAAATTATTGATTTGCTTTAATTCTACTCCACATATTCTAGCAGCAAATTTCTACCTCTTGAAAAATTCTATTCACGTAGAAACACGAGTCTTCGTCGATGTAGAAAATTCCAGTTTTGTTTTTTTTTTGGTTTTCAAACTACGTTTTGGAGTCCTTATCGAAAGCCAATTTCAAACTAACATCAGAATTGATTTTAACAAGTTTGGGTTTGATAACAACAACTTCCACAAGTGATATCCTAAAACAATAATTTCTAAACCTTATAAGCTATTGCCAACTTTTCTAAATAATAATTCCCACCAGCACCGAACAAATAAGAATACAGAAATCATTATCTCATGGCTGTGACAATAAATAATCATGGTTATGACCATCAAAATACAGATATATTCAATTAAAATAAAAAAAAAAAAAAGAAGCTCCTACGACGCTAAAACATTGAAATATAATTGAGTATCTGATATATTCAATTAAAATATAAATTTATAATTATATAGCAAATATTCTATCAAATCTTCTTTTTCTTAAATATTTATTTTTAAGTCATACTATTTTATTTAATTATAAATTTATATTATTGTTAATTAATTCAGGCATATTATAAACTAGCAATCTGAATTACACCAAAGAGAATAAAATAGCACTATAAATTTAAGGAATAGATTGCAACTATCAAAATTTTTAATCCATTATTAAATTGTATGTGTACAGAACGGAGGATTGTTTTTTTGGGTTTTAGGCCAAAATTCAAACATTCAAAATGATGCTGATATTAGTATAACTAAGTCAATAACCAATTTTTCAAAATAAAAATATAATTACAAAACAAAAAAGCACCGACACATATTGGTTCGGGGGAAAATTGTTTTAGCCGTTTATATACGAGATTTCAAATTTGAATTCATGTGACTGAAGAAAATATCCCTTAAAGAGCTACTCTAAATTAGCCCCATAATACTCGAATCTAACAAATAAATAGCCATGTAAAAAAAAAGGGTCTTAGCCCCGGATTCCAAAAAAAAAAAAAAAGCCATGAAAAAAAGAACAAAAAAGTGATGATGCAAGAAAGGGCCGTCAAAATTGAATGAACTCTAAACTTTTCAGCAAATAATTTTTTTATCAGAACTTTCCAGCAAATAACAATGGCAGGAGCAAAGTAGATAATGATAAAAAAAGGAACTAACCTATAATTTTCTTTATTTACACATATAATTAATGTATTAGCGGCCGGAGGAGGCAAATGGTTCTGTAAAAGTCAAAGAAGCAATAGAGGTGTGGCAAGTAGGAAAATTAGAGGATGATGAAGATGATCCTTGAACTAACCAGCCACCAAAATTTCTAGACTTGATTAAATCCAACAAGTCATGAGGCAACTCAGAATCTCCATCTAAATACTGCACAATACGAGAAATAGTCGGCCTAGCTGAAGAAATAGGATGTGAACAAAGCAACCCAAGTGTGAGCACCAATTCAGCCTCATCCACCACATATTCATCCCCTAATTTGCTATCAACAGCTTCACAAATCTCTCCTTTTTCCCAGCACTCCGCTACCCATTCTATCAGCAACACTTTCTCTGGCGAAGTCTGAGTTTCGATCGGCCTTCTTCCACAAGCAATCTCCAGCAGAAACACCCCAAATGAATATATATCAGTACATGTGTTTGATTTTCCACTCTGCACAATTTCCGGGTCTATGTAGCCAGGAGTTCCTGCCATTCGAATATGTATTAAAAAGAATCCCTCATTTATCAGCAACAGAAGAAATTGAAGGTATATAGTGTCAACGGAAGTCCTACCAAATTGACTTAAACTATTTTGATAGAAAAACGACTACCCGCTACATGAGATGTTTGAGGATCATTTCCATGGTCCCATAGCTTGGCGAGGCCAAAATCTCCGAGTCTAGCATTCATGTCATTGTCAATCAGTACATTAGCTGGTTTGATGTCTCTGTGGATAACAACTTGAACCCATTGGTGGTGAAGATATAAAAGTGCAGATGCAACATCTTTGATGATCTTGAATCTTTGTTTCCAGCTGAGAATTTTGTTGTTGGGAAGACGGTAAAGGAACTTGTCTAGGCTTCCATTAGGCATAAAGTCATAAACCAACAAGAGTTCATTTTTTCTTCTGCAATAGCCAAGAAGTCTTACCAAATTTCGATGCCGGAGCCGGCCTATGGTCGCAATTTCTGCAACAAATTCTCTCATTCCTTGTCTTGAATCATGAGAGATCCTCTTCACTGCAATTTGAACATTGGAAAATGGTAGGATTCCTTTGTATACTCTGCCAAAACCCCCTCTTCCTAAAAGCTGTCCCTCTCTAAACCACTTTGTTGCAAGGAACAAGTCCTTGTAAGTGAACCTATGAGGCCCATACAATACTTGCCAATCTTCAAGAACATGAACGAATTTTCTCCTCCTTCCAATCATAATCACACCATAAACCAAGATTAAAAGGATAACCACACACACTAATGGCAATACAACTATCAATATTTTCTTATATCCTTTCCCTCCTCCAAACCTTTTATTAGGATCTACAATTCCAGGAATGTTAGGAAGGCGAGAAAGATTAATCTGCTCAGCTTGACCATTCATCCTGAAACTCCAACCCAGTATGTAATGAGACGCATTGAACCCACTAGAGGATGAGAATCCAACATACATGAACTCAAAGAAATAAGAAGAAAGATCTCTTTTCAGTGTGAGAAGAGGGATTTCAGGTTTAGGTTTGTTTATTGGATGAAATGTGACACTAAGTTTTTGATCTGTACTATTGTATTCAACCCAAACCTGCATGGGTTCTCCACTTGAAAGACCAAGCTTTACAAAAGGACCACGATCAGTATTGTAACCTGCAGAAGATGCATTGACAGATTCCAATCCATTGATATCAATCCCAAGATGGTTAGCATCAATATCATGAAACTGAAAATCCTGGTCAGTGTCAAGTTCTATTGCCACAATATGATTGGAACTTTCACCGTTGGAGGTGGCGTTAAATAGGCCAAGATATTGGTTTGGCTGAGCTTCAGGAATAAATCTGGAAGGCGAGAAAGCAAAGGCGAGTCCATGGCCGTGAAAATTAGGATCGGTGGCTATTACTACAAAGATGAAAGTGGTAGAGAAAGAGGAGACATAAGAAGAAGTAGTAGTATTATTGGAATTCTTGAATTGAAGAGGAAGATTGTAAAAGACCTGCCATGCTTCACTTAGACCATTATCGGCCAATATTTGTTGTCGGGACATGTTGGAATTTTTTATCAGATCATCAATGCCTGGTCCTAACTTAAAGTATCCACCATCAAACATGAATCCGACATCATCAGTACTCATGTTCTTGTCGGAGTATGCTGTGTTGAGGAATAAATACAGCATGAAAATGGTGAGGGACATGGTCGGTTTTCTTAAATTTTCTGGATTCAAACAGAGTGCTGGATCCTATGTTTATTTTCAACTAATTAATAACAAAAACTTTCATAAGAAACTTAGAAGAAAGATGATTGATGTTTCCAATTCTTGGTGGGATACACGTGGGGTTTAATTATGGCTGTGGCTTGTATGATGACTTGAATCTATAGGCTCTTTCTTCTTCAATATCAGTTTGTTTTCTAAAATATTAACCCGTATTTGTCTGACTAATTCAATTGACTAATTTAATTAAGGATCATATACAGCAGACGCCACAGGAAGTTTCATATTTCAACGTCTTTTTAAGATCAAAGATTAAGAAATTTTTTTCAAAAAAAAAAAAAAAACACAGAGAGTAGACCAAGTGGTTACCATTGGGTCTTCTTTGACCCTTGTAACAGTATTAAATGTAACGTGTTTTTATTAGGTAGCCATTAACGATTAAACGTGAATGAAAATAAATAAAGCCATTTTCATTTTGTGTGTGTGTGTGTGTGTGGAACAATCCTCTTCCGAAGGTCAAACAAGTGTTTTAAGTAATTAATTAGTGACGGAGCTGGCACGTCGGGATAAAGGGGCCATATCCTAAATGTTAGTTTAGGCTTTTTATTTTTAATATTCATCAATAATATTTTTTCCCCCAAAAAATAATATCATAATTAAAAATTATTTGATAAAATATTGTGTATAACGATACAAGAAGTTATAAAAACGAAAAATTAATTATTGATTTATTTAGTTAATCATTAAATTAATTTAAGTTTATTCGGAGTGTCTGCTAGAACCAAGGTAATTAAACCCGGACCGGTTGGGGTACTGGGTCAAGGGTCAGTGAGTTAGACCAGAGTCAAACCGGAGCTAAACCGAGACAAAACCGGTGAGAAATGGAATATTTTAGGCTTATAGTATGAAATTCTAAAAAAAAAAAAATAAAATAAAGATATTAAAAAAAATTAAAAAATTTGACCCAGATAGGGTCACCGGACTGGATCGGTTTAGAAGTTAGGTCGCCGGTTTTAGGTCCTGTTTTGCCGATCCGGTCCGGGTTAGATAACCCTGACTAGAACTATTCTGAGTCAACTTGTGGAAGGGAGATTTTATTCTTTTTAAAGAATGAAAAACCATTTTTCAAAGCTATTGTATTAAAAAAGCATTTACCTTATCCTTACTGGATACAAGTGGTTAAATTTCAATGCATTACGAGAGCACAGTTCCCCCCCCCCCCCCAACCAATTGATCATTAGTGTCAAAGGCAGCAATGATTACTATATAAAACTAAATCAGGAAACATATAGTAAATCAATAAAGTTTCATATTTGAATCTCTTCAAATATAGAAGGTATTTGAAGGACTTTGGGCCTTATCAGAAATAGTGAACACATAAATTTGGACTGTATGTGTTTAATTTAAATGATCTAAATTTAATTTTTGTTTTTACTTTTCATTTTTTTTAAATAAGTTATTTTAATTTGTACAGAATTTAAAATAAATGTTATCTCTTATCTATAATTTTTTCAAAAAAAAAAAATCAAATTTAAAAATCACCCGTTAAAATTTTTAAATTTTGACCACCAAAATTGTATTTAGTCAATACAGATAATGAGTACTGAAGCTGGTTCCTCTAAATATATACATATACGTAAATCAGGATAAAACACAACTTACCAATTTAATAGCTCCTCTCCACATATTTAAGACAGCAAGATAGATGACTTCTTTTACAAAATTAAATCAACCTCAATAACATCCCTTTTTTGCTAAAGGAAACGTAACATCAATATGCTACAAAAAAGAAAGCATTTCTCAATTTACAATGAGTTTAGTTCTAGTTTGTCAGCATTTTATCACATATATAGAACACAAAACATACCAAATTTGGCAGCCCTCCCCCAGCAGCATATTCAAGAGGAAAAATCAAAAACACTTCTTTTTCAAAATTAAATCAACCCCAAGGTTTAAAGGGGGGAATATATATATATATATATATAATTTGCAAAATGAAACTTTTTTCTTAATAAAAATATATATTACATTAAAAATAAACTTAAAAAGTGAAATACAACAAAGTAAAGCCACAAAAATTGAAAATCCTTTTGTACGTCAGCAGCACCAACAGCAGCCATAGTAGACTAGCATGCATCATCAAGAACAATATTTGATCCAAAGACTTTGGATCAAGTTGATCAAAAAAAGAGAAACAAATAAACTCCTGTATTATTCTGCTGCATTAATGATGATTTGAGACGATTTGATTTCTGTGAGGCTGGAATTGAATTTTGAAAGCTGTACACGCCCACGAACACTTTACAAGTTTTGGATTACGTTTGACCGTTCAAGAGAAGGGTAGTTTTTACAACAACAAAATATTATCTTATTAGGTAGTGTCGGTTATATGGATCACACGGTTCACAACTTCGTTTTTAGTTTTTCTAATTTTTTTATCAGGCATAGGCATCCTTTTACTGGAGGCAGGCCTTCCTATTCGAGGCACTATCAGATACTAAATATAGGCACCTATCATAGTGAGGATTTAAATCTTGGTTCATAAGTTTTAAGAAACTAACAATTTTTACTAGATTCAACCAACCCTCACCCCTCACCAGAGAACTTTATGTATAAGCTATTTTTAATATTAGGATAGAGTTTTTCACTTTTTCTAGCCCATTTTTATTAGCAATATTTAACTGAAAACGAGCCGATTCTATGGAATTGAATGGATTTCATTTCATGGGTTCTCGACGCGATAGGTTTCATGAGAATCATTATTCAGACTTACCAAACATGCACAATCCGAGGCACAAAACGCAGCCTCACATTTCCACTACTGCTTAGGTTAAAAATAAGAATAAAAATACACTCGTAAATAAAAATGCAACATTATTTACCTACCATGAGAATCTAACACTTTAATATAAAAACCATCGATCACAAATTCTTGGAGATTCCTTCCACATTTTGATGAACAAAGTCCAACAAAGTAACTCAAAGAACATATTCTTAAGACCATGAAGCACACGGATAGTGAAATATTTTCTTTATATATGAATTAATTAAAAATTGAATAGTGTAAATAATAATGATATACTCCCTCCGGTCCTAATTATAAGACAAAGTTGACTTTTTTGGAGAAATTAAGGAAGCCGTTAAATTACTTTAGGGTATTTATATTTATATTTTTTTTCTCCAAACTAATTAATTTGAGTAATAAACTAATATATAATTTAAAGATACTAAAAATATAAACACTCTAAAGTAATTTAATTTTCTTCCTTAATTTGTCTAAAAAAGTCAACTTTGTCTTATAATTAAAACAAGAGGGAGTACTACAAAGAATAAAGGGAAATCTACATATATTAATATAAGCTGATGATACACACCCCTTTTTCTTTTCTTTTGATTATTCTCAGAAATCTACAAGTAGTTGGTATCATTGAAATAATAAAAAAGTCACACTAATTTCTCATATTATCCTCCAATTAAATTCAACCTATGTATGTTCATCACCTTTAATCTCTTTCTTATATAATCTCTCTCTACATTGTAATTAATAAGGGTATTTGTGAAAAAAAAGAATTTAATGCTATTACTTCGCATAGAGGCTTATTTTTTGAACCACAAAAACCTTGCTAGAAGGGGTGTTGTAATATCCACGAGAGGGAGTATCATTTAAAGGAAAAAGAGATCAGTTGGCAAAAAAAAAAACTGAAGGAAAAGAGATCATATTTATAAAAGGGAAAATTCCAAAAAACTACATTGGAAATAGCAAAAGGACAATTCAGTACATTGAAATTATAAAAGGACATATCAGGCTGTGTCAGACGGGCAGAGGAATCTGGCATTTTGAAATTTCGGCCAAATGACGAAAATGCTCTTCAGCCCTCAATCAGAATAACAACATAGGAGTTGTTAATGGCGAATCCGGAGTTGTTAATGGCGAGATAGATGGTGTTATTGGCCCTGAAATTTGTTAAGTGCGAAAGAAGAAAATAGAGTTGTTAATATCGAATCCGGAGTTGTTAATGGCGAGATCGGTGGTGTTATTAGCCCTGAAACTTGTGAATTGTAAAAGAAGAATTGAAGTTGTTAATAACAAATCCGGAGGTGTTAATTCCGAGGATCATGTTTTTATTCTGAAGTGGGCCTGAAGTGCTGAAGGGCATTTTTCGTAATTTGGCCGAAATTTCAAAATGCCAGATTCCTCCTTTTTTTTGACACCCGCCTCATTCATCTTTTTTGAATTTCGATGTACTGATTTATCCTTTTTATATTTTGAGTGTAGTTTTTTGGAATTTTCCCTTTATAAAACGGCAAAGCGTTGGGATTGGGCATGAATCAAGCTGGAAAAAGAAAAAAGTAGTATTATAATGGAGAAATAGGTAATCTTCTTGTTAAGGAAATATTCTATCATTATTATTAGATCAATTAGCATAATTAGCAGGATTGATTGACCATTACGATTCCCTCATTTAGGAGCAATTAATATTTAGGCTCCTCACTTTCGTATATATATAGTACCTTCCTGTGAATAGAATATACACAATTCATTTAGTATTCAAACACTCTTGTAACATGGTATCAGAGCGTAGGGTTTTCTAATTTTTTTTCGGGCACTGTTCATTGGAGAGGCTGTTCGCGAATCACTGTTCGGCGGCACTGTAGCAATCGCTGTTCGTTGTACTGTAGCAATCACTGTTGCGCTGTACATCCTGCTGGATTTCCTTAAATTTTTAATATTCATCAAATAAACCTTGGTTCATTTG
The DNA here is from genome assembly GCA_963855925.1 of Inga laurina. NCBI lineage: Eukaryota > Viridiplantae > Streptophyta > Magnoliopsida > Fabales > Fabaceae > Inga > Inga laurina. The sequence goes on along the minus strand of OY979709.1, from coordinate 45,131,726 downwards.
TTGTAAAAAACTAACCATTTTTGTTAGATCCAACGAACCCTCACCCCTCACCCCTCACCCCTCACCCCTCACCAGAGTATTTTATGTGTAAGTTATTTTTACTGTTAGGATAGAGTTTTTCACTTTTTCTAGCCCAGTTTTATTAGCAACTAGAACAAGGGCAATATTTAACTGAAAACTAGGGGGAAAATGGAGCCGATTCTATGGAATTGGATGGATTTCATTTCATGGGTTCTCGACGCGATAGGTTTCATGAGAATCATTATTCAGACTTACCAAACAGGCACAATCCGAGGCACAAAACGCAGCCTCACATTTCCCCTACTGCTTAGGTTAAAAATAAGAATAAAAATACACTCGTAAATAAAAATGCAACATTATGTACCTACCATGAGAATCTAACACTTTAATATAAAAACCATCGATCACAAATTCTTGGAGATTCCTTCCACATTGATGAACAAAGTCCAACAAAGTAACTCAAAGAACATATTCGTAAAACCATGAAGCACACGGATAGTGAAATATTTTCTTTATTTATGAATTAATTAAAAATTGAATAGTGAAAATAATAATGCTATGCTATAAAGAATAAAGGGAAATCTACATATATTCTTGAGAATAATACAAGCTGATGATACACACCCCTTTTGCTTTTCTTTTGATTATTCTCAGAAATGCTCTGATGTCTTGTATGCCTCCACCAAAACTCAAATTTCTGATGGACATCGTATCCTATGAGGCCTCATATATATTTTCTAGCCAAATGGCAAGTACATATGGACATTTAATTCGTTTTTTGTATCCAATTCTTTCTTCTTGGTTTTTTTGTTTCTAAAAATATGTTTGTATTCGCAATTTTTATATGCAATTTTCATGTGTATATTTTATCTATAGAATTTAATTTCTTCAAATATCTTCTGCATTAATGACGGAGGTTTCACATTTTGCTGCCCCACCCTCACTGCATTGGTAGCTACTCGATCCATCATTTTGTGTACATAAAAGCATAATATATGGGAAAAAAGAGCAGCTGATAACTCATTCTTCTTAGTTCATTGCTTCTGTGCTTCATTAAACATCAATTCTTTCCCCTACTTATAATTCCCTGTTACGTTGCATGTCTTCTCCAACAGTGCTCATGCAATTGTTACCTAAAAAATAGCTCCAAAAAATTAAAATAAAAAGTATTTGGGTTAAAAATATTTATACTCGAGGTATTTTAACGAAAGCTCGATAAACTTAGACTAAAAAATTTGTACTCATTGATTTAAATACAAATAAAAAAACTTTTGAGTCCAGAAATTTTCTTCAGATTTCTGGTTTGTTAAATTGTAAGACATGTGATTAATTTTGTTGTATTATTAAATCATTATTTCAGATAATTAATTTTTAAAAAAACGCACCCCTGACCCCATGATCTTGGCTCTGCCGGCCACTTGCATGTATATTAATTAATCAAATAATCTAGTCTCCACGAATTAATAGTTGGCAAAAAAAAATTAATAATTTGTGTGTCATGCATATCGAAGTTCGTACATCAACCAATTAACTAATTGAAAGTTGCCCCATGAATATCTACTAAAATTGTTTATGCATTTTAAAATTATTATTCTAACAATAATTCATCACAAAAATCAAAATAATGAACACTGTTGCGAAGATTTGTTTCTATATCCATTTGAACAAAATTTGTTTTGTCTAATAACTTAATCCTGATTTGTTAATAGCAAGATGCTCAATCTGCCTCACTGCCTAGTGGATGCTGAGTTTGTTTCAAACAGTAATCTTTAAAATGGATAACAACTTAGAATCTAGCCAATAAGGATACATCATGGATCAGAAATGTTCCATTAACCCATGCATCTTCAGAAATGTTTTACACACACACATATGTTTGTGCATATATGTATATGTATGTATGTAATACTATTTTAATGTGAAAGTACAGTAATATAATACATACTATTATACTCTTTCATTTTTATTAAATAAAATTTTATTTATGACTTTTCGATCATACTGAAATTCCTTATCATAAAAATTTCAGCATAAATAATTAAAAAATTATTTCATATATATATAGATATATATATATATTATAATAATAAAAAAATATGTTGTGTGAAATTGAAATTATCTTTAAATTCAAGTAAAACAAGAAAATGATGTTTTGTTGGCAAAAAAAAAAAAAAAAAAGAAAGAAAGAAAGAAAGAAGAAGAACAAGAAAATGGTGTTTCATTTTTGGGATAGAGAATTTTAATTTGGGAAATATTTAAGAATCAAAGATTTTATTTTTAATTATTAAAGAATAAAGACTAACTTTTTTTGAGATCCTTTAGGAGTTTTGAGTTAGTGAATCATATATATATTAGATCTTTTTTGTTATTTTTTCTACTCTTTGGCACCTTAATGTGGTTTTCACTTTTTTTTTTTAAAAAAAAAAAATGGCTTTTTACCAAACCTGTGATAGAAGCTTGTTTCATTTTTTACTTGTTCGAAGTTTGAAATTGTTTTCGAAGGTCAAAAAACTTTGAAATAATATAAAACATTATTTTTAATGTTAAAGGCATAAAATCCCTTTTCAATCATAAAGTTGAATTATAAAATATTAAAAAAATAGAATTTACTTTCACATCATTAATTATTTAACCCCCAAACTCTTAACTCCTTATCAAACTACCCATTACCTCTTTCAAGATAAAAGCTAATGTTGTGATGACACATGAATCAATTTTGAAAGATCCTTCTGATCTGTTTCAAATATTTTTTTTAAGATTTTGGTGGAAAAGTTGGGCTGCAAATAGATTTATTTTATTTATGTACTAGTTGATTGACTAGGAAGAATTAAATTATAAACTAATATAATAGGAAATGACAATTATTGTGTGGAGCATGTGATGGGCAAATATTAGTTTAGAAGAGATTCCTAAATCTACAAACGCGTGACCCTTTGAAAATAAGACACGAGATCCATTTCACCTTTTAAAATGCACAAGGTCAGCAAATCAAAATTGTATTATCTTCCACTTATGCAATTAAAAATTAAAAATAATAATAATTAATGTAAAGTAAGACAAGTGCATATGACACACAAATTAAATTTTTTAATAATTTGCAGCTATAAGATAACACACACACACACACACACACACTAAAAAAACACACATTTATTTAGTGGCCACTAAAAACTATGAAATTTATTTCCTTTAATGTAGTCATTTACATGGTTAAAATATATATATATATATATATCATTTTTCAATTTTCTAACTATATTAGAAATATAATAAATTAACCAATATGTGTTGGTTCTGACAGAAGGAGCTTTGACTTCTTAGACATGAGGTCTTGAATTCAAATTTGTGTGAATGCGTAAAATATCTTTGAGAGAGTTACTCCTAATTGGATTTGATAATGATTGAATAAGAATAGGTTAGGTAGCTAAATTTACACATATATCCAATTGTGCGTTTTTTATTTTCATGAAAATTTACGAACACAGTGGTGGATTTGTTTTAATCTCTCCCAGATATCTATCTTTTTATTAGAAACAATCATATTAAAGGCATAATTAACACTGAATATATGCAATTCTCCAACGGGTGGATTTTTACCAGGGTTCATGGACCCGGACCGGAACCTGCCGAACCGGTCACTAGACCAGTCCAGTTCCCGGTCCGGTCCGGGTCCCAATTTTAAAAAAAAAAATTTAACTTTTTCCTTTAGAATTTCATACTATAAGCCTAAATTTTTCAATTATTCACCGGTTTGGTCCCGGTTTGACCCACTGACCCTTAACCCAGTACCCCGACCGGTTCAATACCCGGTCCGGGTTTTAATACCTTGATTTTTACATACTTTATACATTGTCAATAAAAGAGAAAAATTATAGATTATAAAACAAAAGCATAATAATCTTGCAAGAAATATGACAGTTAGATATGGAAAACTAGGCAAATAGTCCATATACCCCCGTCACTTAAAAGCTTGACCCCCGGTTTAAATGAATTCGGCCTGTTTTTCCTCTTTTAAGGCCAAAACTTTCATTTTATAAGAAATAAACGAGTTTCATGTTTTGACAAAAACACAAGGAATAATTACTGATTGTTCCTTAATTAACAACTTCATATCTTACTCTCACCATATCTTTAGCTTAGCATAATTAATAATTACATATAAATCAGGTAATCAAGTAAAACAATTAATAAGAGAATTTTTTCAACGAAAAATAATCTCATACATATTTATTAATTTTAACTATATTTATTTATATGAGTGAAATAATTATTTATTTTTATTTCTGCCTTTTCCTATAGTGATCTTCAGATTTGGCTGGAAACAATGGAATTTGAATCATGGCCTTGGTGCCAGAAGATTTTCGAGATGGCTATAGATAAGAATCTTTGGGCTTGTGGGTGTTCGGCAGATATGGAAAAAATCGGTGCAATAAAGCTATCAAATGCTCCCTCCAATCCTGGTTATAATATATATTTATCTAATTTAATTAGATTAAAAAAGTTAGTTAAGTTAGTTAGTATGACATTTATTTTATAAAACACATTAGTCATCTTCCTTAATTCCTTCATTCTCTCTCCTCCTTGATTATTGTTGAGGAAACATCAATAACGGTAAATTAAGAAAAAATTGACAAATATGAAAAATATATCTTATATTTATTATCAATATTAACTCTCCAAATATATCTTATATTGAGAACCAGAGGGGAGTATATCTCATCCTACTGAGATTGTGCCTCAGTGCTTTCATCAACCCATGGAAAATGTTGACTATGGAAGACTCCTATTGCCTGATAGAGAAAGAAGAGGGAAAGAATATTAGGAAGAAAAACTTTTCAAAATAAAAAAACATAGATTTACTATTTTTAAAAATTTTTCCTCAACTAATAACTTTTTTCATCTCTAATTTTCTTTCTATCTAAAACGAAATTTTGAAATGTTTGAGGAAAAAAATCTCAAGTTTGGAATTTGCTAAAACCTAGTTGTCTCTTATCAATAAATAACTAACAGAGTTGTGAATCGGCAGTGACCAAAGCTTAATAGCTTTTTTTTTTCTTTTTGTTTTATTATTTAATGGAAAAATCACACTAGGGTATCAATTAAAAAATTAATAATAGAAAAATAACATAGCTTGTCAATGACAAGTGAAAGAGTTACTATTAATTAGTTATGAGACTTTTCTAATGTTATTATTTTTTAACTGGGACATTGATGTGATTTTTCCTTATTTTATTAAGATATATTAGTGGCTCGATGGTCGTTAACCATGTTGGGATCTTGGGGTTACAGAAATAAGGGGATCAAATCCCACGTTCATTGGTTTTTGTACCACAGATCATAAGATTGGCTATTCAATTTATTTATTTTTAGCCTATCCTTTTTATTTTTTATTTTCTTGCCTGTTTTATTTTTACAACAGTAGTAATAAAGCATTATCCCACTAGGTTAGATGGGCTACATAAATCGCACGATGTTATTGTATTCTATAAAAAAATCTAGTTTTTTTGAATAGATTATTAACCAAAAAATCTTGCTCTATAACTTTATTGAGTGTCAATTTCAGTTTTCCTCTACCTCTTTTAGATGATTCCATACACTGCTTCTTTTAGAGGATTCAACGACCTCCTTATAAGCCCATGCAATGACTTTCTTTGAAACTGTTCAACCCACCTTAGATAATGTTTGCACATCTATTCATTATAAATTATCTTTTTATATATGACTACAAATTCATCTCAACATTCTTATCTCGATTAGCCTCACCTTATTTTAACCTTTAAGTTTAATTAGTTCGGGTCTTGTAAAAAAAATAGAGGAAGGAAATTAAAATGAAAGGAGAAGGTGGAGTGAGAGAATTGTTGGCCGGAGGTGCCACGCTTTCCCTCTGCTCAGGTTTCCATCCCTCTTATTGGGTTCATTTAGGCGACCTCAAGATACCGACTTCTTCTCCTCTGAGGGCCTCTTATCCCCTTCTGGTGGAGGTCTTCTAGTGTGTCTCTGTGGTGTGGCCTTCGCCTGTGATGATTGTGCCCAAGTTCTCTAGAGGCAACAATAAGGGAAGTAACAAAGATCGACACGGAGAGGCTTGTGCTCCTCAAAATGTTGTGGCAATCTCTGATTATGATCTTCAATGGGTGCCTCCAAGGTTGTCGGGATGAGCGAAGGTGGCTAGGCCTCAATTCTCTATGAAATCCTCCTATGAGGATCACCGTTAGGTCCCCCCATGGTCGTCGAAGGCGAGGAACAGAGTGCAGCGGTGGACTCTTCCCTCCTTAGTGAAAAGCCGATCTCGATAGAGGCTAGCAATTGGAGATTTACAACTGTTCAGAGTAAACCAAAGGCAACGTCACAGATACATTCAAAGGTACCAATTGGTTGACTCTTTGATCTTGAGGTGAGTGATTTGCTAAAGGTTTCATCTTTCCCCACTAATGGCTGTTTAGGATTGAGATTCGTGACTTGTAGAACTGATTTACCCACTATTTGTTTATCTATGTTATATTTAGGCTATTATTCAGAAGCTTTGATTTGGGGGGTAATCAGGTTAGTCTTATATGTGTGGCACTACAAAAAAATGGTATTTTGTAGTGGTGAAATTGTAGCGGTTATAATTCACCGCTACAAATAGTAAAATTTGTGGCGGTTATAAACTAAACCGCTACACACTTGTGGCGGCAAGCTACGCATCAAATGGCGCGACAGATTGACAATGTTTTTTGTAGCAGTTAATAAAAAAAATCGCTACAAATATGGCGCGTATTTCTCTCAAAATATTGTAGCGGTTACATAATAAAAGCCACTACAAAGTTTCCGCCACTTGGCGTGACCATGACGCGCCAATAGTATGACAGTTATTTGTAGCGGTTTCACCAATCAAACCACTACAAAATTCAAAAGTCACCTATTTGTAGCGGTTATAAAGCTATAACCGCTACAAAATTTTAGAGGTCATGAAAATTGTAGCGGTTTTGTACAATAACCGCTACAGAACTTCAAAGGTCTTGTAATTTATAGCGGTTATTATAGAACCGCTACAAAGTTTAGCTGCCCTAGCTTATTTGTAGCGGTTGATGTAGCGGTTATTTCAAAAACCGCTACAAACTCCACCAGTATATAAACCCCCTTCCATTTTCCCGTTAGGCCATTTTGTTTCCTAAAGTTTCTCTGAGTGTTTTCTTTTAGATTTGAGCGTTCAGATGTTTGTGGAAGATTTTTTGCTACAGCATTTCTCGTTATTTGTACTTGAGGTACAGACAATACGTATTTTATTTGTATTTGTATTTTTATTATATTTTTAAATAATAATGTGACTAAAATGTTTTTTTTTTTTGAATTTTTGTAGTTGATATGGCTTCGAGACAGGATAGGGGGAAGGAGCCCGAGATCCCCAGACTGATTTTGCGGGGTGGCAGAGTAGAGCAAGGGGCAGCGCGGAGGGAGGGCGACTGCGGCATTTCAGCCCATCCCCCTACAGCAGCCATAGGAGTCGGCCCTACCACAGCCACCGCAGATGATCCCACAGGAGACGATCGCACTAGAGGTGCCTGATTTGGGGGAGGGAGATATCAACGTCGATGACTATGACATGAATGAAGACTTCGAGATCCCGATTAAGATTAGAGAGATGGAGCAGTTCCTCGATGAGGAGGAGGCGCGAGAGCAGAACAACCCACGAGGGTCGTCTTCACGATCTACTGGGTTTGAGGTGCAGGTCCAAGGTAAATAAATTTTTTTATTTAATAAATTTTTTATTTAAATTTGAATTACAATTTATCTAACATGTGGTAAATTGTGCAGATGAGCAGAGGAACGTGTCCACGAGGAGGCTGGACGTGGCCGATTTGAATAGTATACCCGGACACTACGAGTTATAGTGCCGTGGAATGAGGGCACGTACCAGACCATCGACATGTTCAATAGTAACATGTTCAACCGCTTCCTGAACGACCTGAGCTCGAATTGGATATGGTTCCCCCTTCACTTCAGGACGTAGAGGAATGTTCCAAAGGGGCTAAAGGACCTAGCGTGGGAAGAGGTGATGTAGGTAATTAATAGTATTTAATTAATATTTTTTGTAATTAATTCTATTTAATTAATATTTTTAATAGGATATTTATAATTATTCATATTTAAATACTTTTTTACAGCTGCAGTTTGCAGTCTGGGCCAACCGGAAGAGGTACACACTGATGAAGATGGCTGACGGCTAGAGGAACAGGAGAAATCATCTCTTCCATACTGTGGATAAGGATGGGATGATGACTCTGGTGCAGCTGATCGAGAGCGTCCCGGATGGCGTCCCGCCGAACGACTGGGCGAGTTTTGTCCAATTCAGGAGGAGCGCTGAGGGGCAGGTAATGTATTTATTAAATTATTTATATATAATTTTGTAATTGATAATTTAAATTATAATTTAAATTTAATTAATTGTAATTTGAAATTTATTAATTTTCAACTTTTTATATTGTTTTAATACATTTAATATTGTTTTTTTTCAGGCGCTTTCTCAGAGGAACACGAGGTGTTGTGGGCAGCAGACGATCCACCACACAGTAGGATCGAAGACCTTTGCTGTCACTTTCAGCGAGCTGGTAAATTTTCATAATATCAATTACATTTAGCTGGTTATTTCATAATACTAATTGAATTTTGTAATTGTTTTAGGAGAGGAAGGCAGAGCAGGAGAACCGTCAGACGGACTATGGGGAGTTGTTCGCTATCACACACAGACACCGTGACGAGACTTCGACCTCTAAGCAGGTAGAGGTGGCCATTGTAAGTAATTTCATTATTATAATTTTTATAAAACCAACTTAATTATGAAAAATGCTAATAAGTAATTGTTTCATAAAATGGTAGGAGCGGATGCAGCAGTCATAGGCTAAGCTGCGAGAGACCCAGGCCGAGGAGTCACAGGGGTCAGTGGACTCCATATCTCCTTTGAAGGCAAGTCTAGGTCAGGCTAAGCACCCTGGACGCGTGCAGGGGATGGAGATAGGCTCCAGACCTAGTATGGTCTACTGCAGGAGCGCCGCCTCTGAGGCTGGCAGCTCTAGAGGGGTCAGACGTCCTAGGGATGAGTTTGTTGAGCAGCTGCGGGCAGATTTGGCCCGGACACAGGCTGTAGTGGCTTATCAACAACAGCAGTAGGCCGATTTCATCTACGCTCAGCAGACGCAGTAGCGTGATATCATGAACAACATGCTCGATCGGTCATGGAGTCGCATGTTTCCGGTCGAGCAGCATCCACAGGTTCCCCCTATCCCTCAATTCGTCGTCCAGCCTACTCCTCCTCCTCCTCCTCCTCTTGCTGATGATGGTTCTGTTAACTTTGCCTAGCACCCCGATCCAGCAGTACTTGAGGGAGCTCCACCTGAGGGGGGAGCAGATGATCAGCCCCCTGCTACTTAGTTTAGGACATATTTATTTTTTTTGTTGAAAAATTTGTAAATAAATATATATAATTTTTTTTATTTCAGAACTTAAATTCTTATTGTGTTTACCATAGTTATATTTATATTCTTAGACCATATTGTTGAATTTGTAAATTAATTGTAACAGTATTATTTATATTTCTAAAACTAAAAAAAATTATTATATATATTTGTAGCGGTTTTATAATAAAACCGCTACAAATATAATAAAATTTTTATTTGTAGCAGTTAACATAAAAACTGCTACAAATATAGTTCCATATTAGTAGCGGTTAATACAAAAACTGCTACAAAGATAGTTCCATATTTGTAGTGGTTAATACAAAAACTGCTATAAATGTAAAGACATGTGCGAGGGAAATTCAAAATTGAAATGTTGAGTATTTGTAGCAGTTACATAAATAACCACTACAAATACTCAACATTTCAATTTTAAATTTCCCCCCACTTTGTGCAAATTTGTAGTGGTTACTAATGTATAACCGCTACAAATATATATTAGTAGCTTCTTTTCCTATAACCGCTACAAGTTTAAAACTAATTCTTCAATTTGATTTCCAATGACTTGAAAATTAGTAGCGGTTTAAGACATATAACCGCTACAAATGTGTAGTACCGTAGCGGTTTATGAACCGCTACAAAATATTAAACGTTAAAAATTCAGAATATAAGGTTCCAAGTATTCGTCATTCTCTATTCACACATCTTCTTCACTATACTTTCTTCTCTCTCACTATTAGCTATGGATAGGTCATGGATCAGGTTGCCATACAATTCTCCAGAATATTTGTACGGATTAAACAATTTCTTGGAGTTCATGTTCACTCATACTAGCTGTAACGGCAAGATCGTCTGTCCGTGTCGGAGATGCAAGTTCAAGAAGTGGTATGCACGAAATGTTGTTAAGGAACATTTGCTTCTGAAGCCTTTCCTGGAGGACTATACATTATATGCAGTTCATGGTGAGAAGGCCGGCATGAGATATGATGATGCTCTTTCTCGAAGTTCGCAAGTAGGAGTTCAACTAGATGAAGATGATCCTGTGAATGATGTTGTGCGTGATGCATTTGGATTTCAAGGTGACAGCTTTAACGAAGAAGTGTAAGGTTCTGAGCCGGTGTTCATGAGGAATGAAGCAGCTCAGGATTTTTTCAGCTTGATGGATAAAGCAGATCATCCTTTATATCAAGGTTGTTGAAAATATTCTACATTATCTTTCTTGATCAAATTGTATTATATCAAGTGCTTGTGTGGAACCACAGATAAGGGAATGTCGATGTTGCTTGAATTATTACAAGATGCATTCCCCGACGCTGAGATTCCCATAACATTCTACGAGGCTAAGAAGATTATCAACAGGTTGGGGTTGAACTATCAAACCAACGATTGTATGCTGTATTGAGGATACGATTCAACCAGGGAAACTTGTAAGAGATGTCACACATTGAGGTACAAGACAATTCGAAAGGAGAAAAAGTAGAAGAAAAAACCTGTAAAGATTCTCAAGTACTTCCCTTTGAAACCTCGCCTATAAAGATTATTTATGTCGTCCAAAATGGTGGAGCACATGAGGTGGCATGACGTTGATAAGAATGAAGACGATAAAGTAAGACATTCCCAGGATGTAGACGCCTGAAAAACATTTGACAATGACTTTCCATCTTTTGTGGTTGACCCTAGAATGTTCGGCTTGCTTTGGCGACCAACGGTTTCAATCCATTTGGGAATCTTAGCACAAGTTACAGTATTTGGCCGGTCGTCTTGGTTCCCTACAACTTGCCACCCTGGATGTGTATGAAACAAAGCTCCTTTATTATGTCTATGATTATTCCAGGTAAAAAGGCATCGGGTAATGACATCGATGTGCATCTCCAACCGCTTATTGCAGAATTGCTTGACCTGTGGAATGTCGGCATCGAGACATACGACACTTTCAGGAAGACATTGTTCAACTTGCGTGCAGCCTTGATGTGGACAATTAGTGAATTTTCTAGCCTTGACACATTATCTGGTTGGAATGTGCATATTGGATCGGCGTGTCCAACTTGTAATTTTGACTCTGACGCAGTATGTTTTCCCCACAGCTGAAAGTGGTGCTTCATGGGCCATCGGAGGTTTCTTGATGGAAGGCACAAGTTCAGATTGCAACAGAATCGCTTCAATGGGAAACTAGACTTTGTCCTGTATAGAAATCTTATAGCAACTTGAAATTGTTGAGTTCGAGTTTGGAAAAAGCGACAATTCAGCACAAGCTCACCAAAAGACGTGCAAGACTTCAGCGCCTCAACAATGGAAGAAGATAAGTATTTTATTCACTCTTCCATATTGGAAATCTAATTTACTTTGCCACCGTCTTGATGTTATGCACATTGAAAAAAATGTTTGCGATAATGTGCTATATATGCTGCTTAACGAACCCGGCAAGACAAAAGATCACCTTCAAATGAGGAAAGATTTACCCGCTGTGGGAGTTCGTGAAGACACTTGGCCAGATGAGCATGACAAATTTCAGTCGGCTAAGTTTACCCTCACAAAACTGAACAAGGAAGTCTTCCTCGCGACGTTGAAGAAATTAAAAGTTCCTTATGGGTATTCAAGCAACATTTCTCGATGTGTTAACTTGCAGGCTTGAAAGGTTGCTGGCCTGAAAAGTCATGACTCACATGTTCTTATGAAACAGTTACTCCCTCTGGCTATAAAGAATGCACTTCCTCTCGATGTGTCCATTGTTTTGGTAGAACTTTGTTCTTTCTTTCGAAAGTGTGTTCTAAGGTTTTGATCGTTGAGGAGCTCGATCAGCTGCAGTCCAAAATCATTCTTACGATTTGTCATTTGGAGATGATCTTTCCTTCATTCTTTTTCACTATGATGGTTCACCTTACAGTCCACCTCGTTCATGAAACAAAGCTCGCTGGCCCAGTACAATATCGATGGATGTATCTGATTAAGAGGTACTCATTTTAAATATGTGCTTCATTGTTAGTTCTTATGTTTGCTAGTCGTCCTTTTCAGTATTTAGTATCAATTTTCTCTTCTTTACTTCATAAGTTTCTTGGTAAATTAAAATCTTACGTAAGGAATAAGGTATGGCCAGAAGGTTCTATAGCTGAAGGCTATATAGGGGATGAGGTGCTGTATTTTTGTTCAAGGTACTTTGATGACCTTAAGACGACTTTCAATCGCCCACCTCATATTGACGATTGTCTTGAACCTGTGCCAACATCAGGAGAATTTATCACTCGTGTTGGTAAACTAGTTGGAGGAATTGAGAACTTCAAACTAACGGCAACTGAGAAGTTGCAAGCACATAGACATGTCTTGATTTATTGTACTTAAGTTGAACTTTTCATACAGTAAGAATTGTACACTCACATGCATGGTTTTAAGAGCCGGACCGGGCCGGACGGTCTAACCAGTCGGACCGTTGCCCGGTCATAGCAGCGGGACGGCTCAGGACAACAAGCTGTTTTTTGTTTGCAGCCGTTTTGGACCACCTTTAACTCGCCTTTGGGCCGCCAGCCGCCTTTGGGCCGAAACCCGGAACGGGTTTCCAAAAGCCGGACGGGCCAGAAAAAAATGGGCCAAATTTTTTAATTGAAGGCATATAACTTCTGATTTGTTTAAAAAAAAAAAGCGGCCCAAATTGTTTTTTAATTGAAGGCATATAACTGATATAAGATTGAAATATAAAAAAATTCCCAAAATCCGATCAGCACAAGACAAATCGCCGCCCGCCCTAACCCTTTCATCGGAGTTCCGAGACAGCGTTGAACCTTTTCGTGCCGTGTGCAGCGACACCGGCCGTCGTCTGTGACCATCGTGTTCCGCTGTATGCGGTGTCATCCTCCACCATCTTGACCATCTTTGGCCATTATATACCGAGGTATGCTATAGTTCATTTTCCTTTCCTACGTTAGTCGTCAGTCTCAGTACTCCTCCTACTTAGTCTGTCTCGGAGTCTACTCTTGTTCAGTCTCAGTCCTCTTCTTGTTCAGCTCCAACCTCCAAGTCGCTCGAGTTTTGAACCTAGGTACTCTGTCAAATATTTGATATTCCCCTGTGGCTGTGTAGCATTTGCTCTGATAGTTTGATAACTATAAGTTTTTGTTTGAATTCCCCTGTGGCGGTGTGAATTGAGTTTGTTGTAGTTCTACACTTGTACTGATATGGACTGATTTTGTATATCTTTGGGAATGACCAAATGAAACTGGTTTGCTTTATTTGGCTGCTTGTCTGGTTTGCTTTCAAGAATTCATGGTCTTTAGAATTGCCAACTGTATCGGGCAACTTATTTCTTAGTGCTGCCACTGTTTTATACTTTATTACCAAAGTGGTTTCAGTCACTTTATGTTGAATTCTCTGTAAGGATTGACAAAAAAATCTCTGTAAGGCATAAACTTTATTATATTAAAGTTCAACTTTAAGAGGCTGTGGGGTCAAGTTTGTTTGTATGTGGAAGGGTCTTCGCTGTCCAATTACACATGGAAAAATAATAAAGTGAACCCACTTTGTCTTTAGTACATATAATCGTAGCAAGCTTTTGCAATTTTTGAGACAAGCTTTTTTTAATATTTTTATTTAGTTTTTCTCTTTCTCTTTGTTATTTTTGAATCCAACTGGTATAGATTACAAGGGCCTAATAATGGATATTGAACTTAATAAGGATGTAAGACAAAGTGCTGTTTTGCCTTAACCAAAGGGCATCTCCCAGTTAAGTCACACTTATTCAATGCCCTCTCCATTTTTATTCCATGCACCTTATACGGTTATGTCAATTTATTTTACCTACCTAATGCTTACTTGTGTCCCCTGTTTAAACTACAATAATTGTGTGCATACTTGTGTCCCCATGGCTCATTCTGTTATATCTTCTTGCTTCGGTATACTGTATAATTATAACCATTGGTATTTTTATATTGTAGGAATTAGAAGATGTCATCCCAAGCAGAACAAGTATTTATTATTGCTCCATCCACCCAATCTGTTAGATTAAAGGCCAATCCAGCATGGGAGCATTGTGTTCAAGTGCCAAACAAAACCCAAGGTGGCAAACCTCTCTTGAGATGTATGTATTGTGGAAAAGAATTTGCTGGAGGAGGAATACATAGAATGAAACAACATCTTGCCGAGAAAAAAGGGGACATCATAAGTTGTAAAAAGGTTCCAGGAGATGTTCGCTTTCGGTTGGAAGAAAATTTGAAAGAAATTCAAGAGAAAAAGGGAAAGAAACAAGATCAATTTGAAGAGGACAATCCATACGGCCCTACATGTGAAGGGGATGCTCCAAATTTGCAAGAAGTTCCTCCTTCACATACCCAAACTTCTAATCCATCTCAACAAAGTGTTCAAAATCCTTCTTCAAGAACATCTAAAAGTTTGAAAAGAAAGGCACCTGCAGCTACAAATAACTTCTTTGCTCCAAGGACAACTCCAGGTGCACAGCCAAGCATAAGAAGGGCATTTGCAGGTAAAGAAGCTGTGCATAGAGCAGATATGTCAGTAGCTAGGTGGTTGTATGATTGTTGCATTCCCATTAATGCTGTGAGTTCAGTTTACTTCCAGCCTATGATAGATGCTATTGCAGCTATCAGCCCTGGTATAAAGCGCCATCTTACCATGCCTTCAGAACAAAATTATTGCAAGACATGAAGAAGGAAGTTCAGTTGTTAGTTGACGAGTGCAGGAATTTTTAGGCAGAAACTGGTTGCACAATAATGGCGGATGGTTGGCAAGACCAACGAAATAGGCAGTTGATTAATTTTCTAGTTGCCCTAAAGGAATTGTCTTCATTAAATCTGTTGATGCCTCAGACATTATTAAAGATGCCCAAACACTATGCAACTTATTCATGGACATGGTTATGTTTACCGGTGTGAAAAATGTCGTCCACCTTGGTACTGATAATGCAGCCAATTATAAAGCTGTCGGGAAATTATTGACTGAAAAGTATTCGTCTATTTATTGGTCTCCATGTGCTGCACATTGCTTAAATCTGATTTTGTTTGACATTGGCAAAATGGAGATTGTTACACGGTTATCTAGACGTGCATCTTTAATTTCGAAATTCATTTACAATCATGGATTTTTGCTAGCTTGGTTGAGAATAAGAGAAGGTTGGACAAAAATCATCAGACCAGGAGCAACACGATTTGCTACTACTTTTATTGCCTTGAAAAGTATTTTTGAGCACAAGCATGATTTACAAGACTTGGTTACTAGCAAGACATTTATTGACTCTAGATACTCAAGAGACCAAAAGGCAAGAGATGTAGTTGAGGTTTTATTGGATAGTGGATTTTGGAATGATTGTCAGGGCATTGTTGAAGTTGTCAGGACTCTTATAAGACTTTTGAGAATTGTAGATTCTGATGATAGCCCTTCACTTGGATATATATATATATGAAGGGATGTATAGGGCAAGGAACGCAATTAAACGTACTTTTAATCACATAAAAAAAATTACAAGCCATTCACGAGTATCGTCAAGAATAGGTAGGATTCTCAACTTCGCCAAGATCTTCATGCAGCGGCTTATATCTTAAATCATACCTTTCTTTATGATAAGTCTAACTTCTCTCAAAAGCCAGAGGTAATGCAAGGATATTTGTCTGTCATAAGTAGGAAAATAACAACTAATAAGACAAAGTTCTTGCAAGAAGGCACATTATACCAAGAAAGAAGTGGCTCTTTTAGTAATCCTTTGGCTATTGAATCCTCAAAATCAATGCGACCTGGTAACATTTCTTATTTCTTAAATCTTGTACTATAAGCCTCTGATTTTCTTTCTTTATTTGATTATGTTCAATTTAATATGATAGATTAATGGTGGCGGTATTTTAGAGGTAGTTGTCCTAATGTTAAGACATTGTCTATTCAATTGTTGAGCCAAACTGCTTCTTCTTCCGTTTGTGAAAGGAATTGGAGTGTCTTTGAAAGAATACACTCTAAAAGAAGAAATAGATTGGAACATCAACAGCTGAATGATCTTGTCTATATTCATTACAACTTTCGTTTGAGGAATAGGTATATTTTCTAAGCTTTTCACTTTACACTTTATTGAAATTTGTATTGATAAAAAATTAATTGAATGACTTTTAATGTTAATACTGATTCTTTATGTTCCCATTGATTATGAAAGTATTGATAACGTTGATTATTGGATAATGGAAGAAGTTGATTCTGCTCCACTTTCAACACTTTCTGCTGAAGAGATAGAAGAAGACATCATTTATGACGATGCCATACTACCAATACCAAAAACTACCATCAATGATGAAGGTTGGATATTTTAAATGTGAGACATGTTTATTTTTTTTTAAGTATATGTTACTAATTTTAATAATTTGATTTGTTGCACACTCTTTTATAAAGATGCTTTTCAAGAGCAAGGTAACGAGGTTCATCCTCAAGCTAAGGATGGAATTGGAAGCTCTGGGATTGGAGTTGGCGATCTTGATTTTGGATCTTTTCCTCAAGCAGATGATGATGTTTATAGTCCAAATGCTTATCAAGAAACTCACGCTTTGATCAATCAATAGCCATCAATGTTTGATAAAGCATAAAATCATTATGGTCCAATTCATTTTGTTAGGTTGATTGTTAACTTAGTATTCATCCTTTGACCATATTTTATGACCTAGTTAACTTCCTATCAAATTAGACCACTAAAGATTAATTAATTGTATAATATTTATCTATATAATTATATATATATATATGCATATAATATTTTTAAATTTAATTATTACGTCACCGGTCTGACAGAATAGCCCAACCGTTCCAACCGATTGAACCATGACCCGCTGACCTTTCCGGCTCGACTTCCAGTTCGGCTTTTAAAACATTGCTCACATGTTATTCTATATCTTTCGTAACATTTTTCACTTTTATTTCACTATCGCCTTTCTATTATTAATTGTAAGGAATTCAAAAGTCATGTTAAGCGTCAACTCAGGATCCATACACAAACATCCTCAGAAGTTGACAAAAAGGTCCACAGAGAATTCCCGAGCTAGTTTGCGCGTAGAATACTAAATGACCACAATCCACACTCACAAGATTTTAGAGCTCTCACAATCGGCCCTTTTGATCATGCAAAAAGGTTTACAACAAACAATGTCAATGGTTTCAAGTTTTGCATGGTTTCATGGGATCAAGGATTGCAAACTCAAAATTCGGGTGTTTATGGCACATTTGGGACAAGGAGTTATGCGAGCAGTAGTGATGCCAACATGCAATTCGGAGGCGTCCCTTACTATGAAAAACTTCTTGATGTGGTCGAACTTAATTATCAAGGCCATTTCACCGTGACGCTTTTCAAGTGTTTGTGGGCAAATACCACTACTTCTCGGGAACTGACAACTGACAACTTAGGGATCACATTAGTCAACTTCTCACGGCCAATTCATACTGGTATTTCTCAAGATGATGAGCCATATATTCTTGCTTCAGAGGCACAACAAGTTTATTATGTTGAGGACGAGAGGCACAGGGATTGGTACATGGTCGTTCATTTAAAGTCACGAGACCTTTACGGCATGGGTGAAGGCGATAGCATCGCCTACAAGAGTGAGTCATTTCAGCCTGCATATTTTGAAAACTACTTCCTTGAAGGCGATGACAATTTACCTCTACTGCGGTACGTTTTTTTAAGTCCACATCATTTAAATTAAATTTTTTAAACAAAATAATATATCACTAACAATATTTTTTCTATACAATTTCTGTAGGGATGGCGAGGATGAATGATCAAATTCAAATTATATTTTTTTCTTTAAAAAAATACTGAAAAAAAAATATTTAAAAAAATAAAATAATATTTGTAGCGGTTTTTAAAATGCTACAAAAATAAAAATAGCCGCTACTAATTAAAAACCGCTACAAAATGGATACATTAACCACTACAAATGCTATGCGGATCCCTAAAAATACCCCAATCACATCTCATTTCAAACACTCCCCCATTTCTTTTCACCTTACCCCTATTTCATTTTCTCTCATTTACAAATTTTTTGTATGAGTTGAGGAGCTTAACGATACGATCAAATATAGTAACAAGTTTTTAAATTTTTTATTTGAATACTTCTTTCCTTCGCATAAAATTTATTCTCACCATTTTTTTCAGATATTTCAGAGCTTTATCTCATTTTCATCTATTTTTCATACACAATCACATTGTAGTAGACAATATAATAGTTTCTTATTACCTACGTATCCTTAATAATATTATCAATATAATCTTTATACTTATCCAACTAAATTAAATTATTCTTTTTAATTTATAAATGAGCTAAACTATGGAATAATAAGCTAATTAAATTAGCTAAACTACTAAAAAAATAAACTATTTAATTTAATATAAAAAAAACTGAAACAAATGCTTGTATTTTAAAAAAAAATTTCTTAATTTTTGTAGCGGTTACTAAAATGCTACTAATTAACGCACCTTTTTCAAATTGAAATTAATTTTTTGGCGCGAATTTTGAATTTTGATGAAATTAGTAGCGGTTCATGAACCGCTACAAAATAGCTAAAAAATTTCATTTTTCTTTTCTCGCCTTGAAAATTTCACTTTTTGATATTTGTAGCGGTTACATAACCGCTACAAATATCACAGAAAAAGATTATTGTTTATGGTGATATTGTAGTGGTGGGATTGAACCGCTACAAAAAAGGTAGCGGTTATTTTGCTTGAGTAGCGGTTTTAAATAACTGCTACAAAACCACTTGTAACGTACGATTTAGTAACGATTTTATCAACGGCTACTAATGTTGTTTGTAGCGGTTAAAAGCGCTACTAATAACTATTTTTAACCGTCACTAAATACTGTTCTTACTTTAGACGTCCCCAATTTAAAAAGGGACGTCTAAAGTCACACTTTAGACGTCCCCAATTTAATTGGGGACGTCTAAAGTTATTTTTTATATATATAATCAAGGACGCCTTTAGGCGTCCCTAATATTAGGGACGGCTATAAGCATCCCTGATATATGTAATATCAGGGATGCCACTTTTGGCGTCCCTAATAATATTAGGGACGCCAAAAGTGGTGTCCCTGATATTTAAGGGACACCTTTTGGCGTACCTAATATTTACGTCCCTAATATATATTAGGGACACTAAAAGGCTTCCCTGATTAAAAAAAAAATTTAACTTTAGACGTCCCCAATTAAATTGGGGACGTCTAAAGTGACCAAAAGGCGTCCCTGATTAAAAAAAAATTAACTTTAGACTTCCCCAATTAAATTGGGGATGTCTAAAGTGACTTTAGACGTCCCTACACTACAAAAAAAAGGTATTTTGTAGTGGTGCAATTGTAGCGGTTATATTAAACCGCTACAAATTATAGTATTTGTAGCGGTTCTTACCTAAACCACTACAAATTTGTACCGGCAAGGTTTTTTGTAGCGGTTTAGTTCAAAAAACCGCTACAAATTTGACGCGAAATTCCTGCGAAAACTTGTAGCGGTGATTTTGTAGCGGTTAATGCACAGAAACCGCTACAATATTCTCGCCAGTTGGCACGCCAATAGTGTAGCGGTTATTTGTAGTGGTTACAACCATAGAACCGCTACAAAATACCAAAGGTCAGAATTTTGTAGCTATTATGCCCCTATAACCGCTACAGAATTTCAAGAGTCTTGCCATTTGTAGCGGTTCTGAGCAATAACCGCTACAGAATTTCAAACGTTGTGAACTTTTATAGCGGTTATTGTAAAACCGCTACAAATTTAATTATTTGTAGCGGTTAGCGTAGCGGTTATTTGAATAATCGCTACTAAAATCTGGCCTATTTAAACCCCCCGCGTCCTTCATTTCTCCTTTTGCTCATTTTGTTTCCTGAGGTTTCTCTGAGTGATTTCTTCGAGATTTGAGCGTTCAGACGTCTGTATAGGAGTTTTTGCTCAGTATTTGCATTTGAGGTATGTATATAACACGTATTTTAGTTATATTTATATTTTTATTATATTTTTTTATAATAATGTGACTAATTTTTTTTGTAATTTGTATAGTGGATATGGCTTTAGGACAGGATAAGGGGAAGGCCCCTGAGGTCCCCAGATCGATTTTACTGGGTGGCAGCAGTCGGTCAGGGGGCAGAGGGAGGGGGCAGCACGCAGGCAGGGGTACCGCGGCATCTCAGCCCATCCCCCCACAGGCACCGCAGACGATCCCACAGGCGACGACCGTACCAGAGGTGCCTGAGGTGGAGAGGCCATATATTAGTGTTGAGGACTTCCTCAACGAGGAGGAGTTCAAGATCCCGATTGGGTTCAGGGAGATGGAGCAGTTTCTCGATGAGGAGGACGCTCGGGAGCAGAACAACCCACGAGGGTCGTGTTTGCTGTCCACTGGGTTTGAGGTGCAGGTCGAAGGTAAATTAATTTTTTAATTTAGTAAATTATTTATTTAAATTAGAAATATTAACTTTTAATTACAATTTATCTAATGTGCGGTCAACTGTGCAGACGAGCAGGGGAACGTTTCGACGAGGAGGCTAGACGTGGCCGGTTTGAACCAGATGGACCGGAGCCTCCGAGTTATAGTGCTGTGGAATAAGGGCACTGACCAGCCGATCCACAATGGGGGTCACCTGCTCAACCGCTTCCTGAACGACTTGGGCGCGAATTGGATGCGGTTCCCCCTTCACTTCCAGATGTGGAGACACGTTCCGAAGGGGCCGAAGGACCTGGCTTGGGAGGAGGTGGTTTAGGTAATTAAAATTATTTAATTAATATTTTTTGTAATTAATTCTATTTAATTAATATTTTATTTATTATGTTTTTTGTAATTATTAATATTAAAATAATCTGTTTTTAGCTGCGGTTTTCCGTCCGGGCCAACCGGAAGAGGTACGCCCTCATGAAGATGGGTGACGCTTGGAGGAACAGGAGGAACCGTCTCTTCCCCAAGGTGGATAAGGACGGGAAGATGCCTCTAGAGCAGCTGACCGAGAGCGTCCCGGACGGCGTGCCGCCGAACGACTGGGCGCGTTTCGTCCAGTGGAGGAGGAGTGCTGAGGCGCAGGTAATGTATTTATTAGATTTTTGATATATAATTTTGTAATTGTTAAATACTAAATTATAATTTCAATTTAATTTGTATTTAATTTTAAATTATAATACATTTAATATTTTTTTCCAGGAGTTTTCTCAGAGGAACACCAAGATTCGGGCGCAGCAGACGATTCACCACACAGCAGGATCGAAGACCTTTGCTGTGACCTACAGCGAGCTGGTAAATTTTCAAACAATCACTTACTTTTAGCTGATTATTTCATAATACTAATTATTGTTTTGTATTTGTTTCAGGAGACGAAGGCACAGCAGGAGAACCGTCAGACGGACTATGGGGAGCTGTACACCATCACACATAGACACTGTGACGGGACTGCGACCTCTCAGCAGGCAGAGGCGGCCATTGTAAGTAATTTTATTATTATATTTTTTATAAAACCAAGTTAATAATGAAAAATGCTAATTAGTAATTGTTTCATAAAATGGCAGGAGCGGATGCAGCAGTCGCAGGCTGAGCTGCGACAGACTCAGCCTGAGGAGTCACAGGGGTCAGTGGACCCAACGGCTCCTTTGAAGGCGGGTCTGCCTCAGGCTGAGCACCCCGGACGCGTGCGGGGGATGGGGATAGGCGCCAGACCCAGCATGGTCTACGGCAGGAGTGCCGCCTCTGAGGCTGGCAGCTCTAGAGGGGTCAGACGTCGGAGGGACGAGTCTATTGACCAGCTGCGGTCAGATTTGGAGCAGCAGATGGTAAACAACATGCTCGAGGGAGCATGGAGTCGCCTGTTCCCGGACGAGCAGCATCTAGCGGTTCCCCCTGTCCCTCGCTACGTCGTCCCGAGTACGACTCCTCCTCCTCCTCCTCCCCCTGCTGATGACGATGGTGTGGTTCACTTCGCGCAGCGGCCCGATCCAGCGGTCCCTGAGGGAGCACCAGATGATCAGCCCCCAGCTACTTAGTTTAGGACTTTTTTTTGTTTAAACATTTGTAAATATATATATATATATGAGTTTTTATTGAGTAATTGTTTCTTATTGTGTTTTATATAATTATATTTCTTATTGTGTTTAATTTATGAATTATTTATATCTAAATTTTTAAAAAAATAAAGTATATATATTTGTAGCGGTTTTAACTTAAAACCGCTACAAATATATATATTTGTAGCGGTTTATCTTAAGAAACCGCTAAAACCATATATGTTAGTAGCGGTTTAAAAATAATAACCGCTACAAATATATATATAGTTGTAACGGTTTATCTTAAGAAACCGCTACAACCATATATGTTAGTAGCGGTTTTAAAATAATAACCGCTACAAATACTCATCATTTGAATTTTGAAATTTGCCGCCTTTCTGCACATTTGTAGCGGTTATGTTATGTATAACTGCTACAAATTAAAAATTATTTTTAAATCTGCTGTCCAACGGCTTTAATATTAGTAGCGGTTTTATATATATAACCGCTACAAATACTCAACAAGTAAATTTTGAATTTCCCACCAAGGTGTAACGACTTGAATATTAGTAGCGGTTTTATATATATAACCGCTACTAATATTTTATTACTGTAGCGGTTGGTGTAGCGGTTTAAGAACCGCTACAAAATTATAAACGTTGGAATTTTAAAATATAAGGTTCTAGGCATTCGTCATTCTCTTCTCACTCATCTTCTTCTCTATACTTTCTTCTCTCTCACTTGTAGCTATGGATAAATCATGGATCAGGTTGTCGCGCAATTCTCCTGAATATTTGTATGAATTAAACAGTTTCTTGGATTTCGCATTCACTCACGCCAGCTGTAACGACAAGATCGTCTGTCCGTGTCGGAAATGCAAGTTCAAGAAGTGGCATGCACGAAATGTTGTGAAGGAACATTTGCTTGTGAAGCCTTTCCCTGAGGACTATACGTTCTGGGCAGTTCATGGTGAGAAGACCGGCATTAGATATGACGATGCTCTTCCTCGAAGTTCTCAAGTAGGCGTTCAAGTAGATGCAGATGATCCTGTGAATGATGCTGTGCGTGATGCGTTTGGATTTCAAGATGACAACTTCAACAAAGAAGTGCACGGCTCTGAGCCGGCTTTTATGGGGAATGAAGCAGCTCGGGATTTTTTCAGCTTGATGGATGAAGCAGATCGTCCTTTATATCAAGGTTGTCGCAAATATTCTAAATTATCTTTCTTGATCAAATTGTATCATATCAAGTGCTTGTGTGGGATCACAGATAAGGGAATGTCGATGTTGCTCGACTTATTACAAGATGCATTCCCCGACGCCGAGATTCCTACAACATTCTACGAGGCCAAGAAGATTATCAACAGGTTGGGGTTGAATTATCAAAAGATTGATGCGTGCCCAAATGATTGTATGCTGTATTGGGGAGACGATTCCAGCAGGGAGACGTGTAAGAGATGTCACACATCGAGGTATAAGACAATTCGGAAGGGGGAAAAGCAGAAGAAGAAACCTGCAAAGATTCTCAGGTACTTTCCTTTGAAACCTCGTCTACAAAGATTATTTATGTCGTCTAAAACTGCTGAGCACATGAGGTGGCATGCCGTTGATAAAAACGAAGACGGTAAATTAAGACATCCGCGGGGATGTAGCTGCTTGGAAAAGATTTGACAACGACTTTCCAGATTTTGCTACTGACCCCAGAAATGTTTAGCTTGCGTTGGTGACCGACGGTTTCAATCCTTTCGGGAATCTTAGCACAAGTTACAGTATTTGGCCGGTAGTCTTAGTTCCCTACAACTTACCCCCTGGATGTGTATGAAACAAAGCTCTTTCATTATGTCTATGATCATTCCAGGCAAAAAGGCACCGGGAAATGACATCGATGTGTATCTCCAACCGCTTATTACGGAATTTCTTGACCTGTGGAATGTCGGCTTGGAGACGTACAACGCTTACAGCAAGACTTTGTTCAACATGCGTGTAGCCTTGATGTGGACGATTAGTGACTTTCCTGGCCTTGGCACATTATCTGGTTGGAATGTGCATACTGGGTCGGCGTGTCCAGCTTGCAATTTTAACTATGACACATTGCGCCTTCCCCACAGCCGAAAGTGGTGCTTCATGGGGCATCGGAGGTTTCTTGATGGAACGCATAAGTTCAGATTGCAACGGAATCGCTTCAATGGGAAACCAGAGAAAAGAGGACCACCTCAGACTTTGTCCGGTACAGATATCTTACAGCAGCTTGAGCATGTTGACTTCGAGTTTGGAAAAAGCGACGATTCAGCACAAACTCGCCAAAAGACGCGCAGGACTTCGGCGCCTCAGCAGTGGAAGAAGATAAGTATTTTCTTCACGCTTCCATATTGGAGATCTAATTTACTTCGCCACAGTCTTGATGTAATGCACATTGAAAAGAATGTTTGTGACAATGTGCTATATACGTTGCTTAAAAAACCCGGCAAGACAAAAGATCACCTTCAAGCGAGGAAAGATTTACGCGAGATGAGAGTTCGTGAAAATGCTTGGCCAGATGAGCATGACAGATTTACATCGGCAAAGTTTACCCTCACAAAACCGAACAAGGATGTGTTCCTCGCGACGTTGAAGAAATTAAAAGTTCCTGATGGGTATTCAAGCAACATTTCTCGATGTGTCGACTTGCAGGCTCGAAAGGTTGCTGGCCTGAAGAGTCACGACTCACATGTTCTTATGCAGCAATTACTCCCTCTGGCTATAAAGAATACACTTCCTCCCGATGTTTCCATCGTTTTGGTGGAACTTTGTTCTTTCTTTCGGAAGTTGTGTTCTAAGGTTTTGATCATTGAGGAGCTCGATCAGCTGCAGTCGAAAATCATTCTTACGCTTTGTCATTTGGAGATGATCTTTCCTCCGTCCTTTTTTACTGTGATAGTTCACCTCACAGTCCACCTCATTGATGAAACAAAGCTCGCTGGACCGGTACAATATCGTTGGATGTATCCGATTGAGAGGTACTCATTTTAAACATGTGCTTTAATTTATTGTCCGTATTTAATGTTTGCTAGTCGTCCTTTTCATCATTTTATATCAATTTTCTCTTCTGTACTTCGTAGGTTCCTTGGGAAATTAAAATCTTACATGAGGAATAAGGCGTGGCCAGAAGGTTCTATAGCTGAAGGTTATATAGGGGATGAGGTGCTATATTTTTGCTCAAGGTATTTTGATGATCTTGAGACGGCTTTCAACCGTCCGCCTCGTGTTGACGATTGTCCTGAACCTGCGCCGACATCAGGAGAATTTATCCCTCGTGTTGGTAAACCAGTTGGAGCAACTGAGAACTTCAAACTAACGGCAACTGAGAAGTTCCAAGCACATAGACATGTCTTGATTAATTGCACTCAAGTTGAACCTTTCATACGGTAAGAATTGTACACTCACATGTTATTCGATCTATATCTTTCGTAACATTTCTCACTTTCATTTCACTAACGCCTTTCCATTATTAATTGCAGGGAATTCAGAAGTCATGTTAAAAGTCAGCTCAGGATCCGTACACAGACATCCTCGGAAGTTGATAGGAGGGTCCACAGAGAATTCCCGAGCTGGTTTGCGCGCAGAATACTAAATGACCACAACCCACACTCACCAGATTTTAGAGCTCTCGCAATCGGCCTCTTGATCATGCAAAACGGTTTACAGAATACAATGTCAATGAGTTATGCGAGCAGCAGTGACGCCAACATGCAGTTCGGAGGCGTCCCTTACTATGGCTAGCTTCTTGATGTGGTCGAGCTTAATTATCAAGGCCGTTTCACTGTGACACTGTTCAAGTGTTTGTGGGCAAATACCACTACTTCTCAGGGACTGAGAACTGACGACCTAGGGATCACATCAGTCAATTTCTCACGGCCGATTCATACCGGTATTTCTCAAGATGATGAGCCGTATATTACTATAAATATAAATTTTATACTACTCCTATCGAATTACATATTTCCTTTTTATTTATTAATAAGTTAAACTATTGAATAATAAACTAATTGAAAAAGATAAAATAATAACAAAATAAACTATTTAATTTAATATTGAAAAAACAGAAAAAAAATAATTATATATTTTTTTAAAAATTGTAAATATTTGTAGCGGTTATGAAACCTCTACTAAATAACGCGCTTTTTTACGACTCAATTTAAATTTTTTGGCGCCAATTTTGAATTTCATGAAATTAGTAGCGGTTTTTAAGAACCGCTACTAATTTCATGAAATTCAAAATTAGTAGCGGTTCGTTAACCGCTACAAAATAAAAAAAAATGTCATTTTTTTCGCACCAACAAATTTTTAATTTTTTATATTTGTAGCAGTTTCTTAACCGCTACAAAATTAAAAATTCTTTTTTTAGCTCTTAATATAATGTTTTATATTTGTAGCTGTTATATAACTGCTACAAATATCTCTGGATGTTGTAGCGGTTATGCTTAACCACTACAAACTATGTAGCGGTTATGCTTAACCGCTACAAACTATGTAGCGGTTATTTTTGATTGAGTAGCGGTTTTATAGAACCGCTACAAAACTGCTTGCAACGCACGATTTAGTAGCGGTTTGATTAACCGCTACTAACATAGTTTGTAGCGGTTAGAACCGCTACTAATACCCATTTTTAACTGCTACTAAATCATGTTTTTTTATAGTGCTATTTGAATTGGGGACGTCTAAAACTATTCAAATCTCACTCAAAATTATAAAAATGTCACCGTCTTTATTTTTTATGTCCCTTTTTTAAAAAGGGACGTCCTTTAGGGTCGTAAAATTAATATTTTGTAGTAGTGTTGGCATTGTTATTCATTAAGGAAAAATAATAAATAAAAAAAAATAAAAAATAAACAATTAAAAAAATCTCATTTATGTTGATAGGTTTAAATTTGGAAACTACTTGTGGGGGGAATAATAAAAAAAACAAAGAAAAAAAAATCTCCACTAATAGCGATTAGGTTAAGTTAGGAAGTTTTATCAATAAAAAATACAAAAAAAAAATAAAAAACCAAAATTAAAAAAAAACAAATCTCCATTGATAGTGATTGGGTCAAGTTAGATAGTTTTTAACATAAAAGGCAAAAAAAATCAAAAATGAAAATTCAAAAAAAAAAAAAAAAGAATGAGCATTTATGAAGATAACCCTACATTGAGACTATAAATAGGGGAGTAAGGGTTGAAGCAAGATACAAGAATTTTGGGAGAGCAAGGAAGTAAGGTAATTTTATTTTCTCATTTTATTACTCATGCATAATTCTCAAACTGAAGGGTAGTTGACAAAAGAGGCAATTTCATTTTGGTCAATGCTCTTTATTCGCATACTTTTCTTTTATTTATGATAATGTTCAGCCACTGGAAAAATCGTGTGTTTGACTAATTCTCCCTTATGTTCTTTTATGACCATTCTTCTCTTTGTGTTTATCTACATTAATCACCTTTTTGTTAAAAAAAACTGCATGAATCACCTTTTTGTTAAAAAAAAAAAAAAACTGCATGAATCACCCCACCTATGTTAACATATGATATTACATTAGCTACTCCATTCATTGAGCCACTTGTACATATGACACTACTACCGCTAGACGTGTTTGTGTTCAAGACGTGCGTGCGTGCATGCTTGTACTTGCCTCTTATTTATTATGTGGTTCTATCATTCTATCTTTTATTGTAGCGGGGTTTAAAGTATAGAAGGTACATACTCTCATCATGTCTTTATTTATTTTCTTGTCTCTTTGAACTTTCTATAATGAATTATATGATGAGAATGTGATTCCTTGTTGGCTTGATGAACTTTTCTTTTCTCTCGCACGTGCCACTAAAAAGTTTCAAAAAAAGAAAGTTCCTTTTTTAAAATAACTGAATTTGGTTTCATATGAGATCAAAAAGAATGCTTTTTTAAAATAAAAATAAAAAATACAAAC
Organism: Inga laurina; assembly: GCA_963855925.1. Classification (NCBI taxonomy): domain Eukaryota; kingdom Viridiplantae; phylum Streptophyta; class Magnoliopsida; order Fabales; family Fabaceae; genus Inga; species Inga laurina. The sequence goes on along the minus strand of OY979709.1, from coordinate 45,103,355 downwards.
CAAACAAAAAAAATATTTTTCTCAAATAAATTAAATAAACATTTTTTTCTAAAAAACACTAACAAAATGACACACATTTCTACCCCCGAACTACACAAACTTTGATCTCTCTAAAGGGTACGTAGGCCCTAGGTTTTCATCGTAGGTCAAGTCCAATTTTATAAATAAATATATTTTCCCTTATTTTCTTTTTGTAAATAAATGTTCATTTTTTTCTTTAGTTTTCATTTCATTTATTTTTGTAAATATTCTCTCTCTTTTTTATTTGGGTAATTATAATAAAATTAAAGGCCATAATATTTTTAAATAATTAACTTAGGGTAATTATTCTTGTGAATGAGTGTTGTGAGGTGCTTAACATCTTCCCCATACACAATTGACTCCCGAACCCTAAATGATTTTTGTAGATCAGTTTCCGTTGTTTTAAAAAGCGTTTCCAAAATTATCTTTTTTCAAAATTTTGGTGGCGGCTCCTTGTTTTCCTAATTTCGGGTGCTACAAATATTATACCAAAAAAAAAATAATTTAATGTATTAGGCACACCTAAAAAATATTTAAGAGTATTGAATGAACATTAACCCAGATTATTATACTTATAAATTTTATTTTTCCATTTTATTTTTCAAAAAAATGTATTTTTTTCTTATTTTGTGACAACTTATATTCAAATTATTATGAATATAGGAACTAATAGTTATAATTAAGGGAAGCTAATAAGAATTGACAAATCATTTTTAAAAAACAATAATCAATTTTCTCACAAAATCGAAATAAATTTGTTGGGTTATTAGATTCATTGTGTGCCCTGTGCAATCGCTCTTCTAGGCCAATGTGTTAGTCGCTTTGAATTGATGAAAACAGCACCGTTTTTAAGGAGTGGATGGCAGCGGATGTAAAGAAAAAGGAGACAAGCTGCTGCCCAATTGCGCAGGGAAGATGCGAAAGTACGAGAGGTTATGTTTATCCTTGTGTTTGTCAGCATTTTATCCTCATCACTTGGATAAGCACAAATGTCCTCATTATCAATTTACTTTTAGATTAATTTTAGATGGTTCATATTTATTTTTTTAATTTTTATATTTTAAATAAATTCTTATTATAATATATATAAAATTTAAAATAAAGATAATCTTATAGCTATTACTTCTCTTAAAAATGAATTTATCATTTAAAAATTACAAATTAAAAATTTTATATGTGGACTGTCAAATTAAATTTATAAAGGATTCAGATCTCTTCAAGTGATGAGAAATCAAGTGATCATCACTGTGATGAGCACCGAATGCGAACTCTGTTGTATTTTTGCCAATGTTATGTTTCTCGTTGTAATTTAAATATCTCAACAATATTTTAATTTGCTCCTTCCTTTTTCTTTTTTCTTTTTTCTTTTTTTGCCAGAAATTAACCACTCATTGTTGTCATCTTATTTTTCAAAAAAAAAAATCTCAATTAAATTTAACTAAAATATCAAAATATAAATTCAAATCTATGTTTTAAATAAATTCTAAATCATGTCAAGAGACTTAATTAGAAATTTCGTCAAGAGGCTTAATTAAAGATTTTTTATTGTTGTTAAACAAACCCGAATGTCTTTATGTAGGTTTTTTTTTTATATTAAAACGTCATTATGTAATTAAAAAACTTCAAAGTGTATGCCTTATTTCAAGGTCAAGAAAAAAAGAAAGTGTATGCTTTATTTCAGTCATGGACTGTGGTTATTTCCCCTCTTCTCTATGCAGAGCCGGGAAATAAGTCCTTTTAAGTCAAGGGCCTGGCTTATAAATTTAAACTTTCAAAAGAAGTCAGGCCTAAAAGAACCAGTCATATAGGATCAAGAGCTTAAAAGGGTCGACCCGTTTAAACCTGCTAATTTTTTTTACTTGCCTTGTCTCGTTGCCCTGCTCCCTTGCTCCCTGCCCGTGCCCCTCCTCCCCAAGACCCTAACCCTAAAATTGCAAAATTTCCCACGTCATTTCACTCTCACTCTCACCCTTAGACTCAGTTGGTTTAACACTCTCATAGTCTCAATCTCACTTCCTCTATGCTCTAAATCTGTGATCGACTTCCAACATCCACTGTGCCCCATAACCGTCCCTTCCTTGGCTGGCTCTTTGATAGGTGATTCAGCGAATTCACATATGATGGTAATTTATTCATTTATATGTATTTTTGTATTTGTTATAGAATTATTTACCCATTTTGTTACACATACATAACAACTATACTTTCAATTTACGATTTTGGTTTATTTTTGTCGCAAATTAAGATTATGGATGTATTCATGATGCGGGAGAAGAAATTCTTGATATTGTTAACCCTCAAGCATAGCCTACTACTCAAAATGAAGCACAATCAAATCTCCTTGAAATTGATGTTAGCGGTGAAGAAGATGAAAATGATAGTCATCATACTCATATTGCTTAGAGTGGTTAACTGCTTGCCTTCTTATGCTTTGTGTAAGTTATTTGTGGACACTATTTTACCTTTGATTATGAATTAGTAGATGCATTTGTTTATTGCATGAAGCGTGTTGTTTAAACCTTAATATTCACAACATTTATGTGTTAAATAGGAACTTTAATTGTTATTTACTAATTATATTTCTCTGAAGGAAAAAACACAGAAAATATAGTTAAATCTTGTGAAAAGAACTTTCGGCCCTACGGGTTGGCCTGATGCACCATATGCTCTTGGGCTGGGCCTTGAAAAACAACAAATTTTCTTACACTGGGCCTAAAAGGCTTACCCTTTTAGGCCCTGGCCCGTCAAAGGCCAGCCCTGCAGGGCCGAGCAGGCTCTGATTCCCAGCTCTATTTCTATGTATTGATTCTCACCTATTGGGTTTCACTCTCAAGCATTATAAATTAAAATAAATTTATCCAACGTAACGTACATGACAAAATCTTCTCCAAAGATGATAAATTACATAACTTAAAAAAAATCATTGCAAACATTAAACAATAAAAGCTACATTTGAATAGAGAACTAAAAAAAATCCACTCACAGAAATTGTATAACAAATGCAACAAGATGTAAAGGTTTTCTTCAAAATCATGCACAAGCATCCTACAACAATGATACCATCTTTTATAAAATACAGTTAGGTAGCAAGGCCATTCTATTTTAAATACATCTCCCAGTGACAATGGTGCTGAGGAACAAAAGAAACAATACCAGAGGATATGAGTTTAACTGATAATTACTTGCACCAAAGAGGTTTAGTGGACAAGCAGATCTATGGTTTATACGTGTTCTCTAGTAGTATTGCAATATTAATGTATTTGGACACTTTCACACTCCACAATCCAGATATTATATTCAAGTATTTTTTTACCTTGCCTCTTGGAATGGAGAATGCATTGTTCAACCCCTCTCCTTAGCTCCTGCACTTGGACGACCTTTAAAAAGATAAACAGAGTCTTGCCAATTGCAGAAGTAGCCAAATAGAATAGCAAGTGGCCATTCGAATCCATCAATATGAGTATATCTTATATGATATTCAAATGAACCAAACCCTGTTGCCTTGCATGAAGCTTTCTGGCCAAGCAGGGCGAGCAGAACGTGAATCTATTTTTTGTTTAAAAGGCATCAAATATGGGCGGCCAGGATTATACCGAGATGGAAGATTTGGATGCAATTTTAAATACTTCATGATGTGTCTCTCCATAAGATTGGACCACTAGGATATGAAGATTCTGAGAGATGAGGAGAAAGATGATGATGACAGTATCAGCTCCCCTACTTCTTTTTGACAAAAAAATACTATTTTATTAATTAAAAAAAATAAAAAGCCAATGCAACAGCATCATATACCATCAAAAGAGAGAAGACAATACACTATACAACACAAAAGTAGACCTAACAGAAACAAAAACAAATATAATTCCACAAAGTCAGCCAACTCCATCTCGTGTAAAATTACAGCAACCTAAACCAAAACTGCTATGAAAAGCATCTTCAACATCATTGGCAATGATACATGCAAGTAGAGGTGTTGGCTCCTCAAACCACCCAATCAGGTACACCCCTTTTGAGGGTGTGTTTGGATTAGCTTTTGAAGAATATCTTCAGGACAAAATGTGAAAAAATGATTTTAGAGAATAGATTTTAAAACCATGGCTTTCTGAAAAGACAGAAAAAAAATAGCTGCTGGCAAAACATGGTTTTCAACCCTCAAACCATGGTTTTCTTGCCATTGATAAGTGTTTAACCCAAACCATGGTTTTGAGGGTTAAAAACAATTTTGGTTTTTGAAATGATGTTTGGCTACTTCCCTTTAAAACAATGGTTTGGATCAAAACTATAGTTTTAAAAGTTTTCCCAAACACACTGAGTCCCCATAACAATATGATATGCTCCTAAGTTCCCTTCCCTAGAAGACAACCAAAAAGACCAATCTGCCTTAGATACTTAAAAAACCCAAATATCCTTTAATAAAAAATAGCATTCCCATTCTCCACAAAACCCCCTCAATCCCAAATATCCAAAAATAAAAAATAGCACTCCCATTCTCCACAAAACCCCACTCTTATTATTTAGGGAAAATCCCATTTAAATACCATTTGAAATGTCAAAACCCACAAAAGTCCATTATAGCTTGAAAAAGATAGATAAGGCATGTGGTAAGAATCAGGGATATTGAAGTTTAATGCTAAAGACCTAAATGCCCTATTTTAAATTGGTTTGACATAAGAGGTGGCTGGTGGGGAAAAAGGCGAAAAAAAAGCAAGGTGGAACGATGGTGTAAGGTGAAGGTGAAGGTGTAGAATGAGGTGCCGATCAACGTTGAACAAAAGGAAGCTAAGAAAATAGTCAAGTGTTAGTAAGTTTCTGACAAACATAATCTTTTTTAGATAAATCAGAAAATAACCATATTATTCCCATTGTTCATGTTGGTAGGTTTTGGGTGTGGTTCGGGGGCTTTGATGGAGCATGAACAATACAAGATTGGGGCTTTACGTGGGGTATGGAGCTAATTGATTTGGATTGTGAATGAGGGCTAAGAACAATGACGATGGTACTGTAATTTTAGGTTATTTATGGCAGTTTTTCTTGAAGTTAGTGATTCTTATCAAATCCATTACAAACTTTGTCAACACCAATACTATTTTTGTTAATCCCATAACAGATTCTGTCAATAGCATCAGTAATTTAGTGAATACCTTGGGAGTGTCAGGGTAAAATCGTTAAAGGAGGGGATTACAGTTGTAGTTGCTGTCATGAAGAATATGGTGTTTTGTAAATTCCATTACTGCACTTGTCAATAGTGACAGCTTATTATAATTAAAGTATACATGAAATAACACATTCTTTTAGGTTCATGACTTATATGCATTGGATGTACTTGGAATGAGTAATGTCAAGTTGCCATTTAATACATTATGAATTGTTGTTATAAACATGACTCTAGTGTTTTGTCAATTTCATTACAGACTTTGTCAACACCATTAATGCTTTTGTGAATCCCAAAACAGATTCTGTCAAGAGTATCAGTAATGAAATTTGTAATTTTTTTCGTGCAGGTTAGCATGCAAGATGACATCGAATATTCGGGAACACATTCTTCAAAATCACTTATATGTTTTTTCCATGTTGGGGGGGAGTTCATGACTTATATGTATTAGGTGTAGGTAAAATGAGTAATGTTAAATCGTCATTTGACAATGTATAAGTTACTGTCATGAAGAATCTGATGTTTTGTAAATTCCATTACTGCACTTGTCATTCCCATTATTGCTCTTGTTAATGGTGACAGCTTATTATAATTAAAGTATACATGAAGGCAAACCTTCTTTTAGGTTCATGACTTATATGTAATGGGTGTAGGTGGAATGAGTAATGTTAAATTGTCATTTCAATCCTTTACTTGATAGTTGTTGTCATGAACATTTGTGGTTTTTGTCAATATCAAACAAAACTTGTCATTACCATTATTAAACTTGTCATTCACATTACTATTATCGTCAAAACCAATAAAAATTTTATCATTCTCATTAGTGAACTTGTCAGAGGCCAGCCCTTTTGGGCCAACACTCACAAAGTTGATGAGACTAATTTGTAATTCTCATTACGATTCTCGTCAAAACATTAAAAACTTTATTATTTACATTAGTGAATTTATCAGCGCCTAGCCCTTTTAGGCCAACACTTCCATACATAATATTTGGAAAGATTAAGTTGTCATTCCCATTACCAATCTCGTCAAAACCAATAAAAACTTTGTCATTCTCATTAGTAAAATTGTTGGCGTCCAGCTCTTTTGGGCCAACACTTCCACATATAATATTTGAAAATATTAAGTTGTCATTCCTATTACCAATCTCGTTAAAACCAATAAAAATTTTGTCATTTCCATTAGTGAATTTGTTAGCGTCCAGCCCTTTTGGGCCAACACTTGAACACACAATATTTGGAAAGATTAAGTTGTCATTCCCATTACCAATCTCGTCAAAACCATTAAAAACTTTGTTATTTACATTAGTGAACTTGTCAGCATCCAACCCTTTTCGGCCAACACTTCCACACATAATATTTGGAAAGATTAAGTTGTCATTTTCATTACTACTCTTGTTAAAACCATTAAAAACTGTTATTTATGTTAGTGAACTTGTCAACGTCCAACCATTTTTTGCCAACACTTTCACAAGTTTGGTGATAATATATTGTCATTCTCATTACTAATCTCATCAAACCCATTAAGAACTTTTTCATTCCTATTAGTGAACTTATCAGAAGTCACCCCTTTTGGGCCAACACTTCAACACACAATATTTCTTGATTGACTTGCTTCCTATACAATAAAAGTGCATAATAGCATACTGTTGGAAAAAAAGGACTATAGCTTTAGTAAATTTACATACATAGTAACAGTACATCACAAAAGGCCACTGCTATGAATCACTATACAAGATCAGTGATCAAAATAACAACTTTACTATGTCACCCCAAAATGCAGTGCTGGTTACTAAGTTAGACAACAGGTGTTAATCTCTTTACAACAGTGGTGAATTCTAAAAAAATAATTGTTCCAGTAAGACCAAAAAGTTACATTAAGAACAGAATTATGTCAGTCGTATCCTCTTGGTCTGGGTCATTTATGAAGTCATCAGTCTCAATGCATCCTCCCTCTTGTTATTCATTTCATGGTTAACCACTCACCACAATAACTTGCAGCTGCAAAACAACGTCACAGTTTAATTCAATTGAAATGAAGGAATCTCTTACAACTCAGGCTATTTCATTTAAGGGGCCAAACTCTGAATTTAACAATTCAAATATATATTATTGTGGACAGCAGCCCTTTTAGAGAAACCACTCATAGAAGATAATACATATTGTTTTATATAATATATAACTAAAGGAGTCTCATTTGTACAAATAAATTCCACTAGGGTAGATCATAACAATTCAGTGAAACTCGTGGAGCATTTCAAATCTTACTTCGAGTCACAGACAGCAAGAGGTTAGAATGCATATGACTAAAATATGCCATTCAATTTAATGGTAATCAGGTTTCAAAGGCAAAATATTGAAAATCCTCCACTAGGGCACTATTTTGCATGAAGCAAATCAATGACTCCCCTTTTAAGAACATTGCTAATAAATCTAAAGAAAACTTAAAGCTCACATCTATTATTTATGCAGATTCAAATTCAACTGAGTCAATTGCTAGAAACTTCAACAGTATTTATGAATATGAGGATTTCATGGACATACACAAACATTCTCTTTTATGAAATCTAACAATAGGATTGAAAATTTTAAGAGTTTAGATAACCTTGATTGCTACCAAATTATTTCCCAATATGACCAAGCATGTAAAGAAAGCAGAGTGTGCAATAAAAAATAAAATTCCCAAGCCAGCCATGATAAATTACTACATCAATTAAAAACAATAAATTATGAACAAGATCATTCAATGGACAACTACTTACTCTTTATACTCTCTTATGATAACTAAAACGCCAAAAAGCCCTTTTATTTCACTGAAAATTTAAGGCAAGGCCCTTTAAAAAAACTATGCACAGCAATAAAAGAGAGATTATATTTTTTGCACAAAGGAATGATTAGGGAGACCTTTGATATGGTGCAAAATATATAATAGGAATGAGAGTTATAGTTAGGATTATTAGGCTGTTTACAAGCCATCATAGGCTGTTAGAGATACTCCTATTACCTGTCAAGACTATAGAAGTGTTCAAAATCACATGTAGCACGTGATTAAATATTGCCAATAACATTTGGTACATGGGAATTATCAAGCTTTAATGCCATTACTTGTTTCCTAACTGCAAGGCTTTAATGTCATTCTTAGTTACCTTATTTTACTAGTTCGGTCAACATTTGATTTCATTTTTATTCTTTTTACTTAATGTAATCATACCTTAGCTCTTTTATTACACTTTATTTTTTTCCTTTCACGGAAGGTGTGAATGCATTTGTTCTTCTCTACATTTTGTGCCTTTGTTTAGACTTGGATAATAAAAGAATCAAAGCATTAATCCATAAACTCCTAGGCAGATTAATGATATAAAGAGAAGAGATGATAGAGAGAAGGAAACACTTATAGAAAAGAATGACTCCCTAATTAAATGTCATCCAGAAACATGATACAAGAAACATCACCCTTACCCCAATGAAACTGCTACCTTCGAAGAATCAATAAATAACACTTTTAAGTACTATTTAAGGAAGTTTAACTAGTATTTTTTGATGACATCCTAGCATATAGCCATTGCTTAAAAAGGCCACGTAAATAACCTAAGAAAGGGGCTTGATAAGTAAGAAACCAGCAGTATTTCATGAAGGCCTTAAATGTTCTTCCGCAACAATCGAAGCAGAGCATTTGAGTCATCTTCTGAGTTTTAAATGGGTAGAAACAGAAGCCATAAGATATGGCCAGCACCAGCAAAGCTCTCTGAGGCCTCTCTGAGGATTATTCCACTAATCTAATCTTTATATAGCATGGGCTCGCACTTGAACAAAAGAAGGAATAAACTCTGAAAATGGAAAAGCCATACATCTTAATACAACCTAAATTAGATACATCTAAAAAATAAGCAACCTTACTTAATAGCATTACCATTGAAATACATAGTAGAAGAAGCAAACTTGAAGATCCTCAAAGAGGCAACACATCTCTTTAACTTGTTCTACTAGTTTTATCTACTAAGAAGGCTTTTCACAACACCGTAATGATGCCCAATGTAAGGTTTCAGGGTAATAAGTCGTATAAACAAAAATAAAACTACAGAAGTTGCGTCTTTTCAACCTTGAACACAGCTGATTATACATATGAGATTCAAGTACAAAACAAATTTTAATCAAAGGGGGTTCATAACTAATGAGGAAGCATTACTCTTACAATACAAAACTGAATGATTTTACTCCTTACTACAAAGACTTGAATAGACAGGCTACAATATATCGAATGCAACACAAACGACAGCTAAAAGTACAGATGTAGGATATAACACGGTTTCGACTACAGATTTCAACAAGAACTACTCTATAGGTAAGCAAAATCATAGAGACTATACTTTAGATTTTAGAAGAAGAAAAAACAATAACCAATGCGAGAAATCTATAGATCTATTTCTAACCACTGATGATATTCAAGATGTTCTTTGGCAGGCGGGAACCTACATACGACTATGCGACTGCTTCCACTCACGATTGACATTTCAGGGCGGCCACCCCACTTCTTCCTCTGCAATGCCGCCGAAGACGATAACCCTTATAGGAAACAGACAGATAAGATTTCATTGTTGAGGAATCCAAAATTGATGTGTTTGATTAAAAGTTAAAAGGGGTATTTTGGTCTTTAGCATTAAACTTCAATATCTCTTATTCCTACCATATGCCTTATCTATCTTTTCAAGTTATAATGGACTTTTTTGGGTTTTGACATTTGAAATGGTATTTAAATAAGATTTTCCCTATTATTTACACAATTTACCCATTCGAGATTATTAAATTCCACAATAACACGTGGCTCTTGAATATCATCAAGCAACATCAAAGCTTTTGTTTAATAGCAAGAACTTCTGACATAAAAAAATGAGCCAGAACGTACCTTTTCACCAAACCCCCCACAAGAATTCTCCAAATTGATTTCTACACACAATACCTACAGCAGCCTCTTTAGTACTAAGCACAAAGGAACCATCACAGTTGACCTTTCCCCCGGTTTCAACCGGAGCCTTCCAAGTTTTAGAGCTTAGATCTTGTGTCACACCAGTCAAATTATTATCCAACCTATTAGAAGACCAGAAATCATTAACACTACGCTATTTAGCACCTTCAACAAAAAGAATTGGGTAAGGATGCTTCTGGTTGAAAACACAATAATTTCTACTCTTCCATATAAGCCACAACATCCATATAGTCAGAGTGATGTCAGATGCATTAAAATTTTTGTTAAGAAGAAACAAATCAATGCACAGTTTTTTAAAGCAGAAAATATTCACCTTATCCACTCTAATAGCTAGAGAGCAACCAAACCCCACTCCCCTCACTCAAGGACAGAAGAAGAAAGCATGCTCCAATGTTTCCTCATCTTTTCCACATATCTGACACAATGGCGAATTTATGCGTTTCTTTCTAAATAATGAAGCATTAATAGGCACAGCATTAGACATATGTAGCGCCATCAGTGACGAATTCTTGGTATCACTTTGGTTTTCCCCAGTCTATCACAAAAAAAAAAAAAAAAAAAATCTGGGGAATAAGCAAAGAGGAACTATCGCAGGCCTTGCTCTGTTAATTTAATTCTGTTCCTATTTATCCGATACCCATCTTTCACATTATACTCCCCGTTCCTCGAACCACCCCGGAAAATCTATCATCTACAATTTATCCTAGAAGATCGAACTTTAGTCTCCGCTGCCTCTTACGTACCGGAAAAATAGATAAATTATTGATTTGCTTTAATTCTACTCCACATATTCTAGCAGCAAATTTCCACCTCTTAAAAAATTCTATTCACGTAGAAACACGAGTCTTCGTCGATGTAGAAAATTCCAGTTTTTTTTTTTTTTTTTTTTCCAAACAACGTTTTGGAGTCCTTATCGAAAGCCTATTGCATAAAAATATCTTGTAAATTCCAGAAGTAATGTTGCTACTTTACCACTAAGCCTTCCCTGTTTCTTTTCACTTCCATTCTCTTTTTCCATCACCAGCTCATTCATCCTCTTTTCATTAAAACCCCCAAAAAACGCCTCCACCTTCCCAATTGAAACTCCTCCTCGCTTTTCCTCTCAGGCTCACCATATGTCACTCGATAGCTTTGCTCCGCTTGTGGCCGAAGATGACGGCAAGCATAATTTTTGGTTATTGGAGGAGTTAACCTGTGTCATATGCCCTATTCCAACACTCTCATCTTCAAATCAACCTATATCGTTGGGGAGAACGAGCACAAGGGGAGGCTCCTCAGCAAGTTCGATAGAGAGGTCATGAAGACCGGTCTCATTGAGGCATGCAAGCACAGAAGGTTCTTCGAGGGTAAGCAGGACGAGAAGAAGGGTAAGTACTGTAGGCCCTTTGATTTAAAGGGAGATGATGAAAAAGGAGGGGCTCATTTTTTATTCTTTTAAAACCTAGGAACAAACATAAAGCGATAGAAGAGATTTGGAACCATTTCTCTCTAATTTTTCATACTAAACAAGAAGAGGAGTTCATTTTTTATTCCCTCTCACCCTCTCTCCAATTAAACATAAAGTTGTCTAGCGAAACCGCGCGCAAGGTTCTTTACTTTCTATTAAAGAGTGAGGATAATTACTTTTTGTTAAATTCGTTCTTTAGAAAGCTGTATTTAATAAGTTTTGTTTAAAATAAGAAAACATAAAATTTTATAAATTTTTTTTTAAAAAAAATCAATTATTCAAACAGTTTTTTTAAAAACTTGTTCTTAAAAATAATTTTATAAAACTATTTTTAAAATGAAAAACAGAAAAATATAAAAAAAAAAGATACAAAAAAAACTTTAAAAATAGAAAATGATAAAATAATATTTCAAATATTCGTGATATCAAAAAGGTATATATTAATATATGATTTATCCTTTTTAAAATAAAAAAAATAACACAAATACCCTTATATCTTCAGTTATCATTGTGGAAGCTTGCGCCTCCCTTCCTTCATCATCTATCTTCTTTCACCTATTCAAGCTTCGAGCAGTTTCCGATGGCCAATCCGTCGAAGCATGTCCTTCTTCTTGACTCAGCAAAGTGGCTCATGGAAACTATTTGCAGTGAGCAAAAAATAGACCCCTCCGAGCTCCTGGAAGATTGCTCTCTCTCTCTCTCTCTCTCTCTCTCTCTCTCTCTCTCTCTCTCTCAAATCAACGAACTCGTGGAAGATTACGAAAAGGAGACGTCTCTCAGATAACAAGGCTAGCTATTTCCTTTGATATTGTGGCTGAAGAGTGACGATTATGAATCTGAATTTCTTTTTTGTTTTGTTTTTTAAAATTTCTTTTGGCATTCATAGCTGCTTCGTAACATTTATACAATTTTCTGTCAAAGAAAACTGCTGTGACGATAATACTCATAGAAGTGGTTTGGGCTTCAGAGAAAATTTCTTATAAAGCCTTGAGTGAAGGAAAGTGGGCCAATAGTGTTCCTTGTATAGCTTGGGAATTAGCTTTTTTTTTTTTTTTTTTGTTCGATAGGGTTTCTTGTATCTTGATTATTGGATTGGAATTTGTAAAAATCTTATCAGAAGTTGTTAAAACCTTATTTAAACATATGAAAACCTTATAAAAAATGGGAATCAATACTTTACTATTATAGCAAGTGGTGAATTTTGAATTGGAATTTGTAAAAATCTTATCGGAACTTGTGAAATCGTTATCAGAAGCACTACAAAAAAAAGATAATTCATAGCGGTGCATTTGTAGCAGTTAGAATAAACCCCTACAAATATCAAGATTTGTAGCCGTTTTAAGCAACATCATTACAAATTTGCAATGGTATGCTTCGCGTCAAGTGGCGCATGGGTTAGGAAATGTGATTTGTAGCAGTTTATAAAACATAACCGCTACAAATTTTGGCACCAAACCCGCACCAAATTTTTTGCGGTTATTTTGTAGCGGTTAGTCTATATTGACCGCTACAAATGTGGCACCAACTTGGTGCGAAGCTAGCGCGACTATTGTGACAATTCTTTTATAGCGGTTTTTACGATTGTAACCCCCACGGAATTTAGAGGGCCGCCTTTTTGTAGCGGTTACAAAGAACAGCTACAAAATTTAACTCATATTTATAGCGGTTATAGTGTATAACCGCTACAGAATGCATTTAAAATAAATGTTTATTAAAAAATAAATAAATAAAACATTTGTAGCGGTTTATAAATATAAACCGCTACAATTTATAAACCGCTACAAAATATAAATATTTGTAGCGGTTAAATGGATAAAACCGTTACAAAGTGATACGTAAGTTTGTAACAGTTCGACAAACAAAACCGCTACAAATTAAATATTTAAAATTTGAAAAATTTTAATTTCCGCCAACGGTTATGAATATTTGTAGCGATTTTTCAATACTAACTGCTAGAAAGTGTTCATTTAAAATTTGAATATTTTAATTCCCGCCAACAATCATGAACATTTGTAGCGGTTTTTTTGACATAACCGCTACAAAGTGTTGCACATTGAAAATTTGAATTTCAAATCCTATCAACGGTGGTGAAAATTTGTAGCGATTTTTATCATATAACCGCTACAGAATACATTTGAAATAAATATTTATAAAAAAATAAATAAATGAATGAATTTGTAGTAGTTTATATATAAAAACCGCTACAAAGTATAAATATTTGTAGCGGTTTTACAAACAAAACCGCTACAAATTGAACATTTGAAATTTAAAATATTTTTATAAAAAAAATTCAAACAAATATTTGTAGGGGTTATGAAACCGCTACAAAATCAAATAAAACTGCTACAAGTGTGAAATATTTTTATAAAAAAAAATCAGACCAATATTTGTAGGGGTTATAAAGCCGCTACAAAATCAAATAAAAATGTGAAACTGCCACTACAAAAAAAAATGGTATTCTATAGTGGTGACATTGTAGCGGTTATACCAAACCGCTAAAAATATTAACATTTGTAGCGGTTTTAACCTAAACTGCTACAAATTTGTAGCGGCAAACTACACGCCTGTTCAACCGCTTCCTGAACGAGCTGGGCACGAATTGGATGCGATTCCACCTTCACTTCAGGACATGGAGGCACGTTCCGAAGGGGCCGAAGGACCAAGCTTGGGAGGAGGTGGTTCAAGTAATTAATAGTATTTAATTAATATTTTTTGTAATTAATTCTATTTAATTAATATTTTTTAATATGATTTTTGTAATTATTGATATTTAAATAATTTTTTTGCAGCTGCGGTTTACCTTCCGGGCCAACCGGAAGAGGTACACCCTCATGAAGATAGGTGACGGTTAGAGGAACAGGAGGAACCATCTCTTCCACAGGGTGGATAAGGATGGGACGATGCCTCTAGAGCAGCTGATCGAGAGCGTCCCAGACGGCGTGCCACCAAACGATTGGGCAAGTTTCGTCCAATTCAGGAGGAGCCCTGAGGGGCAGGTAATGTATTTATTAGATTCTTTATATATAATTTTGTAATTGTTAATTATTAAATTATAATTTCAATTTAATTATTTTTAATTTAAACTTTATTAATTTTAAATGATTTTTATTGTTTTAATACATTTAATATTGTTTTTTTTTTTCAGGAGCTTTCTCAAAAGAACACCAGGATCCGTGGGCAGTAGAGAATCCACCACACAGCAGGATCGAAGACCTTTGCTGTCACCTACAGCGAACTGGTAACTTTTCAAAATATCACTGGCTTTTAGCTGGTTATTTCATAATACTAATTGAATTTTGTAATTATTTTAGGATAAGAAGGCACAGCAGGAGAACCGTCAGACGGACTATGGGGAGTTGTACGCCATCACACACAGACACCATGACAGGACTGCGACCTCTCAACAGGCAGAGGCGGCCATTATAAGTAATTTTATTATTATAATTTTTTTAAAACCAACTTAATAATGAAAAATGCTAATTAGTAATTGTTTCACAAAATGGCAGGAGCGGATGCAGCAGTCGCAGGTTGAGCTACGAGAGACCCAGGCCTAGGAGTCACAGGGGTTAGTGGACCCGACAGCTCCTTTGAAGGCGGGTCTGGGTCAGGCTGAGCACCTCGGACGCGTGCGGGGGATGGGGATAGGCGCCATACCTAGCATGGTCTATGGTATGAGCACCGCCTCTGAGGCTAGCAGCTCTAGAGGGGTCAGACGTCCGAGGGACGAGTCTATTGAGCAGCTGTAGACAGATTTGGAGCAGCAGATGCACTAGCTGCATCTACAGCAAATGCTGCAGATGCAGCTACAGGCTGATTTGATCTACGGTCAGCAGACGTAGTGGCGTGATATCGCGAACAACATGCTCGAGCGGTCATGGAATCACCTGTTCCAGGAGGAGCAGCATCCACAGGTTCCCTTTGTCCCTCGGTACGTCGTACAGACTACTCCTCCTCCTCCTCCTCCTCCAGTGATGATGATGGTACGGTTCACTCTGCCCAGCGGCCTAATCCAGCAGCACTTGAGGGAGCCCCACCTGAGGGAGCACCAGATGATCATCCCCCAGCTACTTAGTTTGGGATATCTTTTTTTTTATTTGTTGTTGAAACATTTGTAAATAAATATACATAATTTTGTATTTCAGAACTTAAATTCTTATTATGTTTACCATAATTATATTTATATTATTAGACCACGTTGTTAAATTTTTGAATTAATTGCAACAATATTATTTATATTTCTAAAATAAAAAAAATAAAGCATATATGTATTTGTAGCGGTTTTATAATAAAAACCGCTACAAATATATATGGTTGTAGCGGTTCTACAATAAAAATCGCTACAAACACTCAACTTTTAAATTTTGAATTTCCCACCACTGTGTGCTAAATTCCAACGGCTTGAAAATTAGTAGCGGTTTTATACATATAGCCGCTACTAATTTTTTAGAATTGTAGCGGTTTTTGAACCGCTACAAAATTTTAAATGTTTGAATTTCAGAATATAAGGTTCTTAGCATTCGTCATTCTCTTCCACTCATCTTCTTCTCTATACTTTCTTCTCTCTCACTAGTAGCTATAGATAAATCATGGATCAAGTTGCCGCACAATTCTCTAGAATATTTGTACAGATTAAACAATTTCTTGGATTTCACATTCACTCAAGCCAATTGTAACGGCAAGATCGTCTATCTGTGTCGGAGATACAAGTTCAAGAAGTGGCATGCACGAAATGTTGTGAAGGAACATTTGCTTCTGAAGCCTTTCCCTGAGGACTATATGTTCTAGGCAGTTCATGGTGAGAAGGCCGGCATTAGATATGATGATGCTCTTCCTCGAAGTTCTCAAGTAGGTGTTCAAGTAGATGAAGATGATCCTGTGAATAATGCTGTGCATAATGCATTTGGATTTCAAGGCGACAACTTCAACGAAGAAGTGCACGGTTCTGAGCCGGTTTTTATGAGGAATGAAGCAGCTCGGGATTTTTTCAGCTTGATGGATGAAGCAAATCGTCCTTTATATCAAGGTTTTCGCAAATATTCTAAATTATCTTTTTTGATCAAATTGTATCATATCAAGTGCTTGTGGGGAATTACAGATAAGGGAATGTCGATATTGCTCGAATTATTACAAGATGCATTCCCCGACACTAAGATTCCCATAATGTTCTACGAGGCCAAGAAGATTATCAACAGGTTGGGGTTGAACTATCAAAAGATTGATGCATTCCCCGACACTAAGATTCCCACAATGTTCTACGAGGCTAAGAAGATTATTAACAGGTTAGGGTTGAATTATCAAAAGATTGATGCATGCCCAAACGATTGTATGTTGTATTAGGGAGACGATTCCAGTAGGGAGACTTGTAAGAGATGTCACACATTGAGGTACAAGACAATTCGGAAGGGGAAAAAGCAGAAGAAGAAACCTGTAAAGATTCTCAGGTACTTCTCTTTGAAACCTTGCCTACAAAGATTATTTATGTCGTCTAAAACTGCGGAGCACATGAGGTGGCATGCCGTTGATAACAATGAAGACGGTAAATTAAGACATCCCCGGGATGCAGATGCTTGGAAAACATTTGACAACGACTTTCCAGATTTCGCGACTGACCCCAAAAATGTTCGGCTTGGATTGGCGACCGACGGTTTCAATCCTTTCAGGAATCTTAGCACAAGTTACAGTATTTGACCGGTAGTCTTAGTTCCTTACAACTTACCCCCTGGATGTGTATGAAACAAAGCTCTTTCATTATGTCTATGATCATTCCAGGCAAAAAGGCACCGAGTAATGACATCAATGTATATCTCCAACCGCTTATTGCGGAATTGCTTGACTTGTGGAATGTCGGCTTGGAGACGTACAATGCTTACGGCAAGACTTTGTTCAACTTGCGTGCAGCCTTGATGTGGATGATTAGTGACTTTCTTGGCTTTGGCACGCTATCTGGTTGGAATGTGCATACTGGGTCGACGTGTCCAGCTTATAATTTTGACTCTGACGCATTGCACCTTCCCCACAGCCGAAAGTGGTGCTTTATGGGGCATCAAAGCCTTCTCGATGGAAGGCATCAGTTCATATTGCAACGGAATTGCTTCAATGGGAAACCAGAAAAAAGAGGACCACCTCAGAATTTATCTGGTACAGATATCTTACAGTAGCTTGAGTATGTTCACTTCGAGTTTGGAAAAATCGACGATTTAGCACAAACTCGCCAAAAGACGCGCAGGACTTCTACGCCTCAGTAGTAGAAGAAGATAAGTATTTTATTCACTCTTCCATATTAGAGATCTAATTTACTTCGACACAATCTTGATGTAATGCACATTGAAAAGAATGTTTGCGACAATGTGCTGTATACGCTGCTTAACGAACTCGGCAAGACAAAAGATCACCTTCAAGCAAGGAAAGATTTATGCGACATGGGAGTTCGTGAAGACGTTTGGCCAGATGAGCATGACAAATTTCAGCTGGCAAAGTTTACTCTCACAAAACCGAACAAGGAAGTCTTCCTCGCGACGTTGAAGAAATTAAAAGTTCCTGATGGGTATTCAAGCAACATTTCTCGATGTGCTAACTTGCAGGCTCGAAAGGTTGCTGGGCTGAAGAGTCATGACTCACATGTTCTTATGCAGCAATTACTCCTTCTGGCTATAAAGAATGCACTTCCTCCCGATATTTCCATCGTTTTAGTGCAACTTTGTTCTTTCTTTTGGAAGTTGTGTTCTAAGGTTTTGATCGTTGAGGAGCTCGATCAGCTGCAGTCCAAAATCATTCTTACTCTTTGTCATTTAGAGATGATCTTTCCTCTGTCCTTTTTTATTGTGATGGTTCACCTTACAGTCCACCTCGTTCATGAAACAAAGCTCGTTGGACCAGTAAAATATCATTGGATGTATCCGATTGAGAGGTACTCATTTTAAATATGTGATTTATTCTCCGTATTTAATGTTTGCTAGTCGTCCTTTTCAGCATTTTATATCAATTTTTTCTTCTGTACTTTGTAGGTTCCTTGGGAAATTAAAATCTTACGCAAGGAATAAAGCGTGGCCAGAAGGTTCTATAGCTGAAGGCTATATAGGGGATGAGGTGCTATATTTTTGCTCAAGGTACTTTGATGATCTTGAGACGGCTTTCAACCGCCCACCTCGTCTTGACGATTGTCCTGAACCTGCGCCGACATCAGGAGAATTTATCCCTCATATTGGTAAATCAGTTGGAGCAACTGAGAACTTCAAACTAACGGCAACTGAGAAGTTGCAAGCACATAGACATGTCTTGATTAATTGCACTCAAGTTGAACCTTTTATACAGTAAGAATTATACACTCACATGTTATTCGATCTATATCTTTCGTAACATTTCTCACTTTCATTTCACTATCGCCTTTCCATTATTAATTGTAGGGAATTTAGAAGTCATGTTAAGTGTCAACTCAGGATCCGTACACAGACATCCTCAGAAGTTGATAAGAGGGTCCATAGAGAATTTCTGAGTTGGTTTGCGCGGAGAATTCTAAATGACCACAACCCACACTCACCAGATTTCAGAGCTCTCGCAATCAGCCCTCTTGATCATGCAAAAAAGTTTACAACATACAATGTCAATGGTTTTAAGTTTTGCACGGTTTCACGGGATCAAGGATTGCAAACTCAGAATTCAGGTGCTTATGGCACATTTGGGACAAGGAGTTATGCGAGCAGCAGTGACGCCAACATGCAGTTCGAAGGCGTCCCTTACTATGGCAAGCTTCTTGATGTGGTCAAACTTAATTATCAAGGTCGTTTCACCGTGACGCTGTTCAAGTGTTTGTGGGCAAATACCACTACTTCTCGGGGACTGACAACTGACGACTTAGGGATCACATTAGTCAATTTCTCACGGCCGATTCATACTGGTATTTCTCAAGATGATGAGTCGTATATTCTAGCTTCAGAGGCACATCAGGTTTATTATGTCGATGATGAGGGGCACAGGGATTGGCACATGGTCATTCATTTAAAGCCACGAGACCTTTACGACATGGGTGAAGACGATAACATCGCCTACGAGAGTGAGCCATTTCAGTCAGCCGATTTTGAAAACTACTTCCCTGAAGGCGATGACAATTTACCTCTACTGCGGTGAGTTTTTGAAGTCCACGTCATTTAAATTAAATTTTTCAAATTTAATAATGCATCCCTAACAATAATTTTTCTACATAATTTCTGTAGGGATGGCGACGATGAGTAATCAAATTCAAATTATGCTTTTGTCTTTAAAAAAAACTGGAAAAAAAATTTTAATATAAAATTTAAAAAAAATTGAAAAAATAAAATAAAATAATATTTGTAGCGGTTATTAAACCGCTACAAAAATAAAAATAACCGCTACTAACTAAAAACTGCTACAAAATAGATACATTAACCGCTACAAATAGTACGTGGATCCCTATAAATACCCTTACCACAACTCATTTCAAACACTTCTCAATTTCTTTTCACCTTACCTTTCTTTCATTTTCTCTCATTTACAACTTCTTTTATATGAGTAGAGGAGCTGAATAATACGATCAAATATGGTAATAAGTTTTTTAATTTTTTTTACAATACTTCTTTCCTTTATATAAAATTTATTCTCACCATTTTTTTTCAGATATTTCAAAGCTGTATCTCATTTTCATCTATTTTTCATACACAATTACATTATATTCACTACTACAGAATTGAGATATAACCACCCCCAAAGACGTCCCAAATTGAAAATTGGGTGGTTAAAAATGGAGGCAGTGGCATTTTCGTAATTATATATATGTAGGGGAACCTTTAGGCGTCCCAAATTTGAATTTGGGACGTCTAAAGTGCTTCCTGGCGCGAAATATAAATTTCATAAATTTTTTTTAGCGCCTGGAGATGACTTTAGGCGTCCCAAATGGCATTTGGGACGCCTAAAGTAGGGACTTTAGGCGTCCCAAATCCATTTGGGACGCCTAAACCTGGACTTTAGGCGTCCCAAATGCCATTTGAGACGCCTAAAGGCGTCCCCTACCCGCATGTCAGACACTTGTCTGACATGCGGTCTTCTCATCTATCACACCCTCTCCTCACATCCTCTCAACAACAACTTTACTCTTCTTCCTCCTCTCCCCACCCACACCGTCGGCCCTCCTCTGTTTTTTTTCTTCAACTCCTCCCTTCTCCCTTGTTCAAGCTCCACCGTCGGCCCTAGCTTGTTGAACTCCTCCCTCCTCCGTTCTTCTTCTTCCTCTTTGTTTCTTCAACGGCTGCAACTGTGTCTGCTGCAACCTCACCTCCTCCACAGTGGGTAGATTTTTGCTCTCTCCTCCACCTTCGTCCTTCCATTGTTGTGCACACCACCGTGGAGCTCCAAGTCTTCTCTACCTCTCAAACATACTAGCTAGTGGGCGCCCTGATCAGGTAATTGGTTTATTTTCTTTGTTTTTTTTAACAGAATGGTTTATTTTGTTTTTGAAATATAAATTAAATGGTTGAGATTGTGCTTATTATATATTGCTTATATTGCTTATCTATTAAGAAGACTTATTATATATTGCTTATAGCCTGATGTATAATAGAAACAAGTCTTCTTAGTTCTCACCCGTTCCATTGTGTTAAATATGAGTAAAGTTTAAAAGTTAATTACTCCCCTGTTTCAATTTGCCTCTCGTTAATTATTGAGTAAACTTTGTTCTTATAAGATAAAATATTATATTAAATAGAGATGTAGTTAGAAAGGTTTTAAATTTAAAGGTAGAGTTAATGAGATTTAAAGATTTCTTTGACTATTGTGGATCATGTTAAAAGTGACTTATAAGAACGATTAGAAGAGTATTAAATTTTAAGACAAAGTTTTTGAACTTTTATTTATTTATTTGTTCAAGTGTAACATAATGAAAGTGGGTCATAAAAGTTTCTTCCAATCATTGATTAGTGTATGCCACATGAAACCAATACAATTCATAGTTGTTCATGAAACCGTTAAAACCTCTCATTAAAATCCTACCATGAATTTGGCGAAACCATTTGTTATCTTTAACCCCGTTTAATTTGAAACCTCATAATAAGCTCAATATGTTAACCCTGTTAATACAAAGCCGTTTCTACGGCTTTTCTAAAAGTATAATAGATCCCTGTTGTTCAGTTTTAGGCAAATCTAGCTTTTATCTAAATATTTTCAAGCCAAAACTTAAAAAGAAAACGATAACCCCAATATTCATTAAATGATTTTTATCTAAATATTTTCAATAAAACAATTTTATTTTTGGAAGAACTCAACTTAAAATTGTTTTGTTAATATGAAACTCGTTTTGTTTTTAATTCTTCCAAACCTCAAAAAAATTCTTTAATTTAATCTTATTGTATTTATTTTATTATACATTAATTTTATATACATATACTTATTAAAAAAATAAGCTACATAGCACTGAAACCCTTTTAATAGGAGAGATGAGGCTTGGAGGGGGCAATAAAGTTATTAAGCCCATATTTTAAAATCTTAAATTGGGTTGATAACTTAATTAGGCAATCCCATCATATGTCGTTGAGAATTGTACTAAACGTGTGAATGTTATTGGTAATGCCTTAGGTGGTAACAAAATGGATCATAGTTGGATGAATGCTTTGAGAACTAGTGAAGAATATGAGAAAGGGGTGGACGAATTTATTGAATTCGCTAAAAAGAATGCTCCTGCAAGAAATGGGAAGTATTTTTGTCCTTGTGTCAATTGTTTGAATGAGAGTAGACGGGATGTTGATGTCATAAAGGATCACCTACTTTGTGATGGAATAAATCTGCGATACACAAGGTGGATATGGCATGGTGAGGAAGTAACTGATTGTCCGTCACACAAGAAGGAAGTTGTGGATGTCATAGATGAAGATAGAATGGAGAGAATGATTAACGATGTTGAGGCAGAATCCTTTGCGCAGTCGCAGGAGTATGATAGCCTGCGGAGTGATGCAGAGACACCATTGTACAGTGGTAGTAAGTACACGCGGCTGACAGGAACATTACATTTGGTTAACTTAAAGGCAACTTGTGGGTGGACCGATAGTAGTTTCACATTGCTACTTGAACTATTGTGTGATATGTTTCCGGAGGATAATGTACTTCCAAATCGTATGTATGAGGCCAAGAAAATCCTGTCTACAATGGGTATGGAGTATAAGAAGATACATGCTTGCCCTAATGACTGCGTACTGTACATAAATGAGTACGGAGGTCTTAGTGAGTGTCCTAAGTGTAAAACTGCATGATACAAAGTGAAAAAAGATAGTGGTTGTGGTGATGTGACAAGTAAAAGGTAACCTTTAAAGGTTATGTGGTATCTTCCAATAATACCACGTTTTAAACGTTTGTTTGCGAGTGCAACAAAAGCGAAGAAGTTGAGATGGCACTCTGATGAGAGAATATCTGATGGAAAATATCTTCGGCACCCAGCTGACTCTCCACAATGGAAAAAAATAGATGAAATCTTCCCTCAATTTGGCAGCGAGCCGAGAAACCTACGGCTTGGGCTTTGTACAGACGGCATCAATCCGTATAGAATTCTTACTAGCACACATAGTGCATGGCCGATTCTCCTTGTAATATACAACTTGTCTCCCTGGCTATGTATGAAATGTAAGTATATGATGCTATCTATGATGATTTCTGGACCAAAACAGCCAGGGAACGATATTGATGTCTATTTGGCGCCTTTGATTGAGGACTTGAAGAAGTTGTGGGAGGAAGGCGTAGATGTGTTTGATGCTTATAAGAAGGAGTCTTTCAAGCTACGTGCAATGATTTTCACAACGATAAACGACTTCCCTGCGTACGGAAACTTGTCAAGGTACAGTGTGAAGGGTCACAAAGCATGCCCAATATGTGAAGCAGACACACACTTCCAACAACTAAAGCATGGAAGAAAAACTGTCTACCTTGGCCACAGGAGGTTTCTTCATCGGTTCCACCCATATCGTAGGCTAAGAAAGCGGTTTAACGGCTTACCGGAGCATGGAATGGCTCCAAAGTCACTAACCGGAGAGGAAGTCTACAGTCGAGTGGAACATATCCATGTCACTTTTGGTAAGAATCAGAGGGTTGCAGCTGAGAAGAACATATGGAAGAAGAGATCCATTTTCTTTGATCTTCCATATTGGCGTTCGCTTGACGTGAGACACAGTATTGATGTGATGCATGTGGAGAAGAATGTTTGTGATAGCCTTATCAGTACGCTTTTGCACATACCAGGGAAGACTAAGGATGGGATTAATGCGAGATTAGACCTTGTCGATATGGGAATAAGAGAACGGTTACATCCACAACTAAGAGATGATAGTAGGAGGGCATACATGGAGCCAGCAGCGCATTCACTATCAAAAGCAGAGAAAAGAAGTTTGTGTGGGTGTTTGCATGAAATGAAGGTGCCGCAAGGGTATTCCTCGAATGTGAGAAGATGTGTCTCAATGGACGATTTGAAGTTAGTGGGAATGAAGTCCCATGATTATCATGTGTTGATGCAACAACTATTACTAGTAGCTATTAGAGGCATAATGAAAGATGAAGTACGAAACACAGTGACAAGATTGTGCGTTTTCTTCAATGCTATCTGTAACAAAGTCATTGACACTGAAAAGTTGGATGAACTAGAAAATGAGGGTTACATTATTTTGTCACAACTAGAGATGCACTTTCCACCTTCATTTTTTGATATAATGGTGCATTTGGTAGTTCATTTGGTGAGGGAGGTAAGGCTATGCGGTCCAGTTTACCTGAGGTGGATGTACCCTTTCGAGCGATACATGAAGATCTTAAAAGGGTATTCTAAAAATCCTTATCGACCAGAAGCCTCAATAGTAGAAAGATATGTAGTTGAGGAGGCTATGGAGTTTTGCAAAGATTATATGTCAGGGAAGAAGGAACAATTTCGGCATGAAGAAGGGAGAAGCAAGGGAACACGAGGACTGAAAGTGAAGAATGTTCCTCGTGAAGAGGTGTTGCAAGCCTACTTGTATATCCTGAATAATACGGAAGAAGTTCAACCTTACATAAATGAACACAGAAACACTTTGAAGAACAAGAATCCAAGGAAGAATGACATGCAGATTGCTATTGAGCAAAACAAGACATTCATGCAGTGGTTCGAGGAAAAGGTTTTGCACGAGATCGGTGTGTCTGAGACAATCGAGTGGCTAGCTTGGGGGCCTTCGTTTCAGGTCATTACTTGGACCGGTTATGATATAAATGGCTATTCTTTCTATACCAAAGAGCAAGATGACAAAAGTACCATGCAAAATAGTGGGGTCATGGTAGAAGCTGAATCTATGCACTTTTCCAGTTTGAGAGACAAAAACCCCATATTAGCGTCTATGGCCTATTATGGAGTTATAGAAGAAATATGGGAGATGACGTACAACAAGTTCAAAGTTGCTTTATTTAAATGTAAGTGGGTTAGCAACAATGCCGTGGTAATAGATAAACAATTTGGATTTGTCTCAGTCGATCTTCGAAGAGTTGGCTATAGAGACGAGCCCTTCATTTTAGCAAGTCAGGCGAAACAAGTGTTTTATGTCACCGATCCTGCCAGCAAAAACATGTCCATTGTCCTTAAAAGTAAAAACCAGAAGTATGGTGATCCGACCTTCAACCTTGATGACACACCACCTTTCACAACAACTACACCTCGAACAAATGAAGTAGAATTGGTAGATGATGACGAGTATGCTGTAAGAAATGACCATGGTGAAGGACTATGGGAAACAATATAGAGTAAGACCTTAATTTATAAACGAGAACTGTGTTTTTTCTGTTTTACTTCCCGCTTAGTATATTTCGTTTTCATTGCAATTTATTTACGTTTCTGATGTCACTTTTTGTGTGTTAACAGGAATATGGACAACTCTAGTGATGACGAGAGGCGTAGAGATGACGAAAGCTCTAGCAATGATGAAAGGCCTAGAGTTGAACCCCCTGTAAGAAGGAGGGTTAGAGGCTGTACAAAGATGGGAGCATTGGTTGCACGTCATGAACATCAACAGGAGAGGCTGCATATAGACTTTGATGACAATCTGAATCCAGTTGGTCTTGAGGAAGACCACTTCATTAGCTACATAGGACTTTTGGCTCGAAGCAAAGTGTGCATTACCTACGATAATTGGAGATTGGTTCCCCCAAAAACGAAAAACATGATTTGGCAGCAACTTTTGGTATGTAAGCTAAGTTTTGATGCATTGTAGCTTTGTTCTTATTTTTTGAAATATAATAATCTTATGTTTTACCTTGCAGCAAACATACGATGTCCCAGACACCACGGAGATGTATAGGCACTGGATGGATGAGGTTCGTGTATGTTGGAAAGGTTTCAAGAACAAGCTAACAGCGCATTACATTCGAGGGGCCCTTAGGGGTAAGGATCCATGTGCAACATATACGTATTT
This sequence comes from Inga laurina, assembly GCA_963855925.1. Classification (NCBI taxonomy): domain Eukaryota; kingdom Viridiplantae; phylum Streptophyta; class Magnoliopsida; order Fabales; family Fabaceae; genus Inga; species Inga laurina. Next base: position 45,077,335 of record OY979709.1, on the reverse strand, counting down.
GTCTCCAGAGGACTGGAGGTTGTTTGCGGCATCACGAGCAGATCCTGAGTTTTTGGTAAGATTTCTGTCATCATGATATAGAACTTGTAATTTTCATATACTTTATATCGTTGATTCATTTTTTGTTGTTTTTCATTCATAGAAATTAAGTGCAGCAAATGCCCAGAGGCAAGCAGAAAATAAATATCAACATTTCATGTCTCGCGTTGGATATCGGAAGCTTGAGCGGGAAATGATGGCAGAAGAGTTACAGAAAATGAAGGAAGCAGCAGAATCTGATCCTAGCGTTGTTATCCAGCCACCGGCACCTCCTCCACATCACAAAAAATGGAAAGCAGGGAGGATTAAGGCTGGGAAGTACATAAATCCGACTGTTGCTGAGGTTGCTGCGAGGATTGTAAGTAGTTATACCATAAGTACCTAATTTTTTACATGTTGTGAGTGGTTTCGATACATTTACAATAAACTTCATGCTACAGGATGACTTGGACGAGCAGAGTAGCCAAGGTTCATTCAATCCAAGTAGACGGATGGACATCTTGTCAACGACTATTGGGAAGGCAGATGACCTTGGTCTTGTTCGAGGAGAGACACGGGGAGTTAGTGCCGCGAGGTATTTTGGACGAGAGCCACGTTATTCGTCACAAGCTGGACCTAGTAAGGACGTTGTGGCCAAGATTCGAGAGGAGCTCGAACGAGAGATCGAGGCCAACCTTCACGACAAGCTCCGATAAGAGCTGTTGCCAGACTTCAACTTGAAATGGCAAAGATGTTTGAAGCACAAAGGGCAAGGGACGAGCATAGAACTCAGGAATCCCCGGCCTTCAATAGCACCAGAGGAAGTTACAACCCTCTGGAGCAACCACTTGGCGCCCCTTCTCCCACTCCAGTGTCGGGACCACTTGGCGACCCTTCTCCCACTCCAGTGTCGGGAGACCCTTGCACCCTCTATTTGGATGATCCACTGTTGCGTGTTGTTGCTGATGCTCTCGTTCACACATGTGCTACCACCCACCATAATCAGCAAATTCCAGAGGATTTTCGTAGGGTGAATGTAACGAGTGTTAGAAAGGGGGAAGAAGGTACAACCATCCCTGTTCCTGATCCAGAGGTTGGCACGTTAGGTCAAGCGATAGGATCTTTCATCCTTTGGCCTCGCAATCTTATTGGTTCAGACGCAACACCTCCAATGGTAGGAATTACCTTACTGTTACTGAAAATCTGTTGGCATCCTAATAACAATTTGTTTTTTGATGTTCTAAAAGGATGACGAAGCTGCGAGCAAATGGCCCTTCTTAGCACGGCTGCAACAGATCTACAAGCGCATTAAACAGATTGACTTGAAGATGCCTCCAGGGATTGTGGGCCAAGAGGAGTATCCCTACACGATTGACAATAAAGATCTCAAGCAGTTTATCAGGTTGGAGGAGATAGATGCAGGCTGGGTCAAATTTGCAGTCTGGTAAGTTTTTTTTCAATTTTCCCATAGAATTCATTTAGTGGTTTTTTGTTTTCATACATTCAAGAATTGATTCCTTATTTTAATTCTATTATAGCACCTTCCACGATCTCTGCACAAACATGGAAAGAAGTAATTGGTATGGATTCTTATGTCCTCCGAATACGACAGGGGATACTTGTACTATGGCGCATAGGACTCACTATGTCGGCTACCAAATGGCACAAACCAAACTTCGTTGTTATCTAGCACCCATTGTCCAACGGTTCGTATTTACATTTTGTCAATTTAAGAAGTTTAATAAATAATTGTCTTCTCACTCATCTAACTTCATTTTAATGTGTACATGTTGTTAAAGTTACCACTGGACTTTGTGTGTTATATGTCCCCGCCGCAACGTAGTCTATTGGTTTGATCCCTTGAGTAAAAAGCCAGACAGAGATACAAAATCCGTCTTCGACACGTAAGTTATTCTGTTTGTATTTCATTGACAACAAAAATAAATGAATGGTTCTAATTTCTGTTCATTTTGCTTTTCATGATAGTGCTTGTCAAACATATAGAATCCTAGGTGGGTCACGCGAGGGTGCAGTTGTTAAAAAGCCAAAGTGGTTTTATCCCATAGTAAGTACATTCGATCCTACCTAATTGTTTCATTGACAGTCCTTTTAGACATACCTTTATTGATTTTAACAACCAATTGCATCCCTTTGATTAAAAGTGCCCTCGGCAACCTGGCCACACTGAATGCGGATATTATGTTATACTTTATATGTATAACATAACTCAAAGTGGAATTACTAGCGATTTTGAAAAGGTAATCGCTTCTTCATTCTCAAATGATAATATTTTTGGTGTTCTAATTGAAATGCTAATTAATTCATTTGCTTGAGATTCATTTCATCAAAGCTTACTTTCTAATTTTCAGATTTTTGATAATGAAGATGCCTACCTACGTGAAGACCTTGATTTGATCAGAGATCTTTTGGCTGGACATCTTCTTCAACATATAGAGCAGTAAACTTGCTATTTTATATCAGTTTATACTTGTGTGATGACAGCGTTTTGACACTTTCTGGTTGTTTTTTGTTGATATATATAGTAGTAGGTTGTATGAAAGGTTATTGTATGTATATATCGTAAAGATTGTAGTGCTGGATGTCCTTACCAGTTTGTAATGGACAGTGTGGTTTATGAATCCATCTTCTATTCTGTTTCTGCAGTTTGAATTCGTTGGCTAATACAGAATGTAAATTATGGTATAAAAAAAATCTAACTTTTAGACGTCCCAAATTAAGAATTGGGAGGCCTAAAGTCCACCAGGGTGGGACTTTAGATGTCCCAAATTACAATTTGGGACGCATAAAGTCCCCCCAGGGTGGGACTTTAGGCTCCCAAATTGTAATTTGGGACGCCTAAAGTCAGACTTTGGGCGTCCCTATCATTTGGGACGTCTTTTGTTTCAACTTACTACGCCCCCAGTATATACGTCCCCCCGTTTTGGGACGTTAAAGGTGCCAAATTTGGGAGGTTAAAGCCCCTTTTTGTAGTAGTGATTAGACAACATAATAATTCCTTATTACATACGTATCCTTAATGATATTATTAATATAATTTTTATACTAATCCAATTAAATTAAATTTTTCCTTTTAATTTATTAATAAGTTAAACAATTGAATAATAAGCTAATTAAATTAGATAAACTAATAAAAAAATAAACTATTTAATTTAATATTAAAAAAACAGAAACAAATGATCATATATTTTCTTAAAAAATTAAATATTTGTAGCGGTTATTAAACCGCTACTAACAAACGCGCCTTTTTAAACTCAAATTAAATTTTTTGGCGCTAAATTTGAATTTCATGAAATTAGTAACGGTTTTATAACCGATACAAATTTCATAAAAATTCAAAATTAGTAGCGGTTTATTAATCGCTACAAAATTGAAAAAAAAAAGTCATTTTTCTTTTCCCGCCTTTAAAATTTCAATTTTTTATATTTGTAGCGGTTATATAACCGTTACAAATATCTCTGAAAAAAATTTCATTCATGAGGATGTTGTAGCGGTTGGGTGGAACCGCTACAAAGGATGTAGCGGTTATTTTCCTTGAGTAGCGGTTTTATATAACTGCTACAAAACCGCTTGCAACATACAATTTAGTAGCGGTTTTCCCAACCGCTACTAATGTTGTTTGTAGCGGTTAAAACCGCTACTAATACTCATTTTTAATTGCTACTAAATCACATTTTTTTTGTAGTGCGCTACAAATAATGTCACATAAACCGTTACAAATATCAACCGCTACAAAACTTATCACATTAACTGCTACAAGCGCTACTCAGATCCCTATAAATACCTCTAACACACCTCATTTCAAACACTCCACCATTTCTTTCAACCTTTTTTCTCTTTCGTTTTCTCTCATATGAAAATTTTTTTAAGAGCCAAAGAGCTGAGTAAGGTGATCAAATATAGTAAAAGAAATTTCAATTCTTTGATTTCAACATTTCCCCCCTCTCATAATATTTATACTCATTATCTGCACATTCTCAATAATATTATCTATATAAAGTTTATATTTATCTAACTTAATTTAATCATTCTTTATAAATAATAACTATATCATTTAAGTTATTGATGCTACTAAATTTTAAATAAGCACCGCAAGTGTACGGGCCGTTGAAATAGTATAGTAGCAAATCAAGGTCATCCCACAGAGATCCTAGGTAATATATAATTAGGCATTAAAATTCCCATTTTCATTTAAGTTGAACAAAGTAAAGAAAGAGATTGAAAGACAAATTTTAACAAATGCAAAAGAAATAAATCTAATGATTTAAAGATTTCAATTGATAAAAATAACCTAGAGTGGCTAATCCCTTCTTTAAGTTTTGGAGCATGTATTTACCCAATTAAAAGCACTTAATGTTAATTTGTTAATCTAGAGTTTAAATGAATATAAGTATCTTCCAATTTCTTATACTCCTCTCTCAAGTTAAAATTGTTATTCCTAACTAATTTACTCAAGAGGCAATAAATGTCCAAATTCACTCTAATATGATTATATGAGTCCAATAGGTATATTCCTATCCTATTGGCAAATTAGAATAAATTCTAATCCCACATTACTTAATCCTATGGTCCAATTAAGATCCCTCTTCCAAGGTTAATCTAAATTCCCCAAATTCATACTTAATGGTGATCAAGCACTAAGTAGATAAAATAATACAATATTAAGTAAACAAAAATTAACACTAAACACAATTAAATGGTTCATACATGCTCCTATCCTTAAATCAATTCATAACTACTCTAGGTTTAAAACAAATTAGCCAAACATTAGTGTAAACAAAGTCATCATCTCAGCAAAACCAAAAGCCAAATTCAGATTCATGGAGACAAGAGAAACATAAATAATCACTGCGCAACACGTCTCCTCTTCCTCTATTTCTCTTGCTGCAATGATCTAGATGATGATCCACAGTCCAAAAGATCGGCTCCCTTTCTTCCGCGTCTCGCCTCCCCGAGCTCTCACAGTGAGGACGCTCCCAGTCCTACTCTGCCCTTAGCTCTGGTTCAGAATGTATCGACAGCGCCGCCGCTGCTTGTCGAACTCTGTCTCTCTCCCCTCCGGAGATGCTGGGTGCTACCTCCAACTCTCTGCTCACCAAGAAACAGTGAAATATGAAGCTTAGGTTCAGCAATCGATTGAAGATGGTGACTGGAAGTGGCTCCTCCGTTCAGCGATGACGAAGACGGTGATGATAGAGACGGCACACTGGAGTTCCTTCCGTCCTCACTTCGGTCGCCGTCAAATGGAGAAGAGGATGATCGAGGTTCTGGTTCTTGCTAGATGATGCTGATGAATTGTAATTGTGCGGCTACTCTGTTTCTTTTCCTCCCTTTTCTCAATTCCTATCGCGGCTGTGCTTCACTCCCGTCCACCTTTTTCCCGTGGCTTCTCCTCCCTAGCTTCAGTCTGGTTTACTGGTTCGCCGAAGATCGCTGCTCTGTGAAGCTGCCTTCGATAGATGATGACGATGACCTCCAATAGATATTACGGCTGTGCCTCTCTCCTTGTGCAGCTGATTCTCTTCTTCTTTTCCTTTTCGTCCAGCGCCTCTTCTCTAGGTCTCCCTCTTTTTTTTGTTTTTCTTCTTTTGCTCCTCTATTGCACTTCAGTCCAGTGCCTCCTCCCAGGCCCAAAACGTTGTTAGCGCCCATGCATGTGGCATTGAATTCCTTTGGTCCAAGACTCTAATCCTTTGGCCCAAACCGTGGAGAACTGGGCTCGAAATTGCAACAGCATCATTTTTTTTTCTTTTATTATTATTACTTTCAAAACTATATTAATTACAATAAAATCCCATAAATAATGCACCACTTTGATATGATCTTTTTCACAATAAAATCTCATTGAATCTTCTAAAATTGCATAGATAACTCTCCAATTATCTTCAAAATATTCTTTAAATGTATAAAATATGGAGAGTTATAAGTTATTTAAATAATAAACTGTTCAACACAATATTATAACAATTGACTCAAATAATTGTATAATTTTTTTAAAAAAAGTTCTCAAAATTTTGTAGCGATTTTAGAACCGCTATAAATTTAAACTCAAAATAGTATTAAATTTTTGGCGTTGTTTTTGAAATTCCCATTTGAATTTAGTAGCGGTTTTCCAACCACTACAAAATTGGAGCCAAATTTTTATTTTTTATTTTCCGCCACGCAAAATTGTGGCTCCAACATTTGTAGCGGTTTAGTAACAGCAACTAAATTTGTAGCAGTTGTGTTATGTGAGTAGCAGTTGTTGTAAACCGCTACAAATACGTTTACAATAGTGGATTTTGTAGCGGTTTTTACAACCGCTACTAATGTCGTTTGTTGCGGTTAAAACCGCTACTAATACACATTTTTAACTGCTACTAAATCACAATTTTTTTGTAGTGAAGTGGGAATCAATACCTTGTCATTGTAACAAGTGGTGAATTTTGAATTAAAATTTGAAAAAATCTTATCAAAACTTGTTAAAATCTCATCTAAACTTGTACAACCTTTATCAGAAGTGAGAATCAATATATTGCCATTATAGCAAATGGTGATTTCTGAAGTGGAATTTGTGAAAATCTTATCAAAGCTTGTTAAAACTTTATATGAACTTGCGAAACCCTTATTAAAAGTGGGAATCAATATACCTTGCCAGCAAATGATGATTTTTGAATTTGAATTTATGAAAATCTTACTAGAACTTGTTCAATTCTTATATGAACTTGTGAAACTCTTATCAAAAGTAGGAATCACTACCTTGCCATTATAGCAAGTGGTGATTTTTTAAGTGAAATTTGTTAAAATCTTATTATAACTTGTTAAAACCTTATCTAAACTTGTTAAACTCTAATCAGAATTCTATGTTATGTTTTTAAACTTAGAGGGACATTTATGTTATTTTCATTTAATTTTAAAAAGCACAAATCAGACCATCACAACTCTATGGTATTATAAATATTTGGAACATTTTTTTGTTCTTTAGCATTTTTAAAGTACTTTTTTCAGAGATTTTCCCTATTTCCTATTGATAATCATTTTTATGCTTGTAATTTGACCATACAATTATATCATTTAAGAAGAAAATATTTTTTGTAACAATTACTGGCAATCTTCCATACTTTTGATTAAAAGAGGGAGATTCTAATTGCATGACTTATGATGTTACAAGCAGGATCCAATATGTGACCTTACACTTAGAAGAGGCAATCTATCATATATTTATTTTTTTAGCCTATCCCATGTACAAATATTTAATAAATTTTTATTTTAAAAAATAAGGAAAAAGAAAAACCTACACTACAATTAAGTAGCAAATCTACACTATCAAGTTTTTCAAAAGATTTATTAAGGAATTCGTGACATTTGATTAGGTTTTGACAACTTTCATTTATCAAGTAACAAATATATATTAAGATTTTTCATAACTTGATATGAGATTACCAACTTCATATTTAATTTTACCAAGTTCGGATATGAATTTCACAACTCTCCATTTAAAATTGAACATTTATGAAAATGAGAAAATAGACATGGATTGATTCCTAGACTTAATATGAGATTACCAACTTCTAATTTAATTTTGCCAAATTCGAATATAAATTTCACAACTCTCTATTTAAAATTGAACACTAGTGAAAAATGAGAAATAGGTATGAATTAAATCCTAAGCTTAATATGATTTTACCAAGTTCAAACATGAAATTCACAACTCTGCATTTTAAATTGAACACTTGCGAAAATGAGAAAATAGGCATGAATTAATTTCTAGACTTAATATGAGATTACTTGCTTCGGAATTGATTTTATCAAGTTTGGGTTTGAAAACAATAACTCCCACAAGTGTTATCTAAAAACAATAATTTCTAAACCTTATAAGCTATTGCCCACTTTTCCAAATAATAATTCCCACCGGTGCCATACAAATAAGTATACAGAAATCATTATCCCAAAACTATTACAATAAATAAACATGGTTATGGCCATCAAAAGACAGAGCGTAATGTGCTAGATTATTATTCAGGGTTAGTGCTCAGAATTCAGGAACTTCATGAATATGCAATTCTTGTAAGCTCGAAGATTAGATTAATATGACTCTCTGTCATATTACAATGAACAGAGAAATTAGATAGGGAAGAAACTGCAATTTGTTCATAATGTTATTTACAAAGGAGATGGAGAAGGATGGGAAAATCCAAAGAAATAGTACTAAAATCAAGTCATTATTAATACGTTGATTGCTACCTATGCATCATCTTGAAGAAATTAAGCCACATGTAAGAGAAAGGCCAATCTTTTTGAGTTTGTCTCGCATGAAGCAGAGATGGGGGTTCCTCTGTACTGTGTCGTGTTTAAACTCAACCTGAGACAGAGGAGAAGCAACTATCCGACCAAACCAGGGGTGAGGTTCGAGCTTGATGAGGAGCCACAGGCAGAGAGAAGCTTGATGAGTTTGACTGGAGATGTCTCGGGGAGCCCAAGCTCCAACGAGGAACTTGACCTACGACGAATATTGGGTGCTCTATTTCACCAAGATGACCGTCACTGGAAGAAGATCGGAACTGGGAGCAGAAATTGGTATGGCGGATGAGAGCTTCTTCAAGAGTGATGAGGCGGTCTAATTTAATGATTTTAAAATATATATTGTGTGTGTGTGAGAGGGGATATTTTGTGTCTTTTTGCATGAATTTTCAAAATTTCATTTTGAGAACTCACGTCTCATAAGAATATTAAAATTGAGAGCATCTCTCTGTCTTTTACTATTTTTAAAGTTATTTATTTAGGATTTTCCTAAGAAACAAACCCTTTATTTCTTTAATTTATGATTTGAGATAATGAGACAGAAAAATGCAATCCATCTTGGCATATTCTTTTTCTTAAGATATTTCCTCATGTTTACGGTATTCTATTAATATATATATAAATATTTTTTAAGGAATAAGCAATGGTAGCAGAAAGGCCGTGTTCATGCTCCTTTTTGCTTTCACTATTTCATGAACACTTAAGACGCCTTGCATTTGTATCTAGGATTTCCTTTGGATAATGTTAATAATTTTTTTGCCAGTCATGCCACCTTTTGCTTTTGCCAATGTTAGACAATGTTAATAAGCAATATATGTCACTATCAAGCACTTAGTTTAACTGGTAAGAGATTCTACCCTTTTAACCAGAGATGTTGAGTTCGAGCTGGGAACTCGATCTTGATCAGTCTAAACTCTCATATGTCAATGTACTTGCTGTCTTTATGAATAAAGAACAAAAACAAGGTGATAAGCTCATTTTATTACCACACTTTCTATGGATCTTATTGTTGATTAGAGCATTTTCATGGGCTAAAAATATGTAATTTGTCATAATATGAGGACATGGATGCTACCTGATATTTTTGCTAAATGCAGGGGTGAAATGGAGTAAATAACAAGAGTTGAAATTTTAATGGAAAGCATTCATCTGGCGCACAATAACAAGATGGGAAGGCCTAGCTTGACACGTGGAATTGAAGAAAAGAAGATCAATCTAACGTAGAGAGGGAATGGACTTTCACATGGAGATATAATTCTTTAAAGGAGATACTTGGTGGGCTCCGCCATGTGGGGGGATGAGAAAAAGGAACGAACAGAGAGCTGAGGGAGAGGATTTATTTTTCTATCGAGGTCAAGGCTTGGAATTCGCTGTCACTTGGACTTGGACTTTATTTACTCTTCTTGGACGCGAGCTTCGGGGACTCCGCCACTCATTTTTTCGATTCACTTCATCTCCATTTCTTCTCACCTTTTTCCTGGAGGAGGTTACCATGGCCGAGCTGCAGATTCAATTCATTGGAGTTTATTCAAGATCCATGAGTAGCTAGACTTCTTTTTTTTTTTTTTTGAGTACAAAGGCAAGCATAGCTTGAATAGGTAACAGGGCCTAGGGGACAGGTCCTACATAGTGTTCATGAGCTATATCTCCGCATTCCAAGGCAAAAAGGTGAAAGCATTTCATAGGGGAAACTCCAATCTCCATGTAATCTTGGCTATTCAAATGAGCCATTCGCGCCAGAAAGTCAGCACAACGAGTGCATTCTCTATACGAGTGGGAAGTAGCTAGACTTCTATTCTTCCTGAAATTAGCGGCCAACGCTAGAGCATTGAGCACAATAGGGAGTTTCTATTGGATTCTTTCTTTCCGCAGATTTATGATTCATGTGTATCTGTTTAGAACATTGGAGTTGTACTTCTCGGATAGATTTAGACTATATTCATTGTGAAGTATGATTTGTGTTGCACCTAGGTGTCTAATGCTCTCAGACTTAGAGTAGGTTTGATTGCATTCTATGGTTCGTTGGAACTGGATTGTATGATCGGATTAATTGATTCATGATGAATGTTGTTCAATATTCATTTCAGGAGTTCTAGATGCAATATTTACTTATACTTGATAGTGAGTATGATCGATGGTGTTGTTTGAGCTATAATTAGGTAGAAACTCTATAGCTTGTGATAATGCAATGAAAGCTAGGCATGAATCTCAGGAAGATGTATTCATCATTTGCGTACTGTTTTACACATTCTCAAATTAGAAAATTATAAAAAAAAAAACAATAGAAATAGATGTAATGTTAGGTAATGGTCATGCTTTCAACAAGCTTCTTTGTTCAATTAATTTGTGTAAGTGCTCTTAATATTGAGATTCAAGGTTACTTTGCTCCTCAAGAGAATCGACCTAGGTTGCATTACTATATTGCATATTTAGTGTTCTAGTATTTTGATAAACTCACACGACAGGGTTAATCACAAGGTTATGTGCCTAAGGTCAAATAGGGTTCATGTGAAAGAATAAAGTTCAAAGTTGAAACCTTTACTGTTCATTCTACTCATCTTTGATGAGGTTTGATAGTAACTATCAAATTCATTTTTTGTTTTGGTCGATAATGTTACTCGTAATAGTCAAGTTCTTTTTTTGTTTTGGTCGATGATACTAATGGTCAAGTTCACAAGCATCGAACATTGTATGCGAGATATCTTCTTCGGGACTTTCAGGATGAAGTCATCACTTAGATGAGGCCTTAGGGCAACGTCATATACACATGTATGGACCCTGTACGTCTCTAATGTTGATGAAGAGAATGGAAAAAAATTGAAGGAGACAATAATAAAGAAAAAGAGAGATATATTTCAATGGAGGGTTGTTTTGATGATCATCAATCTATGTATGAAATGTATAAAGGAGTCCAAAATATTTAAATGTGTGAAGAACATTAAGTGGTATTGCTCAAAAAAAAGAAGAACATTAAGTGGTGTTGAGAACTTAATGTTCTCTTATTATTTATAATAGATAAAGTTAGGGGAAAAAGTACTCCTAGTTGTCAATTTCTATAAAACAGAAGTTGTTTCACAAACTTGCGATTTATTGCTTTATTTTCGCTATTACCTGCTATTGTTTCACAGATTTCAAAAATAAATTAGGAACACCCACTCTTAAAAAAATTATGGACGAATCCATGTTACTCCTCATTTACGGTTTTAGTCTTGCTATTACCTAATGTTGGCTCACAAATCCTAAAAATTTAAAAAAAAAAAAAAAAACAAGGAGAAGAAGAAGAAGCTCCTACGACGCTAAAACATTGAAATGTAATTAATTGAGTATCTGATATATTCAATTAAAATATAAATTTATAATTATATAGCAAATATATATTCTATCAAATTTTCTTTTTCTTAAATATTTATTTTTAAGTCATACTACTTTATTTAATTATAAATTTATATTATTGTTAATTAATTCAGGCACATTATAGACCGGCAATCTGAATTCACCAAAGAGAATAAAATAACACTATAAGTTTAAGGAATAGATTGCAACTATCAAAAGTTTTAATCCATGATTAAATTGTATGTATACAGAACGGAGGATTGTTTTTTTGGGTTTTAGGCCGAAATTCAAACATTCAAAATGATGCTGATATTAGTATACCTAAGTCAATAACCAATTTTTCAAAATAAAAATATAATTACAAAACAAAAAAGGACCGACACATATTGGTCTGGGTGGAAATTGTTTTAGCCGTTCATATACGAGATTTTAAATTTGAATTCATGTGACTGAAGAAAATATCCCTTAAAGAGCTAACCTAAATTAGCCCCTTAATGCTCAAATCTAACAAATAAATAGCCATGTAAAAAATGGGTCTTGGCCCCGGATTCCAAAAAAAAAAAAAAAAGCCATGTAAAAAAAAGAACAAAAAAGTGATGATGCAAGAAAGGGCCCTCAAAATTGAATGAACTCTAAACTTTTAAGCAAATAACAATGGCAGGAGCACGGTAGATAACGATAAGAAAAGGAACTAACCTATAATTTTCTTTATTTACACATATAATTAATGTATTAGCGGCCGGAGGAGGCAAATGGTTCTGTAATAGTCAAAGAAGCAATAGAGGTGTGGCAAGTAGGAAAATTAGAGGATGATGAAGAAGATCCTTGAACTGACCAGCCACCAAAATTTCTAGACTTGATTAAATCCAACAAGTCATGAGGCAACTCAGAATCTCCTTCTAAATATTGCGCAATACCAGAAATAGTAGGCCTAGCTGAAGAAATAGGATGTGAGCAAAGCAACCCAAGTGTGAGCACCAGTTCAGCCTCATCCATCACATATTCAACCCCCAATTTGCTATCAACAGCTTCACAAATCTCTCCTTTTTCCCAGCAGTTCGTAACCCATTCTATCAGCAACACTTTCTCTGGCGAAGTCTGAGTTTCGATCGGCCTTCTTCTACAAGCAATCTCCAGCAGAAATACCCCAAATGAATATATATCAGTGCATGTGTTTGATTTTCCACTCTGCACAATTTCCGGGTCTATGTAGCCAGGAGTTCCTGCCATTCGAATATGTATTAAAAAGAATCCCACATTGATTAGCAAGAGAAGAAATTGAAGGTAGATAGTGTTAAGGGAAGTCCTATCAAATTGACTTAAACTATTTTGATAGAAAAATGACTACCTGCTACATGAGATGTTTGAGGATCATTTCCATGGTCCCATAGCTTGGCGAGGCCAAAATCTCCGAGTCTAGCATTCATGTCATTGTCAATCAGTACAGTAGCTGGTTTGATGTCTCTGTGGATAACAACTTGAACCCATTGGTGGTGAAGATATAAAAGTGCAGATGCAACATCTTTGATGATCTTGAATCTTTGTTTCCAGCTGAGAATTTTGTTGTTGGGAGGAGGACGGTAAAGGAACTTGTCTAGGCTTCCATTAGGCATAAAGTCATAAACCAACAAGAGTTCCTTTTTTCTTCTGCAATAGCCAAGAAGTCTTACCAAATTTTGATGCCGGAGCCGGCCTATGGTCGCGATTTCTGCAACAAATTCTCTCATTCCTTGTCTTGAATCATGAGAGATCCTCTTCACTGCAATTTGAACATTGGAAAATGGTAGGATTCCTTTGTATACTCTGCCAAAACCCCCTCTTCCTAAAAGCTGTCCCTCTCTAAACCCTTTTGTTGCAACGAACAAGTCCTTGTAAGTGAACCTATGAGGTCCATACAATACTTGCCAATCTTCAAGAACTTGAATAAATTTTCTCCTCCTTCCAATTATAATCACACCATAAACCAAGATTGAAAGGATAACCACACACACTAATGGTAATACAACTATCAATATTTTCTTATATCCTTTCCCTCCTCCAACCTTTTTATTCGGATCTACAATTCCAGGAATGTTAGGAAGGCGAGAAAGATTAATCTGCTCAGCTTGACCATTCATCCTGAAACTCCAACCCAATATGTAATAAGACGCATTGAACCCACTAGAGGATGAGAATCCAACATACATGAACTCAAAGAAATAAGAAGAAAGATCTCTTTTCAGTGTGAGAAGAGGGATTTCAGGTTTAGGTATGTTAATTGGATGAATTGTGACACTAAGTTTTTGATCTATACTATTGTATTCAACCCAAACCTGCATGGGTTCTCCACTTGAAAGACCAAGCTTTACAAAAGGACCACGATCAGTATTGTAACCTGCAGAAGATGCATTGACAGATTCCAATCCATTGATATCAATCCCAAGATGGTTATCATCAATATCATGAAACTGAAAATCCTGGTCAGTGTCAAGTTCTATTGCCACAATATGATTGGAACTTTCACCGTTGGAGGTGGTGTTAAATAGGCCAAGATATTGGTTTGTCTGAGCTTCAGGAATAAATCTGGAAGGCGAGAAAGCAAGGGCGAGTCCATGGCCGTGAAAATTAGGATCGATGGCTATTACTACAAAGATGAAAGTGGTAGAGAAAGAGGAGACATAAGAAGAAGTAGTAGTATTATTGGAATTCTTGAATTGAAGAGGAAGATTGTAAAAGACTTGCCATGCTTCACTTCCACTATCGTCAAATATTACTTGTCGGGACATGTTGGAATTTTTGAACAGATCATCAATGCCTGGTCCTAAATTGAAGTATCCACCATCAAACATGAATCTGACATCATCAGTACTCATGTTCTTGTCGGAGTATGCTGTGTTGAGGAATAAACACAGCATGAAATTGGTGAGGGACATGGTCGATTTCCTTAAATTTTCTGGATTCAAACAGAGTGCTGGATCCTATGTTTATTTTCAACTAATTAATAACAAAAACTTTTATAAGAAACTTAGAAGAAAAATGATTGATGTTTCCAATTCTTGGTGGGATACACGTGGGGTTTAATTATGGCTGTGGCTTGTATGATGACTTGAATCTGTAGGCACTTTCTTCTTCAATATCAGTTTGTTTTCTAAAATATTGTCCCGTATTTGTCTGACTAATTCAATTGACTAATTTAATTACGGATCATATACAGCAGACGCCACAGGAAGTTTCATATTTCAACGTCTTTTTAAGGTCAAAGATTAAGAATATTTTTTCAAAAAAAAAAAAACACAGAGAGTAGCTACCAAGTAAGTGGTTACCATTGGGTCTTCTTTGATTTTTGTAATAGTATTAAATGTAATGTTTTTTTATTAGGTAGCCATTAACGATTAAACGTGAATGAAAATAAATAAAGTCATTTTCATTTTGTGTGTGTGTGTGTGGAACAATCCTCTTCTGAAGGTAAAACAAGTGTTTTAAGTAATTAATTAGTGACGGAGCCGGCAAGTCGGTATAAAGGGGCCAAATCCTAGATGTTAGTTTAGGCATTTTATTTTTAATATTCATCAATAATATTTTTTTCCCAAAAAATAATATGATAATTACAAATTATTTGATAAAATATTGTGTATAACGATACAAGAATTTATAAAATGAAAAAAATCAATTATTGATTTATTTAGTTATCCATTAAATTAATTTAAGTTTATTCGCAGTGTCTGCTAGAACTGTTCCAAGTCAACTTGTGGAAGGGAGATTTTGTTCTTTTTAAAGAATGAAAAACCATTTTCCAAAGCTATTGTATTAAAAAAGCATTTACCTTATCCTTAGGGAAAATCCCTATAAAATACCCTTGAAATAGGGAAATCCCTAATCAGTACATTGAAATCAAAAATTCCAGATCAGTCACGCGTCAGTACGGATGAACAGTGCGGGTGGCGCTAAAAGACCATTTTGCCCTTCAGCCCTCATTCTCGCCACTTCAAAAATAACAACATGCGGTTCTTAATTAACAACACCAGGTTCTTAATTAACAACTTCATATTCTTGATTAACAACTCTAGTTTCATCTTTTTACTTTTACAATAACAACACCGGTTTTGTTATTAGCAACTCCGAATTCTTGATTAACAACTCCGTTTTATTCTTCCATATATTCGCATCTAATAAATATAGTATTGTTAATGTAAAATACGGTGTTGTTATTGGCCCTGAAACTTAAATTATGAACTTGTGAAACAAAAAATGAGAGTTGTTAATATAGAATATGGTATTGTTAATAACAACACCGGTGTTATTATTGTGAAAGTAAAAAGATGAAATGGAGTTGTTAATCAAGAATACGGAGTTGTTAATCAAGAATCCAAAATTGTTAATTAAAAGGGCGTGTTGTTAATAAAAAAAGAGGTGTTGTTATTGGCCTTGAAACTTAAATGAGGAAGTTGTGAAACAATAATACGGAGTTGTTAATCAAGAACCCGAAGTTGTTAATTAAGAACCACATGTTGTCATTTTTGAAGTAGCGAGAATGAGGGCTGAAGGGCAAAATCGTCTTTTGGCGTCGTCCGCACTGTTCATCCGTACTGATGCGTGACTGATCTGGAATTTTTGATTTCAATGCACTGATTAGGGATTTCCCTAGTTCAAGGATATTTTATAGGGATTTTCCCTTATCCTTATTGGATACAAGTGGTTAAATTTCAATGCATTACTAGACCACATTCCCCCCCCCCCCCGAATTGATCATTAGTGTCAAAGGTAGCCATGATTACCAAGGAAAAAAAACCAGATCGGACCAGCCGGTTTAACCGAAAAACCGGTGAATCGGACACCAGTACGGTCTAGTTTGCTTACTGGACCGAGAACAAAATAAACCAGAGCAGACCGTTATGAACCAGTGCTAACCGGGATAAACCGCCGAGTGAAGTGGGTTAACCGGGTTGAATTTTTCTGATGATTCAACAAATCCATCTCGCTGAAGAATGGAGGATTGTGGCAAGATTAGAAGAGAAAAACATAAAGAAAACTTGGGGCTAAGGGGGATTTGAGATTTGAGAAGAAAATAAGAAAGGAAAGCAACAAAACTAAAGTTTAAGATCTGTGAAAATTTCTCTCCGTGAGTGATGGCAGCCGATAACAGAGTCGGAAACTGAGGCTTAACTGCTTAAGTGACGCCTTCACACTCTTCTGTTCTTCATCCTGTACAGATTCAAACTGAAAAAGAAAGCCTATGGCATTGGGTGAGAAAGCATTGAGTGTTTTGACTTTTGAGCAAATAAAAAAGAAAAGAAAGCATTGTGTGCGGCTGCAAGGAATAGGTAAATAACATTTAGCTAGGGTTGTGTTAGAGTAAGGTAAGGGGCGTGGACCCTTAGAGTAAGGTAAGTGGGCTTGGGCCCTCACCTTCTAATAAAAAAAAAAAATCTGACTGATTAAGGCTTAAGATTTTCAAAAAATAAATAAATGAGAAAATTTCTTTTAAATATTTAAAAAATTGCAAAAACTTAAATTGAATTAAAAAAATAAAACATATTATATATATGCACATAATCATATGCATAGTGATGACTTATCAGTTATGAATGATGATTATTTTATTATTGTCAATTAAATTATAATATTTTAATATGACTGGTCCGATCCCGGTCCGACCCATTAACCCTTAAACCTGTATCACTACCGGTTCATTGACCGGTCCGGTTTTTTGTTCCTTGATGATTACTATATAAAACTAAATCAGGAAACATATAGTAAATCAATAAAGTTTCATATTTGAATCTCTTCAAATATAGAAGGTATTTGAAGGACTTTGGGCCTTATTAGAAATAATGAACACCTAAATTTAGACTGTATGGGTTTAATTTAAATGATCTAGATTTAATTTTGGGAAAATTCCAGAAAAATACCTCGGAAATAGTAAAATTCCGATTCAGTACTCTGAAATCCAAAATCTCGTATCAGTACCTTGTCAGTACGGATGAACAATGCGAGGGGCACCAAAAGATAATTTTACCCTTCAGCCCTCATTCTTGCCACTTCAGAATAACAACACGAGGCTCTTAATTAACAACTCCTGATTTTTTATTAACAATTCTAGTTTCATCTTTTTACGTTCACAATAACAACACCATATTCTACATTAACAACTCTCATTTCTTGTTTTACAACTTCGTAATTTAAGTTTCAGGGCCAATAACAACACCTCTTTCTTTATTAATAACACCCTATTTTACATTAACAACACTATATTTTTGAAATGAGAATATGTGAAAGAATAAAGCGGAGTTGTTAATAAAAAATACGGAGTTGTTAATTAAGAGCCTCGTGTTGTTATTCTGAAGTAGTGAGAATGAGGGCTGAAGGGAAAAATTGTCTTTTGGCTCCCCCGCACTGTTCATCTGTACTGACAAGGTACTGATTCAGGATTTTGGATTTTGGAGTACTGAATCAGAATTTCCCTATTTAGAGGTATTTTCTGGGATTTTCCCTTTAATTTTTGTTTTTACTTTTCATTTTTTAAAAAAATAAGTTATTTTAATTTGTACATAATTTAAAATAAATGTTATCTCTTATATATAATTTTTTCAAAAAAAAATTCAAATTTAAAAATTACCCGTTAAAACTTTTAAATTTTAACCATCGAAATTTTATTTAGTCAGTACAGATAATGAGTACTGAAGCTGGTTCCTCTAAATATATACATATACATATATCAGGATAAAACACAACTTACCAATTTAATAGCTCCTCTCCACATATTTAAGAGAGCAAAAAAGATGACTTCTTTTACAAAATTAAATCAACCTCAATAACATCCCTTTTAGCTAAAGGAAAAATAGCATCAATATGCTACAAAAAAGAGAGCATTTCTCAATTTACAATGAGTTTAGTTCTAGTTTGTCTGCATTTTATCACATATATAGAACACAAAACTTACCAAATTTTGCAGCCCTTCCCCAGCAGCATATTCAAGAGGAAAAATCAAAACCACTTCTTTTTAAAATTAAATCAACCCCAAGGTTTAAAGGGGGAATATATATATATATATATATAATTTGCAAAATGAAACTTTTTTTCTTAATAAAAATATATATTACATTAAAAATAAACTAAAAAAGTGAAATACCACAAAGTAAAGCCACAAGGTTAATTACCTATATTGTCCTTTAAGAGACCCACAAAAATTGAAAATTCTTTGTACGTCTGCAGCACCAACAGCAGCCGTAGTAGACTGACATGCATCTTCAAGAACAATATTTGATCCAAAGACTTTGGATCAAGTTGATCAAAAACAAGAGAAACAGATAAACTCCTTTATTATATATTCTGCTGCATTAATTTTACTTATTTTGATCATTTTAGGAAAATATGAGCATTAATGGTGATTTGAGACGATTTGGTTTTGTTAGGCTGGAATTGAATTTTGAAAGCTGTACACGCCCACGAAAGCGCAGCCTCACATTTCCACTACTGCTTAGGTTAAAAATAAGAATAAAAATATACTCGTAAATAAGAATGCAATATTATTTACCTACCATGAGAATCTAACACTTTAATATTAAGACCACCGATCACAAATTCTTGGAGGTTCCTTCCACATTTTGATGAACAAAGTCCAACAAAGTAACTCAAAGAACATATATTCTTAAGACCATCACTAGTAGAAAAATGACTTTTAAGACCGGTTAAAAATGACTTTTTAGACCGGTTCTGTATTAGGTCTTGATACAGCAGGTCTAAAAAGTCTGTTATTTTTTAGACCGGTTGTTATAACCGGTCTTAAAAGTCACACTTTTAAGACCGGTTGTGGGTACGACCGGTCTTAAAAGTCACTTAATAAAAGGGCGTTTTAAAAAAAAAAAAAAAGAAGTTTTAAGACCGGTTATAGTCACAACCGGTCTTAAAATGTACTTTAAGACCGGTTGTGGAACAACCGGTCTTAAATGCGAGACTTTTAAGACCGGTTGTGCCCCTCAACCGGTCTTAAAAGTCTCACATTTAAGACCGGTTGTTCCACAACCGGTCTTAAAGTACTTTTTAAGACCGGTTGTGACTACAACCGGTCTTAAAACTTCTTTTTTTTTAAAAAAAACGCCCCTTTTATTATATGTACACGCACAGAATGCTCCAATTTTAAACAACAGTACATAATAACAATCACTTTTGAATTTCAAAATTCAAAATCACCAGTCTATAGCAACAACAAATTAATGTTCATACAAGCAGCCAGTAAAGTCAGTTATTGATGATTCATTTGCAATTAGACAGTAAGGATGACCAAATGACAGGAGTAAAACAAAAGCAATGAACATATATGCAAAAGCTGCTTCATCTGCCAAGCCCTTCTTCTTTCCCTTTGACGAATATGAAGAATCCATAATCCCTACATATATCACCAATTCACTCACTTCATTCATTACGCATCAAAATTAGACCATGTTAATTTCTCTCTGCTAGGAAAGAAGAGTTTTCTATTTCTATAATTTCTTTTACTTTCTTTTTTGATGAAATGGACAAAATGCAATAAAGAAGAAAATACCAGATATGGCCTTTACATTTTCTTTTTGATAAATAAGGCAACTTTAAATAAAACTAACAAGAAAAAGTGTTCAAATTTCTAATGATGATTCTGATGTCCTCTTGCATCCCTTGGTATGGCCGAGTTGATTGTCTCTATTGAGTTATAAACTTACAGAAGAAGCAAAGAAGAGCAACAGTATGTGGGAGCTTCATTCCTCAAGATGTAGCAATCAAGATAAAGAAGACGACTAATCACACAGTTGAGATGTTAGAAATAGGTGACATGAGCCTAAACAGAGGAGATGAATACTAATTGGACTCATTTTGGCAAATAGTCATCCCATTTGTGTTCAGCTTGCTCAAATTACTCAGAAGGATAAAAAACTCCTTAATTTAACTATGACAGGATGAAAATTGTTCATGTTGTAAGTAATCTGAATTGTGGTGATATTCCTAAATCCTCACATACTATTCCATTTCCCCAAATACTCATGGGATAAAACCCACTTGAAGTTGGCCCCATAACATATTTCTTAGTTCAGCTGCAGCTCTTCACAGATTCACCACTACTTTTTCTCCATCGCCCACAATTCAATGAAAGAATAATCAAAAGTTTCCAATCACAAAGTGAAAATAGAAGATAGTCTGTATTATGAGCTCATAGTCTACGGTGAAGTGATTTACAAGTTTATTGGCATCCAGTTTCAACCATAAGACAAATAAAATTACAACTTTAGGTGTATATCTAACCTCTCTAATATCTGCATCAGAGTAAAAATGAATGCTAAGATCCAGCAGCAGCATCAAACCTGTTGTTCCATTTAGATAACAAATGACAAACGCAAAAAGCTTTAATTTGTCATGTAAAGTGGCCAACAGAAACCAAAGGAGCTGTATAACAGCAACTAAACAATGCGCTCATCCATGAGAAACACAAAAGCAATAGCTCACATAGTTCGCTCTCTTGTGCTGTGTATTAATTCTATTGCTCCATTAGATTAAAAAAAAATGAGAAAGCAAGGAGACTTGGATGAAACCAAGCAATCACAATAATAAAATAAAACATACAAATTAGAGCCAAATACATGCAGAATGAAATAAAATAATGTACAATGTAACATTGGATTCAAAAACTCACTATTTTTGTAATAGCTCATGGATGAATTCAGCACAACATGTGCGAATGAAATCAATATCTTCTTCAGGAAAGGGATCGGCAAGATCAAACATATGTAACACCAAAACCAGACGAAACATTGACTTAGTAACTTAAAAACAATAAAGTAAAACAAAAGTTCTGAAATATAAATTTACCTCTTGAGTAAAGTCAGTCGTGCCTAGAGTGATAATATTGTAAATGTGTCTTAAAACATAAAAACCACATAAGTTGGACCCCTTTGGTTGCCGACGGCTCTGAGAAAAAACATGATATCATTAAAACAAATATAAAGGCATGTCTTATTACATTCTTTAAACAAATGTTAATCCATATATATGTACTAACCTTTGGCATGATCCATGTAGGGTCCTTTAAATCACGAACATGCTTACCACAAGCACTGTGTAGGAATGTCCGCATAGACCTATGATCATCACAATGACAAAGGTTATTGGTTTTACACAATTTCCATAAACTTTGCATACAAAAGGTAAGAATGCAAGAAAACTAACGAATTCATGGTCTTTTTCAAATCATTCCCTGGTTTGAAGTGGAGGGAACATAAGAGGATGACAGTGTAACTACTCTTGCATAGAAGAAGCAACTGCCAATGATCACTGGAAAAAAACAGAAGAATGTTAAGCAAACATAAAACATTATATAAATTATAAAATATCAATTTGTTTCTTACCTATGCACATATGGAGCCAAGAAACACTCGGTTCCAGTTTCACTAAGCCTCTGTGACAAGTATGTATGTCTAGTAGCAGCAGTGGTCCCTTTCTCTTGGATGTGATGGGGGCATAAGAATCCAAATTTTTCGCTTTTGCCAGAGGAGACCAACCTACGATGCATGTACCTACAATAACGCAAGCATATAAATAAAAGGTAAACGGTGAAACTTTTAAAATATTTACTTTGAATTGCAGAAGCTACTTACATTAAGAACAGTTGGACAATCCCAATCGTAAGATTTTGTCCAGGAGCTACCAGGGACATCAAATCATCCCTCTCAAGATAGCATGTCACTCCTGACTTACATTAAGAACAGTTGGACAATCCCAATCGTAAAAGGTATAACCATTGATCACAAATGAAGTCCAACTTATGACATCAACTTCAGGACCACGTGCTAACCAATTTATTGTATCAGAAACACATTCTTCTCCGTCAACCTTTTGTTTGAACCAATGTGCGAAAGTTCTGTTATGCTCTCGGATTAACCTTTGTTCGCTCATTCGACTATTTTGTTTCCGTACAATTTCTTTATGGGCATTCATGTAATATTGAACTTCATCAACATTGTTCAAGATGTACAGGTGGACTTGTTGCAATTCATCAGCATCTATGCTCTTTACTGTTGCCCCGCGTCTACCCCCTTCTTGATCATGACGCTTAGGAAGGCCAATATGTCGTACATTTGACAAATACTGTTGACAAAATTCCATAGCTTCTTCAGAAACATATTTTTGAACAATAGATGCTTCAGGCCGATTGGGGTTCTTCACATACCCTTTTAGTATTTTCATAGTTCTTTCAATCGGGTACATCCACCGGAAATAGATAGGGCCACACAAATTTATCTCCTCACTAGATGAACAACCAAGTGTACCATGATATCAAAAAAGGACGGAAGAAAAAGCTTCTCAAGCTGGCATAAGATAATGTATCCTTCATTTTCCAATTCCTCCAATCTTTCCGTGTCAATGACTTTACAACAAATGGCATTGAAGAAGAAACAAAGTCTAGTCAATATGTGTTGAAGATCATATTCGGCAATGCCTCGAATAGCTACTGGGAGTAGTTGTTGCATTAAGACATGACAATCATGAGACTTTAGCCCTATTAACTTCAAGTCTTTCATCGATACAAGCTTTTTAAAATTTGAACAATACCCTGAGGGAACTTTAGCGCCATGTAAACACTCACAAAAGCTTCTTTTCTCAACCTTAGACAAAGTATGAGCAGCTGGAGGACAAAATGTTCTATTACCGTATGGCCTTGGATGTAAATCTTCTCGTATTCCCATTTCTTGCAAGTCTAATCTTGCCTTCACGCCATCCTTAGAACTTCCCTGTATGTTGAGCAGTGTCCCAACAATACTATCACATACGTTCTTCTCCACATGCATGAAATCAATACAGTGTCTGACGTCAAGATTGCGCCAATATGGAAGATCGAAGAAGACGGACCTTTTTTTCCATATATTTTTCTCATTTCTACTCTTTGATGACTTACCAAACATAGTATTGATATTTTTCACCTTTTCATAAATTTTCTCCCCAGTCAATGCCTCTGGAGCATCTTCAAACTCTTGGCCACCGAAAAAAGCTTTTTTTAATCTACGATAAGGGTGGCTTCGTCTTAAAAATCGCCTATGCCCAAGGTAAACCGTCTTTCTTCCATGTTGAAGTTGATGGTAGCATGTGCCTTCTTCACATATCGGACAAGCTTTGTGGCCTTTAACGCTATATCCTGACAAGTTCCCATATACAGGGAAGTCATTTATAGTACAAAAGATCATTGCTCGCATATTAAAAGTCTTCTTCTTGTTCGCATCAAAAACATCAACACCTTTATCCCATAACTCTTTCAAGTCTTCGATCAAGGGTTCTAGGTAAACATCTATGTCATTTCCGGGTTGCTTTAGTCCCGAAATCAACATAGACAACATAATGTACTTTTGTTTCATACATAACAAAGGAGATAAGTTGTAAATTACCAACAAAACAGGCCATGAACTATGTATACTGCTTAGGCTACCATAAGGATTCATACCATCTGTGCTAAGCCCAAGCCTGAGATTCCTAGGTTCTTCACCGAAGCTAGGAAATAATTGATCGATTTTTTTCCATTGAGAAGAATCAGCTGGATGTCGAAGCTTTCCATCAGAAATCCGCTCATCTGTATGCCATCTCAAATTTTTGGCATCAATTTCATTAGCAAAAAGGCGCTTGAATCTTGGAATGATTGGAAGATACCACAACACTTTTGCAGGGCCCTTATTTGATTTATACCTCGGAGTTTCACATATCGGACATTGCTCCTTCTCTTCATGATCTTTTCTATACAATATGCAATCATTAGGGCAAGCATGGATCTTTTTATACTTCATCCCTAGTGGACACAGTATTTTCTTAGCATCATAGTATCGACAAGGCAACACATTATCATCAGGAAGCATATCTTTAAAGGCCTCAAGCGTTTCTGAAAAACTCTTGTCGCTCCATCCATGTCGTGCTTTCAAGCTTACCAATTTCAATACAGCATTCAGCAATTGGTATTTTTTACACCCCGGGTACAACGGCTTCTCAGCATCACTGCACATATTACCATATGCATGTGATTGTTGAAAAGCCTCTTCTCCTACATCACGAATAATGTCCTCTATCCGATCATCTATATCCGTGTCATTATCATCACAAGTCACTTCCCCCTGTTGAGATGCACTTGGCATTTCTAATTGTTCACCATGCCATACCCATACTACATACGTCTTACAAAACCCTTCACAAATTAAATGTGTATATATATCTGCAGCACTTAATCGCTTCTCATTCAAACATTTTACACAAGGGCAATAAAACATCCCACTACCATCATCGGCATTTCTTTTTGCAAAGTCTAAAAAACCCTTGACCCCAACATCATATTCAACACTCGTCCGTTTAGCTTGTATCCAACTACGATCCATATATTCTAACACCTTTTTTTTTATTTTGTACTTTTTCCCTGGAAAAGGTAGGAGAATGATGAGAGCATGCAATCATTACACCCAAGTACATAGTGTAACTAGAAGTAAACAAAGAATATCGTGATTTAGAGTAGCGTGTGAGGAAAAAATGGAATGAGGGAAAGTGGAATGGAGAAGGAGTGAGGGAATGAGGATTTGGCGGAGAAGGAATTTGTTCGTATTTGAAAATAAGACCATCTTCAATAGTATGGTTATGTCTAGTGTGCAAGCCATGATTCGCAGTATCTGAGAAGCACATGATAAGCTTGTGGAAGGTGGAATGACCAATGTACTAAGTGGAGGAACTAGGTTTTCATGGGTCCCGCCAGAGCCGGGCTGGGTCAAACTAAATGTAGACGAAGCTTTCTCTTAGTACAACCATGTCATAGCAGCGGGTGGTCTCATCCGTGATGAGTATGGCAACTTCATTCGAGGATTCATATTTAGTTGTGCTGAGGGTGATGCACTCTCTGTCGAGTTATGGGGATGCATTCATGGGTTGAGAATTGCATGGGACATGGGTTTTCACAAGATCATCCTTGAATTTGATTCGACTGAAGCAATCTCGCTCATTCTAAATGAAAGAGAGGTGGAGATGCATGCAGATTCTCTACTGATTCAAGAAGCCATTGGACTACTTCAGCGACAATGGGAAGTAAGTGTTAATTATGTTAGCCGATGGATTAATGTTGTTGCGGATCTTCTTGCCAAAGAGGGGCAATCGTCAATGTCTGGAGTTCATTTTGTTACTGAGGCGCCTGAAGCGCTTGCACGGATTATTGTGAAGGAGAAGGGTTAGATAATGTTGGGTTTCCTTTTATTATTATAAAAAAAAATATGGCATGTAAAAGTAAAATAAGAAGCAAAGGTAACTTGTTTAAGGTATTTATTTAGTTACAAATTCTCTTTCAAACATTTTGACAAACACCTACTAGGCAACAAGATTTCTACATCGTTATCCAAATTAAACCACTTAACGCATCAACAGAACCTCACAGCTGACAAGACATTAATTCTTAAAGTCATTAATCAAAATAAAAGCCCTAATTTACTAGCTGAAATTAGCATCAAAAGAGAAGGAAAATCGTACTTGACAAATCAGATTATACTCTTCAAACTTCCTTTAACAACACAAACTAGATAAATTCTGCAGCGCTCACATAGTAAGAGGGTAATAAGAGCAGGGGAGATTAATTACCAATTGCTTCTAAGCTGTGATGACAGTTGCTGGCGGTGCTGGAAATAGAGCCAGATCTGTGATGGTGGCTTCCCAGAACGAGATTGACGGAGGCGTCGGTGATGGCTTAAGGAGGCGTCGGTGATTATGGGAGCTTGAGTTACAGTGGAATGGAAGGGAAAAGACAGTGGAGATGGAGTGGAAGACGGATTTGGGAGGTGAGAGACAGGTTGACGGTGGGGTTAATCTGTGATGGTGGCGGCCCAGAAAGAGATTGATGGAGGCGGAGGGATAGAGAAAGAGGGCGTCGGTGATGATGGGAGCTTGAGTTACGGTGGAATGGAAGGGAAAAGATGGTGGAGATGGAGTAGAAGACGGATTTGGTGTCGAGAGTGAGACTTGGAGTCGATTTCAGAAATGGATCCGATGGCGCGCAACAGAGCTCGGTTGAAATTTGGGGAAAGTTTTAAGACCGGTTAAGTAGATTAACCGGTCTAAAATGAAGTTTTTAAGACCGGTTGTGATACAACCGGTCTTAAAAGTTAAGTTTTAAGACCCGTTGTAATACAACCGGTCTTAAAAAGCTTTCATTTTAGACCGGTTTTCTAGCAACCGGTCTTAAAAATATTAATTTTTAGACCGGTTATTATAATAACCGGTCTAAAAATTAATATTTTAAGACCGGTTAGTGTACAACCGGTCTAAATTGTATTTTTTAGACCGGTTATTATAATAACTGGTCTCCCAAATTCTTTATAATTACGTAAATGCCACCGCGCATTTCTTTTAGACCTCATTTACTACAACCGGTTTAAATGTGCCGGTCTAAATCACCTTTTTTGTACTAGTACATGAAGTGCACGGATAGTGAAATATTTTCTTTATTTATGAATTAATAAATAATTGAATAGTGAAAATAATAATGCTATACTATAAAGAATAAAGGGAAATCTACATATATTCTTAACAATAATATAAGCTGATGATACACACCCCTTTTGCTTTTCTTTTGATTATTCTCAGAAATGCTCTGATGTCTTGTATGCCTCCACCAAAAGTCAAATATCTGATAGACATCGTATCCTATGAGGCCTCATTATATATTTTCTAGCCAAATGGCTAGTACATATATTAACATATATTTTGTTATATTTGTTGTAACCAACTATTAGTTAGTTAGTTAGAAAGTATACAGATGTAATCAATGAGATAGTGCTTAATTATATAGACCATAACTTGTATATAAGTCAGGTAGGACTGACTGATTGAGAAAAGAAAATATATTCTGAAATTTCATTTCTCTTCTTGCTTTCATATTATGGTATCAGAGAAGGGAAGTCATTGACTCTCTTGCTATTTTCTTCCTAATTGTTTTTTACTTTTCTTTCCTTTCTGATTAGATAGTCTCTCTCTCCCCGATCACTCATCATTTTCTCATTCGAGCAGCTCCTCTCTGCTTCTTTCCTTTCATTTCAGATCGATTTGCGATCTTGTTTCACTTCGATCAATCGCGTCAATCTCTTCGTTTCTCTAGTTTCAATTTCTCATATCGTGATTTTCTAAGCTCCAATCAAGATGCCGAACGTCAATTCTACCTCCATCGGAACCCTAGATGGCGTTGGCGACGATCCTCTGTTGGATATGGTTAAGAACCCAGGTAATCCATTCTACTTGCATCCCAACAAAAATCCCTCACTAATTCTTGTTTCTCCGGTTCTATCTTGTCCGAATTACCATTCTTGGGCAAGGGCTATGCGAATGGCTTTGATGTCCAAAAATAAGCTTCAATTTGTTGATCGCACCTCTCTAATTCCGAGCATGTCTAATCCTGCTTATCACTTCTGGGAACATTGCAATATGATGGTGCTCTCGTGGATCACTCTCTCTCTGTCTCCAATACTGGTGCAAAGCATCTTATGGATTGACAAAGCCTGTGATGTATGGGAGGATTTGAAGGCACGGTTTGCTCAAAATGATGTCTTCCGATTGGCAGATCTTCAAGAAGAAATTCATAATCTCAAACAGGGACATTTATTTGTAAGTGATTATTTCACTAAGCTTAAAATCTTGTGGGATGAATTTCTGATTTTACGTCCTCTGATTTCTTGTTCCTGCACACCGAAATGTCACTGTGGTGTGATTGATCTGTACAAGAAGCATGTTGATGAGGATTATGTTATCAAATTTTTAAAAGGACTTAGTAATCGTTTTTTGTCTATTAAGTCACAAATAATGCTCATTGATCCTCTTCTAAATATCAATCGATTTTTTTCATTGGTTATTCAACAAGAGCGTGAACTTTGTTTTAATTCTGAGGTAGTTACATTATTTAACAAAGTACTTGTTTCTCGACCACATATTGTTTCTGAGACAAATAATTCCAAGTCTCCACAGGGCAATTCCAATAAGCTATATACTTATTGTGGAAAACCTAGACACACTAAAGCTACCTGCTATAGAAAGCAAGGTTTTTCTCCTGGGTTCAAATTTCGTAATGCTTCTGTTAATGCTGTTGTTACTGACTCTGTTTCTATTGCAAAGCCTGTACAAGAACCAGGGAAGGTAGTCAATATGTCTTACAGTTTCACTCCTGATCAATATAAAAAGTTACTGGCACTTGTTCAGACTGATAATCCTTCACCTCCACTCTCAACATCTATTAATAGCATTTCTGCCACTGGTATGCCTCCTATTTTTGCTTATTGTTCTCTTAAAGATTATTGGATCATAGATTCAGGGGCTACAGACCATGTCGTTCTTATCTTCCTTTATTCACCAGCTATGCTTCTATTCACCCTCTCTCAGTTAATCTACCAGATGGCTCAAAGTTCTTGCTACTTGTAGTGGCTCTATTCATTTTTCAAATTCTTTCTTCTTACATAATGTCTTGTATGTTCCAGATTTTTGTTTCAATCTCATTTCTATATCCAAATTGACTAAGAATTTTCCTTGTGATGTCTTTTTTCAAAAATTTCAGTGCCTCATAACGCACCTACCTTTAAAGAGGATGATTGGTTCAGCTGATGTGTATGAAAGGCTATATATCATGAAACAACATGCAACTTCCACACCACCTATTGTTAGCAACATCTCCACCAAGTCTGCTAACTCCAGCCCCTTTGATCTTTGGCATTTTAGGTTAGGTCATCTTTCAAATTCTACATTGTATTCCATACACAAGCAAAATCCTTATGTTATTTTTCATTCCTTGCCTTGTTGTGATGTATGCCATTATGCTAAGTAGCACAAATTGCCTTTTCATGTAAGCACCACTGTTTCTAATAAACTCTTTGCTTTGGTTCATATGGACATTTGGGGTCCATATCATTTACCTTCTGTCCATGGTCACAGATATTTCCTTACTATTGTTGATGATATGTCTCGTTATACTTGGATTTACCTATTAAAGAATAAATCAGATGTTCAACCTACTATTCACAGTTTTGTTAATATGGTTAAGACTCAATTTAATACTGTAATTCAAGCCATTCGAACCAATAATGGTCTGGAGTTTGATATGGTTGATTTTTATAATGCTCATGGTATTATTCACCAAACCAGCTGTGTCAAAACTCCAGAACAAAATAGTAGAGTTGAAAGGAAACATCAACACTTTTTAAATGTCACTCGGGCTTTATTATTTCATGCTTATGTTCCAAAGGTCTATTGGTCATATGCTCTTTCACATGCTGTTTATCTTATAAATCGTTTGCCGACCCCTGATTTGAATAATCAGTCTCCTTTTAAGGCCTTATATCAGCATCTTCCAGATTTTAGTATTCTTAGAGTCTTTGGTTGTCTTTGTTTTTCTTCCACTATTCAACAGCATAGGCGCAAGCTTGATCCTAGAGCTCATAAATGTCTCTTTTTAGGTTATAAACAGGGTACTAAGGGTTATGTCCTTTTAGACTTACACACAAGACAAATTCATGTATCCAGAAATGTTTCCTTCTATGAGTCTATTTTTCCTTGTTGTAACCTTGATGTTCCTTCTTTACCTGATTCAATTCCCTTACCATAAGCTTTCCCTTCTTTAGATTTTTCTGATATTGATCCATCTTCTCCCTCGGACTCCTTACCATCTTCTTCTATTTCTTCTTCCTCACCTCTGCCTCTCATTTAGAAATCTACTAGATCTAGGAAACCACCTACTTACTTGCATGATTATCATTTTGCTCTTCAAACCACATTAGCTTCACCAGATTCTGTGGATGACATTCTTATTAGTGGGACTAATCTTGTAGAAATTAATAGCATGAAGGCCTTTTTGGATGATCATTTTAAAATCAAGGACTTGGGCGATGTTAAAATCAAGGATCTTGTCAGCGTAAGTTTGCTTTAGACATTTTATTTGATGCTGGATTTCTTGAATGCAAACCTGATATGACTCCTATGGCCAAAGATTCTAAGCTTTCTATTGATTCTGGTACTCCTTTGATTGATGATTCTGCCTACAGAACTTTAGTTGGCCGTTTGCTTTATCTTGCCAACACTATCCCAGATATTTCTTTTGCTGTACAACAATTAAATCAGTTTGTTCAACATCCTACTGACATTCATTTACAGGCAGCTCATCGGGTTTTAAGATATCTCAAAGCTGCACCTGGTCGTGGCTTATTTTTCCCTGTCAATACTTATATTAAACTGAATGCTTTCAGTGATTCTGATTGGGCAGGTTGTCTTGGCACACGTCATTCCATCACCGGCTTTTGTGGTTTTTTAGATCAAGCTCTTATTACTTGGCGTTCAAAAAAACAACCCAATGTCTCCATATCTTCCTCTGAGGCTGAATACAGAGCCTTAGCTACTACTACATGTGAATTACAATGGTTATCATATTTGCTGCGAGATTTTGGCCTTCCTCTCACTTTTCCTGCTTCTTTATATTGTGATAGTCAATCTGCTAGGCATATAGCAGCTAATCCCACTTTTCATGAGAGAACCAAACACCTTGATATTGACTGTCACATTGTGAGGGAAAAACTTCATAATGGTTTGATTCATCTGCTGACAATCAAATCTCAGGATCAGCTTGCAGACATTTTCACCAAGCCTCTTACTCCTACTCCATTTTGTAAACTCCTTTCCAAGCTGGGAATGATAGATATACATTCTCCAGCTTGAGGGGGGTATTAACATATATTTTGTTATATTTGTTGTAACCAACTATTAGTTAGTTAGTTAGAAAGTGTATAGATGTAATTAGTGAGATAGTGCTTAATTATGTAGACCATAATAACTTGTATATAAGTTAGGTAGGACTGACTGATTGAGAAAAGAAAATATATTCTGAAATTTCATTTCTCTTCTTGCTTTCACATCAACATATGGACATTTAATTTTTTTTTTTTTGCATACAATTCTTTCTTCTTGTCTTTTTGTTTCTAGAAATATGTTTGTATACGCAATTTTTATATGCAATTTGCATGTGTATATTTTATCTTTAGAATTTAATTACTTCAAATATCTTCTGCATCAATGACGGAAGTCCGTCATTATTGTCAGAACGGGTAAATGTATCCCTTGACCCCAGGAAAAAAATACAACAACTACCATAAAGTTTCATATTTTGCATCCCCCCCCCCTCACTCGGTCAATCATACAGAAATCCATGGTGCTTTATCCTTTTCCACTTTAGCCTTTCACATAATATGCGTTGACCCCAAAAAAAAAAAAGTCTTTCACATAATATAAATGGATGCCTCATATTTGCACTCTCA
Source organism: Inga laurina (assembly GCA_963855925.1). NCBI lineage: Eukaryota > Viridiplantae > Streptophyta > Magnoliopsida > Fabales > Fabaceae > Inga > Inga laurina. Next base: position 45,045,395 of record OY979709.1, on the reverse strand, counting down.
TCAATTATAGATTAGTAATGAAAGTCGGACTATCATTTTTTTAGGGTTAAGGAGTAAATTTATCAATGAAGTTTTAAGGAAGGAGCGTCTTATACAATTATGTTTTAAAGGGGATAAAAATACACATAAGGTTTTAAAAGTAGAGCATCCAGTACAAAACTGTTAGATTTGACCTAATGCCATTAGTGATTTTCTTCTCTTATAATTTAACGCCGTTAAGTCAAATCTAGCGGTTTTGTGCTGGATGCTCCACTTTTAAAACCTTATGTGTATTTTTGTCCCCTTTAAAACATAATTGTGTCAGGCACTCCTTTCTTAAAACTTTATTGGTAAATTTGCTCCTTAACTCTTTTTTTTTTTATGCATATGTATTTTTCTATTGAAATCAATCATATTTGAAGCATTGTCCGACACTGATATGGGCACCACCCTCAGTAAAAATTCAAATATTGATTAATCACGTTATGAAAAATTAACCCCTTTCACTAGATCTAAACTCCATTGCTAGCTACATGATCCACCATTTTACGTACATAAAAAGCATAGTATATGGGAAAGAAGAGCAGCTGATAACTCATTCTTCTTACTTCATTGCTTCTGTGCTTCATTAAACATCAATTCTTTCCCCTACTTATTCCCTGTTACATTGCATGTCTTCTCCAAAAGTGCTCATGAAAATGTTACCTAAAAAATAGCTCAAAAAAATTAAAATAAAAAATATTTGGGTTAAAAAAAGGGGAAAATGCCTTAAAAATACCACCAAAATAGCAAAATCCCAAATCAGTGCAGTGAAATTCCGAAATCCAGATTTAGTGCTGTATCAGTACGGATGAACAATGCGGGTATGCAAAAAGATGATTTTACCCTTCAGCCCTCCCTCTCGCCAGTTTAGAATAACAACACGAAACTTTTAATTAACAACTCATAATTCTTGATTAACAACTTCGCTTTATTCTTTTACATATTCGTATCTCAAAAAAATAGTGTTGTTATATAAAATATGATGTTGTTAATAAAGAAAGAGGTGTTGTTATTTGTCTTGCCCTTATCTCAATTTCAACATTTTTCAGAGTATTTGCGGAAAACGATATGCGGTTCGGTAGGCAACACAGGAATAGCATAACTATACTGATAATATGTGCATGATTACATAAATTCCCCATAGGGGTTTGTATATGATACTTACGATTAAAGTAGCCACACAAGGCTACTAGGGTGTCTAAACTCATCCCAGTGAAACGGAGACTTCTTCCCGTCTTCGTTCCACTATTGTAATCCCCTCGTATGGTACTCTGTATTGTTGTTTGCATATCTTCTGTCGTCTCCTGTCTGAATTGTTGGTAGGGGAGGGTGAGATTCGAGAGAATCTCAGTAGGAAACAGATACCATAATGCATGCATGATTGATGCTATGTGTATGACATGTTAGCTTTATCTAGATGTATGCCCCATAATGACATTTCTGCATGCTCAATGTTTCATACAACAAGACTATGGCCACAGCGAAAACAGAAATAGAGCTTCATTTATTCAAATATGCTCTACACAATCAAGTAAAGCAATCACATATATCATTACACAAGCAAAGATATCAAATATATGCAAGTAAGGTAAGTCCCCTACCTCCAAATCTTTCTCCTCGATTTGCGTGCCAACAGCTTGAAGCTCCATATTCGATCCTACAATGTCAAATGTACTATTTAGACACTTCCATAGTGTTTCTGGGGGTTATATGAGTCTATCTTGAAAAATTACTAAAATACCCCCGGGGACCCGGCCCCATTGTACCCAGTCTGGCTGTACTTTTCTCGAAATTCTAACCTGGGCTATCCTAACATATTTTCGCCCAAGGAATCCATTTCCGGACTCGGAATTACCAAATTCACTGTCAAAAGACGAAATTGCCCTTGACAGCCCTTATTTTAGTGTTTTAGGGGCATTTTCGTAATTATGATTTCTCGGCCTTTTCCGAAAAAGTGCCTAACTGTAACCCCACCTAATTTTCGCTCCTGAACTCAATGGAACCATCAAATCATTGAAAATCCAACTCTAAGACCCATTTACAATGCTGACCGAAATATATTAGTTTTAAGGGGAAAATTGGGATTTTTCGGTTTCGGCTCCGTAAACGTGTTCCTTTCTACTCCTAACCACTTTATTGACTATTCCATTAGATTACAACTACCATTTAGTACCAATTTGGGCAGCATAACAGTCCCACATACCCATTTCCAAAAATTAAAACCAATGGCAATCCGACGAAATTTCACCGATTAAATTGCCCACAGCAGCTAGAACAGTCAATACACAAGAGTTTGGAAGTTACCTCAAGCTCCCACTAGCTTTTCTCAAAGTGGCTGAAAACCCTAACTTCAAAACACCAAGATTTTCGCTTCAAATACCTTACACCACATAGAAGAGAGGCTTAGGAGAAGGATTATACACGTTAGGTACGAATTCACCGGAGAAATCGACCTATCTCATGAGATTTCTCCTTCCTCCTCTCTGTTTTTCTCTCAACTCCTCTCTCTATTTTCTGCATGAAGCACGTCAGTTCTGGTGTTGAGGGAAGAAGAAGATGATTTTAATAATATGTCCCCATTTAATTAACTAATTTTCCCAATTTTTGAATTTTTGTAAAATTCTGGCAAATTTCTGCCCAAACTTTGAAAAATCATAACTAATTCTAGAAAAATCGAAATGAGGTGATTCCAAAGCCTATAGAACCCTTATTGAGTCTAGTTTCAAGAACAAATATAGAATTTTGCTTTCTGGAATCAAAAAATTCCCAGAATTTAAATCTTTGCATATTGTTCCAGAAATTTCACAGTTTTTCTGTGATGAATTCAAAAATTCATATCTTTTTGTGTATAGCTCTAATTGAGTCATATGACCTATCAAATTAAAGCTTAGGATGTCTAATTTCATCCTGTAAAATTTCATAATTGTTTATTATCATTTAGTCTTTCAAAACCTTAGGATAAGCTCACTGCCTCACAGGTGATTTTACCAAAAACATAATTATATTCTCCAAAATTCACCATTTTACTTTCTTAATACCCCAAAGATATAAGAAATATTAGAGAATAGATTTGGGACATCTACTAAACCGGGGCTTAGTTGTCCACTTAATTTAGGCTTATTCCCAAGCCTCCAATCCCAAATTTCGGGGTATTACATTATTGGCCCTGAAACTTAAATTACGAAGTTGTGAACAAGAAATGGGACTTGTTAATATAGAATATGGTGTTGTTAATAACAAGACTGGTATTGTTATTGTGAAAGTAAAAAGAAGAAACTGGAGTTGTTAATTAATAGTCTTGTGTTGTTATTCTGAAGTGACGAGAGGGAGGACTGAAGGGCAAAATCGTCTTTTTGCATACCCACACTGTTTATCCATACTGACACAGCAATGAACCGGGATTTTGCAAATTCGCTACATTGATTTGGGATTTTACTATTTCAGTGGTATTTTTAAGGGATTTTCCCTTAAAAAAAATTAGAGTCGAGGTATTTTAACTCAAGCTCAATAAACTTAGGCCCAAAAATTTGTACTCATTGATCTAAATACAAATTAAAAAACTTTTGAGTCCAGAAATTTTCTTCAGATTTCTGGTTTGTTAAATTGTAAGATATGTAATTAATTTTGTTGTATTATTAAATCATTATTCCAAATAATTAATTTTTAAAATAACGCACCCTTGACCCCCATGATCTTGGCTCTGCCGGCCGTCCGCATGTATATTCATTAATCAAACAATCTAATCTCCACAAATTAATAGTTGGCAAAAAAATTAATAATTTATGTGTCATGCATATTGAAGTTCGTACGTCAACCAATTAACCAATTGAAAGGTGCCCCATAACTATCTACTAAAATTGTTTCTATATCCATTTGAACAGAATTTGTTTTGTCTAGTAACTTGTTCCTGATTTGTTTATAACAAGCATGCTCAATTTGAACAATGGAGTTGGAGAGATGATTGCACACCTGCAGCTTTCTATGTAAGTTTTCCTTTCTTATGAATGAGAAAATAGGCGCACGAACTATTTGGCCTCTCTTTTTCCTTTTATCACAATTCAAATATATATCACTGAAACCCTTTGTGAGTTTTGAGTTTGTGAATCATATGTTGGAACCTTAATGTGGTTTTCACTTTTTTTTTTTTTTAAAGGGCTTTTTACCAAACCTATGATAGATTACTTGTTTCATTTTTTTTTACTTGTTAAAAGTTTGAAATTGTTTTCGAAGGTCAAAAAAGTCTGAAATAAAATAAAACATTATCTGTAATGTTAAAGCCACAAAATCCCTTTTCAATCATAAGTTGAATTATAAAATATTAAAAAAAATAGAATTTACTTTCACATCGTTAATTATTTAACCCCCAAACTCTTAACTCCCCGTCAAACTACCCATTACCTCTCTCAAGTTTCCGAAACTAAATAAAAACTAATGTTGTGATGACACATCAATAAATTTTGAAAGATCCTTCTGATCTGTTTCAAATATTTTCTTTCAAGATTTTGGAGGAAAAGTTGGGCTGCAAATAGATTTATTTTATTTATATACCAGTTGATTGACTAGGAAGAATTAAATTATAAACTAATATAATAGGAAATGACAATTATTGTGTCACTACAAAAAAAAAAAAAAAAGTGATTTGGTAACGGTTAAAAATGGGTATTAGTAGCAGTTTTAACCGCTACAAATAATATTAGTAGCGGTTAGACAAACCACTACTAAATCGTATATTGCAAGCGGTTTTGTAGTGACTATTTAAAACCGCTACTCAAGGAAAATAACCTTTACATAATTTGTAGTGGTTCAACCCTACCGCTACCAAATCTTCATGAGTGAATTTTTTTTTCAGAGATATTTGTAGCGGTTATATAACCGCTACAAAAATAAAAAAACAGAAATTTTGAAGGCGGGAAAAGAGAAATGAAATTGTTTTTTTTTCTATTTTGTAACGGTTATATTAACCGCTACTCCTTTTGAATTTTTGATGAAACTTGTAGCGGTTATCTAACCGCTACTAATTTCATGAAAATTCAAAATTCGTGCCAAAAAATTAATTTCAGTTTAAAAAATGCGTTTTAATTAGTAGCGGTTTATTAACCGCTACAAACATATATAAAAATTTTTAAAAAAAAATACGATCATTTGTTTCTATTTTTTAATATTAAATTAAATATTTTATTTTTTATTAGTTTATCTAATTTAATTAGCCTATTTGTTCAATAGTTTAACTTATTTATAAATTAAAAGGAATAATTTAATTTAATTAGATTAGTATAAAAATTGTATTGATAATATTATTAACGATATGTAGGTAATAATGAACTATTGTTGTTTACTACAATGTAATTGTGTATGAAAAATAGATGAAAATGAAATAAAGTTGTAAAATATCTAGAAAAAAATGGTGAGAATAAATTTTATACAAAGGAAAGAAGTATTGAAAAAAAATTAAAAAACTTGTTATCATATTTGATCGTATTATTCAGCTCCTCAACTCATACAAAAGAAGTTGTAAATGAGAGAAAATGAAAGAAAGGTAAGGTGAAAAGAAAGGGGGGAGTGTTTGAAATGAGTTGTGGTAAGGGTATTTATAGGGATCCACGTACCATTTGCAGCGGTTAATGTATCCGTTTTGTAGCGGTTTTTAGTTAGTAGCGGTTATTATTATTTTCGTAGCGGTTTTTAATTAGTAGCGGTTATTTTTTGTTTCTGTAGTGGTTATTAAACCGCTACGAATATTAATTTCTTTAAAAAAAAATTTTCCAGTTTTTTTAATGACAAAAGCTTAATTTGAATTTGATCACTCATCGTCGCCATCCCTACAGAAATTATGTAGAAAAATTATTGTTAGGGATGTATTATTAAATTTAAAAAATTTAATTTAAATGATGTGGACTTAAAAAAACTCACTGCAATAGAGGTAAATTGTCATCACCTTCAGGGAAGTAGTTTTCAAAATCGGCTGGTTGAAATGACTTACTCTCGTAGGTGATGTTATCACCTTCACCCATGTCATAAAGGTCTCGTGGCTTTAAATGAACGACCATATGCCAATCCCTGTGCCTCTCGTCCTTGACATAATAAACTTGATGTGCCTCTGAAGCAAGAATATACGGCTCATCATCTTGAGAAATACCAGTATGAATCGGCCGTGAGAAATTGACTGATGTGATCCCTAAGTCATCAGTTGTCGGTCCCCAAGAAGTAGTGGTATTTGCCCACAAACACTTGAACAGCGTCACGGTGAAACGACCTTGATAATTAAGTTCAACCACATCGAGAAGCTTTCCATAGTAAGGGACGCCTCTAAACTCCATGTTGCCGTCACTACTGCTCGCATAACTCCTTGTCCCAAATGTGCCATAAACACCCGAATTCTGAGTTTGCAATCCTTGATCTCGTGAAACTGTGCAAAACTTAAAACCATTGACATTGTATGCTGTAAATCTTTTTGTATGATCAAGAGGGCCGATTGTGAGAGCTAGAGCTGTCAAAACAGGCCAGCCCGCGGGTTGCAGGCTGGCCCGCACCAGCCCGCAGGTTACACGGTGCGGGCCTCACTTCTGCTGGCTGGAAATTTCCCAACCCTAACCCGCATTGTGCAGGTTGCGGGCTAGCCCGCAGCCCGCGAATTTTATTTTATTTTATTTTATTTTAGTTTTTCAGAAATCATTACTTAATGGACTGGTTACAGAAAAGGCCCTCTAATAGCCTACAACATAACTCAACTCAGAACCTAATGGGCCAATTGTCCACATACATTATACAAGTCCAATTGTCCTACCCCCAAAACTCAAATTAACTTCATAACTCAACCCAAAACCTAATGGGCCAATTATCCACATAGAAGCCCAATTATTCTACTACAAATCTACAATTATACATTATACAAACATAACACTATATTAATGGACTGGTCGAACTCCCAAGTCCCAACTGTCAACATCTCAAGCTAATAATAAGTAAAAACAGAAATAGTCTGATTGTCCACATAAAATTATACATTATACAACAAATTGAAGTGACTGAACCCAGCAGCCAGCACTATCAAACAACAACAGAAATACAGAATGAACAAAATTAGAATTACAGAACCTTACATCCTTCAAAACAAAGAGAACAAAAGCCATTTTGGCATTTTCTGGAATTCTGGAAGTGACTAAAAGTTCAAAAAGTGTAGTGATTAAACACATTATCAAAAAGAGTCAATGTAATATGCTTCAAGTTTAGGATTCAAGAAGCTGGTTAAAAACTTCAAATTGGGGAAATTTGACAAATGAAAACATCAATTCATTAGGCATGCTGTGAAGCAGCATCTGAAGCAGCCTCAACATTAATTGCTTCCTCCTTTTCCTCAGGTTCAAATGCATCTGCCACATCACATAAAATGGAAAAAAATGTTAGATTAATAGTTCATGCTTTTCTAAATTCCTCAATTACAAAATTAGCAAGTATAAGGTGAATATTAAATGGACACATATTACCATTACTAGGAAAGCCAAGCATCCAATTACGAGTACAAATGAGAGCTTGAACATTCTCCGGAAGGAGACTGCTTTGATATTTTGTGAGAACTCTTGAACCAATACTAAAAGCCGATTCACTAGCAACTGTAGTAATCGGAATGCTTAGAATATCACAAGCCATCCTAACAAGACATTGAAAACGAGGTGAGTTAGTGTTCCAATAATCCAAAACATTGAATTTTACATACAAATTGGGATCAAGTGTTCGTTCTTCCAAATAGTTGTCCAATTCAGATTTACACATTGTCGCTGTGTTTTTGCTCATGCTCTCAAGATAATCCTACATCATATAATGTTAAAAGTAGAGTATTAATATAATTCTAATCAAATGAAAATAACATTAAAGAAATAAAATGAAATGAAATATTCAAGAATTGGAAGCTTACAGCAAAACATAACAAGTAGTTGTCTTCATCACTTTTGGAGGAGGAGGAAGAGGGATGAATAGTTGTTGAATATGATTGCCATGAGGCTTGGTAATTAGAACTTGAAGAGGACCCAACAAATGAGACTGAAGATGATGATGAAGTTCCCACATCAGTATAGTTATGAAACACATAATATAACTTCCTCTTAATGTGTTCAACCTTGGCATCACAATTTAAGGGATCAAGTTTTGCAGAACGAAACTTAATGACATTCAACTTCATACGTGGATCAAGAACAATAGCAACAGAAAGAATGTCACTATAATCACTCCAATATTTATCAAACTTTTCAAGCATTCTCACAGCCATATCTTGAATCACAATTCCACAAAAGATTTCAACATTAACCAATTCTTGATATTTGCATGAAATACATGTTAGATGTAGGATATGATGACCCAGAAAACAAGTTTGTTATAAGCGCAAATGGCTCCAAGAATAAGCGTATCGCCTCAGCTCTAGACCACTCTTGGTTTGTTGGACAATGATGATAATTGGAATCAATGATAAATAAATAACCAAAAGCACGGCGATATTTAAGGGCACTTTCAAGCATTGTATGGGTGGAATTCTATCTAGTTGCAACATCTAACCTCAAACCAATTGATGTATCAATCCCCCCGACATGATCAATACATTTCTTGAAATTTATCAAGCGCGCCTGAGATTGCTTCACATATCTAACACTCTCCCTAATCTTATGAACAGCTTCACTAGCTACTTTTAAACCCTCTTGAACTATGAGATTTAAGATATGGGCACAACACCTAACATGAAAAAAAGTCCCCATTGCATATCAAGCTATTACCCAAAAGCAACCTTTCTTTCAATGAATTTTGCATATTGTCATTTGTAGAAGCATTGTCAAGAGTGATAGAAAAAACTTTCTTATCAATACCCCACTCAATCAATATCTCATGTGCCCTTGTAGCTAATTTAACACCGAAATGAGGAGGATCCATCTTAGAAAAAGTAAGAATTTTGCTATTTAGTTTCCATTTATCATCAACAAAATGAGCAGTCAAACAAACATAACCTTCACTGGTTATTGAAGTCCAGCAATCAGAAGTTAAACACACTCTACCAAGGATGTTCATTATTGCTTTGTTTAAGATCTCTTTTTGGTTAAGATAGAAATTACATATATCCATAACAGAAGTATTTCTAGAAATGCATTTGTAATCAGGATTCAGATAAGTGTGGAAATCCTTAATTGCATCATACTCTACAAAGGAATAGGGGAGATCATGTTTAATGATAGCAAAAGCAAGCTTTTCCCTAGCTATGTGATGATCAATTTGTCTAGCTCTAAGTTTCCCTTTTTGGTCTATCATCATAGCACCAACATCTTTATACTTTGGGAGGGAATTGCATATATTTATATGGCGTCTAAGGGTTGAAGTCCCATAATCCCTACTTCCCACTAAATATTCTTTCCCACACCCCCTACATTTTGCCTTCTCTTTACCTTCTACTGTAACTCTAGTAAAATAATTCCAAACCTCAGATGTGGCCCTCTTTTTCCCCTTTTTACTTGAATCATCTTCCAAATCTTGTGCACAGACAGTGGAGATAGGTACTGCCCTTACTGGTTGTGCTTGTGATCCTGCAGCTAGGCCTTCCACAACATCATCTTCACTGCTTTGTTGATTATCAGCAGGTCCTTCACCTTCCATTCTTTCCTTTTATAATATAATGCAAGCAAAACCAATGACATAGACGAAAGATTAGCTTCATGCCCATTGTCAAGTTAAGGAACATACTATCAAGTATTGGTAAACAAAGAAGCCAGATATTGTCAATATTTGCTACTAGTAAAACACGTCCTGTGAAGTTTAAAAGGGTTCTATCAGTGGAACTTCCATTGTCAATATTTGGTTCCCATGAATCAAATAAATACAATGAACTTTATCCGGGATTAAGAAGGCATAGCATTGCCGAATTGGTGAGACCAAACAGTAAGCATCATAGTTATTAGTTGGGGTTGCAAAATATAATTAAAATTACAGACAAGAAGAGCATATAGGATAAATTTGTGAAAACCATACTGGGGAAATTCGATGTTTACATAACAGCAATAATACATCTACTGAAGTGTAGAGAAAAACACAAAATGGCGTCCACATAGGAAATAGACACTCACAACAAGCCATCGACGAAGTGACCATTCTACATTTAGATATCAATGCTATATTAAAAAAAAAGGGTATGAATAATTTATATCTTAGTTACCTTGAAAATGGCTGTAAGTGGACTTCCAGCAGCGAAGAGAAGAGCAAGACAAGAAGATACAGATGGACAATGGATACAAGAATGTTGATAGCAGAAAACCTAAGAGCAGGCGATGCCAGACGGCCGATCGGTTGAGGCTGAGGAGTGTCGAGCGAGGACGACTACAAGCTACAACCAAGGCGATTACTCGATTAGGCATTTAGGGATTTAGGGTTAGGGTCGGTGAGATGAGATTCGTGAGAAGAGACTTGCTTTTGTCGGTGAGATAAGAATCGAGAGACAAGGGAGGAAGAAGGCCAAGCCGGAAATGGCTAAGGCGACATCGGCACACCGCTTGGCTGAATGGCCGATTAGGGTTAGGACTTAGGGCTCGATTTTGGAAGATAGGAGACACGAGAGTTGAGAGAGTAAGAGACGAAGAGACTGAGAGAGGGAGGGAGGGTTCAGATATGATTGATGAGTGACGCGTGCGGTGCGGTCAGTGAGTGGAGTGAGAGTGTAAGACAGTGACGCACTCATGGACCGGACTCAACCCAAGCGCCAAGCCCAACATGGCCAACAGTCCAAGTGAAGCAAGAGCAAGAGGGATCAATGGAAAAAAAATTGTGGGCCAGCCTGCATCAACCCGCGGGTTGAACGGTGCGGGCCTGTACGGCCCGCATTTTTTCGAGCCTCAAAACCATCAGCCCGTGGGTTGGGCCCATTTTGCCGGCTCTAAAGAGAGCTCTGAAATCTGGTGAATGTGGGTTATGGTCATTTAGTATTCTACGCACAAACCAGCTCAGGAATTCTCTGTGGACCCTCATATCAATTTCCGAGGATGTTTGTGTACGAATCCTGAGTTGACGCTTAACATGACTTCTGAATTCCCTGCAATTAATAATAGAAAGACGATAGTAAAATGAAAGTGAGAAATGTTACGAAAGATATAGAATAACATATGAGTGTACAATTCTTACTGTATGAAAGGTTCAACTTGAGTGCAATTAATCAAGACATGTCTATGTGCTTGCAACTTCTCAGTTGCTCCAACTGGTTTGCCAACACGAGGGATAAATTCTCCTGATGTCAGCGTAGGCTCGGGACAATCATCAACACGAGGTGGCTGGTTGAAAGCTATCTCAAGATCATCAAAATACCTTGAAATAAAATACAGCACCTCATCCCCTATATAGCCTCAGCTATAGAACCTTCTGGCCACACCTTATTCCTTACGTAAGATTTTAATTTACCAAGGAACCTACGAAGTAAAGAAGAGAAAATTGATACTAAATGCTGAAAAGGATGACTAGAAAACATTAAATACAGAGAATAAAGCACATATTTAAAATGAGCACCTCTCAATCGGATACATCCATCGATATTGTACTTGTCCAGCGAGCTTTGTTTCATGAACGAGGTAGACTGTGGATTGTAAGGTGAACCATCACAGTAAAAAAGGACGGAGGAAAGATAATCTCCAAATGACAAAGCGTAAGAATGATTTTGGACTGCAGCTGATCGAGCTCCTCAACGATCAAAACCTTAGAACACAACTTCCGAAAGAAAGAACAAAGTTCCACCAAAACGATAGAAACATCGGGAGGAAGTGCATTCTTTATAGCCAAAGGGAGTAACTGCTGCATAAGAACATGTGAGTCATAACTCATCAGGCCAACAACCTTTTGAGCCTACAAGACAACACACCAAGAAATGTTGCTTGAATACCCATCAAAAACTTTAATTTCTTCAACGTCGCAAGGAAGACTTCCTTGTTTGGTTTTGTGAGGGTAAACTTTACCGGCTGAAATCTGTCATGCTCATTTAGCCAAGCGTCTGTATGAACTCCCATGTCACGTAAATCTTTCCTCGCTTGAAGGTGATCTTTTGTCTTGCCAGGTTCATTAAGCAACGTATATAGCACATTGTCGTAAACATTCTTTTAAATGTTCATAACATCAAGACTGTGGCGAAGTAAATTAGATCTCCAATATGGAAGAGTGAATAAAATACTTATCTTCTTCCACTGCTGAGGTGCCGAAGTCCTACGCGTCTTTTGGGGAGTTTGTGCTAAATCGTCGCTTTTTCCAAAATCGAAGTCAACATGCTCAAGCTGTTGTAAGATATCAGTACTGGACAAAGTTTGAGGTGGTCCTCTTTTTCTGGTTTGCCATTGAAGCGATTCTGTTGCAATCTGAACTTATGCGTTCCATCAAGAAACCTACGATGCCCCATAAAGCACCACTTTTGGTTGTGGGGAAGGCGCACTACGTCAGAGTCAAAATTGCAAGCTGGACACGCCAACCCAGTATATAATTCTAACCAGATAATGTGCCAAGGCCAGGAAAGTCACTAATCATCCATATTAAAGATGCACGTAAGTTGAACAAAGTCTTGGTGTAAGCGTTGTACGTCTCCATGCCGACATTCCACAACTCAAGCAATTCCGCAATAAGCAGTTGGAGATACACATCGATGTCATTGCCTAGTGCCTTTTTACCTGGAATGATCATAGACATAATGAATGAGCTTTATTTCATACACATCCAGGGGGTAAGTTGTAGGGAACTAAGACTACCGGCCAAATATTGTAACTTATGCTAAGATTCCCGAAAGGATTGAAACCTGGACATTTCTGGGGTCAGTCGCGAAATCTGGAAAGTCGTTGTCAAACATTTTTCAAGTGTCTGCATCCTGAGGATGTCTTAATTTACCTTCTTCATTCTTATCAACGGCATGCCACCTCATATGCTCCGTAGTTTTAGACGACATAAATAATCTTTGTAGGTGAGGTTTCAAAGGGAAGTACCTGAGAATCTTTACAGGTTTCTTCTTTTGCTTTTTCCCCTTCTAAATTGTCTTGTACCTCGATGTGTGACATCTCTTACAAGTCTCCCTGCTGGAATCATCTCCCCAATATAGCATACAATCGTTGGGGCATGCATCAATCTTTTGATAGTTAAACCCAAACCTGTTGATAATCTTTTTGGCCTCGTAGAACATTGTGGGAATCTCAGCGTCGGGGAATGCATCTTGTAATAATTTGAGCAACATCGACATTCCCTTATCTGTGATTCCACACAAGCACTTGATATGATACAATTTGATCAAGAAAGATAATTAAAAATATTTTCAACAACCTTGATATAAAGGATGATCTGCTTCATCCATCAAGCTGAAAAAATCCTGAGCTGCTGCATTCCTCATGAACACCTGCTCAGAATTGCGCACTTCTTCGTTGAAGTTGTCGCCTTGAAATCCAAATGCATCTCACACAGCATCATTCACAGGATCATCTTCATCAAGTTGAACGCCTACTTGAGAACTTCGAGGAAGAGCATCATCATATCTAATGCCGGCCTTCTCACCATGAACTACCCAGAATGTATAGTCCTCTGGGAAAGGCTTCAGAAGCAGATATTCCTTCACAACATTTCGTGCATGCCACTTCTTGAACTTGCATCTTCGACACGGACAGAAGATCTTGTCGTTACAGCCGGCGTGAGTGAATGCGAAATCCAAGAAATTGTTTAATCCGTATAAATATTCCAGAGAATTGCGCGTCAACCTGATCCATGGCTTATCCATAGCTACTAGTGAGAGAGAAGAAAGTATATAAAAAAAGATGAGTTAATAGAAAATGACGAATGCCTAGAACCTTATATTCTGAAATTTAAACTTTTAAAATTTTGTAGCGGTTAATAAACCGCTACACAAACCGCTACAGTACTACAAATTTGTAGCGGTTATATGTATAAACCGCTACTAATGTTCAAGCCGTTGGAATTTTGCACAAAGTGGTGGAAAAATTAGTTTTAAATTTGTAGCGATTATACATAAATAACCGCTACAAATTTGCACAAAGGCGGCAAAATTCAAATTTTGAGCCTCCGACATTGTGGTTATGTGATGATGGTTTTGTGACAATCGTGTGTGGAGGCGATTGCACTTGTTTGGAAATGTATGGTGATTGTATTTGTGCGGCAATCGTGAAATGGGCCGATTGCAATTTGTGGCAACTGAGTTGCATTCATTGTTTGAGATTCTTACGAGAATCGGATTTGTGGATTATCGTTTGTGTGTGAGTGGTCTTGAGTAGACCGTCTCAATGTGAAATGAATTGTGAAGCGGAAGCTGTCGTAAAGAGGCATCCGAGTTTATGGTTTATGTGGTGCGACAAATTTCGAGGACGAAATTTATTGAACGGGGGGAAATATGTAATACCCCGAATTTTGAGACTTGAGCTTAGAGAATAAGCCTGAGATTAGTGGACTGCTAAGCCCTGGTTTAGCAGGATCCCAAATTGTGATTAAGGGTTAATGACTCTAAAAGTGGATGTCATTAGTGATAAATGAACCCTTTTGGAGATTATGGTGTGTTTTGGCACCCGATGTGATTCGTAAGTGCTGTGAGCAATGCCGAAACCCTATATTTAAGTTCAATTATGGATTAACCTCTAAATTGACTTAAAATAGAGGGAAGGCGCATATTGTGGCTAAATGAAAAGATGTGAAGTGTTGGTGTGATTCAATGAGAATTACCATAATCAGGGGCAAAACGGTAAAGTTACCGACCAATTGGTCAGTTACCGAAGAGGAAACTCATTGGTAACTTCAAGATCAATGGTTGAGATTGATTTGTGTAGAGATCAAAGGGTGGAATCATGTGTGCAAGTGCCTATGTGAGCTCATGGAGGTGTGACAAGATCTTGACACTTGGCACAATGTGAGCCCTTGGATTGGTCAAAAGTGTCAACACCTCTTCCCTCTTTCCTCTCCCTTTTAGGTCGGTTTTGGGGGCCTTTAAACTCCAAAATCTGATCTTCATCTCTCTCTCCTCTCATCTCCATGAACGTGCAACCTTGGAGGAAGAAAGAGAAAGCTTAAGGTGAGATTTTGGTTGACTTCTTGCCCTCTAATGCTCAATTCATCTTCTATAAAGTTGTTCATAGTGATGAGAGCTTCATTGCTATGGTTTTAGATTTGTGAGAGAATGTGTTTGAGAGCTTGAAGAATTTGGGAAGTTGAGGAATCAAAGAATTGGCATTGGGAAGAGGAAGAGGTGAGTATTTGATGACTATTGACCTAACTATTGTGGTTATTGGTTGAGTATTGTGAATTGAGAATTTTGACCTGATTTAATGGTATTTTCGTGTGGAATGTGAATGGTGAAATTGGATGTTGTTTTGTGTTGAAAATAGTGTTATGTTGTGGTATTTAATCATTGGAATTGGTTTGAATTGGATTGGACACAATGGTTGTAAAACTGGAAATTCTGTCCAGTGAGAATTCTGTCTGGGCAGTCTGTTTGTGTTGCCGTTTTAAATGGGCAAATGATGTTAGAAAATTCTGAAACTTTCCAGTCTTAAATTGCACCTCCCAAGGTTCAAAATGGACATATAAAGTGTGCCATTTCGTTTTGCGAACTGGGAGTTATAGCTGTCCAAAGTTTGGCATCAAAACTGGATCCTGTTTTGGCACAATGTTAGGTTTTTGGTAAATCTGGACTTTTTTGGTGATTTCCAGTATTGGTCAGTATTTTTCCTGTGTAGAGGACTTGAATAGCTTTCATTTGGCTTTGGGATCACCTCATTTCGATATTTGTGGAATTAGTTATGATTTTTGGAAGTTCAGCCAGAAACTGGATTTTCTTGGGCCGCAACCCAAATGTTTCTGTGCGTCTCTGGACAACCTTGGGCCGCAGCCCAAGGATTTTGGGCCGCGGCCCACCCCCAAAAATCAGTGTTTTGCATTTTTTAAAGGTGATCTTTGGTCAAGTGTTTCCCAAGCCTTTAGGCATATGTTTGGGCTTTAATTAGCCTCCTAAAGGTCATGAATGATAACCAACTTAAGTGTTTGAGAGTTAAAGAATTGGAAAAGGGATTTAACCCTATGTCCTTGTTTGGTTATAGGGTTTGATATTCGCCCTGGTCGTGGTTCGGTGTTCGCCCTTGTCGTGAGCAGCCGGAGCTGGAGCTTACGTGGAAATAGGGTAGGGAACATATCTCTTCTGCTTGTATTTGATATATGTGTTAATGTGTTGATGCATGTCTTAGCTTTGCATGGTTATGTGTTATTGAAGCTATGTTTCAATTTATGCTATAGCCATTAGTATATTCTTAGAAGCATTGAGCTTACAGATTTGTTATCATGATAGTTATGTGATGCAAGCATGTCATGCATTAAACATTTATCATACATGCATAGTGATATTGTTTTCCTACTGAGATTCTCTCGAATCTCACCCTCCCCTACTAACCTTTCAGACAGGGTAGTAGATTGAGGATGGAGCATGCAGCCAAGGGCGATGAGGACTTCCTTCGGTAGTTGTTTTGGTAGTTGGTTATCTTCCCAGATGGGATATTTGTATTTGGATGTATATATATGTATGAGGATGAGGATTTGTATATGTATTAGAAGAGAATTGTGTAATCCCCATATGAGGGCTTGTATGGGCTAATGCGCCCTATGAAGCTTGAGTTAATAAATGGAATCCGGAATTGCCGGAATTATTACATTGCGTACTCTGATATATTGAATGTGATTTATCTTTGTGTAGTAATTGTATTCGGAATGTGAATGTGAGACCAGGTTGTAAATGATTTCAAAAGGTATTTATGAAAACCCCGTCTGGTAGATGGGTTTGTAAAATGTAGTTTTGTTTCTTATTGGTCTCTATTTCACTTTAATCGCGTAATCCCGTCCTTATCCACACTGTGGAAGAGATGGTTCCTTCTGTTCCTCCAGCCGTCACCCATCTTCACGAGGGTGTACCTCTTCCGGGTGGCTCGAACGGCAAACGCAGCTACAAAAAAGTTATTTAAATATCAATAATTACAAAAATCATATTAAAAATTATTAATTAAATATAAATAATTACAAAAAATATTAATTAAATACTATTAATTACCTGAACTACCTCCTCCTAAGCCTGGTCCTTCGGCCCCCTCGGAACGTGCCTCCACGTCCTGAAGTGTAAGGGGAACCGCATCCAATTCACGCCCAGGTCGTTCAGGAAGCGGTTGAACAGGTGACCCCCATTGTCGATGGGCTGGTCCGCGCCCTTATTCCACGGCACTATAACTCGTAGTGTCTAGTCCATGCTGTTTAGACCGGCTACGTCCAGCCTCCTCGTTGACACGTTCCCCTGCTCATCTGCACAATTTACCACACGTTAGATAAATTGTAATTCAAATTTAACATTTTGAATTTAAATAAATATTTATTAAATAAAAAAATTATTTACCTTGGACCTGCACCTCAAACCCAGTGGACCATGAAGACGACCCTCGTGGGTTGTTCTGCTCCCAAGCCTCTTCCTCATCAAGGAACTGCTCCATCTCCCTGAGCCCAATTGGGATCTCAAAATCCTCCTTGTCGTAGTCCTCGACACTACTATCTGCCCCCCAAACTCAGGCACCTCTGGTGCGATCGTCTCCTGTGGGATCATCTGCAGTGCCTGTGGTAGGGGCGACTCCTGTGGGGGGATGGGCTGAAATGCCGAGGTCGCCCTCCCTCCATGCTGCGCCCTCCCTCTGCCCCCTGCTCTGCTACTGCCACCCCATAAAATCGGTCTGGGGACCTCAAGCGCCTTCCCCTATCCTCTCTCGAAGCCATATCAACTGTGAAAATTCAAAAAAAAATAGTTTTGTCACATTATTATGCAAAAATATAATATAAATATAAATATAAATAAAATATATCTTATCTCCTTACCTCAAGTACAAATACCAAGAAATACTGCAATAAAAACTCTTTCGCAGATGTCTGAATGCTCAAATCTAAAGAAAACACTCAGAGAAACTTCACGAAATAAAATGAGCAAACGGAGAAATGAAGGGGGGAGGTGAGGTTATATAGGCGGAATGTTTGTAGCGGTTATTCAAATAACCGCTACATAAACAGCTACAAATAACTTAGGCGCGGCGAAACTTTGTAGCGGTTCTAATATAACTACTATAAATCATAAAAACCTTTGGAGTTCTGTAGTGGTTATGGTATGTAACCGCTACAAATTTGGGACCTTTGAAATTCTGTAGCAGTTATAACCTAGTAACCGCTACAAAATACGCGACGTTTGGAATTTTGTAGCTGTTTATTGATCAAACCACTACAAATAACCGCTACATTGTTTATGAGCCATGTGGCGCGAAAACTGTAGCGGTTTTAATTTATTAACCGCTACAATTAAACCGCTACAACTTTTGGCAGGAAATTCACGCATATTTATAAGGATTTTACCTATGCAACAGCTACAAAAAAATGCAGCAAATCCGGCCCGCCACTTGGCGCGTAGTTTGCCGCTACTGATAAGTAGCGGTTTGGGTTAAAACCGCTACAAATGTTAATATTTGTAACGGTTAATTATAACCGCTACAAAATACCTTTTTTTTTTGTAATGTGTGGAGTATGTGATGGGAAAATATTAGTTTAGAATCCTAAATCTACAAACTCATGACCCTTTGAAAATGAGCCACGAGATCCATTTCACCTTTTAAAATGCATAAGGTCAGCAAATCAAAATTGTATTATCTTACACTTATGCAATTAAAAATAATAATAATTAATGTAAAGTAAGACAAGTTCATAAGACACACAAATTAAATTGTTTAATAATTTGCAGCTATAAGATAATACACACACACACTAAAAAAACACACATTTATTTAGTGGACTAAAAACTATGAAATTTATTTCCTTTAATGTAGTCATTTACATGGTTTAAGAAAATATATCATTTTTCAACTTTTTAACTATATTATAAATATAATAAATTAACCAATATGTGTTGGTTCTGGTGGAATGAGTTTTGACCACTTAAGCACGAGGTCTTAAATTCAAATATGTGTGAATGTTGAAAATATCTTTGAGAGAGTTATCCCTAATTAGATTTGATAATTATTGAATAAGAATCGGTCAGGTAGCTAAATAAAAAAATACAATGAATTAATCATTGCAGAGAATACTCCCTCCGATCCATATTATAAGAGCCTTCTAACTACTTTGGATTAAGAAAAGTAGTTGGTTGTCATGAGTCCAGATAATGAGCCCGATAGAAAGCCCAAGGAACATGGTAGATCAGATCAACCAAATGGCCCAATAAGGAAAAGCATTCAAGTCAAGAAGAAGTCCTGGAAGTTGCGCAAATTGGAAGAAGCAAAAACATTATAAATAAGACTTGTGAGTGAGTAGAGAAGTGTGAATAATTTGGAGAATCTTCTTCTATTGTATTTTCTCTCTCTATTCTATTTTTTCTTTCTATTATGTTGCCCATTTCTTTCTGCAATATTCTCTGACAGTCTGTACGATCTTAATGGCAACTTGTATATTCTGGATTTGGTGAATGAAATATCCAGTAATATTCCATAGATTTTAACCGATTGTCATTACTTTCTTGTGCATTTATCATAAACACATCATTTGGTGCTTTCATCAAGCTTCTCTTTTTGACAGTTATGGCTGATAATACAAGAATGAAGGAGATACAAGCAGATATCAAGAAATCTCATGATTTCATGGAATATGTAAAAGAACGGTTCGGTCAACTCGATCAGCTGAGCTCTGTTATTCAGACATTGGTGCAATCGGTCGATTCTCTCCAACTTCATTTAGATATCTGCTTCTAGTTTCGGCGCCAGCCTATCTGCTGGTCATTTGGTGGAACGGTATGTTTTTTCCAACATTCATCCTTTAAAATCGATTAAACTTGATTTTCCAAGGTTTGATGGTTCTGATGCTCTAAGCTGGCTTTTTCGTGCTGAGCAATATTTCAAATATTATGATATTTCTTATGCTCAGAAAATTGTCATTGCTTCGATTTATTTTGAGGGAGATGTTCTTGCATGGTTTCAGATGTTAGATAAAGCTGGTCGAGTTCCCTCCTGGTTGGCTTTATCTAAAGCCATTGAGATTCAATACGAACCTTCTGTATTTAATTGTGCAAGGTCTCAACTGTTCAAACTTACTCAATAGAGCATGGGCGGTTCTCTCATGGATTATCATAATAAGTTTCTTTCTCTAACTAACCGTACCGAAGAACTTTTGGAAATAGCTCTTTTGGATTGCTATTTAAGGGGTCTAAATCCTGATCTCAGATGAGATGTACTGGTTCAGTGCCCAACAACGCTTCTCAGTACAATGATCATCGCTCGATTATTTGCTGGGTCGTCATTTTCATGGCTCTTGACTTCTCGAGGTACTGATATTGCTAAATCATGATCAGGCCCTGTTTCAGGTTTGGTTTCCTTCACTGTCATTATCCCTCATACGGGATCTCGTTTTATTCCATTTTCCACTTTATCGGGAGGGGGTAAGGCCAATTTACCGTCACTATTACCTACACTATCGTTACCACCGATTAAACGTATGACTCCAACCGAGATGCTTATTCATCATGAGAAAGGACTCTGTTATACTTGCGATGCTAAATTTACACCATCCCATCGGTGTCCAAATAAGCAACTCATGTTATTACATGGGGACGAGGACGATAGAGATCCTAGGGATTCACAAATATCAAAAATAGAGGTGGATGCTATGATTCATCATCTTTCCATTCATGCTTTATAAGGAACGCATGATACATATTGAACCTGCTACTCCTATTCGGGTATTGGGTGGCACCGGTAATGTACTCACTAGTGCCAAACGTGTCACTCATATTCCCATCCATATCAGTGGTCACACTATTTTGCTCAATATGTATATTCTTCCTATTGCTGGTGTTGACGTAGTAATGGTGTAGATTGGTTAGAGACTCTGGACCTCATGTGGCTGATTATAGTACCTCTACCATTAAGTTCCTTGTTAATAATGATTACATCACTCTTTCGGGATACAGAGGATTTTTGCGTTCAGAAGCATAACTTCAACATCTGGTGCACCTTGCTCATACTGATGCTTTAAATGTGTTATATTTATTGGAACCTATTGATTATACAGCGGATTTTCTGGATATGCCTAAAGATATACCAGAAGATCTACAGCAAATATTACGTCTATATTCCTCTGTGTTTGATATTCCTTCAGGACTGCCACCAGTGCGTGCGATAGATCACAAGATTGAACTAATTCATGGTGTAGGTCCAGTTAAGGTTTGCCCATACAGATACTCTGTCAGTCAGAAAACTGAAATTGAGAAGATTGTTGTAGAACTTCTAGAGGCTGGTTTAATACAGTCCAATTCAAGTCACTACTACAGAATTATGATATAACCACCCCAAGAGATGTCCCAATTTTAAAATTGGGTGGTTAAAAAGGAAGGCAGTGGCATTTTCATAATTATTTGTATGTAAGGAAACCTTTAGACGTCCCAAATTTGAATTTAGGACACCTAAAGTACTTCATAGTGCGAATTTAAATTTTCCACATTTTTTTAAGCGCCAAAAACTGGGTTTAGGCTTCCCAAATGGCCATTTAGGACTCTTAAAGGCATCCCAGGACGCATGTCAGACACTTGTCTGACATGCGTCCTCTCACACACACAGACACCCCTTTACTTTTTAACCATCTCCCTCCTTCTTCATTCATTCATTTCCATTTAGGACGCCTAAAGGCATCCCTGGACGCATGTCAGACACTTGTCTAACATACGTTCTCTTACTCACACACACCCCTTTACTCTTTGACCATCTCCCTCCTTCTTTATTCATTCATTTCCTCCGTCAGTGTTCTAGGAATTCCTCCTCCTCCCTTCTTTATCTTCTTCACAACTCGTCCTGTCCTCCCTTCTTCTTCAACTTTACTCTTCCTCCTCCTCCCTTCTTTTTCGCACGTCCTCTGTCCTGTGCTCTCTGATTCACTTCCTTACTCGGAACCCCTTCTTCTTGCTATGGATTCAATAGCTGTGGATTCTGAAGAAATCAAAACAAGATTAAACAAGAAGAAGAAGATTCAAGTGAGGCACACACCATTGTGACACCCTCCACCTCCTTCCTTCTATTGTGATGCACGCAGCTCCCCCTTCGGTTAGTTTTTTTTAAAATATGAATTTACTTGAATTAAATTTAAACTTGCAATGTGAAATTATTTTATATGATTTTAGTTATTGGAGTGATTTTACCTTGTGACTGATTTTTTTTGTGTTTTTTGGTCAGAAACATAGAATCGTTGTTAGCTAGTAGTTATGCAACAATATATTGTTTGATATGTTTGAAGCTTGAAAATGTTTGTTTTATATGTTTGGAGCTTGAAAATTGAGAGGGAAAAAACGTATGTATATTATTATAAATAAATGGAGCTATTGATTGATTTTGATGAAATGAACGACAATTAAACATACTACTTTTTGTTTGTTTAAATATGGTTGGTTTTATTTTTTTTTAGATTAGATTATTATTAGTGTAGTGGTCAAAATCTTATTTTAAGATAAAGAGATTAAGAAGATAAAGACATTGATCATTAATAAATATATAATTGATTATTAAGAAACACAATATACTTAATAAATAGATTGAAATATATTTTATTAATCATTCTCTTCAAATTATTATAAGTTCTTTGTGTCCTAGAATAGAAAAAAAAATTGAATATTTATTTGAAATTCTATATTCTTTTATATATTCATAGGAGAATTATATTATCAATAGCTAAGAATACAGAGTTAATAACTAAGATAGGGTTGCTTGAAATTTTGGGATGTCTTACTTTTAAGGGGAAATGTTTTTGAAATTTTTGTTGAAAAAAGTGAAAAAAAAAGGCAATCTCATCCTATATCGTTGACAATTGTAATAAACGTGTGAGTGTTATTGGGAATGGCTTAGGTGGTAACAAAATGAATCACAATTAGATGAATGCTTTGAGAACTAGTGAAGAATTTGAAAAAGGGGAGGAAGAATTTATTGAATTCGATAAAAAGAATACTCCAGCAAAAAATGGGAAGTATTTTTGTCCTTGTGTGAATTGTTTAAATGAGAGTCGACAAGATGTTGATGTCATAAAGGATCACCTACTTTGTGATGGAATAAAAATGTGATATACAAGGTGGATATGGCATGGTGAGGAAGTAATAGATTGTCCGTCACATAAGAAGGAAGATGTGGATGTCATAGATGAAGATAGAATGGAGAAAATGATTCATCATGTTGAGGTATAATCCTTTGCACGGTCACAGGAGTATGACAGCCTGCGGAGTGATGCAGAGACACTATTGTACCCTGGGAGTAAGTACACGGGGCTAACGGGAACATTGCATTTGGTTAACTTAAAGGCAACTTGTGGGTGGACCGATAGTAGTTTCACATTGCTGCTTGAACTATTGTGTGATATGTTTCCAGAGGATAATATACTTCCAAATCATATGTATGAGGCCAAGAAAATCCTGTCTATGATGGGTATGGAGTATAAAAAGATACATGGTTGCCCTAATGACAGCGTACT
Organism: Inga laurina; assembly: GCA_963855925.1. Lineage (NCBI taxonomy): Eukaryota > Viridiplantae > Streptophyta > Magnoliopsida > Fabales > Fabaceae > Inga > Inga laurina. The sequence continues at coordinate 45,021,833 of OY979709.1, read as the reverse complement.
GTAAAGAAATAAGTATGGAGGTTTTAGTGAGTGTCATAAGTGTAAAACTACACGATACAAAGAGAAAAGAGATAGTGGTTGTGGCGATGTGACAACTAAAAGGCAACCTTTAATGGTTATGTGATATCTTCCAATAATACCATGTTTTAAACGTTTGTTTGCGACTACAACAAAAGAGAATAAGTTGAGATGGCACTCTGATGAGAGAGTATCTTATGGGAAATATCTTTGACACCCAGCTGACTCTCCACAATGGCAAAAAATAGATGAAATATGCCTTCAATTTGGCAGCAAGCTGATAAACCTTCGGCTTGGGGTTGTACAGACGACATCAATCCATATGGAATTCTTACTAGCATACATAGTGCGTAGCCTGTTCTCCTTGTAATATACAACTTGCCTCCCTGGCTATGTATGAAACGTAAGTATATGATGTTTTCTATGATGATTTCTGGACCAAAACAGCCAGGGAACGATATTGATGTCTACTTGGCGCCTTTGATTGAGGACTTGAAGAAGTTGTGGGAAGAAGGCGCAGATGTGTTTGATGCTTATAAAAAGGAGTCATTCAAGCTACGTGCAATGATTTTCACAATAATAAATGATATGTGAAGCAAACACACACTTCCATCAACTAAAGCATGGAAGAAAAATTGTCTACCTTGGCCACAGGAGGTTTCTTCATCGGTTCCACCGGTATCGTAGGCTAAGAAAGTGTTTTAAGGCTTACCGGAGCATGGAATGGCTCCAAAGGTATTAACCAGAAAGGAAGTTTACAGTCGAGTAGAACGTATCAATGTCACTTTTGGTAAGAATCAGAAGACTGCGGGTGAGAAGAACATATGGAAGAAGAAATCCATTTTCTTTGTTCTTCCATATTGGCGTTCGCTTGACGTGAGACATAGTATTGATGTGATGCATATGGAGAAGAACATTTGTGATAGCCTTATCAGTATGCTTTTACACATACCAGGGAAGACTAAGGATGAGATTAGTGCGAGATTAGACCTTGTTGATATGGGCATAAGAGAATGGTTACATCCACAACTAAGAAATGATGGTAGCAGGGAATACATGGAGCCAGCAGCTTATACACTATCAAAAGCAGAGAAAAGAAGTTTGTATGGATGTTTGCATGAAATTAAGGTGCCGCAAGGGTATTCCTCAAATGTGAGAAGATGTGTCTTAATGGACGATTTGAAGTTAGTGGGAATGAAGTCCCATGATTATCATGTGTTGATGCAACAACTATTACCGGTAGCTATTAGAGGCATAATCACTAGTGTAAAATACTAATTTAACTACATGATTTTGCATCGGTTACTTGAAGAATAGAAGTGATAATTCATGTAACATAATTTCACTTCTGTTTTACATGTAACTGACGCTATAATATACAATATGGCTTTAATTACTTGAAGAACAGAAGTGATAATTCATGTGACATAAGTTGGCTTCTGATTGAAGTGTAACTAATGCAGTAATGTACAATATGACATTGGTTGTATATTCAACTGATGACATAATTAAGATGCTATAACAATAATAATTATGATATCAGTTCAGTAAGCACCAGAAGCCATAATTAATATAAATTTTTGGAATTTAATTTTGAAATAAATAAATTTGAAATATAACATGTCATAACTATGATTAAATACTATAAATAAATTTTAGAAATTATTTTTTCCCAAAATATAATTATATTATAGGTATATTATAAATTAATTTTTTTAAGTGGGTCATTTATAGCTCAGGACCATCTAATAGAGATTAGTGAATTTTTTTTAACTACTGAACTATACCTAGTTAATCATTAAAAAAATGGATGATCAATTTATTGGTGGAACTTGACAATTTATCTACCGAACTTACTTATAGCGTTGGATCCTATAGGAAATCAAAGCCTTAATTATAACCCACATGGCTCTAAGGAAGTCTTAGAAATATATTAACTATTTTTTTCTAAAGAAAAGGAAATATTACATCAGTTCCCATTCCACCTGACGCCCTAATGCCTTCAATAAAAACCTCAACTATTCTCCTAACTTCGAGACTTCTCTATATGAATTTCGCTCCAGCTCTTCTAACTTCGCAACTTCCTTTCATTGTTGTTAACATAGTGGCTTCCAAATAGAGCACTATAAAATTTTTATATAATTATAAAATTTTATTCTATGGAAAAAAATTTATTCCGTAGCAAATTCCGCCGCAAAATTTTAAAAATTATAAAATTTTATATTAAAAATAATATTATAAAATTAATTATTAAATAATTTTAATAAAAAATAAAATATTATTAGTAATAAATATTATATTATTATTTATTAATATTATATTTAAAATTTTTTAATAAAATAATATTTTTAATATTATTATATTAATTATTATTTAATTTTATTTAAAAATAAATTATTATTTATTAATATTATATTTATCATTTTATACTAAAAATAATATTTATAATATTAAATTATTTGTTATTAAGTATTTTAAATTAAAAATATAGTTAGATTTAGAAAATTGATTAAAATATAGTTATAAAAAGATTTATTAAAGATTTAAAATATATTGAATTTAAAATTAATTAATCATAAATATATAAATATTTTTTATAACTTTTAATTTATTTTATTTTTAATAATATATTATATATATATATAATTAATTTTATATTATGATAATATTTTATATATAACATTATGTAATAAAATAATGCAAGTTCATTTTAGCACAACTGGCAAAGACTCGAGCTCGAAGGCACTAGGAGCATGAGGTCGCGGGATCAAACAGGAGGGGAGGCATTTTCAATATTTAAGAGGCGTAGATATATGGCAGTGCTTGGAGGTGACACGTGGTGCATGCGAGGAGGGTGGACACATGTTAACACTAAGAGGTGACATGTGGCAACGCAAGGAGGAGACACGTGGCTAAACCAATGAATGAGGTGAGCTCCTACAGATGTAACATGTGGCATTTGAAAATTAAAAAATAAAAAATATATCCAACATATTTGAAAATTCATTTGTCACGCATCTATTACGGTGTCGGTTTAGTTACAATGCGATGCCGTAATATATTTATTTATGGCGACATATCTTAAGCAAGTGACGCCATAATATATATTTTTCGCTATGGCTAATTCTGCTACACCCTAAATACTGTGGCGAAAATGCAATTTTAACTAATGCAAAATTAACTTTTTGCACTAGTGAATAAAAGATGAAGTACGAACCACTGTAACAAGATTGTGTATTTTCTTCAATGCTATCTATAACAAAGTTATTGACACTGAAAAGTTGGATGAACTAGAAATGAGGGTTACATTATTTTGTCACAACTAGAGATGCATTTTTCTCCTATATTTTTCGATATAATGGTGCATTTGATAGTTCATTTGATAAGGGAGGTAAGGCTCTGCGGTCCAGTTTACCCGAGGTAGATGTACCCTTTCGAGCGATACATGAAGATCTTAAAAGGGTATTCTAAAAATCCTTATCGACCAGGAGCCTCAATAGTAGAAAGATATGTAGTTGAGGAGGCTATGGAGTTTTGCAAAAATTATATGTCAGGAAAGAAGGAACAATCTCGGCATGAAGAGGGGAGAAGCAAGGGAACACGAGAACTAAAAGTGAAGAATGTTCCTCGTAAAGAGGTGTTGCAAGCCCACTTGTATATCCTAAATAATATAGAAGAAGTTCAACCTTACATAGATGAACACAGAAAGACTTTGAAGAACAAGAATCCAAGGAAGAATGACATGCAGATTGCTATTGAGTAAAACAAGACATTCATAGAGTGGTTCAAAAGAAAAGGTTTCGTATGAGACCGCTGTATCTGAGACAATCGAGTGACTAGTTTGGGGCCTTTATTTCAGGTCATTACTTTGACCGGTTATGATAAAAATGGCTATTCTTTCTATACAAAAGAGCAAGATAACAGAAGTACCATGCAAAATAGTGGGGTCATGGTAGAAGCTGAAGCCATGCACTTTTCTAGTTTGAGAAAAAAAAACCCCATATTAGTGTCTATGGCCTATTATGGAGTTATCAAAAAAATATGGGAGATTACATACAACAAGTTCAAAGTTGTTTTATTCAAATGTAAGTGGGTTAGCAATAATGTTGTAGTAGTAGATAAATAATTTGGATTTATTTCAGTCGATCTTTGAAGAGTTGGCTATAGAGATGAGCCCTTCATTCTAGCAAGCCAGGCGAAACAAGTGTTTTATGTCGCAGATCCTGCGAGCAAAAACATGTGCATTGTGCTTAAAAGTAAAAAATAGAAGTATGATGATCCGACCTTCAACCTTGATGACACACCACCTTACATAACAACTCCACCTCGAACAAATGAAGTAGAATTAGTAGATGATAACAAATATGTTGTAAGAAATGACTATGGTGAAGGAATATGGGAAACAATATAGAGCAAGACCTTAATTTATAAAAGAGAACTGTGTGTTTTTTTGTTTTACTCCTGTTTAGTTTATTTTATTTTTATTGCAATTTATTTACATATCTGATGATGTTTTTTGTGTTAACAGGAATATGAACAACTCTAGTGACTCATCACAAAGTGTTAGGGATGACAAAAGGCGTAGAGATGACGAAAGCTCTAGCGATGATGAAAGGCCTAGAGATGAACCTGTTGCAAGAAGGAGGGTTAGAGGCTGTATAAAGATGGGAGCGTTGGTTGCATGTCATGAACATCAACAAGAGAGGCTGCATATAGACTTCGATGCCAATCTGAATCCAGTTGGTCCTGAGGAACACCATTTCATTAGCTACGTACGGTTTTTGAGTCGAAGCAAAGTGCACATTACCTACGATAATTGGAGATTAGTTCCCCTAAAAATGAAAGGCATGATTTGGCAGCAACTTTTGGTATATAAAATTTGATACAACTATGATAATTGTAGCTTTATTCCTATTGTTTCAAATATAATTATCTTATGTTTTACCTTGTAGCAAACATTCGATGTCCCAAACACCAGGGAGATGTACAAGCATTAGATGGGTGAGGTTCATCTACGATGGAAAGGTTTCAAGAACAAGCTAATAGCAAGGTACATTCGAGGGGCCCAAAGGGGTGAGGATCCATGTCAACATTATTCTTATTTGTCTCTAAAGGACTGGAGGTTGTTTGCTGCATCACAGGCAGATCCTCAATTTTTGGTAAGATTTCTGTCATCATGATATAGAGCTTTTAATTTTCATATACTTGATATCATTGATTTATTTTTCATTGTTTTTCATTCATAGGAATTAAGTGCAACAAATACACAGAGGCAAGTAGAAAATAAATATCAACATTACATGTCTCGTGGTGGATATCGGAAGCTTGAGCGGCAAATGATGCAAGAAGAGTTAGAGAAATGAAGGAAGCAGCGGAATCTGATCCTAGCGTTGTTATCCAGGCCCCGGCACCTCCTCCACATCACAAAAAATGGAAAGCAGGGAGGATTAAGGGTAGGAAGTACATAAATCTGGTTATTAAAGAGGTTGTTGGGAGGATTGTAAGTAGTTATACCTTAAGTACCTAATTTTTTGCATATTGAGAGTGGTTTCAATACATTTATGATAAACTGTATGCTACAGGATGAACTGGAAAATCATAGTAGCCAAGGTTCGTTCAATTCAAGTAGACAGATGGACATCTTTTCAACGGCTATTAGGAAGGCGATGACCTTGGTCGTGTTAGAGGAGAGACACGGGGAGTTAGTGCCGTGAGGTATTTTGGATGAGACTCACGTTATTTGTCACAAGCTGGACCTAGTAGGGACCTTGTGGCCAAGATTCGAGAGGACCTCGAACGAGAGCTCAAGGCCAACCTTCGAGACAAGCTTCGATAAGAGCTGTTGCTAAAGTTTCAACTTGAAATGGCAAAGATGTTCGAAGCGCAAAGGGCAAGGAACGAGCATAGAACTCAGGAATCCCCTACCTTCAATAGCACCAAAGGAAGTTACAATCCTCTAGAGGAACCACCTAGCGACCCTTCTCCTACTCTAGCGCCGGGAGACCCTTCCACCCTCTATTTAGATGATACACTATTACGTGTTGTTGCTGATGCTCCCTTGCACACACGTGCTACTACCCACCATCATCAGCAAATTCTGTAGGATTTTCGTAAGGAGAATGTAACGAGTGTTAGAAAAGGGGAAGAAGGTATAGGCATCCCTGTTCCTGATCCAGAGGTTGGCACATTAGGTCAAGCTATAAGATCTTTCATCATTTGGCCTCACAATCTTATTGGTTCAGAGGCAACACCTCCAATGGTAAGCATTACCTTACTATTACTGAAAATCTGTTGGCATCCTAATAACAATTTGTTTTTTGATGTTCTAAAAGGATGACGAAGATGCGAGGAAATGACCCTACTTAGCAAGGCTGCAATAGATCTATAAGGGCATTAAACAGATTGACTTGAAGATGCCTCAAGGGATTGTGGGCCTTACATTAGAGTATCCCTACACGATTGACAATACAGATCTCAAGCAATTTAACAGGTTGGAGGAGATAGATGCAGGATGGGTGAAATTTGCAGTCCGGTAAGTTTTTTTTTCAATTTTCCCATAGAATTCATTTAGTGGTTTTTTGGTTTCATACATTCAATAATTCATTCCTTATTTTAATTCTATTATAGCATCTTCCTCGACCTCTACACAAGCATGGAAAGACGTGATTGGTATGGATTCCTATGCCCTGCGAATATGATAGGGGATACCAATACTATGGCATATAGGACTCACTATGTGGGCTACACAATAGGAGAGACTAAACTTCGTTGTTATCTAGCACCCATTGTTCAACGGTTCGTATTTATATTTTGTCAATTTAAGATGTTTAATAAATAATTGCCTTGTCATCTAACTTCATTTTAATCTGTACATGTTGTTATAGTTACCACTGGAGTTTGTGTGTTATATGTCCTCGCCGCAATGTAGTTTATTGGTTTGATCCCTTGCGTAAAAGGCCAGACAAAGATACAAAATCCGTCTTTGACACGTAAGTTATTCTATTTGTATTTTATTGACTCTTAAAAAAATGAATAGTTCTAATTTCTATTGATTTTGATTTTCATGATAGTGCTTGTCAAACATATAGAGTCCTAGGCGGCTCACGCGAAGGTACAATTGTTAAAAACCCAAAGTGGTTTTATCCGATAGTAAGTAGTTTCGATTCTAATTGTTTCATTGATGATCATTTTAGACATACCTTTATTAATTTTAACAACTAATTGGCTTTGATTTCAAGTGCCCTCGACAACCTGGCAACAGTGAATGCGGATATTATGTTATACTTTATATGTATAACATCACTCAAAGTGGAATTACTAGTGATTTTGAAAAGGTAATTGCTTCTTCATTCTCAAATGATAATATTTTTTGTGTTCTAATTGAAATGCTAATTACTTCATTTGTTTGATTCATTTCATCAAAGCTTATTTTCTAATTTTCAGATTTTTGATAATGAAGATGCCTACCTACATGAAGACCTTGATTTGATCAGAGACCTTTTGGCTGGATATCTTCTTCAACATATAGATCAGTAAAATTTTTATTTATATCAATTTGTAGTTGTGTGATGACAGTGTTTTGACACTTTCTAGTTGTTATTGTACATATATATAGTAGTAGGTTGTATGAGTTGTTATTGTATGTATATATAGTAAAGATTGTAGTCCTGGATATCCTTACCATTTTGTAACGGACATTGTGGTTTATGAATCCATTTTCTATTCTGTTTTTGCAGTTTGAATTCGCTGGGTAATGCAAAATGTAAATAATCATTTTTAAAAAAATCAAACCTTTTAACATCCCAAATTAAGAATTGGGACGTCTATAGTCTCACTTTAGACGTCCCATTTTTTTGGGACGTCTTTTCTTAAAACATACGCCCCCACATAAACATCCCCCAGTTTTTAGACGTTAAAAGTGCCAAAATAGGGATGTTAAAACCCCTTTTTGTAGTAATAAGTCTATTTTTAGCACCAGTGATTTTAGTTAAAAAAAATGATGGTACTTGGAGGTTCTGTGTTGATTTCAGAGCTCTTAATGCTGTAACAATCAAAGACACTTTTCCTATGCCCAATGTGGATGAACTTTTGGATGAATTACATAGTGCAACATTTTATTCTAAGCTCGATCTGCGGTCTAGATATCACCAGATTTTAATGCGAGAGGGGGATCGGGAGAAGACATCAACTCATCATGGGTTATACGAGTGGCTGGTTATGCCATTCGGACTCTCTAATGCACCAGCTACCTTCCAATCGTTTATGAACTTAGTTTTTCAGCCTTTTCTTAGTCAATTTGTTTTAATCTTCTTTGACGATATTCTTATTTATAGTGCAGATTGGGAGCAACACTTATTGCATGTCACATAAGTCTTAAAAGTCTTGACTCAACATCAATTATTTGCAAAGATGAAAAAGTGTGCTTTTGGGAAAAGACAAATTGAATATTTAGGCCATATTATTTCGGTCAAAGGGGTGGCTATGGATCCATCTAAAGTCTAGGCTATTTTAGATTGGCCCATTCCACAAAATGTAACACAGTTAAAATGATTTTTGGTCTTGAGTGGGTACTATAGAAGATTTATTGCTCATTTTGCTCAGCTTGCAAGCCCATTAACAGATTTGCTCCTTAAAGATGTGTTTTGATGGACTTCAGAGGCACATACAGCTTTCCAGAACCTCAAAGCAGCTTTAACAGAAGCTCCAGTATTGCGGATGCTGAATTTCCAGCAATCCTTTGTGTTAGAAACAAAAGCGTTAGGATTAGGTATTAGTGCTATATTAAGTTAGAATAGTCATCCAATTGCCTATTTCTCAAAGTAGTTGTCTACACGACTCTAAAACCAATCTGTTTATGTTCGTGAATTACACGCTATCACATAAGCTTTGGCTAAATTTCGTCATCATCTTCTGGGTCATCATTTCATAATTCGAACAAATCATGTGAGTCTTCGATATATAAAAGATCAAGTGATCCAAACTCCTGAACAAGAGAAGTGTCTTCCAAAGCTTCTAGGGTACAATTTTGATATGGAGTTTCAATCAGGAAAAATAAATATGGCAGACGATGCTTTGTCGTGAGTAACGCTCATGGCAATTTCAAACATTGAAGGTTCCTTTATGGATTATGTTTATGATCAGCTACATTCAGCTCCTTGGCTGACTCAATTAAAAGAGAGTATTGAATCCTCTGTTTCAGAGTCACTTGGATATGAAGTATGATGAGGATATTTATACTGGAGATCTCGACTAGTCCTACCTCATGATAATATTTCATTGATCAGACGAGTCCTAGAAGAATTTCATTCGTCCCCAATTGGAGGCCATGCGGCATTTCTTCAAACTTTTCAGCGCATGGCTCATTTATTCTTTTGGCAACACATGCGTCAGGATATACGTACATTCATTAAACAATGTATTGTTTGTCAACAAGCCAAAGTGTCACAATTGCATCCCTCTGGATTACTTCAACCACTTGCAATTCCAGAGAGAATTCGAGAATATATCGCGATGGATTTTATTGTTGGACTACCATTAATGTGAGGATAATAGTGGTTCTTGATAGGCTCTCTAAATATGGGCATTTTATTGCATTACCATCTCATTTTTCTAGTAAAATAGTGGCAGAAGCTTTCTTACAACATATTGTGAAGCTCTATGGTATTCCTCGCACCATTGTTTCAGATAAGGACAAGACTTTCACAAGCCATTTCTGGAAACATCTCATGAAGTTACAAGGCACTACTCTGTGTTTTAGCACAGCTTATCATCCACAATCTGATGGCCAATCAGAGGCACTTAACCGATGCTTGGAGATGTATTTATGGTGCTTTGTGCATGAGTATCCACACAATTGGCTCTCATTCTTACCTTGGGCAGAATTTTGGTATAATACATCCTTTCATTCTTCAATCGGTTTTACTCCCTTCAAGGTCATTTATAGTAGAGACCTACCCCTGTTTTACGTCATTCTTCATTAGAAGACACACCGTGGGATGTACATCAGCAATTACTCAAACGGGATGCTTTGATGATAGATTTAAAACAGAATTTACTGAAAGCCCACAATAAAATGAAGTACTTTGCTAACAAGAAAAGGATGGAGCTTGAATTCAATATGCATGATTGGGTGTTAATTCGTCTTCAGCCTTATCGACAACACTCTGTTGAATTGTGAATATACCAGAAATTAGCTTTATTATATTTTGGTCCATTCCAAGTTATAGAACACATCAGTTCAGTAGCTTACCGACTAGCACTGCCAGATTATGCAAAGATTCATCCTGTTTTTCATATTTCACAATTAAAGAAGTTTCATGGACCAGAGTCTACTCATGTTTTCTTGTCGTTACCTTTGCATTCATTACCAGAAGGTCTTATTTGTACTCCTAATCGTATTTTAGATTCGCGATGGGTGCAGCACGATAATGAATGGCAGCAACAATTTTTGGTGCACTGGGATAGCTCAACACACAATACCTAGGAGTTTAAATAGGATTTGCAACGTTTATATCCTTCTTTGAACCTTGAGGACAAGGTTCTTTCTGATAGGGAGGGTATTGTCATGAGTCCAGATAATGAGCCCGATAGGAAGCCCAAGGAACACGGTGGATCAGATTAACCAAATGGCCCAATAAGGAAAAGCATTCGAGTAAAGAAGAAGTCCTGGAAGTTGTGCAAATTGGAAGAAGCAGAAGCATTATAAAAAAGACGCATGAGTGAGTAGAGAGGTGAAGATAATTTGGAGAATCTTCTTTTATTGTATTTTCTCTTTCTATTATGTTCTCTCTTTCTATTCTGTTGCTCATTTCTTTCTGTAATATTTTCTGATAGTCTATATGATCTTAATGACAGTTTGTATATTTTGGATTTGGTGAATGAAATATCCAATAATATTCCAGAGATTTTAACCGATTGTCATTACTTTCCTGTGCATTTATCATAAACATATCATTGGTATCATTGAAATAATAAAAAAGTCACACTTTCTCGTATTATCCTCTAATTAAATTCAACCTATATATGTTCATTACCTTTAATTTCTTTCTTATATAATCTCTCTCCATATTGTAATTAATAAGGGTATTTGTGAAAAAAAGAATTTAATGCTATTACTTTGCATAGAGTCTTATTTTTTGAACCACAAAAACCTTTCTAAGCGGGGTGTTGTAATGTCCACGAAAGGGAGTATGATTTAAAGGAAAAGGAGATCATTTGGCAAAAAAAAGGGAAAAGAGGTCATATTTATAAAAAGGCAAAGCGTTGGGATTGGGCATGAATTGAATCAAGCTGGAAAAAGTTAAAAGTAGTATTATAATGGAGCAATAGATAATCTTCTAAGGGGTTGTTTGAGAAAGCAGTGAAAAAGCACTTTCATGCAAGTTGAGACAAAACTCTTATTACAAACTTACCTCGTATACCGTAAATCACGTTGAAAAAGCTACTCCTACCGCTAATCCAAACAAACACCGTTTAGAACAGTGATTGGAGTCTTCATAAGTAGCTTTTCAATCATGATTTACGGTATACAATGTGATATGTGAGAGGAGTGTTATCTCGACTTATGTGTATAAATACTTATAAGCCTTTCATAAATGATACCAAATATGCACTAAATGCTTTTGGTATGAAGCATCCGCTGAACAACCTTTTCCTCCGAACTAATGGTAAATAATGACTTAAGTACCATCATTATTTACCAATATTGATTTGGAAAAAAAGAAGGTTCAGCGTTTTTAACCACCTTTTTCAAAGTATTTTTTTTAAACAGCAAAAGTTACACATATATACAACTGTGAGTTTTTTATTTTCATGAAAATTTACAAACATAATGGTGGATTTTTTTTTAAAATATCTCGCATGTAACTATCTTTTTATTTTGAAAGCACAGTTAATACTGAATGCGTACACTTCTCCTAATGAGTGGATTTTTTATAGACTTCATACATTGTCAATAAATGAGAAAAATTATAGTTTATAAAACAAAAGCTTAATAATCTTGCATGAAATATGGCAGTTAAGAATGAAAAGTTCCTTCACTCTGTCAAAATTCTGCTCACTTCTCATTAAATGCAAAGTCCAACCCGACGCTGTGTAACCTCGACTACCATCTGTAGCAGTGACTAAATCCCTCATTTTTTCCATGCCACCATTTGTGGTGGTGGTGTGGAGAGTGTGTCCGGGGAAACAGAACAGCGGTTAGCAATGAGTGAGTGCATGAATAAGTGTAGGAAGAAGAGAGTGCAAGAGGGACGTGATGCAGTGGGCGTGGTGGATGCTGAGATGATGGAGTCATCAGAGAAACAAACTTCGGAGGTGGTTTCCAAAGACTCAGACATGGCAAAAGCTGAGGCCATTGGTGGCAATGATAAGCTAAACGGGATACGCCAACAACGTAAAACACCAAGAAGATTCAAATCTCCTACAAGTCCAAACTCATAGGACAAGAACAACAAAATTTTGAAAGGCACTTTGAAGACCAAATGAGAGAATGGTTACTAGAAGAGAAAGAAACAGAACCTGAGATGCCGGAGGAGCAAAAGAAAATTTTTGAAACTCTTTCAAAGATGAAACTACCGAATGAATGACTCAGGGAGTTATGTAGGCCTTGGAAGGATGTGCTTATCATATCTCTGCTGGGCAAACATACATCCGAGGATGATAAGAGACAAAGTCGATTGGTAACTAAAAACAAATAACATTGAGATGATTGATCTAGCTAACAGTTCTTATGTTTTTAGATCAACCAACCTGTCCTTATGCTAGATACTACTATTTGAAGGTCCCTGGGTGATTCAAGGACACTACCTTGCAGTCCAGAGGTGGAGTCCGAATTTTAGGCCACACTGTAATAAGGTGAGGAAGCTTGCAGTTTGAGTGAGAGTTCCCACTTTGCCTATGCGCTGCTATATTAAAGAATGGTTATTGGAGCTAGGAAACTTAATTGTAAAAGCTCTAAAAGTATATATTAATACCTTAGCTCAATATAATGACAATAAATTGGCGGTGGAAAGAGGTAAATTTGCCAAAGTAAGTGTGGAGGTAGATTTAAACAAACAATTGCAATCAAAGGTGATGATTCGATCAACGATGTACCGGGTTGAATATGAAGAATTAGATGTCATTTGTTTTAAATGCAGAATGTACAGCCATAATGTTGAAAAATGCCTAATGAATGTGTTGATTAAATATCCTTTGGCCTAGAAGGGGCACTTGCCGGAAACGCTAACACTACCGACGATGGGAAGCTCTATAGCAATAGTCAAGCCAGCCTGTAGTCTACCAAGAATTGCAGTAGAAGAGATGTACGGCGACTGGATGAAAGTGACAAGAACTCCTAGGCAAAGACCACAAAGGACGGAAGTAGAGAAAAAACAAAATCAAAAATCCCTTCTCGGAGGTTATCAATCGGGTAAGCAGAAATGTATTTCACAAGGATCACGATTTGATATTCTACAGGAGGAAGAGAACCTAGTCACATCAATGGGCAGAAAGGAAAATATAAGAGTCAAACCACTTACCTCAGAATGGCAGAGAAAAGATGCCAGAGATAATTCATTGAAGGGGAAAGAAATGATGGATCAAGACAGAAAAAAGGAAGCTGATCATACATTGGGCAAGGAGAAGAGAAATGGCGGTGCACCAAAAGTGAAAGGGAAAAGTCAAATAGCGATACAAGGCCTACAAGAATCTCCAACGGGTAGTTCACCAATTGATGTTTTAATTATCAACAATACTAGCTTGATTGAGTCCAGCCCAATAAGCCCAGGGAAGGAAGCCCAACAAGAAGGAATGGAGGTGGAGAGAGAAAGATCAGTTAAGGAAAGTGATGGGCCCAACGTAAACATAGAGCAAGGAGATTTGAATAAAATTGTTAAGCCCACAGAGCCCAGGAAATGCAACAAAGAGTAGAAGGTGGAAAGAAATTAAACAAAGGCGTATGATTAACAAGACAAAAATTTTATCTGTAGCTCTCAAAAAGAAACCTACAAGTAGAGGCCACAAGCTAGTCATAGGCTCTATGCAGTGTATGGAGTCCATTAACCTAAACCAAATTAATACAATTCCAAGTGGATCTTCTCATGGAAAAAGCATGAAGCCAAGAAATAATATAAAGGGCAAATCCTCCATCCTGGAAAACACTACTGGGTAGTATGATTTAGAGAAGGAAACCGAAAGGCATAATAACCGGCGACTTGTTTCAATCCTCACAATTTAGCCAAGCTCCAACACAAAATCAAGAAGACACAAGACACCATTTGGAATTGAATGAAGTCACAAAAGTGGGTTATGAAACAGCAGATGATGTTGAAGAAATGCATAGTGAAAATGCTACCATAGAGTTATCTGACTCAGGACAGTAAAGGCTTGAAGATTAACTAGGTTTCCTCTTCTCCTATTTATTTTATGATGATTAAAATGTTTTCTTGGGATTGTAGGGGGCGGCCTCCAAAATTTTCCCAAGTAGATTACGAGATGCAATTAAGGGTAGAGATATTGATTTTCTAATCCTTAATGAAACTCTGAGTGGTAAAAAAGCAGACCAAGTCTACTGGATTCATGGGGCTCCTTTGGAATAAAACCAAATGTTATGTGCAATATGTTTCCACCTATACGCAATCATTACATGTTAGAATCAACAATGAGGATAGTTACTTCTACCTCTCCTGTGTTTATAGTAAACCTTGTTTAGCTCTCCATCAATCCTTGTGGGATGATCTGGTTGGTTATGGAAACCAAGTTGATGGATCATGGGCAGTGATTGGAGACTTTAATGCTTATTTATCAAGGGAAGATAAGAAGGGAGGTTCTAGTCCAAATCTTCAGGCTATGCCCAATTTAATGACTGCATTCCACAGTTAGAGCTTATTGAAGTGGAATATGCGGGTGACCATTACACGTGGGAAAAAAAATATGTTAAAAGATAGGATTGATTGGGCTTTCAGAAACCAAGAATGGAATCTCAAATTTCCTCTTACCAAGGTCTACCATCTAAATAAGTTTGGCTCTGATCATAGACCATTACTTCTCAAAAGCTCGATTGATGAACTACAAACAAGGAGTTTCAATTTTAGATTTGAAGCTACATGGATTCTAGAAAATTATTTTAAGGAGATCATTACAAAGTGTTGAAATGAGGAGAATTGGGTGAAAAAATTTGATATGCTTGCAAATGAAGCCACTAAATGGAACAGAACTAAAGTTGGCAACCTCTCCAGGAAGAAACACACACTGCTACAAAGAATAGAAGGAGTGGATAGAACAAGACAGAGAAGAGATAACCAATACTTGAGTCATGTGGAAAAGAGCTATGGAAAGAATATAATAAAGTTATGGCTCAAGAAGAACTTCTCTAATCTCAAAAATCAAGATGTAATAGCTAAAATGGGGAGAAACAAACAACAAATTTTTCCATACATCAGCCATAATCAAGAAAAGAAGAAATAAGATTGAAGGGCTCAATGACGCTAATGGGGAATGGATTTTTGACTAAAGAGAGTTAAAAAATATGGCGGTGAAGTACTTCAAATCTTTTTCCTCTAGAGAAATCACTCAACAAAACCATCTACAAATAGCTAATCAGTTTCCACCTCTAACAAGTACTGATAAAGCCATGTTATCGAGACCTGTGAGTTCAGAGGAAATCATGCTAGCAACTTTCAACCTGGGAGCTTTTTAAGCTCCAAGTCCATATGGCATTCAAGCAGTGTTTTACCACACACACTAATGGTAATACAACTATCAATATTTTCTTGTATCCTTTCCCTCCTCCAACCCTTTTATTCGGATCTACAATCCCAGGAATGTTAGGAAGACAAGAAAGATTAATCTCCTCAGCTTGACCATTCATCCTGAAACTCCAACCCAATATGTAATGAGACGCATTGAACCCACTAGAGGATGAGAATCCAACGTACATGAACTCAAAGAAATAAGAAGAAAGATCTCTTTTCAGTGTGAGAAGAGGGATTTCAGGTTTAGGTATGTTTATTGGATGAATTGTGAAACTAAGTTTTTTATCTGTACTATTGTATTCAACCCAAACCTGCATGGGTTCTCCACTTGAAAGACCAAGCTTTACAAAAGGACCACGATCAGTATTGTAACCTGCAGAAGATGCATTGACAGATTCCAATCCATTGATATCAATCCCAAGATGGTTATCATCAATATCATGAAACTGAAAATCCTGGTCAGTGTCAAGTTCTATTGCCACAATATGATTGGAACTTTCACCGTTGGAGGTGGCGTTAAATAGGCCAAGATATTTGTTTGACGGAGCTTCAGGAATAAATCTGGTAGGCGAGAAAGCAAAGGCCAGTCCATGGCCGTGAAAATTAGGATCGGTGGCTATCACTAAAAAGATGAAAGTGGTAGAGAAAGAGGAGACATAAGAAGAAGTAGTAGTATTATTGGAATTCTTGAATTGAAGAGGAAGATTGTAAAAGACTTGCCATGCTTCACTTAGACCGCTCTCGGCATATATTGCTTGTCGGGACATGTTGGAATTTTTGAGCACTTGATCACTGCTTGGTCCTAACTTGAAGTATCCACCATCAAACATGAATCCGACATCATCAGTACTCATGTTCTTGTCGGAGTATGCTGTGTTGAGGAATAAACACAGCATGAAAATGCTGAGGGACATGGTCGATTTCCTTAAATTTTCTGGATTCAAACAGAGTGCTGGATCCTATGTTTATATTCAACTAATTAATAACAAAAACTTTCATAAGAAACTTAGAAGAAAAATTATTGATATTTCCAATTCTTGGTGGGATACACGTGGGGTTTAATTATGGCTGTGGCTTATATGATGACTTGAATCTGTAGGCACTTTCTTCTTCAATATCAGTGTGTTTTCTAAAATATTAACCCGTATTTGTCTGACTAATTCAATTGATTAATTTAATTAAGGATCATATATAGCAGACGCCACAGGAAGTTTCATATTTCAATGTCTTTTTAAGGTGAAAAATTAGGAATACTTTTTCTATAAAAAAAAAATAAACAGAGAGAGTAGACCAAATAAGTGGTCACGTACCATTGGGTCTTCTTTGACTTTTGTAACAGTATTAATTATTAAATGTAATGTTTTTTTATTAGGTAGCCATTCACGATTAAATGTGAATGAAAATAAATAAAGTCATTTTCATTTAATGTGTGTGTGTAGAACAATCCTCTTCTGAAGGTAAAAAAAAAGTGTTTTAAGTCATTAATTAGTGACGGAGCCAGCACATCGTTATAAAGGGGCCAAATCCTATACGTTAGTTTAGGCTTTTTATTTTTAATATTCATCAATAATATTTTTTTCCAAAAATAATATGATAATTAAAAATTATTTGAAAAAATATTGTGTATAATGATGCAAGAATTTATAAAAATGAAAAATTAATTATTGATTTATTTAGTTTATCATTAAATTAATTTAAGTTTATCCGCAGTGTCTGCTAGAACTGTTCTGGGTCAACTTGTGGAAGGGAGATTTCGTTCTTTTTAAAGAATGAAAAACCATTTTTTAAAGCTATTGTATTACAAAAGCATTTACCTTATCCTTATTGAATACAAGCGGTTAAATTTCAATGCATTACGAGAGCACATTTTTTTTCCCAATTGATCATTAGTGTCAAAGGCAGCCATGATTACTATATAAAACTAAATCATGAAACATATAGTAAATCAATAAATTTTCATATTTGAATCTCTTCAAATATAGAAGGTATTTGAAGGACTTTGGGCCTTATTAGAAATAATGAACACCTAAATTTGGACTGTATGGGTTTAATTTAAATGATCTAGATTTAATTTTTGTTTTTACTTTTTATTTTTTAAAAAATAAGTTATTTTAATATGTACAGAATTTAAAATAAATGTTATCTCTTATCTATAATTTTGTCAAAAAATAAATTTAAAAATCACTGGTTAAAAATTTTAAATTTGGACCATCAAAATCATATTTAGCCAATACAGATAATGAGTACTGAAGTTGGTTCCTCTAAATATATACATATACATAAATCAGGATAAAACACAACTAACCAATTTAATAGCTCCTCTCCACATGTTTAAGAGAGCAAAAAAATGACTTCTTTTACAAAATTAAATCAACCTCAATAACATCCCTTTTTAGCTAAAGGAAAAATAGCATCAATATGCTACAAAAAAGAAAGCATATCTCAATTTACAATGAGTTTAGTTCTAGTTTGTCAGCATTTTATCACATATATAGAACACAAAACTTACCAAATTTGGTAGCCCTCCCCCAGCAGCATATTCAAGAGGAAAAATCAAAAACACTTCTTTTTCAAAATTAAATCAACCCCAAGGTTTAAAGGGGGGAATATATATACACACACACACACACACACACAGATATATATATATATATATATATAATTTGCAAAATGAAACTGTTTTCTTAATAAAAATATATATTACATTAAAAATAAACTTAAAAAGTGAAATACAACAAAGTAAAGCCACAAGGTTAGTTACCTATATTGTCCTTTAAGAGACCCACAAAAATTGAAAATCCTTTTGTACGTCAGCAGCACCAACAGCAGCCGTAGTAGACTAGCATGCATCATCAAGAACAATATTTGATCCAAAGACATTGGATCAAGTTGATCAAAAAAAGAGAAACAAATAAACTCCTGTATCATTCTGCTGCATTAATTTTACTTATTTTGATCATTTTAGGAAAATATGAGCATTAATGATGATTTGAGACGATTTGATTTCTGTGAGGCTGGAATTGAATTTTGAAAGCCGTACACGCCCACGAACACGTTAAGAGTTTTGGATTACATTTGACCGTCCAAGAGATGGGTACAACAACAGAATATTATCTCACTAGGTATAGTGTTGGTTACATAGATCACACGGTCCACAACTTTATTTTTAGTTTTTCTAATTTTTTTATCAGGCTTAGGTATACTTTTATTAGAGGCAGGTCTTCCTATTCGAGGCACTATCAGACACTAAATATAGGCACCTCTCAGTGAGAATTTAAACCTTGGTTCATTTATTGTAAGAAACTAACCATTTCTACTAGATACAACGAACCCTCACCCCTCACGAGAGAACTTTATATGTAAGCTATTTTAACTGTTAGGATAGAGTTTTTCACTTTTTCTAGCCCATTTTTATTAGCAACTAGAACAAGGGCAATATTTAACTGAAAACTAGGGGGAAAATAGAGCCGTTTCTATGGAATCGGATGGATTTCATTTCATGGGTTCTCGACGCGATAGGTTTCATGAGAATCATTATTCAGACTTACCAAACATGCACAATCCGATGCACAAAACGCAGCCTCACATTTCCACTACTGCTTAGGTTAAAAATAAGAATAAAAATACACTCGTAAATAAAAATGCAACATTATTTACCTACCATGAGAATCTAACACTTTAATATAAAAACCATCGATCACAAATTCTTGGAGATTCCTTCCACATTTTGATGAACAAAGTCCAGCAAAGTAACTCAAAGAACATATTCGTAAAACCATGAAGCACACGGATAGTGAAATATTTTCTTTATTTATGAATTAATTAAAAATTGAATAGTGAAAATAATAATGCTATGCTATAAAGAATAAAGGGAAATCTACATATATTCTTGAGAATAATACAAGCTGATGATACACACCCCTTTTGCTTTTCTTTTGATTATTCTCAGAAATGCTCTGATGTCTTGTATGCCTCCACCAAAAAGTCAAATTTCTGATAGACATCGTATCCTATGAGGCCTCATATATATTTTCTAGCCAAATGGCAAGTACATATGGACATTTAATTTGTTTTTTGTATAAAATTCTTTCTTCTTGGTTTTTTTTTTTTTTTTTTTGTTTCTAAAAATATGTTTGTATACGCAATTTTTATATGCAATTTTCATGTGTATATTTTATCTATAGAATTTAATTTCTTCAAATATCTTCTGCATCAATGACGGAGGTTTCACATTTTGCTGCCCCACCCTCACTCGGTCAATCATACAAATGACATCCAATTCTTCACATAATATGCTTTGACCCAAAAAAAAGAGCCTTTCACATAATATAAATGGATGCCTCATATTTGCACTCTCATCAATTATAGATTAGTAATGAAAGATGGACTATCATTTTTTTTATGCATATATATCTTTCTATTGGAGGCAATCATATATATTTGAGGCATTGTAGGATACTAATGTAGACACCACCCTTAGTAAAAATTTGAATATTGGTTCGTCACTTTATGAGAAATTAACTCTTTTTCATTAGATCTAAACTCCATTGGTAGCTACTCGATCCATCTTTTTGTGTACATAAAAGCATAATATATGGGAAAGAAGAGCAGCTGATAACTCATTCTTCTTACTTCATTGCTTCTGTGCTTCATTAAACATCAATTCTTTCCCCTACTTATAATTCCCTGTTACGTTGCATGTCTTCTCCAACAGTGCTCATGCAAATGTTACCTAAAAAATAGCTCAAAAAAATTAAAATAAAAAGTATTTGGGTTAAAAAGTTTTAGACTCGAGGTATTTTAACGAAAGCTCGATAAACTTAGACCCAAAAATTTGTACTCATTGATTTAAATACAAATAAAAAACTTTTGAGTCCAGAAATTTTCTTCAGATTTCTGGTTTGTTAAATTGTAAAACATGTAATTAATTTTGTTGTATTATTAAATCATTATTTCAAATAATTAATTTTTAAAAAAACGCACCCCTGACCCCATGATCTTGGCTCTGCCGGCCACTTGCATGTATATTAATTAATCAAACAATCTAGTCTCCACGAATTAATAGTTGGCAAAAAAAATTAATAATTTATGTGTCATGCATATCGAAGTTCGTACATCAACCAATTAACTAATTGAAAGTTGCCCCATGAATATCTACTAAAATTGTTTATGCATTTTAAAATTATTATTCCAACAATAATTCATCACAAAAATCAAAATAATGAACACTGTTGCGAAGATTTGTTTCTATATCCATTTGAACAAAATTTGTTTTGTCTAGTAACTTAATCCTGATTTGTTTATAGCAAGATGCTCAATCTGCCTCACTGCCTAGTGGATGCTGAGTTTGCTTCAAACAGTAATCTTTAAAATGGATAACAACTTAGAATCTAGCCAATAAGGATACATCATGGATCAGAAATTTTCCATTAACCCATGCATCTTCAGAAATGTTTTACACACACACATATGTTTGTGCATATATGTATATGTATGTAATACTATTTTAATGTGAAAGTACAGTAATATAATACATACTATTATACTCTTTCATTTTTATTAAATAAAATTTTATTTATGACTTTTCGATCATACTGAAATTCCTTATCATAAAAATTTCAGCATAAATAATTAAAAAATTATTTCATATATATATATATATATATATATATATATATATATATATATATATTATAATAAAAAAATATGTTGGGTGAAATTGAAAGTATCTTTAAATTCAAGTAAAACAAGAAAATGATGTTTTGTTGGAAAAAAAAAAGAAAGAAAGAAAGAAGAAGAAGAAAATGGTGTTTCATTTTTGGGATAGAGAATTTTAATTTGGGAAATATTTAAGAACCAAAGATTTTATTTTTAATTATTAAAGAATAGAGACAAACTTTTTTTTGAGAGGTTTAAAAATATTATTATTATTTTTTTAATTTATAACATTTAATTTTTATAATGAATATATATAAGTTTAAAATATGTTTTTAAATATGAATGACTGATCTTTCAAAAAATTAACTGGAAGCAAATGCAAATTTTTAGAATGTTGAAGTTAAAATTTAGGGGTCAATATGATTTTTCTTTTATTTTTTCATATTTAACTATAAGCGTGTAACAAACCGAATAGATTGGAGCACTACACATCTTAATTAAAGTGAGATATTGACTCAAATTTTTTGAGAAAAATCGCACTAAGGTTCTAAACACCAGAAAATATAACAAAAAAGCTACTATATGATCAACTAACTAAAAATTCCCAAGAGACTTTATTGATATAGATTTGAATTGTGAAATTACTTTTTTACCCTTCGTAATTGAAAGAAGCATAATAGATTTTTCCACAACGTATTGGCCATCTTTAATAACAATCTGCAACAAACACTTTATATTAATGACTGTAAGAACCATATTAATAACTACAACTACACATATTAACAATATTTTTTTATCACATATAGGAGTTTTGAGCACACAGGCCTTCATCATATTCATCCATTCCCCCTAAAAACATTGGATACTCCATACCATACTCATAAACACAACAAAAGTTTGTTACCTACCGAAACACAATGAAACCCCACGTTTAATATCAAGATGATCAATACATCGCACCGTTAACAAGATTTTTGCATTACTTACCTGGGTTTGAGTAGATGGTCCACATGTGAGCCTGAGTTTCAAGTTGAAACTTTCAACCTTTGATTAACCCTTGAATATGAATGCAACAAACGTGCCCACCACCAAAAAACCAAACCACTATTGAACCTGTAAGAGAGTAGATGAGAGTTGCAAGCCTTTAGGTTTGCCGAGAAGATGAAAAGGAGAGGTGTTTCACTCGAACAATGGAGTTGGAGAGATGATTGTAGACTCGTAGCTTTTTATGTAAGTTTTCCTTTCTCATAAATGAGAAAATAGCAGCGTGAACTCCTTGGGCCTCTCTTTTTGCTTTTTAATTAGTGGGAGTAAACAGGTAATTATACAATTCAAATCTATATCACTGAGATCGATCCTTTAGGAGTTTTGAGTTAGTGAATCATATATATATTGGATCTTTTTTGTTATTTTTTCTACCCTTTGGCGCCTTAATGTGGTTTTCACTTTTTTTTTTTTTTTTAAAAAAAAAAAAAAAAAAAGCTTTTTACCAAACCTGTGATAGAAGCTTGTTTCATTTTTTACTTGTTCGAAGTTTGAAATTGTTTTCGAAGGTCAAAAAACTTTGAAATAATATAAAACATTATTTTTAATGTTAAAGGCATAAAATCCCTTTTCAATCATAAATTTGAATTATAAAATATTAAAAAAAATAAAATTTACTTTCACATCATTAATTATTTAACCCCCAAACTCTTAACTCCTTATCAAATTAACTACCCATTACCTCTTTCAAGATAAAAACTAATGTTGTGATGACACATGAATCAATTTTGAAAGATCCTTCTGATCTGTTTCAAATATTTTTTTTTTTTTAAGATTTTGGAGGAAAAGTTGGGCTGCAAATAGATTTATTTTATTTATGTACTAGTTAATTGACTAGGAAGAATTAAATTATAAACTAATATAATAGGAAATGACAATTATTGTGTGGAGCATGTGATGGGCAAATATTAGTTTAGAAGAGATTCCTAAATCTACAAACGCGTGAGCCTTTGAAAATAAGACACGAGATCCATTTCACCTTTTAAAATGCACAAGGTCAGCAAATCAAAATTGTATTATCTTCCACTTATGCAATTAAAAATTAAAAATAATAATAATTAATGTAAAGTAAGACAAGTGCATATGACACACAAATTAAATTGTTTAATAATTTGCAGCTATAAGATAATACACACACACACACTAAAAAAACACACATTTATTTAGTAGCCACTAAAAACTATGAAATTTATTTCCTTTAATGTGGTAATTTACATGGTTAAAAAAATATATATATCATTTTTCAATTTTCTAACTATATCAGAAATATAATAAATTAACCAATATGTGTTGGTTTTGACGGAAGGAGCTTTGACCGCTTAGACATGAGGTCTTGAATTCAAATTTGTGTGAATGCATAAAATATCTTTGAGAGAGTTACTCCTGATTGGATTTTGATAATGATTGAATAAGAATCGGTTAGGTAGCTAAATAAAAAAAAATGCAATGAATTGATCATTGCAGAGAATACTCCCTTTGGTCCATGTTATAAGAACCTTCTAACTACTTCGGATTAAGAAAAGCAATTGGTATCATTGAAATAATAAAAAAGTCACTACTTATTCATATTATCCTTCAATTAAATTCAACCTATATATGTTCACTACCTTTAATTTCTTTCTTATATATAATCTCTCTCTGCATTGTAGTTAATAAGGGTGTTTGTGAAAAAAAAGAATTTAATGCTATTACTTTGGGTAGAGTCTTAATTTTTGAACCACAAAAACGTTTATAGAAGGGGTGTTGTAATATCCACGAGAGAGGGAGTAAAAGGAAAAAGAGATCAGTTGGCAAAAGGGGGGGGGGGGAAGAGATCATATTTACAAAAAGGCAAAGCGTTGGGATTGGGCATGAATTGAATCAAGCTGGGAAAAGAAAAAGTAGTATTATAATGGAGAATTAAAAATTGAGTAATCTTCTAAATGCTTCGCTGAACGACCTTTTCCTCGGAATGAATAGTAAACAATGACTTGATTACCATCGTTTTTTCCCTTCATAATTACCATCGTTATTTACCGTTGATTAGGAGAAAAGTTGGTTCAGCGTTTTTAACCACCTTTTTAAAAGTTTTTTTTTTTTTGGGAAAATTACATTCACATATCAGATAAGAGAAAATATGATAAAATGTCCCTTAAAATCTTAAAATTACATTTAAGTCCTGTAAGATTTTTTGTAATAAATTTCAAATGTCAATGCCCATGGACTCATCAATAGATGCCCATAAACTAGTCAGGGTAAGCGCCCATAAACTTGTTAGTGGAATTGAAATTTATTGCAAGAAAATCCCTTAGGATTTAAATATAATTTTGAGGCTTCAAGGGACCATTTTATCATATTTTCTCTTATCCAGGATCTAAATATAAATTTTCCTAATTTTTTCAAACAGAAAAATTTACACATATATACAATTGTGCATTTTTTATTTTAATGAAAATTTGCTAACACAATGGTGGATTTTTTTTTATCTCTCCCAGATATCTATCTTTTTTTAAGAAACAATCATATTAAAGGCACAATTAACACTGAATGTATGCACTTCTCCAACGGGTGGATTTTTACATACTTTATACATTGTCAATAAAAGAGAAAAATTATAGATTATAAAACAAAAGCTTAATAATCTTGCATGAAATATGACAGTTAGGTATGGAAAACTAGGCAAATAGTCCATATACCCCCGTCACTTAAAAGCATGACCCCCGGTTTAAATGAATTCGGCCTGTTTTTCCTCTTCTAAGGCCAAAACTTTCAGTTTATAAGAAATAAACGAGTTTCATGTTGTGACAAAAACACAAGGAATAATTACTCATTGTTCCTTAATTAACAACTTCATATCTTACTCTCACCATGTCTTTAGCGTAGCATAATTAATAATTACATATAAATCAAGTAATCAAGTAAAACAATTAATAAGAGCATTTTTTCAAGGAAAAATAATCTCATAAATATTTATTAATTTTAATTATATTTATTTATATGAGTGAAATAATTATTTATTTTTATTTCTGCCTTTTCCTGTAGTGATGTTCAGTTTTGGCTGAAAATAATGGAATTTGAATCATGGTCTTGGCGCCAGAAGATTTTCGAAATGGCCATAGATGAGTAATCTTTGGGCTTGTGGGTGTTCGGCAGATATGGAAAAAATTGGTGCAATAAAGCTATCAAATGCTCCCTCCAATCCTGGTTATAAAATATATTTATCTAATTTAATTAGATTAAAGAAGTTGGCTAATCTAGTTAGTATGATATTTATTTTCTAAAACATCCTAATCATCTTCCTTAATTCATTCATTCTCTCTCCTCCTTGATTATTGTTGAGAGAGCATCAATAAGAGTAAATTAAGAAAAAAATTAACAAATATAAAAAATATATGTCTCATATTTATTAATAATATCAACTTTCCAAATATATTTTATATTAAGGGCAGGAGAGAGTATGTCTCATCCTACCGAGATTGTGCCTCAGTGCTTTCATTTCTAATTTTCTTTCTATCCAAAATAAAATTTTGAAATGTTTGAGAAAAAAATCTCAAGTTTGGAATTTGCCAAAACCTAGTTGTCTCTTATCAATAAATAACTAACATAGTTGTTAATTAGCAGTGACCAAAATTGAATAGCTAATTTTTTTTCTTTTTGTTTTATTTTTTTATGGAAAAATCACGTTAAAGCCTCGATTAAAAAAATTTAATATTAGAAAAGTCATAAAGCTTGTCAATGACAAGTGAAAGAACTACTATTAATAAGTTATGAGATCTTTTTAATATTATTTTTTTAACTGGGATATTGATGTAATTTTTCTTTATTTTATTAAGAAATATTAGTGGCTCGATGGTCATTAACCATGTTGGGATATTAGGGTCACATAAATAAGGGGATCAAATCACTCGTTCATTGGTTTTTGTACCACAGCTCATGAGATCGGCTATTCAATTTATTTATTTTCAGCCTGTCCTTTTTATTTTGTATTTTCTTGCCTGTTTGATTTTTACAATAGTAGCAATAAAATCATATCCCACAAGATAAGGTCAACTACATAAATCACATGATATTATTGTGTTCTATAAAATAATTAGTTTTTTTAATAAATTATTAACAAAAAAATCTTGCTCTATAACATTATTAAGTGTCAATTTCGGTTTTCCTCTACCTCTTTCAGATTATTCCATACCCTACTTTTTTCAGAGGATTCAATGACCTCCTTATAAGCGCATGCACTAACTTTCTTTAAAACTATCCAAACCACCTCAAATAATGTTTGTGTATCTGTTTATTATGAATTTTATCTTTTTATATATGACCACAAATTTATCTCAACATTCTTATCTCGATTAGCCCCACTTTTTTTTTTATACACTCGATTAGCCCCACTTGACTTTAACCTTTAAGTTTAATTAGTTGGGGTCTTGTAAAAAAATTAGAGGAAGGAAATGTAAAATGAAAGGAGATGGTGGAGGTGGAGAAGCAGATGCTTGGCTTGCCGAATATCGAAGGGCCCACACTCTCTTCTATCCGCCTCCTGGCCTCCTCCCTAATCTCATCTTTATGCCTTCCTTATCCTGCTTTTGATTTTGCCCTTGAAAATCCTCACGCGCTCTCTTCATTATTAGTACTCCACGCTCTCCACTTCTTCCTCATTCCTCCAGCCTCATTGGCTGATTCCATCGTCCCTTTCAAATGCTTCCTCCGCCTAATTTATTTGAACAAATTAAACGGTACATAGCCACTCACAATAAACGAATAGGGAACTATACAAGTTTATAAGAGACAATAGAAAAACCAGATAAGATTGCAATTGAAGTCCAGCAGCTGACTAAAATCAACTAAGAACTATGTTTCTACATACATATAGGGAGATATGGAACAAGAAGACTAATGCCACGTTTGGTAGCAGAGAATTGTGGTAAGAGAAGTGGAAGTGGAAGTGAATTCCACACCTTGAGTTGTTTGGTTGGTGGGAATGCACTTCCACATGGAAGTCACTTCCATCAAAAGTGGTGGAAGTGAGTTCCATGGGCTAACCCAAGGAAGTCATCTCACTTCTTTGGAAGTGAAATATTTTGGACATTATTACCCTTAGTTATGAAATATCTGGAGTTGGGTTTTTTCTTTCTGAAAAATTTCATGGATATTTTGGTCTTTTTATAATATAAATATATAAATAAAATATAATTAATACATCAATTCCATCACCATACCAAACATACTTTAAAATCCACTTCCATCTTCAGTTCCAATTCCATTTCCACTTCTAGTTCCACTTCCAATTCCATCAAAAACTCTTCCACTGTACCAAACGAGGCAATATAAATACTCGTTTGGATAGCTTATTTTTTATTTATAAGTACTCATAATTCGTGATTTATGGTATATGGGGTAAGTATGTGAAATGAGTTTTGTCTCGACTTACGTAATAAGTGCTTATCTCCTAAAAATAAGTTATTCCAAACACTTAAATAAGATAAAGAAGCATAAATTAATTCTTGATGGGGAGGCCATATTCATGAAGAATAGAGAGAGCCAATTCAAGCTGAGACCATAAAGGAATCCACATATCGGACAGGTCATCCTTTGACCCGCCTCTGCAGTATGAAAGCAATAAGAAAATTTGAGTTGACGTGGCAGTTAACTAGAATTTAAATAATGTAGCTTTGATGACTCAAATTTTTATTTTTTTGTTAAGATTAACGATGTTAAGATTTTTTGAACAATACGATGTTAAGATTGGAAGATTAAAAAAATATTTTATAAATTTAAGGGATTATAAATGATACTTGGTGTAAACATAAAATACTAAATGTATACTTTAGTCCATATTTTTCAAGGTATTAAAACTCGGACCGGGTATTGAATCGGTCGGGGTACTAGGTTAAGGGTCAGTGGGTCAAACGGGGCCAAACCGGAGCTAAACTGGGACTAAACCGGTGAGAAATTGAAAATTTTATACTTATAGTATGAAATTCTAAAGGAAAAATTTTTAAAAAATTTTTTTTAAAAAAATGTGAACCCGGACCGGTTTACCGGCCGATTCGCCGGTTTCCGGGCTGAACCGGCCGGTCTGGTTCAGATTCAAGAACATTGATATTTTTATATAATTCTATAATAATTTTGAGAAAAAAATAAAATCTTAAATCTTAACCATTTAGATATTAATGCAATGCTACTAATTTTCTTACCATTAATGCAATGATAATAATGAAACATATATAGAAAAAGGAGAGGTCCCGCTCTCCATAAGTTTTCGGATTCCCTATCAAAGTTGATAACGATTGGATCATACAAACCTCGTTCCTTATATCCAATTACAAGAATGCATACCGTGTTTCGTCTTTTTCCTTATTGTTGTTTTTTCCTCGAGGCAAAATATATTACTCTTTCTGATTCTTATAATGGCACATTTATATTTATTTCTAAATTTAACATCAATTTCATATTAATGTATAATATTTAATATATGTCAGAAAAAATATTCTTATTTGGTTCCTTCTAACTAGCTTTTTTAAAAAAATATTCTGTAAATCAATCAAATTGATCTATAATAATAAAATTATTATACAATCTTCCTTGTTTTTGCCAGAAGTATTAGACAATTTTCCTAAAATCATGCCAATGCAATACACATTTTCCTTTGTTTTAACAACCGGACTCCCGCTCCCACCGCCCTTTAATCGCTCCTGCTATAAATAGGCCTTTTCAGCCTCCTCCCTGTCCGCACTATAACAACAATCCTTCCATTACTGCGTCTCTACAGAATCTCAGTCTATCACTTTCACTTTGTTTATCTCCTCTGGTTTCTTCTTCTTCCACCGTTACTGTAGATAGATTATTTGAGGTGAAGTTTTGTATTTCTCCTGCTTCATAGTTTTCCTGTTTTCTCTTCCGATTCATGTCCATAATCTCGGCATGTCCGTTTTCTATTTCTGCATGTTTCTTTTGGCGGAGCGAAATACAATTCTGGTGGGTTTTCAGAGTAGTTCCCATAATAAAGCCTTTCTTGTTTTGCAGAAGCTTGAATGTTTTAACGATGATTAAAGGTGGGAAAAAGAAGTCTAGCAGTAGTAATTCCTTATTCTACGAAGCACCCCTTGGCTACAGCATTGAAGACGTTCGACCCAACGGTGGCATTGAGAAGTTCCGATCTGCTGCTTACTCCAACGTAAGTTCACTTCCTCCGAGACCTGTAATGATCTTCTTCTTTGTCTCTGCTTTTGAGTTATCGTTTGATTTTTCTTTTCACTACTTGCAGTGCCAGAGGAAGCCATCCTGATATTATACGATTCCAGAACTCCAGAATGCCACCTTATCAGTAGACTAGAACTTCAGATTTCTGTTGTCTTTTTTTTTTTTTTTTTTTAATTTTTATGTTCTTTCTTTCGCAAGCAATTCGTAGGACACTGCTATTTGAATCTTCCTGACTAAGATCCAGGTCCAAAACCTGTCGCGATGGCTGTTTCACCTGAGATTTCCTGTGATTCAAATCCATCTCCGATCGGATTTGAGGGTTTCGAGAAACGTCTCGAGATTACATTCTGCGAGCCACCGATGTTCAAGGACCCTCAGGGACAAGGCCTCAGAGCTCTGACTCGCTCTCAGCTCGATTCCATTCTCGAGCCAGCTTGCTGCACCATTGTGTCAAAACTTTCCAACGCTGAACTCGACTCTTATGTGCTCTCCGAATCGAGCCTCTTTGTGTACCCTCTGAAGATCATTCTCAAAACTTGTGGCACCACGAAGCTTCTCTTGTCCATAAAGCCAATCCTGAATCTCGCGGAATCACTCTCGCTCATTGTTTCCACCGTCAAGTACTCCCGCGGGAGCTTCATCTTCCCGAACTACCAGCCTTCCCCTCACCGGAGCTTCTGCGAGGAAGTCGCCTTTCTGAACGAACACTTCGCCGATCTTAACGCCAAGGCGTATGTCATCGGCGATCCTGCTGTTCCGAATCGTAACTGGCACATTTACTCAGCTTGCAAGGATACAGGCAATTCGCCGTTGATCAGAAATCAGAGAACGACGGCGGAGATCACGTTAGAGATGTGCATGACCGGGTTGGACCGCGAGAAGGCGTCCGTTTTCTTCAAGAAACAAGGACGGGAAAGCTCAGTCGGCGAAATGACCAAAAAGTCCGGGATTTCTGGCATTATTCCGGGTCACGTGATCTGCGACCACGAGTTTGACCCATGCGGGTACTCAATGAATGGAATCGAGGGTGCCGCGTATTCAACGGTGCACGTGACCCCAGAGGATGGGTACAGTTACGCCAGCTACGAAGCCATGGGATTAGAGCCCAGGTCCATAGGTCTGGGCCCACTGGTGAATAAGGTTGTGAAGTGCTTCGGACCAAAGGAGGTCAGCGTGGCAGTCACGTGCAAGGCAGGCGAGGAGGGGTGGGCCAAGTGGGATGCTGACTTGGAGGGATACGTGTGCAGAAGTGTGATGAAGCAGGAGGTGCCAGGTGGAGGGTGCTTATTGTATTGGGCATACGCAATGAAGAGTGTGGGATGGGCAGTGCGCACACAGAAGAAAGGCCGGAGGAAGAAGCGTCGCAGTATAATATTGTCGGAGGAGGCGGTGGTGCCTACGTTCATCTATTCTGCTTAGTGGGTGAATCTGTCTGTCGTTTTATTTTCAAGTTGTGTCGTTTTCGTGATTAAGTGAAACCGTTGTCTTCTAGTGTTTTTTATTAAAATAATAGTATTATTGTCGCCTTGGATCAAGAGTCGTTCATATGCTTACATTTCAAATATGGAATAAAATAAGGCTTAATCGTGATTCAATTTTAATATAACCTGGGCCTATATGTATGAGTGGGTATAGTCTAGTATTCTATTTAGGTGAGATTTTATGTTTTATTTTTCCGAAACGGATCCGTCTAAAGTGGCATAGATATTTGATTTCAGTGGTTGAACAGAGAGGAGAAGCTTACCCATAGTTAGTTGGCAAAAGTAGAAAATGACAAAAATGAATGGTGAAGATATAGCCAAAATGTAGCTATCTAAGTATGGATTACTTGCGCTACAACTACAACGCCACTAGAAGCTCAACAGGAAATTAATGTTAAATGATTAAACACAGCGAGAAACGGGAAGGAAGACGACTGGGGCTTTTGGACTTGACCATTTTAGTCAGGTTTTTTTTCCCCTTTACCTTTTTATCTTATTATTATTAATTTCGTTTTGGGTTGGAGGAAAGCTGCCTGCTTGGTGGCCTCATTTTTGGGGGCCTTAATATAATCCCAACTCAATCATTTATTGACTAAAATTTTTGGAAAATAGTTTTTACAATATACGAAATAAGTATATAAAAAGAGTTTTATCTCGATTTGTAGAAAATAATTTCTAAAATTGTGATTTAGGTGTTTTTCAAATATGCACTAAATGTCCTTATTAATCTATAGGGCACACTGGAACAACATTAATTTTGCTTCATTAATGTCTATCTTACAAAAATAAGGTAACCGACAAATGAGACAGGAGGCAGGTGGAGGAAATGATGGACCAATTGATAGCTATTGTTGCAACATGTTTGCAATTTGAGTTTTGTTAAGTTGAGGACACATTGATGGAGCTAGCTGTGTTAGATTTAATCATAATTTTAAAGGTCTTGTAGCCTAATGATGATTCAGATAATTAGCATCTGCCCTTATAACTGAAAAAAGCAAAAAAAAAAAAAAAAAAAAAAAAAAAAAGATGTGGCCATATTTTTTCTGTGTCCATGTGTGGAATGATAATCATAATGCGCTAATTATACTGTCTAGTGATTCTGTACCAGACATGTTCTGCTACGTACCATTGCTTATATATGTACGCTTTATTAGTTATTTGTTCCAGCTTCTGTATCCCTATCACTACTTTTCTGCATCCCATGATCTGCTCATCACTAGTTT
Source organism: Inga laurina (assembly GCA_963855925.1). Taxonomy (NCBI): domain Eukaryota; kingdom Viridiplantae; phylum Streptophyta; class Magnoliopsida; order Fabales; family Fabaceae; genus Inga; species Inga laurina. Next base: position 44,989,496 of record OY979709.1, on the reverse strand, counting down.
CTATAGTATATATTCTTTTACCTTAATTTTAGATCGTGTCTTTGTTATATCTGACATTTGCTTGCTTAATGTGGGTCATTTGTAATTTGTATACACTTTTTTATCCGTTTTTTAGGCTGAAATTCTCCTTTCATAATCTATAATTTCTTGGATTCTGTTATGCTATTTCACTGATATAAAGCATATTGGGTCTACTTTGAATTACTGACTGTATCTCAATTATTCAACGCTACAGTTCATATACCTTGAACCAATATTGCCCATCCTTTTTTTGCTAATATAATCAAGATAATTATTTAATTTAGAAAAGCAGGTTTGGCTTTGTCATTTTAATTTGCTGGTCAGTAATAAAGCGGACATTCATTCCATTAATGCCATTTTGCTATTAACAATTCAGTCTTGTTTGTTATAAGAATTCACTTCCTATGATCACGTTTCCCTCGGGCACAAAAAATATAGGCTCCAGCTCATGGTCCCGTCCAATTTTTTAATTTTTTTTGGTTCAGTTCACTTAATTGTTTAATATTAGCTGCTTTGAAATTTGGACAGTATGCTTGTCTGTCTGAAATATAAATATTAGGTAGTTTTTATTTTTAATTACTATATTTGATTTCACCGCCATGCCCTTATCCCCTTGGCATGCTTAAAAATTTGTGGAAAGCGAAAAGCTATTCTTGAAATGCTTGCCTTTGTAGTATTTTTATCGGCGCAGCAAACTGGTGAACAACCCAAGCCACCAATAAGAATTTCTTGAGGAAGCAGCTCCTACACATGATAGAATATACAAGAGTCTTATACATCGACCTTGTAACCTAATGATATGGATGCTAGGTCATAGGTTAAATTCCACATGTAACTTCGTACTGTTAGTATTTACCATCTAATTCAAGAGTCTTGTACATCCAAAGATGCATTTCACTTATGACCCAGAAAATCAAGAAGATGCATTTCACTTGTCACTTATATATAGCTGCATTCTAACTACTTTCTATCTAAAAATAATCCCAAGCAACCTGATGAAAAGCATCTCTTGCAGAATCTCCGGTGATTCCCTAGCAAATTGTGACAACTCTGGTGCTGCCATAAAATTGCTGCAACAGGACAATAAGCGTATAACTTATTAACTTAACAGGTTATGTATTTGCTGTTTACAAAACAACAACAAAGGACTTGTCCAGCTAGATAAAGCTGGTTATATGGATAGCAAGATATCATTGTGTTTTATCAAGAACCAAATCTTAATATGGATTGTTAACTAAAAGATTTCATTTTGGTACATCTAATGATGTTCTTTGAATACGAGACCTCCTATTTACAGGAGAGTTTTCATGCCCTTGGACAGGCTACAAAGGCCTTTGACACTTGACAGGCATGCTGATTTATAATGCATCTTTTAGGTATGAGGTGATTGAATTTCACAAAAAACAAAAGTATGTGCCGATTTTCATATGGCCAATGAAACTTTACATTAGCTTTTTTCACATGGTCCTTTCTTTATGTTTTGTTGGCAATATGATTTTGGGAAATCATTCGTTGTTTACTCAAAGCGAGGAGGGGGAGGACATGAGAGAGCATGTATTTTCGTTCCACTTGGGACAAAAAGATAAAGAGAAGTAGGAAGTGAGCTAAATATGGCGACAAGGTATGCCTATAATCTTTTACATTTATGATAATTGATGTGACCCTACCCACAACTTGTTTCATAGGACAAAATTAAAAAACAGCTCTTAATTATTGTTATTCTTATATTCTCAAATAGGCTACGGGTCATACATGAGATCCCTAGCATAACTATCTGTCACTATTGACCTTCATTGGTGAATAATAACCAAACAACCTACAAACACGAGACACGACAATATAAAAGACTGACTCTAAATCTCATAAAACAATTCTCTACTTCATATATTTTTGCTTCAATTCTGACTCAAATATAGACCAATTCTGTGAAATTGTGTGTCACGGGATGGTTGAGTGACAACAAGTTTAACAAAATCAAAAGCAAATTATGCAGTCTAATGAAACAAAGCTCTCTAATAAATCTAATCCTAGGAAAAGATCATATCTTTGTTCTTTTTTCTTTATTCTTTGGGATGGGGCTCTCTGAACTTCCATGCTTTCACGTGCATACTAAAAGTGGAAGAAAGAAAAAAAAGTTGCAAAGCATAATTGATAGGACACTTCCATGTTCTTTGAGATCATTCGTCACTTACACCTCAACTTTCCTTTGTCTTTCTTTCTGTTTTTCTTGCTCATAACTTTCTAGGAAGAAATAAAAGAAAGGAAAAATTCTCTAATGATCGTACTCTACAATACAAAGGTCCCTATTATGGACCGCATGATTGGTGAATAATCTTAAACCCCTACAAAATTTTAGAGCAAGAAAAACTGTAACTTTGAACAATGAAAAACATAAACTGCAACAGTAAATTGACTAAATTCTGATTATATCATGATGGGCCCTTTTGTGGATTTTCAAGTTCAGAGACATTTTTTTGTTAATATTAAATGGGGACTTTACGTTTCCCAAGGAAGGAGGAAAAGAAAAGAAGGAAAAAAAAACCAATAAAGTTTTGGTTGTAAAAGAGACAGAAGCAGAGGACTGACATTAAATTTGAAACGGTAATAAAACAGTGCTTGGATGTTGAAGGCTCTGTACCTTTTAGGGGACCAAAAAAAAAAATTGAAGCATCACTGACCAAATTCCCCACAGGATTAGTTGCATCCCATTTACTGCAAAATGTAGAAACCCAAGGGATCAAATTCAAGAAACGTCTCTTTTCTTGTGTTTCTCTCCTCTCATATGCTTTATTGCTTTTCCCAGGAAAAAAAAATGGCACTTCATTTCAAGGATCTGTCAAATATCAGAGAGTAAATCAAATCAAACCTGAGGTAGAGCAACATTTGATTTGGATATCCAGAAAAGAGAAAGAAGAAGAAATAAATACAAATTATATAGAAATAAATATCACAAAGCTACTAGATTGAGCCTTCTAGCCAATATCACCAGCATCAGCACCACATTCAACAGGCGATACAGAGGAGGAGGAAGAAGAAGAACAAGAGCAGAGTCGCTAGCAAGCAATGACCTTGAGAAACAGAGTAGTTTCTACTGCAAATAATAATACCCCACCGCTCTGTTTTTGAGCTGAGCAAACCCTTTTGATTCATTTCAAGCACTCTGAGAAGAAAGAAGACGAACAGTTCTTCGATCCCATAAGTTGCAGCAACCATTGCCTTCACCATATTCGACTTTCTGTGATACCTCTGCTTCAGCTGCCACCACCACAAGAAAGAAAAAAGAAAAGATGGGATTTTCAGAAGATCTAAGAAGAAGGGGCAAAAAAAAAAACTCACAGGTAGATAGTGGTAGAAGTGGGGGCGAGTATATGGGTCAAAATGAACATGAATAATACTAAAAACCAAAAGCAGAGGGAGGAAGAAAATGAGGAGAGAAAAGAGGGGTGTACAGTGTTGTGTTTCTCTCTCTACTTTTTGGAACAGACCTGCGATGATAGGGCTGATCTTGTCCTATCATGAGAAAACAAAGACATTTGTAGGCTTTTTTTTTTTTTTTTTTGAGCGAAAATGGTTGGATGTTTTTGCAGTGAGATTGGGTTTTGTTAACGAGGAGAAGAGAGAAAAGAGGGAATGAATGGTTGGTGTTGGTGTGGGGTGAGGAAGGTGGGTGGGTGGGGCTGCGTCTGCGTTTTTGTCTGTGTGTGTACGGTTTGGGCATGGGAGATGGCTTCTGATGTTCCTCTCTCACTCTCACTGGCTTTGGCTTTGGTTTTGGCCTCCCCCCCCCCCCCCCCCCCCCCCCCCCCTCAAATCTATGTTCCTCCTTATTTACTTCCCCCTGATGCCCATATTAGCTAGATTTGCGCAACAAACCTCTTCTCCTTCTCTCTCTCTCTCTCTCTCTCTCCCCCTCCCTCCCCACTTCTCTTCTTTCTTCCTTTCCTAGCCTTCTTCCATCACTTTAATTCCAAACGCTATCCTCCTCAATTGTTTCAACTTTTTCATTTTTATGCTTGAACTAGTTTTTTTCTTTTTTCTTTTTTATAGTACTCAATACATCCCAAATCAACTAGGAACACAGCGCATTACAACCTATCCTCCTCCATTAATCACCACCTTTTGGACTAGAGTTGAAGGTTGATCAAGAATACAAAAATTTCTTATTATATCCTGCAAAAATTTAGCAAGATAATCAGCACATCGAATGTCTACTTTACCCCTATGTATTATAGTTTCATGGCAATCCCTATAAATAAATCTCCTTATTTCATCAATGATATCACTAAAAGGATGATCATAGACACAACCCCTCAAAACCATATTGATAGCTTCTATGCAATCTGAGTAAATAAACCACATTTTTGTATCCTCTACTCTAACATAAATGAAGGCCATTCAGGATCCCCAACACCTCTACAATAACTTGCAATACTCTGATAAGCTTGCAACTGAAATCACACATCCAATGGCCATCATTATCATGAATGACCCCTCCATATCCATTATTTCAATTTTCAAAGATGGAACAATCAACTTCAAGATGGGCGATGTCTTCTGGATCAACATTGTCCCTTGATACATTCCTACAAAAGTGTTATAGAAAGAACAATTCTCTGTTAACTCCCTACCCCAACACCCTTTGAACAAGGTATTATGGGCATTAGTAATGTTCCTCGAAATATTAGAGCCAAACAATTTGCCACTGCAAGTGACTCAAATATCCTAGCAAGCATAACCAAATAGAGTAGCCCAAGGGCAGATGGTGTGCAATAAAATTAGATATTGCAAAGGCTTATGATAAGGTTTCATGGCCTTTTCTGCAAAAGATACTGGAGACAACGGGATTTCCTCAATGAATGATTCAATTAATCATGCAATGTGTCTCAACAGTATCCTATCAGGTGATGATTAATAGCTCTTCAGGAAGACCATTTAATCCTTCTCAGGGACTTCGACAAGGGGATCCTATCTCCCCTTATTTTTTTTTATATGTGCAAATGTTCTATCCCGTATGATTCATCAAGTGGAAAATTTTGGCTAGTGGAAAGGTATCTGTGTCACTTGGCAAGTTGACCCTTTAACCCATCTTATGTATGCCGATCATACCCTATTATTCTATAAGGATACAAAAGAAGATTGCAAGATTGTCAGAGCTATTCTAAGAAGATATGCTAGGATGTCAAGATAACAAATAAATTATCAGAAATCAAGTCTTGTTTAGCCCATTTGTTCCTTACCGTATGAAGAGAAAATAGGCAGATATACTTGGAGTTAGATTTCATTCTCGAATGGGGAAATATTTCGGGACTTTTATTGATGACCCTTACTAAGATAAAAGGAAGTATGAAGAAGTCAGAAAAAATTGATCATAGGCTAGCTGGTTGGAAAAGTTCTCTTCTATCTTAAGCAGGAGACTTGTCTTGATAAAAAATTCCTTATCATCTGTGCTGGTCTACCCTTTCTCATGTATGAGGTTCCTTTAGCAGCTATGCCACAAAATTTCTATAGAATGGCTAATATTTTCTAGGGATCATCTGGAGACTCAAATAGAGCTCATCTCTTACCTTGGGACCAATTATGTATACCAAAGGATAAGGAAGGGCTTCAAATAGTACAAATGGAGGCCTTTAATTCTGCATTATTGGCAAAGCACATCTAGAGAGTCATTGTTGAGCAATCTAGCCTGCTTAGTTGCATAATGCTCAAGAAGTACCTTGATCTTAAGCATCAATATATTTTCAAACCATCTTATAACAGTTCCAATATGTGGAAACAATTTCTTAAAGCTAGTTCAATGGTCATCAGCGATCAAACCTGGCAAGTTGGAGATGGTACGACAATTCGATTGAATAGTTGGCTTTGGTGTCTTGTGCATTAGTTTGGTTTGGCATACTCATGTATGAAAGTGTCAGACCTTATACTACGCCCTTATGGAAGGTGAAACTGGCAGATGCTATCATCTCTTTATCCCAGGCAGGTGGTGAGACAGTTTGCAATGACTCATATTCCTATGATACAAGCTCGGGATACGATTAAATGGTCGGGCAATTTGTATGGGGTGTATACGGTTTGAGATGGATACCATTTATTGTAAGAAGGAGGTAATCAAAATATAGGTATGATTTATATCCATGCTCACTTGGAGGAAGTCATAGGCCTCGATGGAATGTGGTTTTCAAGATCAAAACTACTTCTCCAAACAAGTGTTCCATTTATATTAGTGTCGGCTTCAATAAGGAAAATTGCAATTCATGGATCATATGTCCTCCAATTAAAGTGATGTAATGATTTATATCCCTTACCACTCGGTAGGAGTCATAGACCTCGATGGAACGTGGTTTTCAAGATCAAAACTACTTCTCCAGACAAGCATTGCATTCATTTCAATGTTGGCTTCAATCAGGAAAATTGCAATTCATGGATCATATCTCCTCTTCAATTGTAGTTGTTGGCATTAAGGGAAGCAATCAACTACATTTTGAGTCAAACTCATATAGATCAGCCTCATACGTTCCCACTCTTTTGTTCCCTTGCCAAGAAGTCACATATTAGGACTATAACTAAAATTAGGATAGTTATGTGGCAGCTACATTATTTACTGCAAGATGTGTGTACTTTGTTACAGACCTTTGTATGTTTTTTGTTTACGTCATAATATAAATTACATCTTCATCGGCAAAATAAATAAATAATTACATGTATTTTACGTTCATTTGTTCATTTGTTATTGTTAATGGTTAAAAAGTGTATCACTACTACAAAAAAAAAAACGATTTTAACGTCTCTTTTTTAGACCTTTTAACTTCTGAAAACAAAGGAACGTCTATGTGAGCGACATAGTAAAAAATAGCAATAATGTCTGCAAATAAAAAGACCCATAAGGTTTGGACTTTAGACGTCCCTATTTTAAAAAGGGATGTCTAAAGTGCTTTTTTTTTAAAAAAAAAAAATATTTATATTATAGATATGGATTAAACAGTATTTAAAACCAGAAATTATAGATCATCATCAATAAAATTACAGATCTAGTATCTGAACTCCAAATTCAAAATCTACACAATAATAATTCCAAAGATGAAATCTCATAGGCAGAAGATGAAAATAATAAGAGGAATCAGTTGCAAAAAACTTATCTCCTTCTATTATTGAAATTTATTTTCTCATAATAATGAATAGAGAAGAGCGACAGGGAGAGATGAACCTCGTTTTCTCGGCGGGAAGGTGGCCATGAAGCATGTTTCAGAATCTCGATCTACAAGCCATAACAACACGAGTTAGAAGATAAAATAGAGGGAAACCCAAAGAAAAAGAGAAAGAAGATAAAATAATGAAAAATGGTAAAAAAAAAAAAAAAGCATAACAAATCTGGAGGTGAAAAAAGAGAGAAAAGAAGAAGCAAGAGTAAAAAAACCATATAAAGAAGAAGAAGTAAGAGTTAAAAGACGTGGTGGTAGTGGCTCTTTTTGTGTTTGCGGCAATGGGAAAAGAAAGATGAGTGTAAGAATAGTATAAAATTGACAAATAAAGACTATTAGAATAAATTTGAATTGTTTTTAAAGTCCCAAATTTAATTTAAGGAAGCCTAAAGTTGTTCAATTAACTTTTTTTTTTTTTTAATTTTAGACATCCCCAATTCAAATATGGACGTCTAAAGTCACACTTTAAATGTCTCTATATATGTATTGGAGACGTCTAAAGTTTAATTTTTTTTTTTTTTAAATCAGGGATGCCAAAAGCAAAGGGCATCCTTGATGATATATTAGGTATAACATTAGGGACGTCAAAGGGCGTCCTTGATTTAAATTTTTTTTTTTTTAACTTTAGACGTCCCCAATGCATATAGAGATGTTTAAAGTCTTTAAAGTCACACTTTAGATATCTCTATTTGAATTGGGGACACCTAAAGCTATTCAATTCTCACCCATAATTATAAAAATGTCATCATCTTTGTTTTTTATTTCCCTTTTTAAAAAGGGATATCCTTTAGAATAATAAAATCTATATTTTGTAGTAATGTATGTGTACCGATAAATTCACATGTGAACTTGAACTAAGTTAAAACTGGCTAAAACTAGGCAGAAATAACTTTTAGGCCTACTCATTCATTCGTATATGTACAAGGGTTGATTGAAAAATTCACCTAGAAGGGGGAATTTGTAAATCCAAAACTAATGTTGTGTATGGAACACATCTAAAATATCCATTAAGTAAGATTTGTAAATGAAGAAAATTAAGTTTAAAACATTGTCCTTTATTTAAGTTTCAATGATACAATTACATTTGAGAAATTTCTTTGGAAAAAAAAAAAAAGCTGACCACACAAGTAGAAAAACCAAAGGATAAAGTTTAAAGTATCATACATGGGGAACACCTTATGTGGAGAACAATCATCTCAAAGACGTCTTTTTTTTTTTTTTTTTTTTTTACTTCAAGACATATTTGGTTTGTAGAATATGTTAATGGAAATGAAAATAGTAGGGATTAAGTTTGATAAAAAGAGAGATTAGTATATCTGACAGACACGTATAACTGGGTTAGACATTAAAATATTTGCCATACCAATGTTTTACTAATTAATTTTTTTTTTATTATTAAGATATTATAATATCAAAGATTGTATAGGTAAAGAAGAGCAATTCCAAACTCTAGGAACCAAACAGAGCATAACATTAGTCTTATTAAGATTCTTTTTTGTTTTTTTGTTTTTTGCCTATTAGTCTTATTAAGATTCTAGGTCTTAGGATGTTCCTATTCATCCTTTCCATATAGTCAAACCGCAAATATCACACCCAGCCTATTTCTGGCCATACATATATTCATGCACTTTCAGCTCTACATATTTTATTTCTCATATAAAATATATCTGAATTGATCGGAAACCTAATTAAACACAATAAAAAATCATATATTTTCTCCGAAATATTCAAACCTTTTGTTCCTCTTGAGATATCTAAAAAAATTGCATCGCTTTTGAAGCATAGTTGGTACCACATTTTTCGTAGTTTAAATTTATTCCTAAATGAGATATGTAGTCAAATTTTTTCTTAAATAGTCAATAAATGATTTCCATATTACATATCTAACATTTCAAGTTTTATTTAGTTCAAGGGATATTTAACAACTTGTTAGAACTCATTGATGAACAACTACATATATATAACTTTAAATAGCATTGTACATATTCTTTTTTATATTTAAATCCTTCTAAAATGTCTAAAGAAGTTGAAATAATAAAAATTTTGTTTGAAGTCCAATAAAATGTGTGGAGAAATATTTAAATAAAATTACATTTAACTCAAGAATCACACTGTTTGCATAGTTTAATTTGTTTCCAATAGAATCAGGGCCCGTTTGGTACGTTGGAATTGATTTTGATGGAAATGGAAATGGAAATGGATATGGATATGGAAATGAATATGGATATGGATATGGAAATAAGGTTTAAAAATGTGTTTGGTATGATATGAAAATGAGACATATTTTTTATACAAAAATACCAAAATGCCCTTCCTAAAAACCCAATTTTCACCATCATCAGTACCCAGCAACCAAATCAAATCCAATGATCATCATAATGAGGGTAAAATGAGAATTCCATGGAATTTGTTATAATTCCATGGGGTATGGAAGCTTAATTCCATCAATTTGATGGAATTGGCTCTTCCATGGAGGCCAATTCCATCATCAGATGTTTGTACCAAACACATTTTAGTATGGAAATGAATTCCATTTCCATTTCCACCCACCTCAATTCAAGCGTACCAAACAGGCCCTCAATATTTTCACAGATTAGCGAGCTACCAGAGACAAAATGAAAGACAACATAAGCCAGGGAAATTTATCAAAAAGCATAGAGTTTTCAAATTTGAAAACTTATTATATATTATGACTCTCTCATTATTTTCAAAAGAGGAGGAAAAAGGTCTTATATTGCTCACTAATCATCATAGAAACCTAACAGTTTTTGTTTTAATTAATGCCCTAAATTTCGATAGCTTTACTAAGGAAGTTATTTTTATTTTTTTTATTTATACAATTTAACCGCACGTGCACAAGCATGTCAATGCTGGGTTCAAACGCAAAACTTTATCCAAATGTGTTGGGTGGTATTGTTATTGGGACAACTTGTCATTGACTAATAAATCTTTTTATTAACCTACAATTGATGATTTTTAATGCTGAAAATTTTGAATAAAATCTAACCTTGTTTATAATATAGGAGATATATTAATGTAGTAAATTAATATAATAATATCTAATATCTAATGAGATATGCAATGTAAGGAGATGCTCCAGAACAGATTATGAGTTTTTTTTTTTTTTTTTGCGAGGTGGATGAAAAATATTATTTATAACAATATGAATTCATAATAATATTATTATAAATAATAAAAAATCATATGGTTTATTAGATTTGAAATTTGTAGAATAAAGTGAAAACATGATTTAAAATCCATGATTCTCTGATCAAATTCAATAAATATGATGAGTTGAATTGATAGCCAAGAACATGGCTTCATGGATTACATGTATGATGATATATATATATATATATCTATATAATGATATAGAGTGGAGAGGACAGCAAAGAGACAGAATGTCTGGGAAAAAGTAGAGACAGTCAGCGAAAGACGATGCGATTTTTTCTCAGAGATGAGAGAGAGAGAGAGAGAGAGAGAGAGAGAGAGAGAGAGAGAGAGAGAGAGAGAGAGAGAGAGAGAGGTACCTGAAGAGAAAGTAGGCCACCTCCAATTCTCCATAACCAAACATCATAACCTAACGTCCTTTGCAATATTTTTGCACGTAGGATTCTCTCATCTGACCTCATAATACGGTTCACGCAGATTCTTCAAACTCCTGTTTTTTCCCTCCCTTCTAATTATTAATCTGCAATATATATATATATAGCCCCATAAAAGAAGTTGGAAAATAGCAAGCAATCAAACTATTGGAACCTGCCTTGTTTAATTAAACAACAAGAGGCTTTAATTCATCAAAACGGCTCAAAAAGAAAGCGTATGCAACTCAGTTAGATCTTTAACCCAAAACTGATTCTGATGATGATGTGTGCTTTGACCCTCTTTTGCTCCAATTTTTCCCAAAACAAAACTCTGAAACAGTGAAACGCCAAAAGCTTACCTATGCCTCAAAAATATTGCAGGTTGCAGCTATATTGTTCAAGTGACGAAAAAGGGCTTCTCTTTCTTCATCTCAGTTACTCTTTACCCTCATCTCTTCATGCTCCTCACTTTTTCTGTGAGTGATCTGTGAACTAAAACAAGTCCTTGGGTTCTGCAAATTTACAGAGAAAGCTCAGAGAGAGAGAGAGAGAGAGAGAGAGAGAGAGAGAGAGAGAGAGAGAGAGAGAGAGATTGGGCATAGCTTTCTTGTTTACTTTGAAACAGAGAGGACTAAGAAAGAAAGAAAGAACTGAAGATAGACGTTCAGTAAAAAATATTTAATGATAATAATAAATTACACACTACCTCACGGGGCATACACATGTGCTGAGAGGGATAGTCACAAATTCTGAAATAGGAGTTTTTGATTGTTTGGATCAAGGTATTAAAATCCGGATCGGGTATTGAACCGGTTGGGGTACTGGGTTAAGGGTCAGTGGGTCAAACCGGGACCAAACCGGTGAGAAATTGAAACTTTTAGACTTATAGTATAAAATTCTAAAGAAAAAATCAAATTTTTTTTTTAAAAATTAGCAACCCGGACTGGACCGGGAACCGGACCGGTCTACCGGCCGGTTCACCGGTTTCCGGGACAGACCGGCCGGTCCGGTCCGGTCCGGATTAATGAACCATGGTTTGGATACTTGATAATAAGATTAAAAAAAGATGCCTAAGGGCTACTAACTTGCTACTCGAATTCAGAATCAGAAGGATCCCAGCATATTAACAATGACCTTAGTATTTCTTTCAACGGTGAAAACTTTGGAACAATGAAGTGTCTTCTGCACACACACACACACACACACAATTCAAAGCTTTAAAATGAACCGCAATCCATGGTTATATATATGTGTGTGTGTGTGTGTGTGTGTGTAAAGTGTATGCCACGAGTCAAGGAGCTTGTTTTGGGCATTACTATTATTTTGTTTCCCTTAATTAACATGTTATAATTATGACAGACCATTTGATTTTTTTTATGCATGGTAATAATTAAAATATGAACGAAAAGCAAGAGGAGATGATGTTTTCCTAACAGTCACATTCTAATTTTTTCCACTTTTTGGAAGTCTCATGTTAAAGATGTCTCTCATTTTATTGCTTAATACAGAAATGGCCGTCCAACCTTTTTCTTTTGCGCATAAAGTCTCCTAAACAAATCTTAAAACATACTTTAAGCGAAATCTACGTTTTCAACTTTCATGATTCACCCTTTTTTAAATGGTCTGCAAAATCAATTATTGCTGTTGAACAAATGACAATCATATTTGTCACGTAGGACTTTCAATTCGTATAATTGCTAAGGATCAAGATTCTTAGGATAACTAATTTCCAGGTCCTCATAGTTTCAATCAATTTTTAAATAGATCCTTATAGGTTTTTTTTGGGTCCTTTTATAATGTCATTATACTTTCACCTATTTTAATTAGATCCTTGTAGTTCTTTTTCTTTTTTATCGGTTCCTTATTATTTCATTTGACTTTTAATCAAATCCTTGTAGGGTTTTTTTTTTAATTGTAATTTATCAATTTAATTGAAAATTAAATAAAATTAAAATATTAAAATATAATTTACTAATAATAAATTTCAATTGATAATTATATAATTATAAAAATAATTAACTAGTAATTCTTAATGAAATAATTATCATTCTATTATATTTTTAGAAAATTTTATAATTACAATTAAAATTTTATAATTATAAAAAAAAAATTAGAATTAAAAACTATATAATATAAATATATGTTCGATTAAAAAATTAAGAAGAATATTAAAATAATTAATAAAAAAAGTGTTAAAATAAAATTATTATAAAATTTAATTATTTATAGAATAATATTCAATACTATTATATATAATAATATTATATTATACTATACATTTATTGAAGAATATTATTAGAATCGATAGAATAAATAATAAAAAAATTACATGGACTTGATTAAAAATCATGTGAAATTATAAGAACCTGATAAAGAGAAAAACAATTATAAGGACCTAATAAAAAATTTGTAAACTTATAAGAACCTGATGAAAAGAAAAAAAACTATTGCGACTTAATTAAAAATTGTATGAAACTATAAGGAACTACAAATTAATTAGACTAGAATTTTATTAGCAATTAATCTGAATTCTGAAATGACCAAAATGTAGTATTGCATCATATACAAGATGAAAGTCTTATGTATTTGTCCAAAAAAGTCTTACTTATGTAGATAATAAGCATTACAAAAAAATATTAAATTTTCGATAAAATCTGCCATGGAATTTATTTTTGTGGCAAGTTTTCTGACGAAATTTTTTTCGTGGCAAATAATTTTGCCACGGAATTTCCAATAGAATAATTCCATGGCTAATTCCTTCAGAAAAATTTAAAAATTATTATTTTTAAATTAAATTAAATTAAAAAAATATATTTATAAAAAATAAATTTATGATATTATTAGCTATATAAATATTTAAAAATTAGGATTAATACTATCTTTCATTCCCTCAAGTTTTTACTCATTTTGGTTTTGGCTCCTTAAGTTTCCAATAATTGGTTTTGGTCCCTGTATGGGCAAAATTGTCATAAAAAATTTATTATTTATTAATTAGTATTAATAAAAAAAATTATTAGTTAGTAATTATTTATTATTTATTAATTAATTTTAATAAAAAAATTAATTTTAGAAATTAGACAAAAATATAGTCATATGAAATTTATTTAAGATGTAAAATTTTTTAATTTGAAGTTAATTTATATTAAAAATTATAATAATATATAAAATTATTTTATATTATTATTACATTTATACATGAGAAAAAATATATATTAATAAATAATTGATTATATATAAGAAGATTATATATATATAATTGTGTAATAATAAAACGCCAAAGCAGTCGAGTCAATCCAGTAGGGCATCACACGTGTACTGACGAGGTCATAGGTTTGAACCAAAGGAGAGCAAGAGGAGTTGCATTTACAGGAAAAAAGATGTTGTGACACGTGGTGGAGAGAGGTTGCAACACGTGGAAGATGAGGTGTCGGCTGCCAGAGTTGCCACGTGGCATTTTAAAATTTAAAAAATAAAAAATAAGTTTGCAAGGAAATTTCTAACGAAATTGAATTCCATTGAAAATTGGTTCAAAAACTCTAAATTCTGTAGCAAATTCGGTTGAAAATTCAATGTTTTTCTATTTTGAAGCTGTCTTCCATGATTTATGAGAAATCTTGCGCAAAGTTAAACACTTGCATTACGTTGTAAATTTACAGTAGGCTTACTTTGCATATGTTTGATTATAACCTAAATTTTATATTAAAGACATGAGTTAGTAATATATAATACTCCTTTCAGTCCTAATTATAGGACAACATTTGGAAGTTGATCTTGATCCTAATTATAGGACAGAGTTTTAATTTTTTTCAATTTTTTCCCAAAATACCCCATTGATACTTTCTCAATAATAATGAAACACAATAATAATATTTTTTAAAAAAAAATTAAAACAAAATGATCAATCAATATTTTTCTTAAAATAAAGATTAAAAAATTTAACATCAGGGAGAGATTGCTTCATGATAATATTTTTTATGACATTTTGCACATTAGTATGCCACTTCACATTTTATTGCAGTTTCTTTTTTTTTTTTTTTTGCCAATATTTTATTGCAGTTTCTATTATGCTTCATTGCTGATCCTCAAATCTATACGCGGCTAGGAATTCTATTCCACAACGCTAATTTTGCGCATTGCCAGAGTTATATTTTTGTTCATTATCGGTGCATTGAGCATTATTAAATAAGGGCATTTTATGAAAATAAATAAGATTAACTAATTTAACTACTATTCTTAATTTCTCCAAAGTTAGGTAAATATATCCTATAATTAGGACCGGAGGGAGTATACTATTATTTCTAAGTAAAATAATATAATTTATTTTTTAAATATCGTGACATTAAAGGGATAAATTCAATGAGAATGGCAATTAAGAAAGGCGAAATTCGTAAGAATACCCCGAAAATATTAAAATCTCAACAGCTTTTGTTTACTATACATCATTAGTTATATACTATACTTAATTAGCATATGATAATACTCTTTAGTAGGAATTATTGATTTGAAAATTTCAAATTCTAAAGGTATTTAATTATAATTTTCCCATTTGAAAATCACAAAAAGCAAGGAGTATTTTTTTTTCTTTTCTTTTTACTTGAAAAAATTGGTGAAAAGTCTCTATTTAAAAAAATTTGTTGATTAAATGGGCTTAAATTTGAGTACAAGTACTTTTTTTATATGAAAATTTTTAGAGTAGACTCGATATCTTCTATATATAAAAACTTATTAGGTTTCTAAACTCATAAAACTTTCACACATCTACTATCAAAAAAAAAAAAAAAAAATCACACATCGACTTTCAAACACAAGTTGGTAGATTTTATCTAAGTTAATAATGATTAATATCAATATTAATACAATACAACTGCCGAACCTTTCCAAACCAAAAAAGTGATCTTGTGTTTTTGTCACTACCGGTTTGTTTTAACTTTTAAAAGTGTTTTTATAAATTAAGAAGTAATGGTGTGTTTGGATTAGTATTAGTAAAAAGTGACTTTGTTTTTCCAATTTGACTTTTGTAAATGTAAGATAGGATAAAAGTTAGATTGTGCAATCTGATTTATGTTTGGATTGACTTTTGAAAGAGTCAATTTGATAAAGTTAGTCAACATATTATTGAGAAAATTTGAAAAATACTATATTACTTAAATTTTAGGAAAAATTGGAGAAAATTCCCCCTTTAAACCTCAACCAGAGTTATGTCATTCTTTGTTTATATAAACTTATCAGGTTATTCACATCAATTAAATTTCTAATGGGGAAGTTTTTCCAAATTTTCCTTAAATTTTATTATTTATTTTTTCTTTGGATACTTTCATAAATAAGGATAAAATTGAAAAACAATCCTTATTAACCTTTAAGTAGATTTATATAATTAGAACCAAAATATTCATCTACAATTAAAATTATAATAAGAACCATAATGTTAGTTTAATAAAAGAATGTGGGATCCAGTATCTTTTCTTCATGAGGTATTTAGGTTTTTCTTTTTCCATAATAGAAACTTCTTCTCTCACCATGGTGAAAAATCCAAAAGTATGAAATTTTGGCTTATAGCTTAAAGTAGTTTTTTCCTTCAAAAACCCAATTGAAAAAATGCTGATTCAAACATCACAAAAAGCCAAAAAGTGGCTTTTGGTTGTTGAGATGCACGTTTGAGGCCTCCAAATGTGATTTCAAACACATTTTAAATATGTGAAAGAAGTTTTGTCTCGACTTGTAGAAAAAGACTTCTAAAAGTACAATTTGGTTGTTTTCTAAACACTTAGTCAATCTTCAAGGTAGCAACGCCTATGTTTCAAATCACACACATTTTGATGGGAAAAATCACACACATTTTACAAAACCTTGATTGAGAATTGACAGATATTCTCCTTCGTAGTAATTTGATTACTCAAAACAACTGTCCTAAACATGCTTTTTGATGCCAAGCGGGGTGGTTCCTTGAAGATGGATTTGAGGAGATTAGGAAGATGTTGGGGCCGAGAGACTTGGAAGGAAAAGATTAAATGTTTTATAAAAGAGGATGAGGAGTGGGACAAATTTAAGGTGGGTAACTTCGGCTCAAAAAAACATAACATTCTTAAAAGAATAGAGGGGCTTGAAAGGGCCAGAAAGCGAAGAAATAATCAATACTTAGTGCAATCTGAAAAGGAATTATGGAAAAAGTACAACAAGATTCTTGCACAAGAAGAATTGCTTTGGTACCAAAAATCCAAATGTAGCTGGTTGAAGTAGGGTGATAAGAATAGCAAATTCTTCCACACCATTACTCTTATCAGACGATGAAGAAACATAATCGAAGCTCTCAGGAACTCAAAAGGGGATTGGATTTTTGACCAAGAGGAACTCAAGAATCTCGCCATTAGTTATTATAGGAGGCTGTTTAGCAGTGAGAGCACTAGTTCTCATACTCTCCATACTCAATCTCGCTTTCATAGATTAAGTGAGAAGGAGATATATGGCCTACATGTAGAAATCTCGGATGAAGAAATTAGGAATGCTACTTTTGATATTGGAGCTTTCAAGGCTCTGGGGCTCGATAGGATACAAGCGTTTTTGGGTATGACCGCCTTGAGTGATCATTCATTTAGGTTACTATTTAGGCAATTGGCATAGAAGATAGGATGAGTGAGGCAATCATGGCTTGTATCACTAATTCTTCATTTAAAATCTTATAGAATGGTGTGGCAACAAAAAATTTTACTTCATCCAAGGGCATCAGACAAGGGGATCCAATATCCCCTTACATCCTTACATTATGTTGGGAGAGATTGAATCATATTATTCAAGATGCTATGGAAGGAGATTGGAATCCAATTTGGCTTACTACGGGTGGCCCCAATATATCCCACATTTTCTTTGTAGATGACCTCATTCTTTTTGGAGAAGCTTCAGAGGACTAGGCAGAAATTATGATGAAATGCCTCTAGCTTTTTTGTGATATTTTCCAGTCAAAAGGTGAACAGGGAAAAGACTAGAGTTTGCTTCTCCAGAAATGTTCATTTATCCAGAGCTATCGACTTAAGTCAATGAATAGGGGTTAGGCTAATAGGAGATCTTGTCAAGTATTTGGGAATCCCATTAATTCATAAGAGGGCATCATATGTAATGTTTGCTCCCATTATGGAAAGAACTCAGAAGAAGCTGGCGGATTCGAAGAGAGGTTGCTTGAATCTAGCAAGTCGGGCTACTCTAATCAAGTCATTCCTTTCAGTGCTTCCATCTTACCACATGCAGACTATGTTACTCACTACAAAAAATGTGATTTGGTAACAGTTAAAAATGGGTATTAGTAGCGGTTTTAACCGCTACAAACAACATTAGTAGCGGTTAGCAAAACCGCTACTAAATCGTATGTTGTAAGAGGTTTTGTAGCGGTTATATAAAACCGCTATTCAAGAAAAATAACCGCTACATAATTTGTAGCGGTTCAACTCAACCGCTATAACATCTCCATGAGTGAAATTTTTTTCAGAGATATTTGTAACGGTTATATAACCGGTACAAATATAAAAAACTGAAATTTTGAAGGCGGAAAAAGAGAAATGAAATTTTTTTTTCTATTTTGTAGCGGTTAAAAAACTGCTACTAATTTTGAATTTTTATGAAATTTGTAGCGGTTATATAACCGCTACTAATTTCATGAAAATTCAAAATTAGCACAAAAAAATTAATTTCAGTTTAAAAAATGTGCGTTAATTAGTAGTGGTTTAATAACCGCTATAAAAATTTAAAATTTTTTAAAAAATTTATGATCATTTGTTTCTGTTTTTTTAATATTAAATTAAATAGTTTATTTTTTTATTATTTTATCTAATTTAATTAGCTTATTATTCAATAGTTTAACTTATTTATAAATTAAAAGGAATAATTTAATTTAATTGGATTAGTATAAAAATTGTATTGATAATATTATTAAGGATACGTAGGTAATAAGGAACTATTATGTTGTTTACCACAATGTAATTGTGTATGAAAAATAGATGAAAATGAGATAAAGTTGTAAAATATCTAGAAAAAAATGGTGAGAATAAATTTTATACAAAGGAAAGAAGTATTGAAAAAAAAAATTAAAAAACTTGTTACCATATTTGATCGTATTATTCTTCTCTTCAACTCATACAAAAGAAGTTGTAAATGAGAGGAAATGAAAGAAAGGTAAGGTGAAAAGAAATAGGGGAGTGTTTGAAATGAGTTGTAGTAAGAGTATTTATAAGGATCCACGTGCTATTTGTAGCGGTTAATGTATCCATTTTGTAGCGGTTTTTATTTAGTAGTGGTTATTTTTATTTTTGTAGTGGTTTTTAATTAGTAGCGGTTACTTTTTATTTCTGTAGCGGTTATTAAACTGCTACAAATATTAATTTATTTTTTTTTAAAAAAAATGTCCATTTTTTTAAAGACAAAAGCTTAATTTGAATTTGATCACTTATTGTCGACATCCCTATAGAAATTATATAGAAAAATTATTGTAAGGGATATATTATTAAATTTAAAAAATTTAATTTAAATGATGTGGACTTAAAAAAATTCAATGCAGTAGAGGTAAATTGTTATTGCCCTCAGGGAAGTAGTTTTCAAAATCGGCTGGCTGAAATGGCTCACTTTCGTAGGCGATGTTATCGCCTTCACCTATGTCGTAAAGGTCTCGTGGCTTTAAATGAACGACCATATGCCAATCCCTGTGCCTCTCGTCCTCTACATAATAAACCTGATGTGCCTCTGAAGCAAGAATATATGGCTCATCATCTTGAGAAATACCAATATGAATCAACCGTGAGAAATTGACTGATGTGATCCCTAAGTCGTCAGTTGTTAGTCCCCGAGAAGTAGTGGTATTTGCCCACAAATACTTGAACAGCGTCACGGTGAAACGGCCTTGATAATTAAGTTCGACCACATCAAGAAGCTTTCCATAGTAAGGGACGCTTTTGAACTGCATGTTGGCGTCACTGCTGCTCGCATAACTCCTTGTCCCAATGTGCCATAAACACCTGAATTCTGAGTTTGCAATCCTTGATCCCGTGCAAAACTTAAAACCATTGACATTGTATGCTGTAAACCTTTTTACATGATCAAGAGGGCCGATTGTGAGAGCTCTGAAATCTGGTGAGTGTGGGTTGTGGTCATTTAGTATTCTGCGCGTAAACCAGCTCGGGATTTCTCTGTGGACCCTCCTATCAACTTCTGAGGATGTTTGTGTACGGATCTTGAGTTGACACTTAATATGACTTCTGAATTCCCTGCAATTAATAATGGAAAGACGATAGTGAAATGAAAATGAGAAATGTTATGAAAGATATAGAATAACATATGAGTGTACAATTCTTACTGTATGAAAGGTTCAACTTGAGTGCAATTAATCAAGACATGTCTATGTGCTTGCAACTTCTCAGTTGCCGTTAGTTTGAATTTCTCAGTTGCTCCAACTGGTTTACCAACACGAGGGATAAATTCTCCTGATGTCGGTGCAGGTTCGGGACAATCGTCAACACGAGGTGGGCAGTTGAAAGCCGTCTCAAGATCATCAAAGTACCTTGAACAAAAATACATCACCTCATCCCCTATATAGCCTTCAGCTATATAACCTTCTGGCAACGCTTTATTCCTCACTTAAGATTTTAATTTCCCAAGGAACCTACGAAGAAAGAAGAGAAAATTGATACTAAATGCTGAAAAGGACGACTAGCAAACATTAAATACGGAGAATAAAGCACATATTTAAAATGAGTACCTCTCAATTGGATACATTCATCGATATTGTACTGGTCTAGTGAGCTTTGTTTCATGAACGAGGTGGACTGTAAGGTGAACCATTACAATAAAAAAGGACAGAGGAAAGATCATCTCCAAATGACAAAGCGTAAGAATGATTTTGGACTGCAACTAATCGAGCTCCTCAACGATCAAAACCTTAAAACATAACTTCTGAAAGAAAGAACAAAGTTCCACCAAAACGATGTAAACATCGGGAGGAAGTGCATTCTTTATAGCCAGAGGGAGTAACTGCTGTATAAGAACATGTGAGTCATGACTCTTCAGGCCAGTAACCTTTCAAGCCTGCAAGTCAACGCATCGAGAAATGTTGCTTGAATACCCATCAGGAAATTTTAATTTCTTCAACGTCGTGAGGAAGACTTCCTTGTTCGGTTTTGTGAAGGTAAACTTTGCCGGCTGAAATTTGTCATGCTCATCTGGCCAAGCGTCTTCACGAACTCCTATGTCGCGTAAATCTTTCCTCACTTGAAGGTGATCTTTTGTCTTGCTGGGTTTGTTAAGCAACGTATATAGCACATTATCACAAACATTCTTTTCAATGTGTATGACATCAAAACTGTGGCGAAGTAAATTAGATCTCCAATATGGAAGAGTGAATAAAATACTTATCTTCTTCCATTGCTGCGGCGCCGAAGTCCTACGCGTCTTTTGGTGAGTTTGTGTTGAATCATCGCTTTTTCCAAACTCGAAGTCAACATGCTCAAGCTGCTGTAAGATATCTGTACCGGACAAAGTCTGAGGTGGTCCTCTTTTTTCTGGTTTTCCATTGAAACGATTCTGTTGCAATCTGAACTTCTGTATTCCATCGTGAAACCTCCGATGCCCTATAAAGCACCACTTTCGGCTCTGGGGAAGGTGCACTGCATCAGAGTCAAAATTGCAAGCTGGACACGCCGATCCAGTATGCACATTCCAACCAGATAATGTGCCAAGGCCAGGAAAGTCACTAATCATCCACATCAAAGCTGCACGCAAGTTGAACAAAGTCTTGCCGTAAGTGCGTACGTCTCCATGCCGACATTCCAAAGGTCAAGCAATTTCGTAATAAGCGGTTGGAGATACAAATTGATTTCATTGCTCGGTGCCTTTTTGCCTGGAATGATCATAGACATAATGAAAGAGCTTTGTTTCATACACATCCAGAGGGGTAAGTTGTAGGGAACTAAGACTACCAGCCAAATACTATAACTTGTGCTAAGATTCCCGAAAGGATTGAAATGCGGTACCTGTGGTAGGGCCGACTCCTGTGGGGGATGGGCTGAAATGCCGCGGTTGCCCTCCCTCTGCTCTGCCCCTTGCTCTGTTGCTGCCACCCCGTAAAATCGGTCTGGGGACCTCAGGTGCCTTCCCTCTATCCTCTCTTGAAGCCATATCAACTGTAAAAATTCAAAAAAAAAAATATTTTAGTCACATTATTATGCAAAAATATAATAAAAATATAAATACAAATAAAATACGTCTTATCTCCTTACCTCAAGTAGAAATTCCAAGAAATATTGTAACAAAAACTCTTTCACAGACATCTGAATGCTCAATCCTAAAAGAAAACACTCAGAGAAAATTTAGGAAACAAAATGAGCAAACGGAGAAATGAAGGAGGGAGGCGAGTTTAAATAGGCCAAATATTTGTAGCAGTTATTAAAATAACCACTACAAATCACTTAGGACGGCTAAACTCTGTAGCGGTTCTAAGATAACCGCTACAAAGTACAAAAACCTTTGAAGTTCTGTAGCGATTAAGGTATAGAACTACTACAAATTTGGGACCTTTGAAATTCTGTAGCGGTTACAACCTAATAACCACTACAAATACACGATGTTTGGAATTTTTTAGCGGTTTGATTGGTCAAACTGCTACAAATAACTGCTACACTGTTGGCGCGTCTTGGTCGCGCTATGTGGTGTGAAAACTGTAGCGGTTATTATTTATTAACCTCTACAATTTTTTGCGGGAAATTTGTGCCATATTTGTAGTGGTTTTCCCTAGGCAGCCGCTACAAAAAACACAACCAATCTGTCGCGTCACTTGGCGCATAGCTTGCTGCTACAAATTTGTAGCGGTTTAGGTTAAAACCGCTACAAATGTTAATATTTGTAGCTAGTAATTATAACTGCTACAATCTCACCGCTACAAAATACCTTTTTTTTGTAGTGACTACTGAAGGGCTTGCTAAGAGACCTAGAAAAAGAAGAGTAGGGGATTCTTATGGGGGGACAATGAAGAAGGGAGGAAATTACACTTACTTTCATTGGATTTAGTTAAGAAAGACAAAAAAGAAGGCGGCCTGAGTATTAGAGATCTAGAAAAACAAAACAAGGCATATTCTTAATGAAGTTATGCTAGAACATGTTAAATAATAAGGAAGCCTTATGGGTCCAAATATTGAGGGCTAAATACAAATGTGGGGAGGAAGCTATGCCTATAGTAAAAAAGAAACAAAACTCATCCCTTACTTGGAGAGGTATCTGTGCTATTTGGGATAATTTCCACAGAGGAGTTAGAGTTATAGTGGGAAATGGAAGACAAGCCTCTTTCTGGTTTAATACTTGGTCGGAGATTAATAATCCTTTGATTACACTTATTCCGGGTTATGATGTTTTTACAGATCGCAAGGAGAAAGTCCTGGAGTATGTCACTCCTTAAGTAGAATAAGATAGAGATTGATTTGGAAGATGCGTCCATCTGCATGTTGTTGATCAAATTTTGTGTGTGCACCCACCCCGTAAGGAGAGAGGAGAGGATAAATACTTTTGGAAACCATCCTTGGATGGTTATTTTTCTATTAGTTTTGTATATCATTTTTTGTTTCCAAATATACATAGAGCAAATGTTCCTAAATGGAGAGCTTTGTTGAAGTGGTTAGTCTTGGGGAAAATTAAATCTTTCATATGGCTATTTACACATGGAAGAGCCCAGAAGGCACAGCTCAGAGCGAGAAGAGGTATTGCAAAAGAAGCCAGATATCCTTTTGGGTGCCCACAAGAGGAGGATTCAATGCACTTACTTGGAGACTATCTAAACGTGAGAGACAGATGGTTTTTGGTGATCGCACCCTTCTTGTAAGAGCGATTCTTCTCCTTGTAAGGGGAGGAGTGGGTATGATGGAACCTAAAACACGAGGTGGGTAAGGAGTTCATTAAGAAACTCAGCTAGTCAACACTATTTGGGTATATATGTTAGGATATTTGGGTCTCTAGATGCCACCATCTCTTTGAGGGAGGAAGTCAACAAAGGAACCTCCAGGCAAAGGATAGTTATTGTGCTTGTGCGGATTAGGAGTTGATTCGGAAGTGCAATTTCTACACAAGGTGACAATCAATGTAGCAGATAAGGCTACATATGAAACCTGATAACTCAGTAAACTTGGTTTAGCCTTAATCTACCCTGGTCCAACTAGAAAAAAGAGAAAAGGAGTTTGATAAAATTCTGGCCAGACCGGGTTTGACCCGAATATCGGCCAGGACTGAGTTTTGGGTAAGTACTCTGGACTAATTAGCCTTATCCTACATGGTAAAACATATATTAATTTTTAATCTATATTATAAATCACATTAAAAAAAACAAAAGAAGAAAAAAAGCAACCCAAAAGACGTCATCGTTTAGGTGCGCAGTACGCCCTATCTCCAAACCCCAACCTGATGATTTGAAGCTCATTGGCAAACCCTAAGTCCTTAATTTTTAGTGCCTCCTCCTCATCCTACTTCTCTTCTCTACTTCGATCTACTGCTCCAATGCTTCATGCTCACTAGTCACCATCACTGTTGCAGTCCCTTTATCCAGTGCCTTCCTCATCTTCAAGCTTAAGGCTTTAAGCTTGTCAATGTCCTGCTCTATTTCACCCTTACTGATGCGATATGGGACTGTTGCGGTGATAAATCCAAATCTAGTTTGGTCTCCTCTATTTCTATGTTTCAATATTTTCTTAAGACAATGTGGTTTGGGTGATTTTTCCTATGCTTCAAGTCTGTCATATGCTAGGATTGCATCAGTGACATTGGGGAAGGTTACTAGATTTATCTCCACTACCTTTGTTTGAAGGTAGCCGTGTTTTCATAGATTTGGCTTCAGAACATCAACAAGAAAAGTTGTTGTCTCGTAGATTATTCCTCTATAGAAATAGATCTGTTATGGTGTTGTGAAATAAATGTCTCACAGAATAAATCAATGAACAAGGACGATTTATGTCTACAATCAATTACTATTGATGATATAGTTACTGTATTTCTTTTCCAATTATTTACTTATGAATATGTGTTTTTTGGTCTTCCTAGTTCCTAGTTCCTACTTTATCTTCACATTCGTTTCTCCAACTCAACTAGACTAATAACTTGGTCTAGTCTGCCTAACCAGGTGCACACTGGGTTTTTTACTGGGTTGGACCGGGCCTCGGGCTAGGATGACCAGCCCGAAGACCAAACCTGACTAGACTATAGGTTGATGCCCTACGCCAGCTGGTCTGGTTTATGTTTAGCCCTAGAAGAAGAATAGGCAGTAGCTACATGTAGACTATATGAGACTTGAAGTGGATGGCTTGGTACTGAGTGATGGTAGGAGTGGATGCAGAGGAGTCCTAATGGACCACCAAATAGGATGGGTTTTGGGTTTTAGCAGTAAACTCTGAGCATTTCCACTAGCTATCACAGAGCTCATAGCAGTTATTCATGGCCTTAACATCTGTTAGGCTAGAGGCTATAAGAAAATCTGTATTTCTACGGATTATATAAACGTTATTAATTTTTTATCTAGGGGCTATGAGGAGGATCATCCCTTCCGAGACATTATGGAGGAAGTGAGGTCTCTCATTTATAGAGATCGGCATATTAATCTTAACCATTTCTATAGGGAACAAAACACTACTGCAAATAGATTGGCAAGGTTATCTCATCATTTGATAGGGAATTTTTGTTTCTTTGATCAAACACCACCTTCTTTAATGGGGGAGGTGGTTGATGAAAGAGAATAAGCTGCTTTGATGTTTTTGATGTAGGGTCTCCTTTTTTTGGGAAATTTGTATCCAGATGTTATTCAAAAAAAAAAAAAAAGGGGGGGGGGAGTTGAGAGATACTTTATTGTCCCTTCTTTTCCTCTAAATTATAGAGAACTGCATCATGACCTGAAAATATCAAAATAATATGAAGGTTGAAACATTGGGCCCCACTTATGGGCTAGGCCCAGACCTCATATCAGCAGGGCCTCGGTATCAAGCTTCAAAGATCATATCCATGTACAGAAAAATCAACGTTGCCATATCATTATATTTAAAAAAAGGGGATAATTAATTTTTTTTTATACTGAAAACTATAATTTTTTAATCCTTCAAGTTTTAACTTACGTATGACTCAATCCTTTAAATATGATTTGGTATGACTCAATCCCTAAATTTTTGATTTTATTAAAACGCAGTTTTTAAACTTTTGACTAGGTTAAAACTAAGTCTCTAATTTTTAAAATTTTTTATATTTGCTTGCTTTGTCATCAATAGCTCATCTGCAGTCATCACCTAGTCATTCTAGTTAGCGAAAAAAAATCATGATTCAGTGTCCACGTAATATTATGAATCAGCAGGGATCTACCAGCCACGGGTGGTCTTGAGCCAGCTGCTGGCAGCCCTGGTGTTTTTTTTCTCTCCTTGCCTCCGACTGGCAGCGATAGCTGTTGGGCTTGAGGCACAGATTATTCCAATTGAAGCTTGCTAGTCACTTTAAATGTCTAAGCGCATCACCTTGTCTACTCATCCTTCCTCATCTCTTATACTGAGTCCTGACTTACGGAGCATCTTTCCGACGGAAGGCGTCGGAGATAAATTTACAGAGTATCCTCCATTTATCGATTAATTTAAAGACTAAGATCGTCTACAAACTTTATACCAGCATAATTGAAATATAATAATTTGTCCATGTGAGTTTGCTTGTGATTACAAATTGAAATTGATTCCCTCCAGTAATTGAAAACCCCAACTTTATCTGCCATTTGGGGTGTTCATACTTTTGAATTTGAAGAATTATTGCCTCCTATGTATGCGATGGTACAGTCACAGTCGACAATCAAAATGGTTGATATTTTCAAAGTTCACATTTGTTGGCTCTTACACTGATCTGCGCACCTGCAATTTTGTACTAAAAAGCACTAGGATTATTGATCACCCCTTCTTGTTTAGTATTTGCAGATATAAGATCGTGGATCTGCTGATTTTACTGCACTCTGAATTTTGCCCTAAATTGATTACTCATTCTTGCTTAGTTTTTGCACATGTAATAGGAAGGAAAAATTAAATCCTCCATCGATTACAAAAAACTTGGAAAAATCCGTTCTTTAAGCAAGCCTCTCTCACGAGCTCGCAAGCCCTATAACTATGGCTGCCTCGACTTCTTTGGCAATGCGCTCAGGTCCACCCATGGCTCGTTCAGATCCCTATTGATTCATAATATTACGTGGACGCTGAGTGATGATTTTTTTGCCACTTAGGATGACTCTGGTGACTAGAGATGAGTTATTGATATTAAAGGACAAAAATATAAAAAATTCAAAAATTAGAGACTAAATTTTAACCGAGTCAAAAATTTGAAGACTGAATTGTACCGAGTTATATTTGAGGGACTGAATCACAAGTGAGTTAAAAGTTAAAGAACTAAAAAATTACTTTTTCTTCGAAAAAATTATATCAAAATGTAATATTTGTAAGCTATAAATAATAAAATTTATTTTTAAAAAATTTGACACAACATTTGAGAGAAGGACCTACTTCTTGTAAGGAAAATTCTGCATAATGCTTTTCCTTTTGTAGATATATTAATCAAGCATCACATGAATATATTTGGATATTATCCCTTTGGATGCCATGAACTAGAGACCATGGAGCATCTTTTTGTAACTTGCCTATTTACGAAAGCATTGTGGTTTGACTGCCTGTCCGTTAGATTTCCCTTCTCATTATTATCAGGCTTTAAGTTATGGCTTAAACATATCCTTCCTAAGCTACATATATCTGGATGGGCAAACTTTGGTGGTGATTAACATAATTAAACTTTCTCCATTGTCTGGATGAGCAAAAATAAGATTATTCATCAGGGGAAATCTACAACTCCAACAACTGTTATTAATGAAATTAGGTTTGCTTTATCTCTTGTGGATTTAGCTTTCAAGTTTGAAACATCAAAGGCCCCGACTTCTTCATACAGTCGGTTGTTGAATAACTCAATTTCAAGTATTCTTGGCATTGGGTGGACAATTATATTGTAGAAGGAAAAGGAAAATATGATGTCTTGCCGTAAAGTTTGGATATGCTATCAAAGAGAGCCATTGCAATCCTTTACATGGAGAAATATTTTATCTAAGGCTTCCTTTGGTCTACTATGTTTCATAGCACTTTTGAATTGGATCACCGTATGACTTTTTTTCAGCCACTCAACAAAGGAGCAACTACAAGTTTTTTTCCTGAAAAAACAGTTCCTCCCTTCAGAAGGAGTAAAATGTAGGTCTTCAAATATTGTTTATCAGGATGTTAGTCTTCTTCTTTGTCATTTTACGATTCATGACATTTTAGCATTCCATAGTTTAGATATAAGGATTTTACATTCACTGAACTTATGTTACTGTACCGTATTAGACATTTGATGTAAAAGCTTTTTAATTATTAATGCATTTGACTTTCATAAAAAAAAACATATTTAGTGAAATTAATTTTGAGAACCCAACTCAATGCAGACGGCTCACCAATCCAGCACAATACAAAACTTCTAATAAAATGATGAATCTTTATTTCACCAAAAAATAAAAAGAGCGGATCTTTAGATCTTTGATGTGTAGATTTCCCATAAGTATTAGATTCCAGAAAATAAAAAATGTCAATATTATGAGCCACTAGATTATTGAAAGTATCAGAATTTACGTGTCAACGGACGATATTTTGAAAGATCATAAATGATAATTATATTTATTTATCGCGATCACTTGTAACATATAAAGACTGGAGAATTCATCAAATGTATAAAGAAAGCATTCTTAGACAGAATTATAGCTAGAAGATGAAACTCATTTGGATCAACATGACCGGGAGATAAAAATTAAAAACATTTAGATATAATTTTAATAATTTAATTTTTATGTATGTTTGTATTTAATATTATAATAATATTATTATGAAATATTAAATTTTAACCATTGAAAATTCATCAAACGGCGCACTACAAAAAAATGGTATTTTGTAGTGGTGGAATTGTAGTGGTTCTAAATAACTGCTATATATTTTAATATTTGTAGCGGCAAGCTACGCACCAAGTGGCGCGAATGATTGGCAGCGTTTTTTGTAGCGGTTAGGTAGAAAAAACTGCTACAAATATGGCGCGAATTTCCCGCCAAAACTTATAGCGGTTCATTTGTAACGGTTAATAAATAAAAACCGCTAGAATATTCCCGCCACATGGCTCAACCGAGACGCGCCAACAGTGTAGTGATTTGACCAACAAAACCACTATGAAATGCCAAATGTCGCGTATTTGTAATGGTTATAAGGTTCGAACCGCTACAGAATTTCAGAGGTCTCCAAATTTGTAGTGGTTTTGTACCATAACCACTACAGTACTTCAAAGGTTTTTGTACTTTGTAGTGGTTACTGTAAAACCACTACAAATTTTAGCCGCCCTAGGTGCTTTGTAGCAGTCAATGTAGCGGTTATTACAATAACCGCTACAAATTTGTGGCCTTTATATACCCCCGCCTTCTCCATTCTTACGTTTGCTCAATTTATTTCCTGAAGTTTCTCTAAGTGTTTTCTTTTAGATTGAGCGTTCAGACGTCTGTAAAAGAGTTTTTACTGCAGCGTTTCTCAGTATTGTACTTGAGGTACAGAGATAAGACATATTTTATTTGTATTTGTATTTTTATTATATTTTTGCATAATAATGTGACTAAAATATTTTTTTTTGAATTTTTACAGTTGATATGGCTTCAAAAGAGGATAGGGGGAAGGCGCCTGAGGTCCCCAGACCGATTTTACGGGATGACAGCAGCAGAGTAGGGGGCAGAGGGAGGGGGCAGCGCGGAGGGAGGGCGATCGCGCCATTGCAGACCATCCCCCCACAAGAGTCACCCCTACCACAAGCACCGCAGACGATCCCATAAGAGACGACCGCACCAGAGGTGCTTGATTTGGGGGAGGCAGATATCAGCATCGAGGACTATGAGGCGGAGGACTTTGACATCCCAATTTGGCTCAGGGAGATGGAGTAGTTCCTTGATGAGGAGGAGGCTCGAGAGCAGAACAACCCACGACGGTTGTCTTCACGGTCCACTGGGTTTGAGGTGCAGGTCCAAGGTAAATAAATTTTTTATTTAATAAATTATTTATTTAAATTCAAAATGTTAAATTTGAATTACAATTTATCTAACGTGTGGTAAATTGTGCAGATGAGCAGGGGAATGAGTCTACGAGGAAGCTGGACGTGGCCGATCTGAACAGTATGGATCAGATACTACGAGTTATAGTACCGTGGAATGAGGGCACAGAACAACCCATTTACAATGGGGGTCACCTGTTCAACTGCTTCCTGAACGAGCTGGGCTTAAATTGGATGCGGTTCCCCCTTCACTTCAGGACGTGGAGGCACGTTCCGAAAGGGCCAAAGGACTTGGCTTGGGAGGAGGTGGTACATGTAATTAATAGTATTTAATTAATATTTTTAATAGGATTTTTGTAATTATTGATGTTTAAATAATTTCTTTGTAGTTGCAGTTTGGGCCAACCGGAAGAGGTACACCCTAATGAAGATGGGTGATGGCTGGAGGAATAGGAGGAACCATATCTTCCACAGTGTGGATAAGGATGGGACGATGCCTCTGGAGCAGCTGATTGAGAGGGTCCCAGACGACGTCCCGCCGAACAACTGGGCGAGTTTCGTCTAGTTCAGGAGGAGCCTTGAGGGGTAGGTAATGTATTTATTGTTAGAGCAAGCGTTTCACCCAAGAGGGGGGTGAATTGGGTGATACTTAAAATTTCGTTGCAAATATGAAAACTTGACGGTGAATATAACGCAGTAAAGAGTAAGGAGAAATATCACCAAAGTGTACACCAGGAGTTATACTGGTTCGGCCACAATCACTTTGACCTACGTCCAGTGCTCAGAATATCTCTGAGAGTTTCACTATAACTTCCAAGATTCAATGGGTTCTTGGCACCTCAGTACAAGCAAGTTCCTTCGCCTGGATACTCGCTCCCCCTTACAAGTTGTAATCCAATCCCAACTCAAGGTTCCATAACCTTAAGTTACCTCAATAACAAATATTGAGTTTGAATGAAATATCTATCTTACAGAGTGAATAAGAATCACTGAAGTATAGAATTACAAGTATATGTAAAATAGAGTATTGAACGTGAACTTGATAATGCGTTCGTGAGTGTGTTCTTGTTATCCTTCTCTGTTTGGATGTTCCCATATATATAGATGTGTTGATAATGACCGTTGGAACATTTTCTTCTCGTCCGTTAGAGTGTGCGCAGCCACTGTTGACTTTTCCAGTATTTGAAAAATATCCGTTTGTGGTAGGTGGCGGTAGGTAGTGTTTAATCGTTGCATTTCACTTTCCTTATTTGGTAAGATCTCTTCATTGTTTATCTGCGGATATGCTAAGAATACTAATACAATGAAGGGTTAATCACATAGGAAACAAATCAATAAACATTGAAATGATTTCTGAATTTCTGGACTTGCATACTCGAGTTGTTCCTCGAGTATTCATTAAGTTTACTCGAGTATTATCGTGAGAGTAATGATAGCAAGTTAATAAATGAACATCACATAACTCGAGTAGTACATGAAGTAAACAAATTTACAAACCTTGGAAATACCTGTTTACTTGGGTACTTACTTGAGTATGGTACAATTTTCTTCATAGGTTACTCGAGTAGCTACTCGAGTAATCTCTCAAATAAACTTCAGGTTACTCGATGCTTCACTCTAGTAATGTTGGCAGGATTACAAGGCCGAGAGCACTTCAAGTTTCCTTACCTGGTTACTCGAGTACTTACTCGAGTAAACATCAATTTTCTGTATAGCTTACTCGGGTAGATACTTCAAGTGCTTTGTAAATAACTCTACAGATTACTCGATTACTGACTCGAGTAATCTTTTTCAAGTCTTTGATATAGAACAATTTAATACCTGCATACTTGAGTAGTGCCTCGAGTGAAGTGTGATAATAGCATATCAAATTAATCGAGTATTACCTTCAGGTTTTGCTTACCACATTGAGTTACTCGAGTAGCTCCTCGAGTAATATTGGCAGGATTGAAAATGCCTAGAGTAACATATTTCTTAAAGCAGGGGACTCGAGTACAGACTCGAGTAACGTTGGCAGGCCGAGAGCAACTCCAAATGATTTACCTGGTTACTCGAGTAGCTACTCGAGTAACATTGGCAGGCCGAGAGCAACTTGAAAACATTTATACTATTACTCAAGTACTTACTCGAGTATTGTTGGCAGGTTACTTGAAGGTGTCTCTGGTTACTTCAAGTTTCTGTCTCATTACTTGAGTACTTACTCGAGTAATGCCTTAGAAAAATTGCTTCTGATAAAGTTTCTCAGCTTTTTCTCTTGGCCTTTCTTCATTACTCCAATGCTTACTTCAAGAGATGATTTTCCCTATTATTACTTTGTTCAAACTTATTTGTTTAGTACTCTTTTTCACACCATCCTTTGTTATCATCAAAACATGAGATCTAACATTCTCCCCCTTTTTGATGATGATAAAACTTGGTGATTTTGAACAAGGTTTTTGGAATTGAGTTCTCAATTAAATACTTCTTGAATTCAAAGATCATTTTGAAAAACTTGTTAAGTTTAGATTCAAAGTGTTTTAAAAGAGAATGAAATCATAATATACACCTTGCATACACAACAAACTCATTAGTCCAACAATGTATCATAATTTAAAACTTAAATGGACTTGAAATGAAATCATAACTTAAATAAACTTGCATTAAACTTAAGGAATTACAAGATGAAAATTTGAAAAATTCAAAAGCTCCCTAAATCCTATATACACCCATATACCCAAAAAGACAAAAGACTCAGAAGACTCAGAAACTTCCACAAAATCACTCTCAAGCTCTTCTCCCCCTTTTTGTCTTCATCAATCAAGTGGAGGACTAGAAGGCCTAACCACGGAGATAGGCTTTACTGGAAGAACTAAAGGACCATCTAAACCAGAGGAGTCAAATAAACTAGAAGAAACTGGTTCAGGAAGATTAAGTGGAGGGATATGGATATCATCTTTGGGAGGAATAGGAGGAGACTGGTAGACGATCATAGTGGTGGTCTCTACTTCTGGAGTATGATGATCAGAAGATGAAGAAGGAGAGAGTTCCTCTGTATGGGTAGGAGATGGAATAGGTTTAGGAGCGGGTTCAAGCTGAGGTTTGGGTGGTGAATCATCAATGATGATATGGATGGTCTCATTTGTTTTGAGGTTATCCACTGAGTATAGGACATCTTTGGGTTGTGGCTCAGGTAGACTAGAGACCGATGGGATAAGAGGCTCAACCTCAGTGTGAGGGATATCAGAAGGAATGTTCTCTGAAGGTGGTGGTGGTGCAGAAGATGATGGACCGGCAGAAGGTCCGGGACCCAAAGAGTCCAATCTGGCCAAAATCAATTTCAATGTCTCACCCTGGGCACGTTGCTCAGCTAGCAACTCCTTGTGCCTCTTATCCATCTTTTCTACCAACTCCGCCATCTTTTGATTCATGTTGGTTATCAGTTCAGCATTTATGTTGGCAATATCCACATGGAATCCTCTAAGCATATTCTCCATAAAATGCTGAAATGTGGCATTGAGGAAGGACGGTGATGATGTAGTGGCAGCTAGAGCCGACGACTGAGTGGCATCCATCTTGCTAGTCTCAGTTTTCTTCTTCTTCTTTGACCCAGATTCCAGAGGGCCCTTGAGAGGAATGTCAATGTTGAGCTTGCCAATCTGATCTCTCCCAACTGGAGTAATCCTCTCAATGTGTTCTTTGTTCTCCAGATACCATATCTTATTCTCCTTCAGAATGAGAGAAACAATATGAGAATATGGCATCGGTGTGGTAGCTTTCCCATCTACTCTGTATCTTTTCATCTAAGAGAAAATGTACTCCCCCAAATCTTTCTGTTCCTTCAGGAGTAAGGAAGCAAACCATCTATAGTCCCTATTAGAGAAGTGGGTATAGTTGTTGGCCTTGTTCACAGGGGATCTAGAGTAGATGTACCATAGAACCCTGTGATGATCACACATATCACTCGGTTTGAAATTTAAAGGGCCAACAAGATCACCAGGTTTAAGGATAGAGAATATTTGGTTTGAGTCTAGTTGGGAGTAAATGTCATCTAGGGGGTTTTCTATTCCTAACCACAAGTTTATTCTAGAGGGTGAGATGAGAATCTTTTGGCCTCTCACAGTGGTAGTCATCTCTTCCTCAGCTGAGGTCCTATTCGGTTCATCTAAGATCTCAAGATTGCAATAAAAATGGGTGACTACTTTTGTGCAAAAAGGAAGTTTAATAGAAAGCCAGGGCATAAAAGGTTCTAGAAATGAACTAAGATCATGCTTCAATACCTCCTGAAGTAACTTGAGGTCCACATAGTGTGTCTTGTACACTTTTCTCCTGGAGAATTGAGTGAGGTACTTTGGGGACTCCTCCAGTTTGTTGACATTGAACCCCTTCAGAGGTTTGGTGATCTCTTCTTCTGGCAGTTTAGATTTCTTTGAAGACTGCCCCTTTTCCATTTGATCTAGAATGCCAGCCATTGCCTTAGCCACATTCTTATCATATTTGGGCTTTTTAGGAGGTTTTGGTGTGAAAGATGGAGTTGAGGAATCAGAAGGTGGAGGAGAGGGAGACTTTGCACTTTTGCCTCTCCTTGTAGAGGTGCTCTTTTTGGATTGAGCCCTTGTAACTACTGGCTCCTTGATAACAACCCTTTTAGGTTTCGGTTGAGGTTGAGGATTGGGTTGAATTTTGGCTTTTGAACTAGGGGTAAGTTTTCTTCTCTTTCTGGGAGGAGAAGAACGAGGATCAGGGTGTTGTTGTGATTCAGAAGAATCTGTGAGAGTGAGTTTTTGGTTCTAACCATTTTGAATCAGTGAAGGTTTCAAAAACTCAGAAAAACAGAGTGACAGTCGCGAGTTTAGGGCATAGAGAATCTGAACAGAATAGGAGGTTTCTGGGGTTGAAAAACAATGGGTTTTGACAGAAATGAAGTAAGAAAGTGATTGTGAAAAATTTTTGTGAGAGAGTAGAGTGACTTACTCAAGGAGATTTTGTGGAAATGACCAAGTTTGCGATAGATAAAGACCTAAAACCCAACGTTACTCGAGGCGTTACTAGAGTAAACTTCGTGGTTACTCGAGTCCTTACTTGAGTGATCATACAGAAAATCTCTAAAATAATTCATTTAAATTGCGTACCTGGCATGAATAATATTGTAATCATCCATGTATGTTCCCTCGATCATTTTGTACCCAATTTAGAGCAGATTTGAGTCGATTCTCATCAAATTGATAATATGGACTTGCAGTTACTCGAGTCCTTACTCGAGTAAGCTTCAAGTTTACTCGAGGCACTCCTCGGGTAACCTGCCTTTTCACTTTTGACTGTTCATTTCCAAGCAACTGAACTGTTAGATTTAAATTTTAGATAACTTGATCCATTACTTCCAGTTTTGGAAGACCATTACTCGAGTAAAGTGCTTCTTTACTTCAAGTTGTTCCTCGGGTAATGTTTCACTGTTAGTCATTACTTCAAGTTGGTACTCCAGTAAAGGTGTCCTCAGATAACCTCTGTTTTTGTTTCTCAAAACAGAGTTTCAATCTCCCTGCAAAACAAGTTTCTATATACTCCGATGCTTAAATTAGTAATCATCAAAACATTATTAAATGACTTCATCTAATATTATGAGAAACTGAAATAACTTACAACTCATTGGGATTTACCATTCCCAATTCTCTTCTAATGTATAGAAATTGATCTTTTGCAAGGGGTTTTGTGAAGATATCACCTAGTTGAAGATGAGTAGGAATGAATATCATTTTCACATCTTTCTTTTGAACATGATCTCTGATGAAGTAATGTCTGACATCGATGTGCTTGGTTCTAGAATGTTGAACTGGATTTTTCGCCAAGCTTATCGTACTGGTATTGTCACAATAGATTGGTATTTCTTTGAGATAAATACCAAGATCTTGTAGTTGTTGTTTTAACCATATCACTTGTGCACAACAACTTGAGACTGCAACATATTCGGCTTCCGTTGACGAAAGAGACACTGTATTCTATTTCTTGCTGAACCATGAGACAAGAGATCCTCCAAGAAATTGTCCTTGTCTACTGGTACTCTTTCTGTTTGTTTTGTATCCACCATGATCAGAATCTGAATATGCAACTAGATATTCACTTCTTCCTTTGGGATACCACAGACCCAATTCTGGTGTGTCAGTAAGGTATCTAAAGATTCATTTAACAGTTTCGGCATGTGATTCCTTTGGTGCTGATTGATATCTTGCACATATGCCAACACTAAATTGAATGTCTGGTCTGCTTGCCATGAGATAGAGTAATGATCCAATCATTCCTCTATATTTTGAGATGTTGTAGTCTTTCCCTTTGACATCAGCATCAAGCAACGTAGTTGAGCTCATAGGTGTGTCCGTGCCATTTGCTTCATCCATTCCATACTTTTTCAATATCTCTTTTAAGTACTTTGTTTGAGATATGAAGATTCCATTCTTTCTTTGTTTGATTTGCAAACCAAGAAAGAAATTCAATTCTCCCATCATTGACATCTCAAACTCTCCCTGCATTATCTCAGAAAATTCCTTACACAGAGATTCATTAGTAGCACCGAAAACAATGTCATCAACATATATTTGAACAATTAAAATATCATCACGTTTTCATTTTATAAAAAGTGTTGTATCAACTTTTCCCCGTACAAAATCTTGATCAATGAGAAATTTATTGAGCCTTTCATACCATGCTCTAGGAGCTTGTTTTAAACCATATAAAGCCTTTTTGAGTTTGAAAACATAGTCAGGTTTAGTTACATCTTCAAAACCTGGAGGTTGTTCTACGTATACTTCTTCCATGATGTAACCATTTAGAAATGCACTCTTTACATCCATTTGATAGAGTTTGAATCCTTTGATGCATGTAAAGGCTAAGAGTACTCGTATAGCTTCCAATCTAGCCACTGGAGCATACGTTTCCTCATAATCAATCCCTTCTTCCTAATTATAGCCTTTGGCCACCAATCTTGCCTTGTTTCTAACAATAATTGCGGATTCATCGAGTTTGTTCTTGAATAGCCATTTAGTACCAATGATCGGATGACCCTTGTGTTAGGGTACCAAATCCCAAACTTGATTTCTTTCAAATTGATTTAATTCTTCTTGCATTGCTATAACCCAATCATTGTCTGATAGGGCTTCATCAATGTTAGAAGGTTCAATCTTAGAAATGAACTAGAAAAGTGCATTGATTCGGCTACCACCATCACCCCACTGTTTTGCATATTACTTCTGTTATCCTGGCCATTTGTATAGAAACAATACCCGTTTATATCGAAGCCACTCCAAGTTATGACCTCAAACAAAGGCCCCCAAGCTAACCATTTGATTGTCTCAGACACATTGGTCTCGTGCGCTACCTTATCCTTGAACCACTCTATGAAAGTTTTGTTTTGCTCATTAGCTATCTGCATGTCATTTTTCCTTGGATAGATCTCCTTTAAACTCTTTTTGTGTTCGGCTAAGTACGGCTGAACTTCTTCCGTATTATTCAAGATATACAGGTGTGCTTGCAACACCTCTTCATGACGCATACTCTTCACTTTGAGCCCTCGTGTTCCCTTACTTGTACCCTTTTCATGACGTGATTGGGCCTTTGACCTTGATAGATATTCTTTGCAAAAGTCCATAGCCTCTTCAACGACATATCTTTCGACAATTGAGGCTTCAGGTCAATAAGGATTTTTAGAATACCCTTTTAAGTTCTTCATGTATCGCTCGAAAGGGTACATCCACCTTAGATAAACTGGGCCGCATAGTCTTACCTCCCTGACCAGATGAACTATTAAATGCACCATTATATCAAAGAATGTGGGAGGAAAATGTATCTCTAGTTGGGATAGAATAGTATAACCCTCATTTTCTAATTCGTCTAACTTTGCAATGTCAACAACCTTGCTACAAATAGCATTGAAGCAACTGCACAACCTTGTTATCGTCCTTCGCACATCATCTTTCATAATGCCTCTAACAGCTACTGGTAATAGTTGTTGCATCAAGACATGACAATCATGAGACTTCATCCCAACTAACTTCAAATCTTCCATGGACACAAGTCGGCTCACATTAGAAGAATACCCTTGTGGCACCTTAATGCCGTGCAAACACCCACACAAACTTCTTCTCTCCGCTTTTGACAATGTATGCGCTGCTGGCTCCATATACGCTCTCTTACCATCATCTCTTAGTTGTGGATGCAGTCGTTATCTTATTCCCATTTCAACCAAGTCTAGTCTTGCACTAATCCCATCTTTTGTTTTCCCTGGTATGTACAAAAGTGTACCAACAAGGCTATCACATACATTTTTTTCCACATGCATCACATCAATACTATGTCTCACATCAAGACTACGCCAATATGGAAGATCAAAGAAAATTGACCTCTTCTTCCATATGTTCTTCTCACCCGTAGTCTTTTGATTTTTTCCAAAAGTGACATTGATTCTTTCCACCCGACTATAAACTTCATCTCCAGTTAATGGCTCCGGAGCCATTTCATTCTCCGGCAAACCGTTAAAAGCCTTCTTTAGCCTACGGTACGGGTGGAATCGAGGAAGAAATCGTCTATGACCAAGGTATACCGTTTTTCTACCGTGCTTGAGTTGATGGAACTGTGTGCTCGATTCACATATCGGACATGCTTTATGACCCCTGACACTATAACCTGACAAGTTACCATATGCAGGGAAGTCGTTAATTGTGGTGAAAATCATTGCACGTAGCTTAAACGACTGTTGCTTATATGCATCAAACACATCTACACCATCCTCCCACAACTTCTTTAAGTCCTCTATCAAAGGTGCCAAGTAGACATCGATATCATTCCCTGGCTGTTTTGGTCCCGAAATCATCATAGAAAGCATCATATACTTGCGTTTCATACACAACCAGGGAGGTAAGTTGTAAATTACCAGCAGAACGGGCCATGCACTATGTGTACTGCTAAAAGTACCATAGGGATTGATCCCGTCTGTGCAAAGCCCTAGCCGAAGGTTTCTTGGCTCGCTGCCAAATACGGGATACATTTCATCTACTTTCTTCCATTGTGGAGAGTCAGCCGGGTGTCGAAGGAATTTTCCATCACAAACTCTGTCATCATAATGCCATCTCAACTTCTTTGGTTCTTTCGCATTAGCAAACATTCGTTTGAACCGCGGTATGATTGGAAGATACCACAAAACCTTTAAAGGTTGCTTTTTATTTGTCTCATTACCACACCTATTACCTTTCTTCACTTTGTATCTAGAAGTTTTACATTTCGGACACTCACTTAAGCCTTCATACTCATTTCTGTACAATACGCAATCATTAGGGCAAGCATGTATCTTTTTATACTCCATACCCATTGTAGATAATATTTTCTAGGCCTCATACATACGATTTGGAAGTACATTATCCTCTGGAAACATATCACACAACAATTCTAGTAACAATGTGAAACTACTGTCGGTCCACCCACAAGTTGCCTTTAGGTTGACCAAGTGCAAAATGCCTGACAAACGTGTATACTTTGTACACCCAGGGTACAAAGGTGTCTCTGCATCACTCCGTATGCTATCATATACAGGCGTTTGTGCAAAACATTCTACCTCAACATCGTGAATCATGTTCTCCATTCTATTGTCATCTCCAACCTCCAAAACTTCCTTCTCGCGTGATGCCCAAGCGGTTCCTTCCTCACCATGCCATATCCACCTTGTGTACTGAAGATTTATTCCATCACAAAGTAAGTGATCCCTTATATCATCAACATCCCGTAGACTCTCATTTAAACAGTTGATACATGGACAAAAATACTTCCCATTTTTACTAGGCGCATTCATTTTAGCAAATTCAATAAAGTTTTCTACCCCATTCTCATATTCTTCACTAATTCTCGAAGCATTCATCCAACGGTGATCCATTTTATTACCACCTAATCCATTTTCACAGACACTCAAGTTTAGAACAGCTATATGAAACACTCATGACACACTGTAAAAACTAACAGTTCAAATTTATCACGCTTACAACAAATAGTAGCACCATGATATCCTCAGGTTTCAAAAACTTTCATCAACAAGCAATAACATAACTTACCAGCTAATCCTTAGCTTCCAAGGACACTATGTTTGTGATTAAGGATTTGGAAGAAGATTCTACAGAGGCAAGGATGTAGTAGGCCGGCAACCCAAGGAAAAACGATGGCAGTAGTGATACCTGCAGGTTTATGAGAGTTATTTAGACATGAAGGGGTAATATTTAGAACATTTCAGGTCAAATGACCTTGATTCAATGTTTCTTATATATAAAAAAAATTATCATATAATTTCCTTAATTTATAATGACCCTCCATGTTTTGTGTCACTAGCTTACTATATTTAGTGTAAATTTCAATTTATATACTGATACATGAATTGTTTATTTAAAACATTTCTATGAATATTATAAAATAACTTGATTAGATTAGAATTATAGAGTATATTTATATTCTTAAAATACTTTTAATAAAAGAAGAAAAAGTACACTGAGTTTTTTCCTTTTTTAAGGAAAAGCATTTAACTGTAGTCTCATATATAAAATATTTAGATTTTTCAATTTTGCATTTACAAAGTTGAATAAAAATATTTAAAAGGACATAAAAAATAAAAAAAAATCCTCAAGTTGTAGAATCATTCTCTTTTTAACCTGGTAATATAAATTTAAAATTTCAAAATAGAACAATAAACAATTTATTTTTTTTTTAAAAAAAACATTCATGTTTTGGAATCATTGCATTACAACTTCAATACAATTAGAGAATAGGAATCCAGTGGATTTTGTCTCTATATGATCCAACGCGAAGGAAATGAAATACAGAGTAGGGTGCATGTTCTTCTCGAGATATCATTACCTCAAAAGTAATTAATTAGATGAAATTACTATTATTTGTCCATGATGATATAATAAATTAAAATTAAATCCAAACACGAAGCAAACTAGACTAATTTACTTGTATAAATAGAAATTATGTCTTATTTTTAATTATTCTTTACCAAAAACGGAAGGAACTCATGTATTCCATATATCTAAGGAATATCAAACACGCAACCTCCTAATTTTCAAATTTAATTTTATTACACAGCCATGTTTTGTTCTCGTTGATTTGTTTTCTTTATACTATGCATCATTGTTTCCCCTCTCTTCTCCTCTCCCATGCTGTATATAACATACCCAAATTATATAAAATGAAATAATGTATAGTGTCTAAATATATATATCATTATTCATGATAATAAGAGATTCAATAATGTGACCAAAAGAAAGTTATTAGTCCAAACAAACGTGTTGTTTAGCTAATGGCAAGTTGTGCTAACTTAATTAGTGATATGAAATTCAATTGGGTTGAATCAATTGGGTGATGCAAATAATCATTTTACAATGGTAAAGAATTACCTAGCTAATACCTACTCCGCATTTGAAATATTTTTGATTTCTATGTTATATTTAACAACCACAACCAATATCTCAATCACATAGATTTTTTCCAGAACAGCACAACCGAAGTTCAAGATGCCTAGATTCAGTCACAATCGAAGTTCAAGATGCCAACTTTTTTTCCAGAACAGCACAAATTGACATCCAAATGAACAAAACAACTAGAAACAGAAAAGGGAAACTTACACACACAACGGAATAGACCAAGATCAGAACCACCAACGTTGTCTTCTTTATGCGAACACCAAGTATGAACTACAGGACCGAATAATAGAGGCTAAGAAGAGAAAAGCAAAAGCAAAAAAACCAGAGCAACGAAACAGGGCAACTTACTTGCGTTGCTTGCTGCTGATGTGCGAAGAGGGAAAGCGAAGCTCAGACCTGCATGCGACCAAGAGGGAATGGAGGGACTGTGAAGACGGTGGACATCGGAGAGGGTCAGCGGACAGAATGCAGGAGAAAGAAATACGCCAAGAAATTTGGGGAATGTAGCTCGCGGGAGACACGAAAATGAGGGTTCAATTAGCGCGGGGAAGAATGACAGAAACGCGCGCCGAAGATTTGGGGAAAAGTTAATCACTTTCAACGACTGGTTTATAAAACCAGTCGTTGAAAGCAACCTTTCAACGACTGGTTTTTAAACCAGTCGTTGAAAGCAACCTTTCAACGACTGGTTTTTAAACCAGTCATTGAAAATGAAGCTTTCAACGACTGGTTTAAAAACCAGTCGTTGAAAATGAAGCTTCAACGACTGTTTTCCTTGAAAACAGTCGTTGAAACTTCAGTTCAGTGCCACCGGTTCCTGGAGTTGCTTTTTTACTACTGGTTTCTCAAAACGGTCGTTATTGGGTGTCGTGGAATCATGTTCTTGTAGTAGTGCGGCCACAACCACTTTGACCTACGTCCAGTCCTTAGAGCTTCTCTTAGAGTTTCACTATAACTTTCAAGATTTAGTGGGTTCTTGACACCTCAGTATAAGCAAGTTCCTTCGCCTGGACATTCTCTCCCCCTTACAAGTTGTAATCCAATCCCAACTCAAGGTTCCACAACCTTAAGTTACCTCAATAAAAATTATTGAGTTTGAATGAAATATCTCTCTCACAGAGTGAATAAGAATCACTGAAACAGAGTAATGAACTTGATGATACGTTTGTGTGTGTTCTAGTTATTATATTCTTTGTTTGGAGGTTCCCATATATATAGATGCGTTGGTAATGATTGTTGGAACATTTTTCTTCATGTCTATTAGAGCGTGCGTAGCCACAGTTGACTTTTCCAGTATTTGAAAAATATCCGTTTGCGGTAGGTGGCGGTAGGTGACATTTGAACGTTGCATTTGACTTTCCTTATTTGGTAAGATCTCTTCATTGTTTATCTGTAAATATGCTAAGAATACTAATACAATGAAAGGTTAATCATATAGGAAACAAATCAATGTACGTTAGAATGATTTCTGAATTTCTGGACTTGCATACTCGAGTAGCTACTCGAGTATTCATTAAAGTTTACTCGAGTACATACTCGAGTATCATCGGGAAAACTTTGATGAACTTTAAGTCAACAAATAGATATAACATTACTCGGGTAGTGCATAGAATAAACAAAATCTCAAACCTTTGGAAATACTTGTTTACTCGGGTACCTACTCGAGTATTGCATTCTTTTCTTGACAGGTTACTCGGATACCAACTCGAGTAAACCTTTAAATAAACTTTAGGTTACTCGATGCTTTACTCCAGTAATGTTGGCAGGATTTCAAGGCCGAGAGCACTTCAAGTTTGATTACCTTGTTACTCGAGTACATACTTGAGTAAACATAAATTTTCTGCATAGCTTACTCGGGTAATGACTTGAGGTTTT
Organism: Inga laurina; assembly: GCA_963855925.1. Classification (NCBI taxonomy): domain Eukaryota; kingdom Viridiplantae; phylum Streptophyta; class Magnoliopsida; order Fabales; family Fabaceae; genus Inga; species Inga laurina. Next base: position 44,946,278 of record OY979709.1, on the reverse strand, counting down.
TCTTCAAAAATAACTCTAGATACTTGAGTAATCCACTTTAAATAAGTCATTCCATACCTGCATACTTGAGTAGAGCCTCGAGTGAAATGTGATAAAAACCAGATCAAGTTATTCAAGTACTACCTTAAGATTTTTGCTTACCACAGTGAGTTACTTGAGTAGCTCCTCGAGTAACGTTGGCAGGGTTCAAAATGCCGAGAGCAACACATTTTCTGAAACAGAGTAACTCGAGTACAGACTCGAGTATCATTGGCAGACCGAGAGTAACTTGAAAACTTTGACCTGGTTACTCGAGTAGCTACTCGAGTAACGTTGGCAGGCCGAGGGCAACTCCAAATGATTTACCTGGTTACTCGAGTAGCTACTCGAGTAACATTGGTAGGCCGAGAGCAACTTGAAAACATTTACACTATTACTCGAGTACTTACTCGAGTATTGTTGGCAGGTTACTTGAAGGTGTCTCTGGTTACTTCAAGTTTCTGTCTCATTACTCGAGTACTTACTTGAGTAATGCCTTAGAAAAATTGCTTCTGATCAAGTTTCTCAGCTTTTTCTCTTGGACTTTCTTCATTACTCCAATGCTTACTTCAAGAGATGATTTTCCCTGTTATTACTTTGTTCAAACTTATTTGTTTATTACTCTTTTTCACACCATCCTTTGTTATCATCAAAACATGAGATCTAACAAAATGACCACAACCCACACTCACCAGATTTCAGAGCTCTCGCAACCGGCCCTCTTGATCATGCAAAAAGGTTTATAGTATACAATGTCAATGGTTTTAAATCTTGCACGGTTTCACGGGATAAAGGATTGCAAACTCAAAATTTAGGTGTTTATGGCACATTTGGGACAAGAGTTATGTGAGCAGCAGTGACGCCAACATGCAGTTCAGAGGCGTCCCTTACTATGGCAAGCTTCTTGATGTGAGCAAACTTAATTATCAAGGCCGTTTCACCGTGACACTGTTCAAGTGTATATGGCCAAATACCACTACTTCTCGAGGACTGACAACTGATGATTTAGGGATCACATCAGTCAATTTCTCACGGCCAATTCATACTGGTATTTCTCAAGATGATAAGCTGTATATTCTTGCTTCAGAGGCACATTAGGTTTATTATGTCGAAGATGAGAGGCACATGGATTGGAACATGGTCATTCATTTAAAGCCACGAGACCTTACGACATGGGTGAAGGCGATAACATCGCCTACAAGAGTGAGCCATTTCAGCCAGCCGATTTTGAAAACTACTTCCCTGAAGGCGATGACAATTTATCTCTATTGCGGTGAGTTTTTTTACGTCCACATCATTTAAATTAAATTTTTAAAATTTAATAATACATCCCTAACAATAATTTTTCTACATAATTTCTGTAGGGATGGTGAGGATGAGTGATCAAATTCAAATTATGTTTTTTTCTTTAAAAAAACACTGGAAAAAAATTAAAAAAAATATTTGTAGCGGTTATTAAACCACTACAAAAATAAAAATAACCGCTACTAATTAAAACCGCTACGAATATAAATATAACCTCTACTAATTAAAAATCACTACAAAATGGATACATTAACCGCTACAAAATGGTAAGTGGATCCCTATAAATACCCTTACCACAAATCATTTCAAACACTCTCCCATTTCTTTTCACCTTACCCTTATTTCATTTTCTCTCATTTACAATTTTTTTTTGTTTGAGTTGAGGAGCTAAACAATACGATCAAATATGGTAACAACTTTTTTTTTATTTTTTTTTCAATACTTCTTTCCTTCGCATAAAATTTATTCTCACTATTTTTTCTTTCCAGATATTTCAGAGCTTTATCTCATTTTCATCTATTTTTCATATACAATTTTTTTGCCAACTTCATACACAATTACATTGTAGTAAACAACATAATAGTTCTTTAATAATATTATCAACACAATTTTTATACTTATCCAACTAAATTAAATTATTCCTTTTAATTTATAAATGAGTTAAACTATTGAATAATAAGCTAATTAAATTAGATAAACTACTAAAAATATAAACTATTTAATTTAATGTTAAAAAAATAGAAACAAAAGATCGTATTTTATTTTTAATTTTCTTTTTTTTTGTAGCAGTTATTAAACCACTACTAATTAAAGCGCCTTTTTAAACTAAAATTAATTTTTTGGCGTCATTTTTAAATTTCATGAAATTAGTAGTGGTTATATAATTTCATAAAAATTTTAAATTAGTAGCAGTTTATTAACCGCTATAAAATAGGAAAAAAAATTCATTTTTCTTTTATCGCCCTGAAAATTTCAATTTTTTATATTTATAGCGGTTATATAACCGCTACAAATATCTCTGAAAAAATTAACGGCTTATGTGGATGTTATAGCGGTTAGGTTCAACCGTTACAAACTAAGTATCGGTTATTTTCCTTGAGTAGCGGTTTTATATAACCGCTACAAAACAGCTTGTAACATATAATTTAGTAGCGGTTTTATTAACGCTACTAATGTTGTTTGTAATGGTTAAAACCGCTACGAATATCCATTTTTAACCGTTACTAAATCACGTTTTTTTTGTAGTGGCGGAGATAATAAATGGAGAGAAAGTAGAGAGGAAGGTAAATAAAGACACCCCTATCACATAGGAATTTAGTAGATATAGCTAGACTTCTCTTATGCAGAGATTGATAGGTGGTTATTAATTATAACAGAAGAGAGATTGCATCCATTGTTGATCAGCTATATCAAAATTGTTGTGTAAAGTTTAGAGAATTTTTGTTTCTTTGATGACCCTCCATCTCTACAGTTAAGTAAATGGAAGATGATGAAGGAAAATAGGTTTGAACCATATGTTTGTATAAATTAAGGTAAACGTGTGTGAGGAAAATAACGAAAAGAGAATATTAAAAAGGAAAATAAAAATAAAAAGTTGTTATTTTTGAGGGTTTTACCTCTTAGTATTTTTTTCCCTTTAATTTTTTCCATCCAAATATAGGGGTAATAGAATATGTATATGTATATGTATATGTATATGTATATGTATATGTATATGTATATGTATATGTATATGTATATGTATATGTATATGTATATGTATATGTATATGTATATGTATATGTATGTATTTACATTTGTTCTCTCTTTTTCGAGCTATTGAATTTCAGTTTTCACTTATTTAAAAAAACGAATTAGATGAAACCCCGGCACTTGGTTAGATAAAATTAAGTAGTTTTTAGTTCCAATGAAAGCTCCATCCCAAAAAAATAAATTAAGATCAAGAAAACTTAAATATGACTTTAGATAATGCCTTCTTGGTAAAGGGTTAAGGTGCAAATTTAGTAAAGAATTTTTACGTCATAAGCATCTAGCACAATTAAGAGCCCGGCCGTTTGGTTCAACCCCATTGCATGCATGTAATGGTAATCATGATTATATTATCAAGAGAAGAATGTTTGGTTGCTCTTTAGTATGATAATAGGGTTTAATATGGCAACGATGATTACCAAAAAATTGGTAATCCTCATTCATACTCCACTATGAATATTTATTATCACTTTATCGTATAGTTGAAAAAGTTCAATTTACCCTTCAGTTTTATTTTTTTTTGTTCACTTGTTTCATTTTACGCGCCGCGCCGCGCCACGCCACGCCACAACCACCGTCACCACTATCTCCTCCTCCATCACCACCTCCTCCTCCACCACCACCTCCTCCTCCACCACTGTCGCCGCCACCGCTACCACCTCCATTGTAGTCGTCGTCACTGCAATGGCAGCCACCTCCACCGCTACTACCTCCTCCTCCACCATTACCCTTGTCACCGCCTGCTATCTCCTCCACCACAATTTCCACTATTGCCGCCGCTGCCATGACAACTATCACCACCACCACTACCCTCCTTCTCCACCATTATTGTTGTAACCACCTGTCATCGCCACCATTACTTCCTCAACCTCCACTGCCACCCCTCGTTGTTGCTACCTCTATCGTTGCCATTGTCACCCCTATGGTAGACATCGCCACCGCCACTACCTCCTTCACTATTTTTACTGTTACCACTTGCCATCGCCACCACTACATCCTCTTTCACCGTCGCTGTCAGCACTTGTCACTGTCACCGTTGTCGCCACCACAATCATCGCCATTGGACGATCCTTGGCAAGGTTGCGTAATGGTTATGATAAGACAACGTGACAGCTTTTAACTAGTTTTTCTATAAAAATTATATTAAGGGTAAAATAGACTTTGTGTAATATTTTAATTTTAAATGGTTTTTAAAAAAATAACTCATTGCACCTTGCTTAAAAATCAAACTAAACAATTGGTCAAACAAAAAAAAAATCAAACCAAACACTAGCTCTATAATTAATATTGCTATTACCATTACCATTACATCGCATTGCGTTGCATTGCAAGGTACAATGGGATTGAACCAAATGGGTCCTAAGTTTTGAAGGGTGCAAAAGTAGACACAGTCTTTTAAAAATGATGCAATTTTAACAATTTGGTAAATTGGTTCAAACGTCCGTTACTTTTTTATATGGGATCCACTTGTTCTCCTTTAGCTTTATAATGGATGTTTAATTTGGGCCAATTCAACGAGACTACTAAAATTACACCATTTTTTAAAGAATTGTGTTTACTTTTTCACCCATTAAAACTTAAATATGTCAGATGCTCTCATGGTGAAAAAATTTATTGTTAAAATTACACATTAACTCGTGGTAAAAATGCTTACACTTTTATGCACATCACTTAAAACTAAGACGTAATAATTTTTTATATATACATATATATATATAAATGATGTAACAATCAGTAAACTGATACTCCCTCTATCTTTCTTAAAAGATACAAATAGCTGTATTATTAGTATTACATTCCCTAACGAATTAGGACGTTCTTATCGGACAAGTTGGAAAAACGTGTGCTTTTAGAATGATGCTATTATGAGGGATATCGTATTGCTTGCTCTGTTTTCTTTTGGCAAGTCCAACTAATTTATATAGATTAAAAAAAAATTTCTTCTTTACTTTTCAAAAATATTTCTTCAAGAGGCTATCAATTCAATTCTATTTATAAAAAAATTATAGAGAGTGACTTGTAAATTAAAAAAACTAGAAAGAGTATCACTAGAGGCCACGTACGCAAATATCAAGAAATTAATATATATATTAAAAATAATATCAAGCTGGAAAATAAAAATAGTTGGATTCATTTATTTCTCATGTTCATTTTGGGACATCCGATAAAATTGGAACTTCCATCGGAGAAAAATCCAACATATAACAAACGAGCATATGCATAAATACTTTGTCGAGTGCATGAACGTGAAATTGGAAAAGATGATGTACGTATACTTATGTAACAATTAATTAATTAGCATCAAGATATTAAGAATTCTAATGGTATCAATTGTCAAATTAAAGTTGAGATAAGGGACCTATTTCTGTCTTCCATATATTCTACACACAAAGGGTAGCCTTAAATTAACGCCTTGTTCATGTCGATTCAGAAGCATCCTTATTAGTTGGTCGGTTACGTTGGGTACTCGTAGTATTATTCGTTTATAAGAATATGTGATTTTTTTAATTTGTGCGCGTGTGTTTTTATTTAATTCCTGGGAATCTTTATTTCTAGCCATATATTTAAATTAGTATATATTCACGATCGCGCCCAATATTTTTAACTTCGCTGGACAAATTTTTTGTCGCGTTAAGAGTAAAACGTGTCGATATCGTTTTTATAAAGGAACCTTTTCTTTTGATGCGTTTCTCATGTCTTTTAACGAAGGTATGAATATTGTACAGGTAGAAGAATCGTAAGAGGTAACAAATATATTGAATTAGATCGTTCTATGCCAAGAATAATACTCATAATAGAGACCTATCTATAAGTCAGTTATATTCTCAAAACCCAGATTCAAACGAAGAAACACCTAAGCCTCTAGCCGTCTATAACAAAATCTCAAATAAAAACCTAAAACCATGGACGAGTCCTAGGCCACTGCCTTCAACTAAAGAAGCTCAACAACTATTCAAAAAATAAACATGATGCAGATTAAATAGGAAGGGTTCCTAAGTGGCAATAAAATAGATAACCATGAACCACGAGCTACTCATCACGGTAGTCTCAAATATTTGGTACCTTCCCAGTTATGCTTGTCCTTAAACTCTCACCTGAAAAAAAAAATGTAAGAGTAACAAGTGAGACGATTGTCTCAGTAATATAATCACTATTCACCTTAACTACCGGCACTACCCATGGGGTGCTAGGTAGGCCTAACAAGCAAGCAGTCAACATATATACGAATAATAAGGGAGGATAATGCATGAACATAATGATACACAGTCAATCATAACATGGCATGTTATATCGTAAATCAACACAAACTGCCACTTGTTATTTACTTTCTTTATTATTATCCATTATTAACTGTAGGCAAAATCTGCAAAGAAATAAGAAAATATTTGATCCGAGTCGCGTCCGAGGACACTGTCCTTAAGAGATATTCCGCAGCCCCCTCAGTATATAGGAAGCGGCATCTCCCCAGGATTAAACGAACCCTTCCTGTTAGGATACATGGCGGCAGAACTAGTGGAAGATAAGGTAACCCAGTGAGAGATTACTGAGGCTTCTATTTCTCTGCTTCCAAATGGTGTCACGGTTGGGGTATTTATAGACAATGAATCAATGCCTTGAAGTTGTGCCTCTTGAAGACTACACCTCTTCAATTGGAAAGTCATAACTATCTGTTAAATTCATGAACCATGTTGATTCATGAACCAACACAAATCCCTTAATTCATAAGAACATGACTTCTCAAAATGCATCTCTTCATTTAAACACATTCATAATATTGGAGAGACTTTTTCTTTGACACACCCATATGCAATATTTACAACAATCCCCCACATGTGTCAAGAAAACACACCATTTGCTGAGTTACACCCATGGATATAACCATTGTATCTAGTGGTCCTTTGGACTATGAACTAGACCTAGACCGATAACACATGATACACAGAGATGTCAGTGGTCCTATGGACTGTGAACTCTCATCTCTTGGAGTGTATCAGAGGCATTAAGAGTCAGATTATATACTAACATTTCCACTGTTAACAGCGGTTTTGCGCGTTATGTCGGCCATGCGCGTGCCTGGTGCATAATGAATGCTCTAGAGATTTTGCCAAGATCTCATAGGAGCGGCCACACTCCACATTCATAGAGGTGATTTCATTTAACTTTGTACCTGCACTATGCACACTGCCTCATTGAACTATGAAATCATTAAGAGCTTTGCTCAACCTATAATAATGCAGTCTAGCACATTCAAAGTATCATAGGAAGGGACGTAAAATATTTGTGCTAGTCAGAACTGACGAACGACTTGTTTTTACCCAGTGAACCTTCTTCATGGGATCACCAATCACAAAGGATGGGTTGTCATCGCTGTCAATTAGTAGTTGGCTTTAGTCCCATTCCTCTTGACATTTCAATAATCATTTTCCTCCCAAGGGGTTTTGTTAACGGATTCGATAGGTATATTATTCACCTCACCAAATCGATTGAGATAACTCTACCATAATTCTTAGGCGCTTATTTATATCATATCTCAAACGATTTTCACTTACATCATTGTTCTTTCTACAATGGCTATTACCATTTGATAATCACATATCATCAACGCTAAGAGTCGGTTTCTTATGAAAATATTTGCTAAGAGGTTTTCAACATTAACCACTAGCCCACCCTTATATCCTCCTTATTCCCTCTGATAGAACCCATCAGCTAAGTCCTGGCCCATGTTGCTGGTGACTCTCATGAGCTCTTTATTGGTGTGATGTAGGCCATTCAAAGCACTCCAGAGCACACAAGGGACCATGGGTTTCTCCAATACGGTTATTGCCCATAAAATAGAGTTGGGCCCAGCCTATCAATAGTGGCAAGCTTGGGCTGGCTCGCGTAGAATTCTTTTTCATTTTTTTTTTGTTTTCCTTGAAAAAATAAACCCAAATACTGCTACTCCTTTTTTTTTTGGACCTTTGTTTAATTACTTTCTCTTACTTTTTATTAGACACTTTTATTTTTATATTATTTTTATTTATTCTACTATTATTTAATTAAAAAAGAGTTGTTTATATGTTTTTGTGATGTGAGTGGTGGAAAAAAAGGGATGTGAGAGTGAAAATGGCTGCTTACACAAATGTACAAAAGAAAGAGTGTGTGATGTGAGTGGATGAATGAGAAAGGGAGTAAGAGTAAGAAAAAGAGGGAGCGTGATAGTTTTTTTAAAAAAATTAATTGGTGGGCTGGTAGGCTTAGGCTGGTATTTTGCCAGCCCTTCAAGGGGCTCCATTAAGCCCGTGGGTTGCGGCAGGTTGGCATGCAACCCATGGGCTAACCTGAATTACTGACTCTATCATAAACCACTGGAGTGTCATATTAGGTACGTAATACTACCCTTTAAATAAATGCCGGCTAATAGTGCACCATAATCACTGCCTATTCACTAATACCACCATCTTATATCACATTATTCTCAAGGGGTTTTCATATTCTCATACTCATATATGTCAATTAATACCAAAGGTCCAATGGGTTCCAGATACATATACAATTCACTCAATGGCATTACATCAATAATTACATGCTCACATATTCAACAACACATAAACAATTATAATATAATATCAGAGGCATCAAAACAAAAAAGCATTGCTAGTTCTTGTGGCTACTTGCTTGCATGAGCAACATGGTCACCGAGCTCGGCAACCCACATCACACTCACCTTGGCCACCAACATGGTTGCTGAGGCACTTGGCATCAAACTCGCCCCGGCAACCAACATGGTTGTTGAGGCACCCAACACCAAACTCGCCCCGGCAACCAACATGGCCATCGAGGTGAGGCGTACCTTCACACCCATCTGAATTTAGACACTCTAATTGCCCAAAAAATAAACATATCTAGTCTTGGGGTTCATAAAATAGTAAGGTTCTTACCAATTCTACTCGTCTTATAAGCTTGTGGGGTTTTCAAAAAAAACCATGAGCAACACCAATAAATAGGATAGATAGGACCACATTACTTGAAGTCTTCCAACATATTCTAATTCAGAAAAACTTCTCTTGTGTGGACAATGATCAACTACAAAGCAAAAATACAACTTAGTATATGGTGTTAAGACTTCAACTCATCCATAGAGTTACTTAGAAATCTCACGAGTAACTCCAGCAATAAAAATTCGGGCTGGAACTGAGAATCACCCTGAATGAAGTTTTAGATTATTCTAGTCTAACACCTCTATATCTTCAATTGGGGTTTTAAACCCTTAAAACTCAGGTCTATGAAAAATTCTCAAATTGGGATTCTTAAGCCCTAGCCTAAATCTCTTAGATTCCCATAATTAGAGAAATAGAAGGAGTAAGGAGGATTATGGAGGCTTACTGATGAATTAGAGCCCTTAGGAGTCCTCCTCGTGATACCTTACAACTCTACCTCTCTGTACCCAAATTTCTGAAAAATGATGAACTATCATGTACTTTTTTTATTTATAAAAATAGACGTCTTGCCCTGGCGACTACATTGGTCATTGAGGCAAATAGTGCCGTGGCATTCGCCTTGGTGACTAGTGACACAGAACATCACTTCTTTGTTTGTATCAACTCACCTTCTATTTTTTTGGATGTTACATATTGCATGCTTCTTAGTTGTCATTGAGACATTTTGGTAATTAAATCTCTTCCTTGCTACTTCATAGTGATTCCCAAAAAAAAAAAAAAAAAATCACCCCAAAATGAGACATATCACCTCTAAACGGAAAAAGAATTTTTGGCCCTTCTAAGTTTTAGATCATATAGAGGGCGTGTCTCGAAGTAACGATAAAATTGTTGTTATGTATTCTTGAGGTTATAGGTTCAATAATCTTGGAAAGAGTCTCTCTACCTGTGGAGTGCGTATATCTATAATTTCTTAGACCCCATCTGGTGAAAGTATTATACATTAGGCCGCACTTTTTATATGTGAGCCATCCTTATTATTTTATGTATAAACTACTAGTATTATTTTATTTCAGAAAAATCCAACCAATCAAAATCCATCCTTATCAATTACTGTTACTTTTTCAGACACTAAAAATGCACACTCTGCTACAACGTGATCCACGAATTACATGTTTGCTTATTTTATTCTCCTGCTTCAATTAATCTTTCTTTTATTCTTCTGAATAATCACACCTTAATAATGTCACAACTCAGATTGATTTTTACTTCTCTCGAAAGTACTGTAATACGCTTGCAATTAGGAAGTCATATCTTTTTATAAGTCCGATTGACTTTTTCTAAGGCTGCGTCCCCATATTGTTTTAATCCAAAGAATTTGACGTTAATTAGACAATTAAATTCGATGTTGATTACATTAGTTTTGCAAGTTTTAGTACCACCTCCTGTGTTTAATATAAAATCTTGTTTATAGTGTAATTTATACTACGAAATGAGATTTTATATTAACGGCCGGAGGTAGCAATTTTTAAGTAAGAAATTTTGAAACAGGTTAATAGTAAAATCAATTCAGATAGATAGTTATATTAAAAACAAATTAAGACAGGACGGGCAAATTATTGAAGTTATTTATTGTATATTTCATCGCGTAGCGGGGGGACATGGGCGTTTGATTGAAAAAGCCACGTGCTGTCTTGAGAAGAAGCACGTGAATTAAAATGCACACATGCAGCATCAAATTAAAGTATACCGCGTCTTTAATAGTAACTTTAATAATATTCAACTGGCTGGCTGGCTGGCTAGTGAAAAAGCAAGCGAGTGATCATCTTTATAAAAAGGTCTCATTCTTCTTCAAGCAAGCATTCACCAAAATTAATTGACTTCTTTATTTATTCTAATAGATTTAAGCTTGTTTCCTAGATCAGATAGTTGTGCTTATTAACTGAAGAGATCAAGATGAGGATTAATGTTGGAGAAAGGCGATTCGCTCTGCTGCAAGCTGCTAAGGACTCTGAGTACGTGAAGGAAGTGTATGGAGGATACTTGAATGTGTACATGGAAGCTTTCGCAGAAGACGGGCAAAGATGGGATTTGTTCAGGGTGTATGAAGGAGAATTCCCAGACTTGAGTGAGCTTCACAAGTACGATGGGTTTGTAATCACTGGCAGTGCCCATGACGCCTTTTCAAATGATCTCTGGGTCCTCAAGCTTTGCTTCCTCCTTCAAATTCTTGACGCCATGCACAAGAAAGTCCTCGGCATCTGCTTCGGTCACCAGGTAATTAATACTCGAATATAGACTTCTAGTGGGCAGTATCAGATATCAGCTATAGTATCAGAGCTTGGTTTCGCTTTCGATTGTGCGACTTGTAGCATTAAATATCATATAAGTGTGTTCGAAACACACACCATAAACTAAGAGTAATTTTTGTGGGGTGTGATTGCAGGTGCTGTGTAGGGCTTTAGGAGGAAGAGTGGGAAGATCTAATACAGGTTGGGACATAGGGATAAGAAAAGTGAGTATAGTGAATAAGAAAAACGAGGAAGGGGAAGAAGAAATGGCAGCATGTCTGTCGATAATTGAGATTCATCAAGATGAAGTGTATGAGATTCCAGAAGGTGCACAAGTGATTGCTTCCTCAGACAAAACAAGGGTTGAAATGTTTGCCATTGGAGACCACATTCTTGGGATTCAAGGTCATCCTGAGTATACCAAAGACATACTCCTTAATCTCATTCAACGTCTGCTCAATAATGATCTCATACAGGTATTTCTCTCTCTGACACACACAGACAGACATATATCGCTTTTCATCTTAATTTCTCTCTCCTTTTGCTAACAATCTGGCTTGGGGTTGCAGAAGGGGTTTGCAGAGAAGGTGAAGCGTGGATTGGAGTTAGCTGAACCAGATAGAAAAAGCTGGGAAAACATATGCAAGAACTTTCTCAACGGAAGATAGAACAAGATATACAACACCAGCACATTATCATCTCTCTATACGGATTTTACTTGGCATTTTTTTCAGTTAAAAAAAAAAACAACCAAGAAATGATTTGCCATGTAAGTATAACTGTATGAAAAATGACTATTTTAACATTTAATTAATGAAGTAAATAAAGTGGATCTGCAAATTAGAGTATCTCTTCTTTCCAAGGCATGAGGAAGCAAACAATTCTGTGTTGTCATTGTAACTACGAATATTGGAATCAGATTCCTCGAGACACACACACATATATATACACACACGGTTGAACATCTGAACGATATAAACCATAAGAATGAGTAATCTTTGGATACAAGCTTGTAGTAGGAATAATGGGGGACTCCAATTTGGGCACTGAGCACAGTGATGAATGTAAATGACCTTTTAAATTTAATACTCCCTCCTGTGCTTATAGAATATATTTTAGGAGTTGGTCTTAATCCTAAATATAAGACATACTTTTCATATTTGTCAAATTTTTTTCCAATTTACTTATAGTGATGCTTTTTCAACAATAATTAAGGAGGAGGAGAAATGAAGGAATTAAGGAAGATTACTAGGGTGTTTTAGAAAATACATGTCATATTAATTAATTTAACTTTTTTTTTATTTTTATTAACTAATTTAATTAAATTTTTTAATTTAATCAAATTAGATAAATATGTCTTATATTAATTATATGAAGAAATATATATATATATATATTTCTATCTTTTCGTGATCGAAACAGTGAGATCCACTTGCATAAAAAAGACAACATCGATTATTATATGGGGCCATAAAATGCCACGAATTCAACAGAGAAGACAGGATCGATTACATACATACATCATATATATATATATATATATATATATATATATATAGTTGCCATCAATAGGATCGTGTATAATTAAATACAGAGTATTTTTTAATCTGGAGATCTCTGATAAGAACAAACAAACATAATTCATAATCAGACCTTGAATTTGTCCATATAATTAAATAATATATATATATATATATATCTCTTCAATTATATAGATAGCCCCGCTGAAAAAGACATGAGATTGATTAAAAATAATATCTTAAGCAAGGCTTGAGTTCAGGTCTTGAAAACTGATGCGTGTACGTAATAGTTTTGAACTTTTATGTTTCTATTATATCATCACTTTTGTCTTAGGACTTGATATGTTAGAAGTGATGAAAAAGGGAACTTAATTGGAAGTGAAATATAATATCAGTAAGCCAAATTAAATTTACTACTCTCAAAAGTCATGCTTTGAAAAAGAAGAACGAGGAAGCTCACTTCATAGCAAGCATGATGATCAAACTTGTAGTTTATGGTTTAATTATTTCAACATTTTAATGTGCTCTCGAAACTTCAAGGACAGGATGCGGCATCAATATGGATTTGTTTGATCATTTAATGAATTTTTTTTTTTTAAATTTTATCTCTACTTAATATAGGATTCTCTCGTATCTTTTTATTTCTACCCATTCTCTCTCCCACTATTCCTCTACATAAATAAAGGTGTTTTAGGAAAATAAAGTACATTTTATACATATTTACTGTCATTAACCACTTTTAGCCAACTTTTTAGTTATTAGGTAATTTAATTAGTTATTAAAGCTTATATTTTGAACCACCATTTGCCTTTAATCAATTTTAATCCGCTTCTTAATACATGTAATTCTTTTTTTTTTTTTTAAATAAGCAACACTTATCATTAAAATATCAAATGCATATACAGTCAATTTGGGACTAGACTGCAAAGTTACATGCAAAGAAGGACTAAAACTACCAAAAACTAGAATTCCTTGAAAGTGAAAATGATGCTACCAAATTTTAAGTAGGCACCGCAAATGTACGGGTCGTAAAATAGTATACTCGCAAATCAAGGTCATTCTACAGAGAGTCAGAAATAATTACTGACTAGGCATTAAATTTTCTAGGTTCATTTAAGTTGAATAAATCAAAGATAATGAAATTAATGAGAAATTTAACTATATATGAGAAAAGAAAAATAGTAAACTAGTGTTTTAAAGATTTTAATTGAGAAAAACAACCTAGAGCGGCTAATCCTTTCTTCAAGGTTTAGAGCATATGTAATTACCCAAATAAATTCGTTTAATGTTAACTTGTTAATCTAGAGTCTTAATTGATTTAAGTATCTCCCAATCACAGACATCCCCCTCTCAAATTAAAATTATTATTCCTAACAATCTATTCAAGAGGTAATAAATATCTAAATTCACTCTAACATAACTATATGGGTCCAATAACACTACAAAAAAAAAAGACATTTCATAGCGATGCTTTTGTAGCTGTTACTTTTAACTGCTACAAATATTATGATTTGTAGCAGTTTTTACTTAAACTGCTACAAATTTGTAGCAGTAAGCCTCACACCAAGTGATGCGCTGGTAAGCCAACATAATTTGAAGCAGTTTACAAAACAAAATCACTACAAATTTGGCGCCAATTTCCCGCCATAACTTGTAGCGGCTAATTTGTAGCGGTTATGTCATGGAAACCGTGACAAATGTGGTGCTAGTGTGGCGCTAATTGGCACAAAGCATATGCGCATTTGTGGTGGTTATTTTGTAGCAGTTATATATGATATAAACTGCTACAGAATGCAAACGGTTGCCTCCTTGTAGTGGTTACTAGAAACTGCTACAAGTGTGACCGATATTTGCTGCAGCATTTCACATTTTTCACACTTGAGGTACGAAAGTTATATATTTTCTTTCCACTTTTTATTATTATTATATTATATATATAAATGTGGCTATTTTATTTATTTTATTTTTATATTTTGTAGTTCATATGACTTCAGGGAGGGACAAGGGGAAAGGGAAGGAGGCCAAGCTTCCCCCTAGACCGCTTCTGTTGGGTGATAGTAGTAGAGGAGGGAGCATTGGGGCAACGCGGAGGGCGGGCGACCGTACCACAGCAGATGGCCCCACAACAGCTGTTATGAGTGTAAATGATCAATTAAATAATGTAAGTGTACACTGTCATAATCAAGTAATACAGAAGGGAGTAGAGTATCATTCCCACATGGATTGATCACTAAGTACCAAAATGAGTAATTTTAATTCTATTTAGTCAATTGATTAGTTGGTGATTGAGAATGATTAAATATGAGTGCAAATGATATGAAAGCAACTATAAGAAAAACTTTAGGGGTCAGATTTTACATAACAAATTTCAGATTGAATCACTTACCTATTCTAGTTCAATTTATTTAACATGATTGATAGTCAAATTTCCTTAATTTAATTACTAGCCTCTTCTAAGGTCAAGCAATTCTATAATTAATTTCTAATCTAATATATTCCTATATGAATTTAAGCAACTAATCATGCATTAAGATTTATGGAGCTCATTAAGACTACACAACTCATATGAATATATTCCTATTTCATAGTGACACTGCTACAGTACCGATCACTTTTTCCAACTATGCCTCCTTGTCTTGTTTTAATCCCGTGGGTCTATTTTTAGATCTCCTTTCTTCTCTTTTCCCTATAACATAGTGTTGTACGTGGCTATATCAAAACAAAAGCAAGGAAATTTTATCAATTACACCCAAATTTATTACATTAAGCTCAAATATTATCCACAAAAGTATCATATAAGGGAAAATAAATATGTAAATATTTTGCCTATCAATAGCCACAAGAGTCGGCCCCACCACAGCTACAGCAGATGGCCCTATAGGAGACGCCCACTCCACAGGTGCCTCCTACTATTCAGGAGGGAGATGGAGCTGACTGAGTTTGAGCGACTACGATGGGAATGAGGAGTTTGAGATCCAGATTCCACTTAGTGACACGGAGCGGTTCCTGGATGAGGAGGAGGCGTGGGGCTAGAACAACCCATGATGGTCGTCTTCTGGGTTGACTGGGTTTGAGCTGCAGGTCTAAGGTAAATGTAATTTTTTATTTAATAAATTAAATATTTAAATTCAACCTGTTAAATATGTATTTAAATTTAACTAACATATGTGGTAAATTGTATAGATGAGCAGGGGAATATTTCCATGAGGAGGTTGGACGTGACCGGTTTGAACAGCCTGGATAGGACACTACGAGTTGTAGTTCTGTGGAATAAGGTCATTGACTAGCCCATTGATACGATTTCAGATGATCAATTAAATAGTGCAAGTATACACTGTCATAATCAAGTAATACAGAAGTGAGTAGAGTATCGTTCCCACGAGGATTGAGCACTAAGTACCAAAATGAGTAATTTTAATTCTATTTAGTCGATCGAATAGTTGGTGATTGAAAGCACAAAATAAAATAAAAGAAAATTAAATATGAATGCAAATGATATGAAAGCAAATATGAGAAAAAGTCCTAGGGATTAGATTTCACTTAACAAATTTCGGATTGAATCACTTATCTATTCTAGCCCAATTTATTCCACATGATTGATAGTCGAGTTTCCCTAATTTAATTACCAGCCTCTTCCAAGGTCAAGCAATTCTGTAATCAATTGCTAATCCAATATATTCCTATATGAATTTAAGCAATTAATTATGCATTAAGATTTATGGAACTCAGTAAGACTACACAACTCATATGAATATATTCCTATTTCATATGCAAGTCATGGTTTTAAATATAGGGTCTACACACATGTATCTCCTTCCGGTCTCAACATGCATATTGAAATCATTCAAAAGATGGCCAGTCAATCAAAAGCATTAAGAATAATAATTAAAACTCAATCATGAAGGAGAAATTCAAACTAGATTTAATAAGTTAAGATTCAATCCGTCATTAGTAAGCTACGTCATCACCCTAGGAAAATGAAAATTTAACACATGATAAAATTAAAAACAAAACCAAAATAAATTATATAAAGCTAGAATGAAAGCCTTAGAAATACTGCATAAACTTGAATATTACAATATCAAACATAAATATACAACCAAAAGAAGAATGAAAGATGAAGAAATCTAGCCGTCCATTGAGGAGGTAAAACCTTCCATGTAGGCGGCATGCAAAATGCAATACAATCCTAAGCCTTCCAAGATGGAGGCATGCAATATGTAATATAGTCCTAAGCCTTCCAAGATGGAGGCATGCAAAAAGTAATAAAATCCTAAGCCTTCCAAGATGGAGGCATACAATACATAAAATTAAATCTAGAAAACAACACAAAGAACTAGAAACTTCAGAGAAAGATCTTTCCCGGTCAGAGAAGGATCTCTCCCGGTCTGAGAAGGACCTCTGCTTCTCTTCCTCTCCTCCCCCTTGAGCTTGGCCTTGATCTCTATTTATAGGGGGAAAAAACGTGTGCTACAGTACTTTTTTTTATTTTATTTATTTTATTTTATTTTATTTTTTTTAAATGCTGTTTATTCCAAAAACAATATTTATTTATCAATCACACCCAAATTTTACAGTACTTTTAAATGCTGTTTTTTTAAATGCTGTTTATTCCAAAAACAATTTTACTATTCCCCCGGCGGCTGCTACAGTACCTGCCGACCTGCTACTATTCCCCTGGCGGCTGCTACAGTGTCGTCGACATGCTACAGTGCTGGCGGTTGCTACAGTGGCCGGTTCTGCTACAGTACTTTTTTATTTTATTTATTTTATTTTATTTTATTTTTTTTAAATGCTGTTTATTCCAAAAACAATATTTATTTATCAATCACACCCAAATTTATTATATTAAACGCAAATATCGTCCATAAAATCATCATATAAGGGAAAATAAATATGCAAATATTTTACTTATCAAATTCCCCCACACTTAACTCTTGGACGTCCTCGGACAAGAAGTAAATAATAATAAGTGCTTCCAACAAAATCAGAAGTGTTAGGTCATAAGTAAGAACACAATTGAAAAATAAAGAGATCATAGTATTAATGAATCAACGAAAGTATAAATTGGTAACTTCAATTGAAAATGAATAAACTGAGTTCGTACTTGTAGCTCATTCTCTCAATCTCTCAAGTGTTTAAGGGTAAGTGTTTCACTCAAATTCAACCGAAAAAATTGCACTACCATAGGCTTGCTAAAAATCTCAATCTCCACTACCTAATTCACATGCATAATTCAAATCAAAAGGACTTATTAAGGGTTGTAATGGGGTTAAGGTAAAGGAATGTAAAGTATGATATGAAAGGCTAAAGAAATAGGGCAATTGAAAAATGGGCTACTTATAAATTTATCTCATCACAACAACCCACAATTCAAACACTTAACATTTTTTTTCTTTTTCTTTTTTTTTCTTCTTTTTTTTTCATAATTTTTTTTTTCTTTTTTTTTCTTTCTTTTTTTTTTTTTTTGAAATTGCAACTATAAAGTTGATGATAGATACACCCCCACACTTTGTCAAAAGCCCATTTCACAAAAATTTCAAATGCTCCACTAATCTTTCGAATAAGGTAAAAGCACTTGATATATCATTAAAACACATGTTAATGGATTGAAAACAAAGAAATGATCAATTAGGCTCAAAGGGGCTTATCAACGGTATAATTGCAAGGTTGGCTATTTGGCTCTGGCTAAAGAAAATGAATGCCTTTATCATTTTTGAATGTGCATGTGAGATGTAATTTCAACCAGATTTAAAGCAAGTTCTAGAGTGACAACTTAATAGGTGAATATCACACATAAGAGAAATAATAATTATAGGCTTTGAAGCTCACGGCTAGGAATTTTTAAACTCAGTTCATTCAATCTCAAAATTCATCACCAATTGCAACAATCAGTTGTTCATTCATGCTATAAAATCTCTAAATTCAATTGATCCATACTTAAAACTTATATACTTCTTAAGATCATTACAAAGCACTTGAAAAAGTTTTTTTTTTTGAAAAAGATAAATAAAATTCATGCAACTAATAAAATGCAACTAATAAAATGCAACTAATGAAATGCGTCTCAGGAGTTAAGAATAACTCCTTACTCGGCCATCTTTTTCCACACCCCATGCATCTAATGGTTTTAATAACTAACAAAAGAAAAACAATTTTTTTTTTCTCCTCCCCCAACCTAAATCAGACATTGTCCCCAATGTCTTCTAGAGCTTAGAAAAGGTGTTGTTTTTTTTTAACATAAACACACAATAAAGTAAAACCAAGAGATTAAGGAAAGTTACAACTTAAGAGTGGTATCTGGGTTCTGCTTCTTACTACTATCTGTAGATGGCCCACCTATTTGCTTGACGAGTAGATCTGGTTTAGGTTCATAGGTTTGCATTTGATCGAGCAGCTGATCAGCAGTTGGTGCAGAAATTATGGAGTGGCGAGTTGCTTGGGGTACAAATCCTGTTTCCACAGCATGATCAAGAAAAGACAACAGATTATCATAAAAACCGTTAACATTTAACAATCCTAATGGTTTTTTGTGATAGTTTAGCTTAGCCCAATATGCAACACTAGAAATGCCATCCAATGTCTCCAAACCACCGGGTAGAGCAATAAAAGCTTGAGCATGGTGGAACATTACTCCCATCTGTTCAGGCAAGCTTAAAACCTGTAACTCTTGTCCTAAGGAAAAAGCATGATCTTGCAACCCCTTCACTCTTACACTTAAACCCTTGCTTCCATTCATGGATGCAGAAATGACCACACTTCCCTTTAGGCCCTGGATGCCTCCCCCGTACACAACGTTGATTTTTCTGGCAGCTAATGCAACTCCAAGTTCATTTGCTGCTGTTATAAACTCTCCTTTCTTGCCCAAATCAGTTTCACCAAAAATGCAAATAGATGTAAATCTACATTTTTGTGAAATAACCTCTTTCTCTTTGTTTCTCTCGGACCATGTACGCTTACAAGAGAAGGTATTCATTTTTACAAATGGAAGTGTGCATATTTACAAATGAAAGAGCTCATATATATAATACTAAAACAACGACAATAAAATCACACAAATCACACATTTTTCAAAGAAGTTTGAAAAAATTTCTGACACAAATGACCGGTGGGCCACTTGCGTGAAGAAATTAAACAAAAAGAGGAAAGAAAGTCAAAAGATACAGTAGAGTAGGAAAAAACTGCCGGAAAGATAAGAAATATTAGACAAAAGCTACAAAAAAGACAAAACAAATTAAACACAAGCATGATTATGTACAGTAGTTGTGATTTTGGCTCACATCTTCCTCTGGTTTTACGTCCAGAAACGGCTTAAACGCTTTCTATGAATCGAGGATTTGCTTCCCATCCAGTTTTCTTATAAACTGGCAAACAGGGTCTTTTAACGTCAGATTCCCAAGACAATAGCGCTCTTTTTCTTTGTTGAATATGTCTGCTAAATCGAGAATAATACGATGAACATCACCACTCGGATGCGTGTCAAGAGTTTGAATGATATCATCCAGTGACTCCTTACTCAGTCCATCCTTTATAAATTTGATTTTATCTTCTCGATTTACAGAAACCATACCTTTACTTCTACAGCGCTGATCACATATCCACCTTGCACATTTATAGCAGACATTCATTCTTTTAGCTCTTCTCTTTTTGGAGTAAGAACTTCTTCCCATTCCTGGCAAAGGTTTAACAAATGAATTATGAATCTCACCTGATAAACGTACCTTAGCTTCAATGATCCAACGTATATCCACAGGAAGGCCCAAACGATTGAATACTTTCATCCTTTCAAGTCGACAGCTATAGATCTTCCTGAGCACATCTTTGGGAAGAGTGGGGAACCTGTTCTTAAGCTTTGCAAGAGATTCCTCCATGGTAACTTAAAATGAAAATGATGAAAACTGAAATCTCAATGCAGTGCAGTGTGTTTCGGTGAGTATGAAAGAAAAATGAGAGAGTAGGAAAGAAATAAGTGAGTAGAAAAGAAAATTGTGACAGTGAAAAGAAAATTGAGGGAGTATGAAAGAAGTTTTGAAAGAGTAGGAAAGAAGTTTTGGGTTGTCTCCCAATAGCCGCCCTTTTTTAACGTCTTTAGCTAGACAAAAAAAATAAAACAAAAATCTTCTTTTTAATGTTTTTTTTATTTTTTATTTTTTTTCTTTTTCTTTTTTTGTTAAAAAAAACTATCAAAGTAGAATACATCATCAGAAGCTACCAGAAGTCCTACAAAATCACAACAAAATATCAAACCAAACCTTGGGTTGCCTCCCAAGCAGCGCTAAATTTATAGTCTTCAGCCAGACTTCTCAAACACAAACTACTAATCAAAAGTATCAAACACCAGAATCACCTTGTCTTCATTTCTTTTCAAGCAACAATATTTCAGAAACCAACAATAATCATTCAAAGTAATTAATTGTAGTTCTTCAATCATAGACAATTTTAGAGTACAATTATTTACTGAATTCAAATAAAGCACAGCATGCATGTATTTGCAAACAGATCTAGGAATTTCCAAAATTTTAGAGCATCCCATAAAATCCACTTGACTCTCATCAGTAAGAGTCAATACTTCAACAGGAGAGACACGAACAACATCTTTTGGAATATCCACATTAGTTTCAATATTAAAATCACAAAGATTAGGCTCCACAGGCAGAACCTCAATTTGACATCCATTATTCTCTCCAAAAGTAATTTCAAGTTCCTTATCACATGCCACAAGAGGTAAAGTTTCATTCAATTCCACATCCTCAATTTCCTCACAATAATCATCATCAACACAAGGAGTGGGAATCATGCTCAAAGAATTATCTTGCCTCATATTTTCAAGTGATGCAATAATTTGACTCATATATATTCCAATATTTTGGACACTTTCCTCTTGCTTTCTACAAAATTCCTCAACTAATCTTTCTAAATCAGATTTTTCCTTACACTCAAGAGTTTGTTCTTCAATATATGGATAAGAGTAGAAAGGAATATTAGGAGAATACCTGACATATGGATCCAAAGATTTTTGTTGCTCCAAAATTCCACCAGGATAAAAGGAATGATCAAAACAAGTTTGGTTCATATTGAAATCATCTCTCCTATAATGACTGGTATTGCTATATGGACAATGCTCATAAGAATGACACTCTCCACAATAAGCACAAGAAAAACAATTATAAGGAGAAGAATTTCCAATCCAACCAGAATTTCTATTTTCATGTCTCATTCCATTCACATGCATTCCAGAAAAAGAACCAAGATATGACAAGTTATCACCAAATGAATGATGCGAATAATTCATTTTTTTTTTTTGAAATTTTTATATGAAGACTAAATTAGTATTAAAATTACTTGGTATTGATATTAATGACAACAATCCCCGGCAACGGCGCCAAAAACTTGATACGATTTCAGATGATCAATTAAATAGTGCAAGTATACACTGTCATAATCAAGTAATACAGAAGTGAGTAGAGTATCGTTCCCACGAGGATTGAGCACTAAGTACCAAAATGAGTAATTTTAATTCTATTTAGTCGATCGAATAGTTGGTGATTGAAAGCACAAAATAAAATAAAAGAAAATTAAATATGAATGCAAATGATATGAAAGCAAATATGAGAAAAAGTCCTAGGGATTAGATTTCACTTAACAAATTTCGGATTGAATCACTTATCTATTCTAGCCCAATTTATTCCACATGATTGATAGTCGAGTTTCCCTAATTTAATTACTAGCCTCTTCCAAGGTCAAGCAATTCTATAATCAATTGCTAATCCAATATATTCCTATATGAATTTAAGCAATTAATTATGCATTAAGATTTATGGAACTCAGTAAGACTACACAACTCATATGAATATATTCCTATTTCATATGCAAGTCATGGTTTTAAATATAGGGTCTACACACATGTATCTCCTTCCGGTCTCAACATGCATATTGAAATCATTCAAAAGATGGCCAGTCAATCAAAAGCATTAAGAATAATAATTAAAACTCAATCATGAAGGAGAAATTCAAACTAGATTTAATAAGTTAAGATTCAATCCGTCATTAGTAAGCTACGTCATCACCCTAGGAAAATGAAAATTTAACACATGATAAAATTAAAAACAAAACCAAAATAAATTATATAAAGCTAGAATGAAAGCCTTAGAAATACTGCATAAACTTGAATATTACAATATCAAACATAAATATACAACCAAAAGAAGAATGAAAGATGAAGAAATCTAGCCGTCCATTGAGGAGGTAAAACCTTCCATGTAGGCGGCATGCAAAATGCAATACAATCCTAAGCCTTCCAAGATGGAGGCATGCAATATGTAATACAGTCCTAAGCCTTCCAAGATGGAGGCATGCAAAAAGTAATAAAATCCTAAGCCTTCCAAGATGGAGGCATACAATACATAAAATTAAATCTAGAAAACAACACAAAGAACTAGAAACTTCAGAGAAAGATCTTTCCCGGTCAGAGAAGGATCTCTCCCGGTCGGAGAAGGACCTCTGCTTCTCTTCCTCTCCTCCCCCTTGAGCTTGGCCTTGATCTCTATTTATAGGGGGAAAAAACGTGTGCTACAGTACTTTTTTTTATTTTATTTATTTTATTTTATTTTATTTTTTTTAAATGCTGTTTATTCCAAAAACAATATTTATTTATCAATCACACCCAAATTTATTATATTAAACGCAAATATCGTCCATAAAATCATCATATAAGGGAAAATAAATATACAAATATTTTACTTATCACCCATCGACAATAAGGCTCACCTGTTCAACCACTACCTGAAAGAGCTGAGCTCAAATTGGATGCAGCTCCCCCTTCACTTCAAGACGTGGAAGAAGGTTCCGAAAGGACTAAAGGATCTGGTGTGGGATGAGGCGATGAAGGTAATTAATAGTATTTAATTATATTATATATTTTTGTAATTAATTGTATTTAATTAATATTTATTAATTGAACATTTATAATTAATTTTATTTAATTATTTTTTATTCAATTGTGTTACAGCTTAGGTTTGCCGTTCGAGACAACCGGAAGAGGTACACCTTGATGAAGATGGGAAATGGCTAGAGGAACAGGAGGAATCGTCTCTTCTACAGTATGAATAAGGATGAGACAATACCTCTGCAGTAGCTTATCGAGAACATCCCGGACGGTGTCCCACCGAACGACTGGGCGAGTTTTGTCTAGTTCAGGAGGAGCGCAGGAGGGCAAGTAATTTATTTATAATTTTAATTTTAATATAATTTTCATGAATTTCAGCTTTTTAATGATTATAATTGTTTTGTATTTTTTTTAAATACTTTTAATATTATTTTTTTATGCAGCCTCTTTCTCAGAGGAATACTAGGTGCCGAGGGCAACAAAGGATCCACCACACGGCATGATCAAAGACAATTATTGTCACTTATAGCGAGCTGGTAATTTTTTACAATGTCAATTACTTTTAGCTAGTTATTTCATATTATAAATTTAGTGCTTTATTGTTCATAATACTAATTTAATTTTTTTAATTATTTTAGGAGAGGAAGGCTTTGTAGAAGAACCACCAGTCAGACTATGGGGAGTTATTCACTATTACCTATAGACTCCATGACAGGACTCCAACCTCTCAGCAGGCTGAGGAGGCCATTGTAAGTTAATTTACAATTTTATAATAATAATTTATTATTATATTGTTTATAAAACTACTTTATTGTGAATAATAATAATTTATTGTTTTATAAAATGGCAGGAGCAGATGCAGCAGTTGCAGGCTGAGCAGCGAGAGACCCAGACCTAGGAGTTACAGGGGTCTGTGGACCCTACTGCACCATTGAAAGCGGGTCTAGGTTCAGTTAAGCACCCTGGACGCGTGAGGGGTATGGGGATAAGTGCCGGACTTAACATGGTCTATGGCAGGAGCAACGCCTTTGAGGCTGGCAACTCTCGAGCACAAATGTCTGGGGTCAGACGTTTGAGGGATGATTTTGTTGGGGAGCTCCATTCAGAGGTTGCCAAGACACATGCTGTGATGGCCTATCAGTTGCAGCAGATGCAGTAGCAGGCCGATTTCTACTACGCTCAGCATACGCAGTGGTGGGATATTACAAACTATATGTTGTTGCGGTCATGAAGTCGCTTGTTCCCTGATGAAGAGCATCCATAGGTTCCCCTTATCCCTCAGTTTGTCATCTAGCCAACTCCTATTGCCAATGATGATAGTGCTGTTAACTCTACTCAGTGTCGTGATACAGCCCCCTTGAAGGAGTACTTGATGATCAACGCCGTGATCCTTCCCCTCCTGAGAGAGAACCTGATCATCATCCTTCAGATAGTTAGTTAATGTTTTTAATTAGTTAGCTTTATGATAGTTATATTTTTCTTTCAAACATTTGTACAAAAACTTGGACATTTATATTTTCAGAGCCTTGATAAATTCTTCTTTCATTTAGAACTAACTAAAAATAATTATGAAAAAATAAATAAATAAAACTTTTATTTGTAGCGAATTTTTTATAATAACCACTACAAACTATACAAAGAATGAAGATTTGTAGCGGTTAAGACTATTAAACCGCCGCAAATAGCAATTGCACATAACTTTGTAGCGGTTCTTTGCGTATTAAGCCTATTAAACCGCTACAAACTATAAAACTTGGACATTTATATTTTCAACGCCTTGTTAAATTCTTCTTTTGTTTAGAACTAACCAAAACAATTATGAAAAAATAAATAAATAAAAATTTTATTTGTTGCGGTTTTTTTATAACAACCTGTATAAACTATGCAAAGAATGAAGATTTGTAGTGGTTAAGTCTATTAAACTGCTACAAATAGCAATTGCACATAACTTTATAGCGGTTCTAGTTGATAACTGCTACAAATTGCAATGAATCCTTGTAGCCGTTACATTAAAGGTAACCGCTACAAACTACAAGATTAAAAATTTAAAATATAACCAATGGTCATGACATTCTATAGCGGTTTTCACAACTACAACCGCTACAAACTGTCAATTTGAAATTTGAATTTTTTAAATCCTGCCCATGGAACTTAGTAGCAGTTTTCACAACTACAACCACTACAAACTATCCATTTGAAATTTGAATTTTTTAAATCTTGTCCATGGAACTTTGTAGCAGTTTGTCAATTAAACAGCTGCATAGTGTCTTGCTCATTTGTAGCGGTTTATGTACAAAAACCACTACAAAGTGCAAAAAAAAATTGTTTAATAGCTAACAGTCATAAAATTTTGTAGCGGTTTTTCTATCATAATTGCTACAAAGTGTCAAACATTTCAAATTTAAATTTCATATCCCGCCAACGGTCGTAAACATTTGTAGCAGGTTTTTTATGCTGTAACCGCTACAAATTGTTAAACGAGTAGCGGTCATGGTAGCGGTTTTATAACCGCTACATATTGTTAAACATTGGAGAATTTGAATATAAACTTCCAAGCACCCGTCATTTTCTATTCACTCATCTTCTATAATAAATTTTTCACTCGCTATGGATAAGTCATGGATCAGGTTGTCACATAATTCTCCAGAATATTTGTATGGATTAAACAATTTCTTATATTTTGCATACTCTTACACCATCTATAATGGCAAGATC
Organism: Inga laurina; assembly: GCA_963855925.1. Classification (NCBI taxonomy): domain Eukaryota; kingdom Viridiplantae; phylum Streptophyta; class Magnoliopsida; order Fabales; family Fabaceae; genus Inga; species Inga laurina. The sequence goes on along the minus strand of OY979709.1, from coordinate 44,919,877 downwards.
GTCTGTCCGTGTCAGAGATGCAAGTTCAAGAAGTAGCATATATGACAAGTTGTTAAGGAACATTTACTTGTGAAGCCTTTCCTAGAAGACTATACGTTCTAGGGAGTTTATGGTGAGAAGGATGGTATGAGATATGATGATACTCTTCCTCAAAGTTCACAAGTAGGATTTCAAGGATGAAGATGATCCTATTAACGATGTTGTACGTGATGTGTTTGGCTTTCAAGATGACAACTTCAACGAAGAAGTGCACGGTTCAAAGCCGGTGTTCTTGAGGAATGAAGTAGCTCGGGATTTTTGCAGCTAAATGGATGAAGCAAATCATCCTTTATATCAAAGTTGTCGAAAGTACTCAAAATTATCATTCTTGATCAAATTATTTCATATCAAGTGCCTGTATGGAGTCATAGATAAGGGAATGTCGATGTTAATGTTGTTGGAATTATTATAAGATGTGTTTCCCGACGCGGAGTTTCCCACATCGTTCTATGAGGCCAAGAAGATTATTAACAGATTGGGCTTAAACTCTTAAAAAATGGATGTATGCCCTAACGATTATATGTTGTATTAGGGAGATGATGATAGCAAGGAGATTTGTAAGTGATATCACACATTGAGGTACCAGACAATTTGGAAGGGGAAAATGTAGAAGAAGAAACCTATAAAGATTCTCAAGTACTTTTCTTGGAAGCCGCAATTACAAAGATTGTTCATGTGGTCCAAACCAGCGGAGTACATGAGGTAGATAAGAATGAAGATGGTAAATTAAGACATCCACGGAATGCAAATGCCTAGAAAACATTTGACAAAGACTTTCCATTTTTTGTAGCTGACCCTAGAAATGTTCTGCTTGCTTTGGCAACCGAAGGTTTCAATCCATTTGGCTTAGTACAAGTTATAGTATTTGGCCAATAGTCCTAGTTCCCTACAACTTACCCCCTGGATGTGTATGAGACAAAACTCTTTCATTTTGTTTATGATTATTCCAAGCAAAAAGACATCGAGTAATGACATTGATGTGTATCTCCAACCACTTATAGTGGAATTGTAACCCCCCTCACGGTAATTATATCCGGATTATGAAATTTAAGTGAAATAGAGACCAATAATACAAAAATCACATTTAGGATTACTCATCTCCAAGAGATGGGGTGTCTAAACAAAACGTTCAAAACAGAATTCATCTGGTCTCAGATTCACTTTCGAATACAATTACCTGTGCCGATAAATCACATAATAAATATCAGAGTACGTAACCAAGATCCCGGCAACCTCGGGTTACTTATATATAGAATGGGTTTAAAGGTTTCCCAAGATGGAAATTACATATCCAAAATTTGCTATATACATCTTATATACATACAGTAATCCCAAAAGCCAACTAGATAACCAACAGCCAAAATACAAAATGTCCCTAAAGCCCTAACCACTCCTGGTTGGCCGGTTCCCTTTCAAGCCACATGCCCTGTCTGAAATGTTAGTCATTTGGAAAGAGTGAGATTCAAAAGAATCCCAGTAATAACAAATCACTCATACAATATATAAACACAAGGCATGTAATGTATCATGTTCACCAGCATCATCAGCAACACAATGATCCATGGCTTGCGCCACGGACGACAGCACTCACAACTGTATCACAATGCACTATGCCCACTAGCACAGTAATCACAATGACAGCTTTCGCTACAAACACTATGCCCGCTCACGCGGTATCACTATGCCAGCAGCATCACAAAGCACAAGGTATCTCAATGCACAACGTATCACAAGGCACAATGCTCTACAATGCACAAAGCTCTACAAGGCACAATACTCCACAATGTATCTTAATGCATCTTAAAGCAGCAGCAGCACACAATGCATGATAGGTAAACATACAATACATTTACACAAAGTATAAGAGAGGAGTCACTACCTGAATCTTTCCTAACGTTCTTTGGCACAGTGGGTTCACTCATCTGACAGATGTCAAATCCTATATCAATTTAGGGACAATTGATTAATCTCTTTTCCAAAAACTTATTCCATAATACTCTAAGTTGGTTATCATTTAGGACTCTTTAGGTAGCTAATAGAGGCATAAACATATGCCTAAAGGGTTAAGAGAAACTACCCTGAAGACCCCTTTTTTGAAGGTAAAACATAGATTTTTGGCTGGCTCACTCGAGTGACGATGACCTCACTCGAGTGATGAGACACTCGTGCTCGAGTGAGAACGGCTCTCACTCGTGAGTATTTGACAGTGAGCAACCATCATGGCCAGAAAGTGCTCACCGCACTCGAGCACATAGCTTTGCACTCGGGTGATAACTCCAAACTCACTCGAGTCACCGAAAGTACAAGACAAGAAGTGAGAACCCGAGAGCACAAGCAACATTAGAAGGACAAGCTCACTCGAGCATACCCCCCAGTGCTCGGGTGAGAGGCCTGCACTCGTGAGTATCAGATCACTCTCTTGAGCATTGGCCAACGAGTGACAACCCGAGAGTAAACCTAACTCTGGACTCACACCATCACTCGAGCAATCCCTTTCTCACTCGAGTGATCACCAACTTCACTCGCGGTGACAGAAGTGCACTCAAGCTCCACTCATAGAATCCAAGCAAAACTCAATGCAGAAAAGAGAAAATATATGCAACACTCGAGCATGATCTTCCCTCACTCGAGTGTTGTGCATCAGAGACCAGAAATGCAGCAGATGACAAAAATTCTCAGATGGTCAAAACCAATCCCAATGGTTTCCAAACTTCTCACAAAGCTCAAACACACTTACTCATGCCTAAGGAACTCATTGGCAACTTCCAAAACACCCAAATACCATTCTAAACACAATCTATGCCCTTTGGTCTCTATGACACACATCTTTCCCAAATTCACTCAAATAACTTCCAACATCAAAACCATATCAAATACCCAAAGAACTTCACAATGAACTAATCCAAACATTAATCACTATGAAATTCACACATTCCAAAATAACCATAAATTATGGCAAATTTCCAGAATTCATCAAACTTATCCAAAACTCATAACATATATATCAAAATGCATCAAATACCTACCTCTTCACTTTGCCAAATCCAGAATCTTGATTCTCCAACTTTCAATTTTGTCCAACACCCAAATCAACACTATTCAAGATTCTGAAATCACCACAATGAAGCTCTCAATGATGTTCACAACATTAGAGAAGAAGATTTTAACAAAGAAGGACTATTACTCACCCAAAATCAAAGCTTTTACTTTCTCTTTCCTTGCTTGAGTTCAGCAAAAATGGGGAATGAAGAGAGAGATAATGAGAGATGGAAGAGATGATGATGAAGAAGCATACTCCCCCTAGCCATACACATAAACCGTATAGGAGAGAGAAGGGAGAGAAAAAGTGATGTTTTGTCCTTTTGTGACACATCCCATGGTCCATACAATGCCACATGTCACTATCTTGTCATTTCCATAATGAGCTCACACAAGCTTAATGCACAGGATACCGACCCATATGCAACAAATCTCAACCATTGATCTCTAATCACCAAATACACATATATCAAATTTACATCATATTTCTCTAAAAGTGTTTAATTACACAAATTACAATCAATATCATAGTCATTAGCCCTTAATCCCAAATTGGGATATTATAGGAATTGCTTGACCTGTGGAATGTCGGCATCGAAACATATGACGTGTACGATAAGACATTGTTCAACTTGCGTGCAGCCTTGATGTGGACAATTATTGACTTTCCTAACCTCAAAACATTATCCGGGTGGAATGTACATACTGGTCAGAGTGTTCAGCTTGCAATTTTGACTCTGACGTAGTGCGTCTTCCCTACAGCCAAAATTGGTTCTTCATGGGGCATCGGAGGTTTCTCTATGCAAAGCATAAGTTTATATTGCAAAGGAATCATTTCAATAAGAAACCAGAAAAAAGAGAACCACCTTAGACTTTATCCAGTGCAGATATCTTACAACAGCTTGAGGATGTTGAATTGGAGTTCAGAAAAAGTGACGATACAGCAAAAGCTGGGCAAAAGATAAGCAGGACTTCTGCTTTAGCAGCTTAGCAATTGAGGAACATAAGTAATTTCTTCACTTTTCATATTGGAAATCTAATTTACTTTGTCACAGTTTGATGTCATGCACATTGAAAAAAGTATGCAACAATGTGCTATATATGTTGTTTAACAAACCCAGTAAGTCAAAAGATCATCTTCAAACGAGAAAAGATTTATGTGCTATAGGAGTTTGTGAAGACGAGTGGCCAGATCAGCATGGCAAATTTCAACTAGCAAGGTTCATCCTCATAAAACTGAATAAGGAAGTCTTCCTCATGATATTGAAGAAAATAAAAGTTCCTTATGGGTATTCAAGCAAGTTGCTGGCCTAAAGAGTCATAACTCACATGTTCTTATGCAATAGTTACTTCCGCTAGCTTTAAAGAATGCACTTCTTCCTGAAATATTCATTATTTTGGTGGAGCTTTGTTCTTTCTTTTGGATGTTGTGTTTCAAGGTTTTGATCATTGAAGAACTCAATCAGCTGTAATCCAAAGTCATTTTTACGCTTTGTCATGTGGATATGATCTTTCCTCTGTCCTTTTTCATTGTAATGATTCACCTTACAGTCCGTTTTGTTCATGAAACAAAGCTCATTTGCCCAATTCAATATTGATGGATGTATCCTATTGAGAGGTGCTCATTTTATATATGTGAGTCTTTATTAGTTCTTATGTTTGCTAGTTGCCCTTTTCAACATTTAGTATCATTTTTCCTTCTTTACTCTCTAGGTTTCTTAGGAAATTGAAATCGTACCTAAGAAAGAAGGCATGGCCAGAAGGTTCTATAGCTGAAGATTATATAGGGGATGAGGTCCTGTATTTTTGTTCAACGCACTTTGATGACATTGAGATAGCTTTCAACCGACCGCCTTGTATAGACGATTGTCCTGAACCTGCGCCAACATCAGGAGAGTTGTTAATCCCTCATGTTGGTAAACTATTTAGAGGAACTGAGAACTTCAAACTAACGGCAACTGAGAAATTACAAGCAAATAGACATGTCTTGATTAGTTGCACTCAAGTTGAACCCTTACTTCAATAAGAATTGTAGACTCATGTATTATTCTATATCTTTCATAACATTTTATACTTATATTTCATGATTGATAAGTATATATTTTATAATTAAATAAGTATAGATTTTGAGATATATTTGATTAAATTTATTAATATTTTATCCTTATTTAATTATCGTTTATATATTTTTCTATCCTTTAATTAATTATAGGATAAAATGATATTTTAAAACAAAATCTACTCATATCCTAATTTATTTTGCAAGAGATATTATAAGATTCAAGTGAGAACAAAATATCAATATAATATATCTATATTATATGATAATCAATAATAAAAAAAGAGATAAACCAAGATATTGTGATAGAGACACACACAAGGAGACAATATTTACCTATATATATGCTAGGCTAATAAGAGGGAAGTGTGTTCTATTTTTTTGGTTGGTGACGGCAAGGCAAGAGCTTTAATAGGGTGAGACTAAAGTTTGAAGATGCAGAAGAGCGACAGCATCGATGAAAATTCATTATTGAGTTTTTGTTTCTCCTTTCCTTTCTCTTCTTTATTTTGTCTTTGGTTAGCTATTTTTTTGGTCATGACAATGTTTAGTTTATGTAGCTAAACAGTTAATTTTGTATTATTTAGTTTGATTATGAATTAGTGGATGATAATGTTTTCTGTTAATTGCTTTAATGTTATATTTGTTGATTTAATTATGTGCTTGATTATCCTAAGACCACTACAAAAAAAGATAATTCGTAGGGGTGCATTTGTAGCGGTTTTAAGCAACACCGGTACAAATTTGCAACGATATGCTTCATGCCAAGTGGTGAGTGGGTTAGGGAACGCGATTTGTAGCAGTTTACAAGACATAGCCGCTACAAATTTTGGCGCCAAACTCGCGCCAAATTTGTCGCGGTTATTTTGTAGCAGTTAATCTATATTAACTACTACAAATATGGCGCCAGCTTGACACGAAACTAGCGCGACTATTGTGACGATTCTTTTGTAATGGTTTTTAAAATAGTAACCACTACAGAATTTAGAGGGCCGTCTTTTTATAGCGGTTACAGAGAACCGCTACAAAATTTAACACATATTTGTAGCGGTTACAGTGTATAACTGCTACAAAATGCATTTGAAATAAATATTTATTAAAAAAATAAATAAATAAAACATTTGTAAGAATTTATATATATAAACCACTACAAAATATAAATATTTGTAGCGGTTAAATGGATGAAACCGCTACAAAGTGATATGTAACTTTGTAGCGGTTCGAGAACAAAACCGCTATAAATTGAACATTTGAAATTTGAAAAATTTTAATTCCCGCCAACGGTTTTGAATATTTGTAGCGGTTTCTCAATACTAACTGCTAGAAAGTGTTCATTTAAAATTTGGATATTTTAATTCCCGTCAACAGTCATGAACATTTGTAGCGGTTTTTTTTACATAACCGCTACAAAGTATTGTATATTGAAAATTTGAATTTCAAATCTTATCAACGGTGATGAAAATTTGTAGCGGTTTTTATCATATAACCGCTACAGAATGCATTTGAAATAAATATTTATTAAATAAATAAATAAATAAATGAAAGCTACAAAGTATAAATATTTGTAGCAGATTTACAAACAAAACCGTTACAAATTGAATATTTAAAATTTAAAATATTTTTATAAAAAAAATTCAAAACAATATTTCTATAGGTTATGAAACCACTACAAAATCAAATAAAACCGCTATAAGTGTGAAATATTTTTATAAAAAAATTCAGACTAATATTTGTAGGGGTTATGAAATCGATACAAAATCAAATTAAACTGCTACAAATAATGTCACATAAACCGCTATAAATATCAACTACTACAAAACTTGTCACATTAACCGCTACAAGTGCTACGCAGATCCCTATAAATACCCTCTGCACATCTTATTTTAAACATTCCTCCATTTCTTTCAACCCTTCTTCTTTTTTGTTTTCTCTCATCTAAATTTTTTGTAAGAGCCGAAGAGCTGAGTAAGGTGATCAAATATAGTAAAAAAAAATTTTAATTCTTTGATTTCAATATTTTTTCCCCTCTCATAATATTTATACTCATTATCTACACATTCTCAATAATATTACCTATATAAAGTTTATACTTATCTAACATAATTGAATCATTCTTTATAAATAATAACTATTATCATTTATGTTACTTAAATAATAAACTATTCAACACATTATAACAATAGACTCAAATAATTGTATACTTTTTAAAAAAAAAAATTCCCAAAATTTTGTAGCCATTTTAGAATCGCTACAATTTAATCTTAAAATAGTATTAAATTTTTGGCGCTACTTTTAAAATTCCCATTTAAATTTAGTAGCAGTTTTCCAACCGCTATAAAATTGGAGCCAAATTTTCATTTTTTATTTCCTGCCATGCGAAATTATAGCGCCAACATTTATAGCAGTTTAGTAACCGCTACTAAATTTGTAGCAGTTGTGTTATGTGAGTAGCGATTGTTGTAAACCGCTACAAATATGTTTGCAACAGTAGATTTTGTAGCGGTTTTTACAACCGCTACTAATGTCGTTTGTAGCGGTTAAAACCGCTACTAATACACATTTTTAACCGTTACTAAATCACAGTTTTTTTGTATTGAACAAGAGATATTTGATTGGGATTATTTTGGTATTCTAAAGGACCCTAAATGTAGAAAATTTAGACTAGACCTTCAATTAAATCGTGTAGGATTAGGTTTTCGGATTTAATTTTTTTGTAGGATAGATATATACCTATCAGCCCTACATAGTTTCATTAGACTTGCACTTAAACTAATCCAATTAAGCATTGATCGCCTAAGACATTAGGGATTAACATAGTTGAATGTTTTTTAGTTGATCGAAAGACATTCTTAGATAATTAAGAGTCTTAGACTAGCAAATAAAACTTTAAATGCAATTAAGGGTAGAAATTAGACACTAAGAAGTAATCAAGGCTATAATAATCAAAGTCACCGCTTATGATTTAGAATCATCCTTATCCTTAGTCATAATTATAGTTAGATTTACTTTTCTTTCTTTTTTAGTTAGCTTTTATTCCTACTTTCTATTCAAATTGTGTTGACTCAACTTAAGCAAAAGTGTAAAATCATTGTTCAACTACATTGTTGGTATTAAGTCCTCGAGGGAACGATATCTTACTCACGCTTTATCACTTAATACGCCCTGTGCACTTGCGGAGTCTTAGGCTCTATATTTGCCCCTATCAATGATCGCCTTCTCATGATTAATTGTAGGGAATTCAAAAGTTATGTGAAGCGTCAACTCAGGATCCGTATACAAACATCCTCTGAAGTTGACAGAAAGGTCCACAGAGAATTTCCAAGTTGATTTGTGCGCAAAATACTAAATGACCACAATCACAATCACTTGATTTCAGAGCTCTCGCAATTGGCCCTCTTGACCATGCAAAAAGGTTTACAACATACAATGTCAATGGTTTCAAGCTTTACACGATTTCACGAGATTAAAGATTGCAAACTCAAAATTTGGGTGTTTATGGCACTTTTGGGACAAGGAGTTATGCGAGCAGTAGTGACTGCAACATGCAGTTCAAAGGCGTCCCTTACTAGAGAAAAGCTTTTTGATGTCGTTAAACTAAATTACCAAGGTCGTTTCACCATGACACTATTCAAGTGTTTGTGGGCAAATACCACTACTTCCCGGGGACTCACAACTGACAACTTAGGCATCACATCACTAAATTTCTTGTTTCAGAGGCACCATGTTTATTATGTTGAGGACAAGAGGCACAGGTATTGGCACATGGTGGTTCATTTAAAGCCACGAGACCTTTACGATATGGGTGATGGTGATAACATCGCCTAAGAGAGTTAGCCATTTCAACCCACCAATTTCAAAAACTTTTTCCTTGAAGGCGATGACAATTTATCTATAGTTCGGTGCATTTTTTTAAGTTCACATCATTTAAATTTAATTTTGTATAAAATAATACCACACTAACAATTTGTTCGCACAATTTTTATAGGGATGGAGACGAAGAATGGTTGAACAAATTATAATTTTTGCTCTTGTAAACCTTAACGTATATTTTTTTTAAAAAATTCAAAACAATATTTATAACCGCTACAAAATCAACTAAAATAGCTACAAATGTAACAAACGCTACAAAGAACGTCACAATAACTGCTACAAAAGTAAACCATTACAACAGTTGTTACATTAACTACTATAAGTACTACACAGATCCCTATAAATACCATCATCACACCTCATTTCAAACACTCCCCCATTTCTTTCATCTCTTTCTCTCTTTCATTTTCTCTCATTTATAAATTTTTTTCTAAGAGTTGAGGAGCTAATTAAAGTGATCAAATATAATAAAAAGTTTTTAATTCTTTCATTTCAACATTTTTCCCTCGCATAATATTTATCCTCACTATTTTTATTTTTTGCAGAAATTGAAGGACATTTTCTCACTGTTTCCGATAGTCCTTACATAATAACAACATGTCGTTGCAGACAACATAATAATTTCTTGTTACCTACATATTTTCAATAATATTACCTATATAAAGTTCATACTTATCCAACTTAATTTAATCATTCTTTTTAAATAATAAACACTATTAGCTAAACTACTTAAATAATAAACTATTCAATCTAATATTATAAAAATAGAAACAGATAATTATATAATTTTTTATAAAATTGTCACAAAATTTTGTAGTGGTTTTATGAAATAAAACGGCTACAAATTTTAAAAAAATGGATTAAATTTTTTGTGCTACTTTTGAAATTTCACATGATATTAGTAGCGGTTTACAAACCGCTACCAAGGTTTGGTGCTACTATTTCCAAAAAAATCATTGAAAAAATGGAGACAAATTTTTATTTTTCATTTCCTGCCATGCAAAATTATGGCACCAACATTAAATCGCTACAATTTTGACAAATGATGTGTTATCAACATGATAATCTTGTAGCAGTTGAAATAAACCGCTACAAATATTGTAGCAATTGTGTTACTTGAATAAATAATCGTTACAAAATCATTTGCAACAGAAGATTTTGTTACTGTTTTGTCAACCACTATTAATATCATTTGAAGCCGTTAAAACCACTACAAATACACATTTTTTAGCTATTACTAAATCACCTTTTTTTGTAGTGTAAGTATATTCCTATTCTATTAGTAAATTAAAATAAATTTCAATCTTACATTACTTATTCCTATGGTCCAATTAAGATCTCTTTCGCAAGTGTAATCAAAATTCTCTAATTTTATACTTAGTGGTGATCAAGCACTAAATATATAAGACATAACAAGATTAAATAAACAAGATAACATTAAACATAATTTAATGGTTTAAACAAGCTCTGATCCAAGAATCAATTCATAGCTACTATATATTCAAGAAAAGAAAATTAACTACTCATGGTTAAAGCTAAATCCATGAAATAAAGAAAGAAATTCATGTTCAAAGAATAAAGAGAAAGAAGAAGAAGAAGAAAAAGCAAGATTGTCGGAGACTCCTTTCTATTCCTTACTGCTGTCACAGGTGGAAGGTGATCAAGAAGTTTCCAGTTGCTCCTTGACTCTCGCCAAGATGCTTCTCTGCTTTCAAGAACTTCTTGCTGCTGCCAAGATCATTCGCTACTCTCCTCTTCTCTTCTCCGTTCTTCGTGTAATACCCCGAATTTCGAGACTCGAGGCTAGAGAATAAGCCTAAGATTAGTGGATTGCTAAGCCCCGGTTTAGCAAGATCCCAAATTGTGATTGGGGGTTAATGACTACAAAAGTGGACGTGGTTAGTGATTTATGAACCCTTTTAAAGAATATAAAGTGGATTGTAGTCACTTGTGTTATGAGCAACGCCAAAACCCTGTATTTGAGTTCAATTGTGGATCAACATCCAAATTGACTTAGAATAGAGGGAAGAATTGAATGGGGTATTGTGATGGAAATGGTGTCATGTTGTGGTATTTAATTATTGGAATTGATTTAAATTGAATTGGACACATTGGTTGCAAAACTGGAAATGCTGTCCAGTGTGAATTCTGTATGGCCAGTCTTATTGTGTGGATGTTTTTACTAGGCAAATGATGTCAGAAAATTATGAAACTTTCCAGTCTTAAAGTTCACATCCCAAGCTTCAAAATGGACATATAATTTGTGCCATTTCGTTTTGGGAACTGGGAGATATGACTGTCCAAAGTTTGAGGTCGAAAATGGACTCTGTTTTGGGGCAGTGATGAAATTTATGTAATTCTGGAATTGTGTGGTGATTTTTAGTAATGGCCAATATTTTTCCTATGAAGAGGACTTAAATATCTTTCATTTGGCTTTGGAATCACCTCATTTTGAGTTTTCTAGAATTAGTTATGATTTTTCAAAGTTTGGGCAGAAAATCTGCCAGAAAATCCGAAAATGGGATTAATGACATCAGCATAATAAAACATGACATCATCCTAATGTTAAAACACTTTTTATTCATCTTCCTTCCTCCAAACCGACGCCATTTCAGATACAAAACGTGAGAGAGAGACCTTGGAGAAAATAGGGAGAAGGAAGGAGAAATCTCGCAAGGTAAGCCGATTTCTCCGACGATCTAGCTCTTAACGCGTATAACTCCGATCCTAAGCTACTCCTTTATGTTCTTTAAGGTTTGGAAGCTCCTCTTTTGGTGTTTTGAAGTTAGGGTTTTCAGCCACAAGAAGGAAAAGCTAGTGGGAGCTTGAGGTAACTTCCAAACTCTTGCATATTGACTATTCTGGCTGTTATAGACAATTTAATCGGTGAAATTTCACCGGATTGTCTTTGGTTCTAAAAATGGAAAATGGGTTTGTGGGGCTGTTATGCTGCCCAAATTGATACTAAATGGTAGTTCTAACCTAATGGAATAGTCAATAAAGTGGTTAGGAGTAGAAAGGAACGCGTTTACGGAGCCGAAACCGAAAAACCCCAATTTTCCCCTTAAAACCCATATATTTCGGCCAGCATTGTAAATGGGTCTTAGAGTTGGATTTTCAATGATTTGATGATTCCATTGGATTCAGTGGGCAAAAATAGGTGGGGTTATAGTTGGGCACTTTTTCGGAAAAGGCCAAAAAAGCATAATTACGAAAACGCCCTTGAAACCCTTAAAGTGGGGCTGCCAAGGGTAAATTTGTAAATTGACATTGAATTTGATAATTCCAAGTCCGGAAATGGATTCCTTGGGCGAAAATATGTCAGAATAGCCCATGTCAAAATTTCAAGAAAAGTACAGCCGGACCGGGTACGGCGGGGCCCGACCGGGTCCCCGGGGGCATTTTAGTAAATTTTCAATATAGCCTCATATAACCCCCAGAAACACTATGGAAGTGTCTAAATAGTATATTTGACATTGTAGGATTGAATGTGAATCCCCGAGTTGCTGGCACGCAAATCGAGGAGCAAGGACTGGAGGTAGGGAACTTATCTCTCTTGCATGCTCTGATAACTGTATTAATGTGTTGATGCATGTTATTGCTTTGCTTGATTATGTGGAACATGTATGAATGATTTGAAGCTATGTTTCAATATATGCTATGGCCATATGTGTATCGTTCGAAGCATTGAGCTTATAGATTTGTCATAGTATGTGTGCATGAGTTATGTGATGCCAGCATGTCATGCATTAAACACTTATCTTGCCTGCATATTGATAATGTTTCCCTACTGAGATTCTCTCGAATCTCACCCTCCCCTACTAACCTTTCAGACAGGGTAGTAGATTGAGGATGGAGCAGGCAGCCAAGGGCGATGGGGACTTCCTTCGGTAGTTGTTTTGGTAGTTGGTTATCATCCCAGATGGGATATTTGTGTTTGTATTAGAAGAGAATTGTGTAATCCCCATATGAGGGCTTGTATGGGCTAATATGCCCTATGAAGCTTGAGTTAATGAAGAGAACCCGGGATTGCCGGGATTATTATATTGCGTACTCTGATATATTTAAATGTGATTTATCTTTGTGTAGTAATTGTATTCCGAATGTGAATGTGAGACCAGGTTATAAATGATTTCGAAAGGTGTTTATGAAAACCCCGTCTGGTAGATGGGTTTGTAAAATGTTATTTGTTTCTTATTCGTCTCTATTTCACTTTAATCGCGTATTTCGGATATAATTACGGCAGGGGGTTACATTTTTGGTATCAGAGCTGTAGTTCCTGGCAAGTAAAGGATTTGCTAGGATAATGTAGTAGTTTCTGCCTTAAGTCATAGGAGATGACTTTGTTTGTTGTGGTATACATATTAAGGTCCCTGCTATTTATGGATATGTGAGTTTTATGGCCATGTGTATACATTAATTGTGTTGTGGATATGGTGAGTCAGTATGATTCACCCGAGGATTTGAGGTGTAGACCTAGTGGTGGAGGTAATCAGACCCATCGTCTGATTAGAGAACTAAGGAAAATGATTTCCTAGATGTGTGATATTGAGATTCTAGGTATCGTGACTAACCTAGATATTGGGTGAGAAACCCTAGGTGGTATGATGTTACATGTAGTGACGTCATACAAAGCTTGTGGGTGTAAAGGCCTTAAGACCTAGGGGACCGGTGTGCCTTAGGCTGGCAGAGATATCTGAATTTGTGTAGGAGTTAAAGATGCTCCGTAGAAATGATGAATTTGAGTTGGAGGTGATGATGCTCCGTGAAACGAGGGAAGTGGTTTCCCGATTCAATTGAGCTTAAGACTTTGAGAACTAAATTGAATTATGCTCCAAGGGTCAGACTCAATAGCTGGGCTGATTCTTAGGAGTTCGACTTGACCTAGATGGTCCGTGGTACCAGGATGTGGTACTAAATTGGAATTGAAATGTGTATCAGGTATCCTGAGGTTGCTAGTGTTAATCTGGCACAGGGAAAAGTGATTATGAGAAGAATTTGAATTTGAAAGAGTTATCTACGAGGATTCGGAGTGGAGAAGGCAACCTACGGGGAGTTCTGATCGGAGAGGGCTACCTACGGTGACACCTGATCGGTTAGGCTATATGTGAGTCCTGGGTGAAATGTGAGTAACCCAGCTGCCTGCCAGGCTCAGTGTAAGGGCCGGCCAGCGGAGCCCTGGTACGTAGTTGACCAGGGAGGTGGGCACTCTAAAGGGGTGTGACAATATATAAAAAAATTGTGACAGCCGCCGTGACGACAAACCCTAGTGTGCAGCTGCCGTGACGACGAACCTTAGTATGCACTCGCCATGACGTTGAATCGTAGAATAGAGCTCTGGGAACGTTGGGAGTATGGGATCTCAACGAAGTGCTGGTTGTGGCTTTGAATGATTCAAGTTGAATCAGGCCAAGGTTTGACGCGGATGAATATATGTTGTGAATATTGTCAGTTGTAGTGAGAGGTTCCTATGGGACTTCTGTTCAATTAACTTGACATTGTGGAAACACAGATGAGGAGAAAGACCTCAGAGTGTGCAGCGGAAGCGTGAGAATGATGTGTTAATCATGGCTTCAGGAGGTAAAACTTCGAAGTTCAGATTATTTTGTGAAAAAGGGGTCTTGAAGGATCCTAGTTTGGTGAAAAGAATTTGCGGTGGGTGGAATTATTAAAATGCCTGGTTCCAGCTTGTTGCAATTGTGCATTGTGAGTCTCTCACCTGCGGCCGCATGGGGTGATTCCTATGGCGGAGGACCGTGCCTTCGGGGCGGTAGTTTACGGGGGACAGGCTATTTGTGAAGGACGACGGGCCATTTGTGAAAGCCGGATAGCTCTATGAGTTATAAGGCTATGTGTATGCACTGCCACGCCAATAGTCCCTGAGTAGCTAACAACGGTTCGGGTAAAGACTGTGTGTCTTCCCGGCGGAGAAAGGGGATGAGGGTGGAGTGTGATGTGGAAGCCGAAAGGCTATGTGTGAGCACCGCTACGCCAATAGTCCCTGAGTAGCTAACAACAGTTCGGGTAAAGACTTTGTGTCTTCTCGGCGGAGAAAGGGGATGAGGGTAGGGTGTGATTGTGAATCTACTATTGTGAACCTGAATGGCTATATGTGTGCACTGCCATATCAATAGTCCCTGAGTAGCTAGTAACGGTTCGGGTAAAGACTGTGTGTCTTCCCGGCGGAGAAAGGGGATGAGAGTGGAGTGTGATTGTGAATCTGTGACAATTGTGGATAAGCTGGGACTAAGGTATAGTTGTCTAGTAGGGCAGGGCTAATTCAGCTGATGGCTAATTCGACTACATGATCGGGGGTTCTTTATTCTGAGGGCACTACCCCGGCATGGCCAACCTAGCTAGCCACCACGTTGGTTGCACCAGTGTTGACCCCAGGCCGAAAGGCGGTGCGTAAAATTAGAATCTGCGATGTGTGTGTTGTAAATGTGAACTGTGATATGAATGCCGGAAGGGCAATTTGTATTTGTGAGACAACGGGAAGTTGTCGTATTTGTGCAAGCGGCGGAAGCCGAGGTATTCTTGCTATGTGATATTGTGATTGAGACCCAAAAGCCCTGGATGGGTGAGGGTAAGGCCGTGAAACTTGATACGGCAATGTGATTGTTGTGAATACCCAAAGAATCCCGGTCACCACTAGTGGAGTTACTGGTGGGTGTACGGGTGAGGGTAAAGCTGTGAAAGTGGATATAGCGAAAGCTGAAATGTTTGTGTATACAGCTGAGGCTGTCGTTTGATGTATTGAGGTTGTGGTGTTTTGGGGTTACTCCCGGAAGGGGTAATTAGATTGAGTTGAGCAGAATAGTAGCCTATGCTGCCTAACTGCTGAGATGTTATGGCTCATGATTTAAAGCCTCCAACATTATGGTTATGTGATGATAGTGTGTTATGGCAATCGTATGTGGAAGCGATTGCATTTGTTTGGCAAATTATATGGTGATTTGGTTTGTGTGGCAATCATGAAATGGGCCGATTGCAGTTTGGGGCAACTGAGTTTCATTCATTGTTTGAGATTCTTGTTAGAATCGGACTTGTGGAGTATCATTTGTGTGTGGGTGGTCTAGAGGAGACCATCCCAATATGAAATGAATTGTGAAACGGAAGCTGTCGTGAAGAAGCATCCGTAGTTTTTGGATTAAGTGGTATGACAAATTTCGAGGACGAAATTTATTGAACGGGGGGAGAAATGTAATACCCCGAATTTCGAGACTCGAGGCTAGAGAATAAGCCTAAGATTAGTGGATTGCTAAGCCCCGGTTTAGCAAGATCCCAAATTGTGATTGGGGGTTAATGACTACAAAAGTGGACGTGGTTAGTGATTAATGAACCCTTTTAAAGAATATAAAGTGGATTGCAGTCACTTGTGTTATGAGCAACGCCAAAACCCTGTATTTGAGTTCAATTGTGGATCAACATCCAAATTGACTTAGAATAGAGGGAAGAATTGAATGGGGTATTGTGATGGAAATGGTGTCATGTTGTGGTATTTAATTATTGGAATTGATTTAAATTGAATTGGACACATTGGTTGCAAAACTGGAAATGCTGTCCAGTGTGAATTCTGTATGGCCAGTCTTATTGTGTGGATGTTTTTACTAGGCAAATGATGTCAGAAAATTATGAAACTTTCCAGTCTTAAAGTTCACATCCCAAGCTTCAAAATGGACATATAATTTGTGCCATTTCGTTTTGGGAACTGGGAGATATGACTGTCCAAAGTTTGAGGTCGAAAATGGACTCTGTTTTGGGGCAGTGATGAAATTTATGTAATTCTGGAATTGTGTGGTGATTTTTAGTAATGGCCAATATTTTTCCTATGAAGAGGACTTAAATATCTTTCATTTGGCTTTGGAATCACCTCATTTTGAGTTTTCTAGAATTAGTTATGATTTTTCAAAGTTTGGGCAGAAAATCTGCCAGAAAATCCGAAAATGGGATTAATGACATCAGCATAATAAAACATGACATCATCCTAATGTTAAAACACTTTTTATTCATCTTCCTTCCTCCAAACCGACGCCATTTCAGATACAAAACGTGAGAGAGAGACCTTGGAGAAAATAGGGAGAAGGAAGGAGAAATCTCGCAAGGTAAGCCGATTTCTCCGACGATCTAGCTCTTAACGCGTATAACTCCGATCCTAAGCTACTCCTTTATGTTCTTTAAGGTTTGGAAGCTCCTCTTTTGGTGTTTTGAAGTTAGGGTTTTCAGCCACAAGAAGGAAAAGCTAGTGGGAGCTTGAGGTAACTTCCAAACTCTTGCATATTGACTATTCTGGCTGTTATAGACAATTTAATCGGTGAAATTTCACCGGATTGTCTTTGGTTCTAAAAATGGAAAATGGGTTTGTGGGGCTGTTATGCTGCCCAAATTGATACTAAATGGTAGTTCTAACCTAATGGAATAGTCAATAAAGTGGTTAGGAGTAGAAAGGAACGCGTTTACGGAGCCGAAACCGAAAAACCCCAATTTTCCCCTTAAAACCCATATATTTCGGCCAGCATTGTAAATGGGTCTTAGAGTTGGATTTTCAATGATTTGATGATTCCATTGGATTCAGTGGGCAAAAATAGGTGGGGTTATAGTTGGGCACTTTTTCGGAAAAGGCCGAAAAAGCATAATTACGAAAACGCCCTTGAAACCCTTAAAGTGGGGCTGCCAAGGGTAAATTTGTAAATTGACATTGAATTTGATAATTCCAAGTCCGGAAATGGATTCCTTGGGCGAAAATATGTCAGAATAGCCCATGTCAAAATTTCAAGAAAAGTACAGCCGGACCGGGTACGGCGGGGCCCGACCGGGTCCCCGGGGGCATTTTAGTAAATTTTCAATATAGCCTCATATAACCCCCAGAAACACTATGGAAGTGTCTAAATAGTATATTTGACATTGTAGGATTGAATGTGAATCCCCGAGTTGCTGGCACGCAAATCGAGGAGCAAGGACTGGAGGTAGGGAACTTATCTCTCCTGCATGCTCTGATAACTGTATTAATGTGTTGATGCATGTTATTGCTTTGCTTGATTATGTGGAACATGTATGAATGATTTGAAGCTATGTTTCAATATATGCTATGGCCATATGTGTATCGTTCGAAGCATTGAGCTTATAGATTTGTCATAGTATGTGTGCATGAGTTATGTGATGCCAGCATGTCATGCATTAAACACTTATCTTGCCTGCATATTGATAATGTTTCCCTACTGAGATTCTCTCGAATCTCACCCTCCCCTACTAACCTTTCAGACAGGGTAGTAGATTGAGGATGGAGCAGGCAGCCAAGGGCGATGGGGACTTCCTTCGGTAGTTGTTTTGGTAGTTGGTTATCATCCCAGATGGGATATTTGTGTTTGTATTAGAAGAGAATTGTGTAATCCCCATATGAGGGCTTGTATGGGCTAATATGCCCTATGAAGCTTGAGTTAATGAAGAGAACCCGGGATTGCCGGGATTATTATATTGCGTACTCTGATATATTTAAATGTGATTTATCTTTGTGTAGTAATTGTATTCCGAATGTGAATGTGAGACCAGGTTATAAATGATTTCGAAAGGTGTTTATGAAAACCCCGTCTGGTAGATGGGTTTGTAAAATGTTATTTGTTTCTTATTGGTCTCTATTTCACTTTAATCGCGTATTTCGGATATAATTACGGCAGGGGGTTACACTTCGATTCTTGATGCTGTTTGAATCCGATTTTCTTTGATAAATCCCCCCTCAAGCGTCCACCGCTGCTGCGGTATATATATTAGATTGTAATTCAATTGCTTGGGTCCCGCGGGTCACGTCTCTCTGATCCAAATATATCCTTATTGTTTTTGTTCAATATATTATAATATATTTCATATAATATATACATTATCCTTTCCATCCTTCAAATCTCATTCTCAGATTTGCTTTGATCTTTTCATTGCGTGGGATTCGCATATCTGCTGTTGCTATTTATTTTTCTATTCCCTTCTAGCATCTTCTCACCACTCCTTTAGATATATATATATATATTCTTTTAATTTCTCCATCCAAAATATCATCATACTTCCTATGAAATAAAATAAAATATGAGTAGATTTTATGTCAAAATTCTTTTTTTTACCCTATAATTAATTAAAGGATAGATAAATATATAAAGGATAATTAAATACGTATAAAATATTCATAAATGTAATCAAATATATCTTAAAATCTACACCTATTTAATTAAAATATATACTTATCAGAAAACGTTGAATCAAGCTAGCTATGTCCCGTAGAATGATGTTAGCTGACTTTTGCAAGTAAGTTGTCTGTGGCAAAAATCTTTTCTTCACACCAAATATATGGAGAAATTCCTTTGGGTCCATGATGAAGAATGGGGATTGCAAAATCCATTGAATAGCAGTACGGAGGCTCATGTAACATAAATGCCCAGTAGCACCTATGAGGCCTAGATTCAGTTTTTTGCAAGACAATGGACCAACCTTGAGATGATATTGAATTCAGTGAAGAAACTGCATAGGGGGAACATTCCTCATTTCTTGTGTCACTTGCATTTTGACAAAATGCGAATGATGAAAGGGAAGATGCCATATGAATCTCTTTAATGACAGACTCTGGAGATATAGCTCTTCTTTGACGAGTTACCAGATTTCTCTCCATCCAGATGATTGAGATAAGCTTGATTATCTTGAGCATCAACTCCTCTTGGCCATCTCTGTGTAGACTGATTAACATTGACTTCAACCAGTCTTTGAATGCAGCTATGTTTTGATAAGGGAACCTTACTGATAGACCACCAAACCATACTGCTTTCGTAAAAGAACATGTAACAAAGAGATGCTCTAATGATTCTGTTTCATCACATCCAAATGGGCAATTTCCTTCAATACTTAAAATGATGCTTAGAAAGAATATCAATAGAAGGAAGCGCATCATTAAGTAACTTCCACACAAATAATATGTCCTTTAATAGAAGAGAGATCTTCCATAAAAATTTCCAAAAAGCATCCTGCTGATGTGTCATCAAAGAAGAAGTAATAAGTTTGAAACCTAGATTAATTTGATATTCACCTGTAGGGCTAAAACTCCAGATAAGCTTATCATTAATAGTTCTATAGGACACTGGTATCTGTAATATATTAGATGCGACCTCACACGATAGATTACTCTGACTAACTCATGATTCCAACGAATTGGATCCCAACTCGAAGGAAGATGCATTAATAAGTCCACAACAATACTCATAGAGGTGAGCATAGGGGAGTCAGAGTGCATGAACCACCACAGAGAGCGTGGTTTAAGGGAATTGACATACCTGAACCTACTTTCCTCTTCAGGTGATCACAGATAACATTGGCACATTGAAAAATGCCTTTCCACATCCAGGATGAATTGTAGGGTTTCCTAACCAAATCTGTATTGGTCATGTCAATGTATTTCGGCTTCAATGTCTCAGCAAATAATGAACCAGGTTTGGAATTTAAAATTCTCCAGATTTGTTTGGCCAGAAGAGCATCATTAACCTGGCTAATTGACCTGAGACCAAGCCCTCCTTGTCATACGATTCTTATCTCCATTAGATCCCCAGAAAAAGTTTTCACACCGGGAGTCTATCTGATTACATATATGCTAAGGCAATTTCATGCATGAAAGAACATGTATATTTACTCCTGCCAAGACTGATCTGATCAAAGTTAGACGAGAAGCTTGTGATAACAGCCTTGCCTTCCAAGCAGCAGGACGTTGACCAATATCTTGTGTAACTTGAGAGTAAACAGAAGCTTTATTTCTTCCAGGATCCGCCCAAGTGCCAAGATATTTCCCCACTTTGCTCGTGAAACTGACACCAATAAATTCTGCATTATGGATTTTATGACCATGGGGAATGTTCGGACTGCAGATAATAGAAGACTTTGCTCTATTGATCTTCTGACCTGACCATATATAGACTATAAATATCCAAAGATGCTTTTACTGAATTTATACTCTGATCAGTAGCTTCAAAGAAAAAAACAGAGTCATCTGCATAAAGTAAGTGAGAAACAGGCTGTGAATTGTTGCAGATTTTAATCCCTTTGAGATGTCCCGAGTGCTCAAATGTGTTGAGGATACATGATAATACATTAGCAACCATAATGTTATGTAAGGAGATAAAGGATCTCCTTGTCTTGCTCCTCTTTTGGCACTAATAGTACCTGTGAACAGCCCGTTAAACACCAGCTAATATTGTACACTAGTTACACATTGCATGGTAAGAGCAATCCATTTCTCTGGGAAAGGATGTAGTATCAAAGGCTTTATAGAAGTCAACCTTGAAAGCCATCAGCTTCTTTCTACCCCGGTTAGCAGAGTGAATCTAGTTCATTAGGGCCGCAGATAACAGAATATTATCCGATATAACCCTTCCTTTGAGGAACACACACTAGAAGGGAGCAATATAGTCATCCAAAATTTTCTTCATTCTGAGACATAACTTTTAAGATTATCTTGTACACCACATTACATAAACTGATTGGTCTCAAGTCTTTGAAAGATTGTACATGATCAGACTTGGGGATGAGGATGATATTAATCTTATTGAAAGACTTCAGAAGAAATTCAAAATCCCAAAACTATTTCAAAACGTGTAACAGATCTTCCTTAATCAGATTCCAGTATTTCTGAAAGAAATTCGCATGAAAGCCATATGGTCCAGGAGCACTATTTTTTGGAAGAGAGAAGACCGCCTCTTTTAATTCTTCCAAGTTGAAAGGTTGGAGAAAGCTCTGAAAATGTTCATGAGAAATTGTTGGAACAGACAAAGCATCAATTGCTTGAAGGATAATAGGAATAGGAAGCTCATTCTTAACTTGATAAACTTCCTCAAAGTGGGCTTTGGCCATACCAATTATTTCCTCATTGCTGCTAGTCCAGGGGTCATCCAGTCGTTTCATACTTTTGATCTTGTTTCTTGCCTTTCTACTAGATACAGAGGCATGAAAAAATTTAGTATTCCTTTCTCCTCCACACATCCACTTAATCTTAGCATGTTGTTCCCAAAAATTGCTCTCAAAATCATAAAGAAATTCAAGATGATGTCTAGCTTCAGATAATGACTTTTCCAAATTATTAGGGACACTATGCATCAAATTGACTGAACAAGAAATTCTTTGAAGATCATCCCCTGCTTGTCTAATTCTGTAAAAAAGATTGCCAATATAGTTTCTGTTCCACACTGTGAGATCAGATATTGTTCTGTTAAGCTTACGGAAAAACCTGAAGGAGGAAGAGCCCTGGTCCTATATAGACCATGATGACTTGATAGTATCATCACATTCTTTAAACTTAAGCCAGAAATCCTCAAATTTCTTGAAACGGGCTCTTTTAATTTCCTCATACTGCATAAACAAGTAGGGCTATGATCTAATGCTGATATTGGTGAAGTATTAATCCATGATTCAGGAAATGCAGGTAACCACTTATGGTAAAAAGGAGATGTCAATTTTTTCCACAATGAATTGTTCTCCCTTCCTATTATTTGACCAAGTAAATGGAGGTCCTTTTTGAGGCACTTGGATCAGGTTACAATCATCAAGACATTTTCTGAAATCATTCATACCACTATTGTCACCATTGCAGCATAATTTATCAGCAGAAGAGAGTATTTGGTTAAAATCTCCTACAATCATCCATGGACTTGTCATATTGGAGGACGTTAGAGTTAACCATTCCCATAGGACTTTCCTTGTTCTAGCTACTGGAGGTCCATAATACATGTAATTCGATTAGTTGTTAACTTATAAAACAGTATGGGAGGGAATATTTACTAGTTTACTATATTTTATAATTTGATGGAATAATATCATTGAATATAAATAGCTAAGATTCAGTCTAAGCAGCCACGTGTACTGGTGGATCCTGATTAACACGTGGAGATGGAGCATATGTATGGGGATATTATTAGTCCTTAGGATTTCCTTTCATTTTGATTTTAGCCCCTGAAGTTTAAAACCATTAGTCAAGTTTACTCCGTTTATAGTCATTAGTCCTTATGCATTAATGGTGTTAAGTTTGCCTGTGTGTGATTAACGCCATTAAGTTTGTGCTAATTAGGTGAGCTGAGGCGGCATCAATTGCTGACTTGGACCTGGAAAAAAGGGGGGAAAGAAAAAGCAATAATGGTTTACAAAAAAATGTACGCTTCTCCCGCTCCTTCAAGACATCAATGGCGTCCCTGCTCCTCCCACCATGAAGAACCAGTTGAGCTCTTCCCTCCTCTGTCCAAGAAGAACTAGTCGCTCCTCTCCCTCTCTCCCTCAAGACAATGAACCAGCCCAAGAAACGCGTCTCAGATCCCTCTTCCGCGATGGACATGAAGGCAGAGGAATCTTCAGACTTTGAGTTGCAGATGGTCTTGAAACATCAAAGTAGAAGAAAATGATGAAGACTTGAACTGGTTTATGCCTTGAGCGGTCTTACAAATCCTAGGTTCATCTTCCCAAGAAAAGGGTATGCTTCCATGTGGATGAACCTTCCTGTGACTCACTAGCATAACCACACACAAAACTCTGGTATGAGATTATCCAAGCAGAGAAAAACAAAGTATGGTTTTATAAAGCTATTTTTATTCCCTAACGGTAGATATCTAAAAGGACAAGTGAAATAACGCGTAGAGAGAAAGTTAGTGATAAAATTCCGGAAGTGAATTGAATTATATAGTGTATTATTGGGGTTTTATTTATCAGAAAAAAATATACAATTATTTATTGTTTGTCAATTGAATTGTGGATATGTGGGTAGGTAAGACAGGTGATATGTATTGAATAATAAGATCAAAGAATAAAGCCTCCCAAAAATTTTGCAATACTTATAACAGACACATTGGGCATTGTTACGTACATTGTACTAAGATTATGCAAGTTTGAAACTCAAAAATAATTCAGTTGCTAAAAGCTTCTTCGTTTATATGATGAAGGCTTGTGAACTCGTGCTCTTATTTAGTGGGTAGTAAGAAAAGGGAGATCATTATCTTCTTCAAGAACTAGAGGTTGTCGTTGGAGTCTGGAGCAAGAGGGAGAGAGGAAATATTGTAAGCTCAACCACTAAAGTTCTATTATCTCCCTCCAGGATTTTGAAGTTATTTCCTGCTTGTTTGTTTTGGGGATCAGTGATCCATGATGAGAGGATTAGGAGAAAGCTATTGTTCTTCATCGTCTTTTTCATCAAGCAGAGGAAGCGAGAGCTGGAGCTGGACATGGATTAGAGCCGGATACGGCAGCCCGGCCCTACAGGGCCGGCCTTTCACAGACTCGGGTCTAAACGAGCCGACCCGTTTAAGCCCGCTTTCTAAAAAATTCTATATTTTTTAAGTTCGCGGTCCTATAAGGCTGGTCATTTACGGGTTCGGGTCTAAACGGGTTTAAATTCATTTTAATTCAATTTTTTTAAATTTTAGAATTTATTTATTATTTTGTTTTAAATTGATATGCATTATTTTTAAAACTCATAAATTTTTAGTTAAAATAATCATCTAATGTCTAAATTAACCTCTCTTTTTTTAGTTTAAATGAATAAATCATTGTGAAAAAATAAAATAAATCAAACCAATTAATAAGTGTTTGCCTATTATTAATACTCTATTAGGTACTTAGGTATTTTTCATATTAATAATTTGATATAATGATATTATATTTATTAATTTATTTTAAAAAATATTAAATGAGCCTAAAAAGGTCGGCTCTACAGGGCTGACCCTTTTAGGCCCGCTTCATTTTTTAGTTTCTAAATCATAAGCCCAGCCCTTAAAGGGCTTAGACCTAAACGGGCTAGCCCGATTTCCTGACTCTAGAGCTGGAGGAAGGACATTACAATCTTGAAGGAGCTGGAGAAGCGTTTTTTTTTTTTGGGAAATCATTGCTTTTTTTTCTTTTTTTTCATATGTCCAAGTCAGCATGGGTTGCCACCTCAGCTCACCCATTCAACACAACTTAACAGCGTTAACGAGACATAAGCAAACTTAACATCATTAATGCATGAGGGACTAATGACCATAAATGAAGTAAACTTAAGGGATCAAAAACAATGGTTTCAAACTTCAAGGGTTAAAACCAAAATAAAGGGAAACTTTAAGGGCTTGTTCGGTTGGAGGGGGCGGGATGAAAAATGAATAATTTCCCTTGTTTGGTATGAAATATTGAAGGGGAGGGGCCCAAAAAAATTGGCTCCAAATCCCTCCCATCTAGAGCCGGTAATATAAGCTCAACTCGTGAGCCCGCGAGTTTTGAAGGGTTAGGGTTGGGAAAATCTCAACCCTAAAAAATGCGGGCCGCACAAGCCCGCACCGCATAACCCGCGGGTTAATGCGGGCCAGCTCGCGGGTTGGCCCGCAAAATTTTTTATTTTTTATTTACATATAATAATTTTACAAAACTTATAAGTTTTTTACTTTTATCTTGGTACCTCCTAATCCAAAGTAAAAAAATCTTAGTTTCTTCCCTGCTTCTTTAAACAAAATTATTATATCTTGGTTGCTTAAGGATGAATTTATGTTTTGTTTATAAACTTTAACAAATTTGATAACTTTATCTCTTAAATTTTTATAAAAGAAATGATTGATACTAGGAACGTAAATTTAATTACTCATATATATGTGTCTCATATTTTTAATCCTCTTTAAAAAATATGAATTTTTTTTTTAAAAAAATGCGGGCTCGCGGGCTGGCCCGCAACCCGCACACTGCGGGTTAGGGTTGGCATTTTGCCAGCCCGCACCGCGCGGGCCGCGGGTTGGTGCGGGCCAGCCTGCAACCAGCGGGCTGGCCCGTATTCCCAGCTATACTCCCATCCCCTCATATTCATTCCCTCCAAAATGGGGTTTTTTTGGAGGGAGCCAAAATTTTGAGACTATTTTACCCTCATGATTTTTTCATATTCCCATTCATACCCCATGTTGAAAATAAAAGCAAACCTCCGTTCTCTAGTATTTTCTCGGCACAAGATAAATGGCATTGTCAGTTTCCTTGCTTGATCTTTTGTGATATTGGGTTTGGTTCTGGACCCACTTGATCTTCAAAAGCATTTGAATTTTTTTTGGGCCAATCAGCGTCTGAAATTGGGTTGTGTTTCTGAAATGGGTGTAGTTTTGCAATAGCATTCATCTATTTGGCAGAGTTGGATTGATGGCTAGTAACAGAGTATATATATAGTATATGTTACTAATAAACTTGCATGACGTTCATAATTGCCTCACTCATGATATTTAATAACTGAAACGTCGTTATCATCACCAGAAAGTAAGTGAGGCTTTGATTTTTGGGAAAATTCCAGAAAAATAGAATTAAAAATGGGAAAAGATAAATTGGTACTGTGAATTTATAAAATCCCATGTCAAAATTAAAGTACAAGTTTGGGATTTTTAATTCTGACCAAATGACCAAATTGCACTAAGTTAAGTTGTGAAACATGAAAGTAAAGTCATTAATATAAAATCTGATGTTGCTAATACATATATAGATATTGCTATTGACCCCTAAAACTTATGTCATCAAAATTATTCCTTGTTTTTGGAATATGAAGTTGTGAAACATGAAAGTAAAGTCATTAGTATAACATATGATAATGTTAATATAGATACAGATGTTCTTATTGAGCCCTAAAATTTGTGCCATTAAAATTATCCCTGATTTTTGGAATATAAAGTTGTGAAACATGAAAATAAAGTCGTTAATATAAAATATGATGTTATGAATAGAGATACAGATATGGTTATTGGCCCCTAAAACTCGTGCCCTCAAGTAGGAGCTTTTTAGTCATTTGGTCATAATTGGAAATCACATATTCCTACTTCAATTCTGACTTGAGATTTAATAAATTCACAGTACTAATTTATATTTTCCTATTTTTAATTGTATTTTTCTGAAATTTTTCCTTTATTTTTCTCAGCAAATTAAAAACTACTACATCACAGAAATTGAAAATTGTTATTATATTGATACAAGAGAAAAGTCAAGATATGGTTACGGAATCAATCATTTAGATCAACCTAATTTTTTAGAAGGGAAAAATATTTAAGGGAAAGTCGCAATTAGGTCCCCAAAGATCAGAAAAAATAACAAAAAGGCTATAGTATATGTTTGATCCTTTAAGTTTGCATCAAGTTTTATTTTAGTATTTTAAGTTTGTAAAACGTATTTTTGATCCCTCAATGTTAACATCATTAACTCTCACTAATGGAAATTGTTGACATGGTGAAGTTAACGCTGAAAAAACACTTAAACTGTAATTATAAATATAATAATTGTTATGTTTTATGCAGACGCCGTGGAACCCTCCCCTCATCTTCTTGTTTTTTTTTTTTTTTTTTGAATACATAAGGCCAAGTCAGAACTTGGTAGGTTGTAACAAAAATTACATTAGATTCGCCATCATGAGCTCCCTACAACCGGGGTGTCTCAGTGGCAATATCACGAGAGCTCCAACTATATTCTGTGCATCCCGTGCTAAATAATCAGCACAACGAATCGCCTCTCTCGGTACATAATGTAACTCAATATCCCAATCCGAGCAAAGCATCTCACGAACATTTGTGTGAGATGTAATATTCTGCCATCTTCTTTGCTGCCTTCTAACGAATCCCCTCATCTTCTTTACTTCCAACTTTTCATCCACTCCATCAACCTCCCTTCATCACCTCCACTTCAACATTTGCAGACCTATTCTCTTGCAGTCTTTCTGAGTTTTATCATTTTAGTCCTTCCCTTCCCTTTTGCTTCATTGTCAGCAATGGACACTAACAATCATTTCACCTCCGATCTTCAATCACCGTCATTGCTCTCTCACTAGTACAGAAAAGGGGTTTTAGACCGGAATATTTAGACCGGTTATATCGGATAAGGTCTTAAAAATATGAACGGTGGCATTTTTGTAATTATGATCAAATTTTAAGACCTGTTATCTTTAGAACCGGTCTTAAAAATACTTTTAAGACCGGTTATAAGAAAAATCGGTCTTAAAATATATACAATTAAAAAAATAAATATATGTAATATATTTTCTAGACCGATTCTAAATGTAACCGGTCTAGAACATATTATTTGAATTAAAGACAATTAAAAAAATAAAATTTTTATCATTTTAAGACCGGTTGTAAATAAAAACCGGTCTTAAATATTAAAACTTTAAGACCGGTTATTATTAATAACCGGTCTTAAAAAGTTTATATTTTTAAGACCGGTTATTAATAAATAACCGGTCTTAAATATTCTTTTAAAATCGGTTTTAATTAAAACCGATCTTAAAATTGACTTAAATTTCATAACGCGCCTAATTTTAACTCTAAAATCTGATACTCAAAACACATCAGCAAAACCTCTCCGTCGGTTCGCGGCAGCTCCTCCTTTCCCCTTCTCTCCTCCGTCCTTAATCTTCGCCACCGTCAACGCAGATCTATGGTTGAATACATTGCCGTAAGGTTATCATCGTTTGTTCCCTTCGATTGGTTTCATTTTCAATCTCGTTTTTATTGTTAGGCTTGTGTTTCAATCGACAGGTGTTCAATTAAATTAATGGTTTCGTTTTTGGGTATTTCATTGAAATTGTGAGATGACTTGGCCTCCATTTTCTTTGTTTGATTCTTGTAGCATGTCGTCAACCCACTTTTCAAAAGCGTCCATTGCCTCCTAAGAGAGACCTTACTTGATTCGTAAAGTAGCCAAAGACTGTTCAAATCCAGAGGAAGAAAAGGACCCTCAAGCAAAGGTTGAAGGTACCATTAATTATTCTGAAGAGTTTTACTATATGCATGTGTCTGAGGTTAATGTCCTTATGCTTCTATGGACCTAGGTTTATTTTGGTTGTGTATGAGAAGGGTTTATTGTTGTAAGTTATAGTTCCTTTGACTTTTGTGTTGCTTCTGAGTCTACCTCCTAATGCATTAGGACTGTCTACGTGTTCATAGTGCTTCATACTATATAAACTCTTGCAGGAACATTTTGATGAATGAAAACTTGCTTGTGTTCATATTGCCTAACTGGATGGCTTGGCTTCAATTCTAATTCTGTATTTTTGCATGTATGTTCAATATATAGTAAAAATCTGGATTCATAGTGTTGATATTGCTTGATATTGGTTATCAACTTGTGCATTACAATTAATTATTTGTTCATGTTTGCATAACTTGGGAATTGCTTTTGAACGATGCCTTTGCAGATAGTGCCGTGTTATAGCAATAAGCACCGTGTAGCAAAATTTCCTTAAACCATCATTAGCTATCAGTAAATAGTGTCCTTAAAATGAGGATAATGAGTCATCCTAATGAGGGTACTCCGGATCCAACTAATGTTAATCAAATCGAGCCTAGCATTGCTCCAAGCCGGGAACACAATGAGCCATATAACCGACCTAGATAAAGGGGTAGGAGAGCTACCCGATTAAGAGACATTCCTCTCTATTGAAATACCGGGAAAAAGATTCCGATTGAGTTTGATAGATATTGAAAACCAATTGAGCCTAATGCCTAACGGTATAGGAGTTTTGTCGGCCTCCTAGTATGCAACGAGCCTGACATCTTGATAGAGCAGTGAAGAAATGTGGATAAAAATGTGAAGCGACATATTTAGGAAACTATCCAGCTTACTTACAACATTCCTGAGAATGAAGCCCTATATAACAAGACAATGACGTATTGTGATGAACGCTAGAGGAAGTTTAAGACAAGTCTAGCCAACAATTACGTGCATATCGAGGTGAAAGGTCAGCCTCGTCCTAATCCGTGCGTTCAATATTCTTATATTGACGAACACACTTGGCAAGAATTTAGACGGCTTCGGACTACTCCAGAAGCATTGGTGAGTTGACTTATTTTGCATTTGATTTACTTAAAAATTGTGAATTGTCTTTATTGATTGTACCTTAATTTTGATTTCTTATTTGCAGAAAAAAGGCAAAAGGCCCAAGAGGGTGGTAGAAAGAAGGATTGCCCCCATATAATGTCTCATGGGGGTTATGTGAATGCCAAAAAAGACTTGTTGGTGGTCAAACAGAATAGATTGGAAGAAACAGTTCAATCCGATTCTTTTGTTCTTCTTTCTCCACCATCTTCTATACGTCGTGAAGAGAAGTGGTTGTTCGCTCACCAAAAGAGGAGGGGATCTTATACGAATGAACAATCTTGTATAGTTGGTGAGAAAATTGTAAGTATTGTTGTTGACTTGTTGTTATTCATTATTTAGTAAACAAATTTCTTTACTAACATTTGTCATCTGTGTCTTATAAGAGGAGCTTAAAAAAACAAGTCGGGGGATTGTTTAGGTTGGATGGGAGGAATGACATCTTGACCGTAGCAACAGGAAAACGTGAGCATCCCGGCCGTGTCAGGGGGTTGGAGGAGGGGTAGATATAAGGGATTACTTTGAAGCACCCCCATACCATTCCTCAAGTAGTATGGTGACTAGGGAGGAGATGGAGCATATATTGGCCACTGTGAAGGTGAAAGCTAGGGTCGAGGCAGAAGCATCATTTGATGAACGATTTAAAGAAAGGTTCAGCAAGATGAAGGAGGAATGGATGATCATGACGAGCACAAGACAACCAGATACCAGTGCTTCCCAGGCTCATTCCCTAAACCCTAAACAGAGCACTAAAGGGAGTTGTATTGGTCAATCATCAGAGGATCCTGGAAAAGAAATTGGTGATTCTTATGACTTGTTTGTGGATGATCCTCTGAGATGATTAGTTACATTGGGAAGCGTGCACAACTTGGGATCAACTGTCCACCACCAAGAAATAAAGGATGATCAAGTCAGAGTGGCAGTTGAAGAGGTGATCATTGCATATCCACCTTTCCCTATCCCTATTGATGACTTCAAGGTTGTGGGCGATATCCTTAACTCTTTCATCTTGTGGCCAAAAAACCTTGTTTCTGATCAAGTTGAGAAATCCCCGCCACCTCCATCTCTACCTCCACCTCCACCTCCACCTCCCTCCACTCAAGATGTTTCACGGCCTCTATTGAATGTTATGCAACAAGTGATTTTGATGGCATATGATACGTCCTTTCAAATAAGAGATTAGCCTACTGAGTCAGCTGTTGGCAAGTCAGGGGCGTAATGCTATCTTGAGATGGATGATTTAATATCCCTGGTAGCTCCTCTACAACAACTTACGATTTCGATTGTCCAACTCTTTTTAATGTAAGAATCTTCTCAAATTGGAAGTTAATATTTTACAAATTACACCGTTAAACTTTAATTTGTGTGATTACATTATTGTAAGTACATGAATCGTAGGTTGGTTGAATCTGGAAAATCCAATAAATTTAGACTCCTATGCCTACATCAACTTTACGACAAAGGGACCACTGCTGCTATCAGACACACATACTTATCGCAAAGGCTTTGTGAAACCCTAATTGAGTGTTTCTTGGCTCCATATTTGCATGGGTAAGAAACAAATTTATATTTCATAATGTACATAATATTTTATATTTGCTTAAAAGTCTTCGCTTTTTTCAGTGATCATTGGAAATTGGCTATTTTGTGCAAAAAGAGTTATTCTGTCATCCTCTTATGCTCCCTCCACCTCAGTAAGCCAACTAGTGAATTGAAGAAAAGCTTGAACTCATAAGTTTTCTTGCATTATTAATTACCTTTCGTGTAAAAAATTTATAGAATTTGTGTAAAATAAGTAACCTTTGTGATTTGATGATATAGGGCTATGCGGACATTCCAACATACTTCTTGTGGTAGGCCCTATTCATGAAATAAAAAGCCTACATGGATCTTGCCAAATGTTAGTTACATAGTTTGTTTTAAGAATGTATTCAATGATAAGCCATGCTTTAATTTTATACTTGTTTTAATGATATCATATTATTTTTCAGACTGGTAGGCAACCACTGGGGTCCAACTTGTGTGGGTTGTATGTTGTGAGGCACATTTATAATATTATTACCCTAAGCACGACAGAATTTACTGAAGAGGTAAATGTATATATATTTCAAAAATTTTGTATTACTTTTATTTTTTTAAAGTGAAGTTAATGTTTTGCCTGGCTTTGGTGTTTCAGATGTTTGAACTTGCTGACCCCTTTCCAGAAGAAGATATTGATCACATTCGTAATTGTTATGCTGAATTCATTTATGAACTTTTACAATAGTGACACTACAAAAAAAAAGGTATTTTGTAGCGGTGCAATTGTAGCGGTTATATTTAACCGCTACCAATTGTAGTATTTGTAGCGGTTTTTACCTAAACCGCTACAAATTTGTAGCGGCAAGGTTTTTTGTAGCGGTTAAGTTAAAAAAACCGCTACAAAGTTGGCGCGAAATTCCTGCCAAAACTTGTAGCGGTGATTTTGTAGCGGTTTCTGTGCATTCACCGCTACAATATTCCCGCCAGTTGGCGCGCCAACAGTGTAGCGGTTATTTGTAGCGATTACAGCCACAGAACCGCTACAAAATACCAATGGTCAGAATTTTGTAGCGGTTCTGCCCCTATAACCGCTACAGAATTTCAAACGTTGTGGACTTTTGTAGCGGTTATTGTAGAACCGCTACAAATGGAATTATTTGTAGCGGTTAGTGTAGCGGTTATTTGAATAACCGCTACTAAAATCCGGCCTATTTAAACCCCCGCGCCCTTCATTTCCTCCTTTTGCTCATTTTGTTTCCTGAGGTTTCTCTGAGTGATTTCTTCGAGATTTGAGCGTTCAGACGTCCGTATAGCAGTTTTTGCTCAGTATTTACATTTGAGGTACGTATATAACACGTATTTTATTTATATTTATATTTTTATTATATTTTTTTAAAATAATGTGACTAATTTTTTTTTGTAATTTGTACAGTGGATATGGCTTCAGGACAGGATAAGAGGAAGGCCCCTGAGGTCCCCAGACCGATTTTACGGGGTGGCAGCAGCCGGGCAGGGGGCAGAGGGAGGGGGCAGCGCGCAGGCAGGGGTACCCCCGCATCTCAGCCCATCCCCCCACAGGTACCGCAGGCTACCCCACAGGCGACGACCGTACCAGAGGTGCCTGAGGTGGAGAGGCCAGATATTGGCGTTGAGGACTTCCTCAACGAGGAGGAGTTTGAGATCCCGATGGGGGGTTCAGGGAGATGGAGCAGTTCCTCGATGAGGAGGACGCTCGGGACCAGAACAACCCACGAGGGTCGTCTTCGCAGTCCACTGGGTTTGAGGTGCAGGTCGAAGGTAAATTAATTTTTTAATTTAGTAAATTATTTATTTAAATTAGAAATGTTAACTTTGAATTACAATTTATCTAACGTGCGGTAAACTGTGCAGACGAGCAGGGGAACGTTTCGACGAGGAGGCTAGACGTGACCGATTTGAACTAGATGGACCGGAGCCTCCGAGTTATAGTGCCGTGGAATGAGGGCACTGACCAGCCGATCCACAATGGGGGTCACCTGCTCAACCGCTTCCTGAACGACCTGGGCTCGAATTGGATGCGGTTTCCCCTTCACTTCCAGACGTGGAGGCACGTTCCGAAGGGGCCGAAGGACCTGGCTTGGGAGGAGGTGGTTCAGGTAATTAAAATTATTTAATTAATATTTTTTGTAATTAATTCTATTTAATTAATATTTTATTTATTATGTTTTTTGTAATTATTAATATATAAATAATCTCTTTTCAGCTGCGGTTTGCCGTCCGGGCTAACCGGAAGAGGTACGCCCTCATGAAGATGGGTGACGCCTGGAGGAACAGGAGGTGCCATCTCTTCCACAAGGTGAATAAGGACGGGACGATGCCTCTGGAGCAGCTGATCGAGAGCATCCCGAACGGCGTGCCGCCGAACGACTGGGCGCGTTTCGTCCAGTGGAGGAGGAGTGCTGCGGCGCAGGTAATGTATTTATTAGATTTTTTATATATAATTTTGTAATTTTTAAATATTAAATTATAATTTCAATTTAATTTGTATTTAATTTTAAATTATAATACATTTAATATTTTTTTTCTAGGAGCTTTCTCAGAGGAACACCGAGATTCGAGCGCAGCAGACGATCCACTACACAACAGGATCGAAGACCTTTGCTGTGACCTACAGCGAGCTGGTAAATTTTCAAACAATCATTTACTTTTAGCTGATTATTTCATAATACTAATTATTGTTTTGTATTTGTTTCAGGAGGCGAAGGCACAGCAGGAGAACCGTCAAACGGACTATGGGGAGTTGTACGCCATCACACATAGACACCGTGACGGGACTGCGACCTCTCAGTAGGCAGAGGCGGCCATTGTAAGTAATTTTATTATTATATTTTTTATAAAATCAAGTTAATAATGAAAAATGCTAATTAGTAATTGTTTCATAAAATGGCAGGAGCGGATGCAGCAGTCGCAGGCTGAGCTGCGACAGACACAGCCGGAGAAGTCACAGGGGTCAGTGGACCCGACGGCTCCTTTGAAGGCGGGTCTGCCTCAGGCTGAGCACCCCGGACGCGTGCGGGGGATGGGGATAGGCGCCAGACCCAGCATGGTCTACGGCAGGAGCGCCGCCTCTGAGGCTGGCAGCTCTAGAGGGGTCAGACGTCGGAGGGACGAGTCTATTGACCAGCTGCGGTCAGATTTGGAGCAGCAGATGCAGGTGCAGCAGCAGCAGCACCTGCAGATGCATGCTGATATGATGTACGCTCAGCAGACGCTGTGGCGTGAGATCGCGAACAACATGCTCGAGGGAGCATGGAGTCGCCTGTTCTCGGACGAGCAGCATCCAGCGGTTCCCCCTGTCCCTCGCTACGTCGTCCCGAGTACGACTCCTCCTCCTCCTCCTCCCCCTGCTGATGACGATGGTGTGGTTCACTCTGCGCAGCGGCCCGATCCAGCGGTCCCTGAGGGAGCACCAGATGATCAGCCCCCAGCTACTTAGTTTAGGACTTTTGTTTTGTTTAAACATTTGTAAATATATATATATATATATATATGAGTTTTTATTGAGTAATTGTTTCTTATTGTGTTTTATATAATTATATTTCTTATTGTGTTCAATTTATGAATTATTTATATCTAAATTAAAAAAAAAATAAAGTATATATTTTGTAGCGGTTTTAACCTAAAACCGCTACAAACATACATGTTTGTAGCGGTTTATCTTAATTAACCGCTACAATAATATATGTTAGTAGCGGTTATAACATATTAACTGCTACAAAAATATATATATTTTTGTAGCGGTTTATCTTAAGAAACCGCTACAACAATATACGTTAGTAGCGGTTCTAAAATATTAACCGCTACAAATGTATATCTCGTTGTAGCGGTTTATCTTAACAACCGCTACAAATTTCTTATCATTTGAATTTTGAAATTTGCCGTCTTTCTCAACATTTGTAGCGGTTATGTTATGTATAACCGCTACAAATTGAAAATTATTTTTAAATCTCCAACGGCTTAAATATTAGTAGTGGTTTTATATGTATAACCGCTACAAATACTCAACAAGTAAATTTTGAATTTCCCCCCAACATGTAACGGCTTGAATATTAGTAGCGGTTTTATATATATAACCGCTACAAAAACTCAAGAAGTAAATTTTGAATTTCCCCCAACGTGTAACGGCTTGAATATTAGTAGCGGTTTGATATATATAACCGCTACAAATACTCAACAAATAAATTTTGAATTTCCCCAAGGTGTACGGCTTGAATATTGGTAGCGGTTTTATTTATATAACCGCTACTAATATTTTACTACTGTAGCGGTTGGTGTAGCGGTTTAATAACTGCTACAAAATTATAAACGTTGGAATTTCAAAATATAAGGTTCTAGGCATTCGTCATTCTCTTCTAACTCATCTTCTTCTCTATACTTTCTTCTCTCTCACTTGTAGCTATGGATAAATCATGGATCAGGTTGCCGCGTAATTCTCCTGAATATTTGTACGGATTAAACAGTTTCTTGGATTTCGCATTCACTTACGCTAGCTGTAACGACAAGATCGTCTGTCCGTGTCGGAAATGCAAGTTCAAGAAGTGGCATGCACGAAATGTTGTGAAGGAACATTTGCTTGTGAAGCCTTTCCCTGAGGACTATACGTTATGGGCAGTTCATGGTGAGAAGGCCGGCATTAGATATGACGATGCTCTTCCTCGAAGTTCTCAAGTAGGCGTTCAAGTAGATGAAGATGATCCTGTGAATGATGCTGTGCGTGATGCGTTTGGATTTCAAGGCGATAACTTCAACGAAGAAGTGCACGGCTCAGAGCCGGCTTTTATGGGGAATGAAGCAGCTCGGGATTTTTTCAGCTTGATGGATGAAGCAGATCGTCCTTTATATCAAGGTTGTCGCAAATATTCTAAATTATCTTTCTTGATCAAATTGTATCATATCAAGTGCTTGTGTGGGATCACATATAAGGGAATGTCGATATTGCTCGACTTATTACAAGATGCATTCCCCGACGTCAAGATTCCTACGACATTCTACGAGGCCAAGAAGATTATCAACAGGTTGGGGTTGAATTATCAAAAGATTGATGCATGCCCAAATGATTGTATGCTGTATTGGGGAGACGATTCTAGCAGGGAGACGTGTAAGAGATGTCACACATCGAGGTACAAGACAATTCGGAAGGGGAAAAACAGAAGAAGAAACCTGCAAAGATTCTCAGGTACTTCCCTTTGAAACCTCGTCTACAAAGATTATTTATGTCGTCTAAAACTGCTGAGCACATGAGGTGGCATGCCGTTGATAACAACGAAGACGGTAAATTAAGACATCCGTGAGATGCAGCTGCTTGGAAAATGTTTGACAACGACTTTCCAGATTTTGCGACTGACCCCAGAAATGTTCGACTTACGTTGGCGACCGACGGTTTCAATCCTTTCGGGAATCTTAGCACAAGTTACAGTATTTGGCCGGTAGTCTTAGTTCCCTACAACTTACCCCCTGGATGTGTATGAAACAAAGCTCTTTCATTATGTCTATGATCATTCCAGGCAAAAAGGCACCGGGCAATGACATCGATGTGTATCTCCAACTGCTTATTGCTGAATTGCTTGACCTGTGGAATGTCGGCTTGGAGACGTACGACGCTTACGGCAAGACTTTGTTTAACATGCGTGCAGCCTTGATGTGGACGATTAGTGACTTTCCTGGCCTTGGCACATTATCTGGTTGGAATGTGCATACTGGGTCGGCGTGTCCAGCTTGCAATTTTGACTCTGACGCATTGCGCCTTCCCCACAGTCGAAAGTGGTGCTTCATGGGGCATCGGAGGTTTCTCGATGGAACGCATAAGTTCAGATTGCAACGGAATCGCTTCAATGGGAAACCAGAGAAAAGAGGACCACCTCAGACTTTGTCCGGTACAGATATCTTACAGCAGCTTGAGCATGTTGACTTCGAGTTTGGAAAAAGCGACGATTGAGCACAAACTCGCCAAAAGACGTGCAGAACTTCGGCGCCTCAGCAGTGGAAGAAGATAAGTATTTTCTTCACGCTTCCATATTGGAGATCTAATTTACTTTGCCACAGTCTTGATGTAATGCACATTGAAAAGAATGTTTACGACAATGTGCTGTATACGCTGCTTAACGAACCCGGCAAGACAAAAGATCACCTTCAAGCGAGGAAAGATTTACGCGACATGGGAGTTCGTGAAGACGCTTGGCCAGATGAGCATGATAGATTTACACCGGCAAAGTTTACCCTCACAAAACAGAACAAGGATGTGTTCCTCGCAACGTTGAAGAAGTTAAAAGTTCCTGATGGGTATTCAAGCAACATTTCTCGATGTGTCGACTTGCAGGCTCAAAAGGTTGCTGGCCATAAGAGTCACGACTCACATGTTCTTATGCAGCAGTTACTCCCTCTAGCTATAAAGAATACACTTCCTCTCGATGTTTCCATCGTTTTGGTGGAACTTTGTTCTTTCTTTCGGAAGTTGTGTTCTAAGGTTTTGATCGCTGAGGAGCTCGATCAGCTACAGTCGAAAATTGTTCTTACGCTTTGTCATTTGGAGATGATCTTTCCTCCGCCCTTTTTTACTGTGATGGTTCACCTCACAGTCCACCTCGTTCATGAAACAAAGCTCGCTGAACCAGTACAATATCGTTGGATGTATCCGATTGAGAGGTACTCATTTTAAACATGTGCTTTCATTTATTGTCCATATTTAATGTTTTCCAGTCGTCCTCTTCATCATTTTATATCAATTTTCTCTTCTGTACTTCGTAGGTTCCTTGGGAAATTAAAATCTTACGTAAGGAATAAGGTGTAGCCTGAAGGTTCTATAGCTGAAGGCTATATAGGGGATGAGGTGCTATATTTTTGCTCAAGGTATTTTGATGATCTTGAGACGGCTTTCAACCGTCCGCCTCGTGTTGACGATTGTCCTGAACCTGCGCCGACATCAGGAGAATTTATCCCTCGTGTTGGTAAACCAGTTGGAGCAACTGAGAACTTCAAACTAACGGCAACTGAGAAGTTCCAAGCACATAGACATGTCTTGATTAATTGCACTCAAGTTGAACCTTTCATACGGTAAGAATTGTACACTCACATGTTATTCGATCTATATCTTTCATAACATTTCTCACTTTCATTTCACTAACGCCTTTCCATTATTAATTGCAGGGAATTCAGAAGTCATGTTAAGCGTCAGCTCAGGATCCGTACACAGACATCCTCGGAAGTTGATAGGAGGGTCCACAGAGAATTCCCGAGCTGGTTTGCATGTAGAATACTAAATGACCACAACCCACACTCACCAGATTTCAGAGCTCTCGTAATCGGCCCTCTTGATCATGCAAAACGGTTTACAGCATACAATGTCAATGGTTTTAAGTTTTGCACTGTTTCACGGGATCAAGGATTGCAAACACAGAATTCGGGTGTTTATGACACATTTGGGACAAGGAGTTATGCGAGCAGCAGTGACGCCAACATGCAGTTCAGAGGCGTCCCTTACTATGGCAAGCTTCTTGATATGGTCGAGCTTAATTATCAAGGCCGTTTCACCGTGACGCTGTTCAAGTGTTTGTGGGCAAATACCACTACTTCTCGAGGACTGACAACTGACGACCTAGGGATCACATCAGTCAATTTCTCACGGCCAATTCATACCGGTATTTCTCAAGATGATGAGCCGTATATTCTAGCTTCAGAGGCACATCAGGTTTATTATGTCGAGGACGAGAGGCATAGAGATTGGCACATGTTCGTTCATTTAAAGCCAAAAGACCTTTACGACATGGGTGAAGGAGATAACATCGTCTACGAGAGTGAGCCATTTCAACCAGCTGATTTTGAAAACTATTTCCCTGAAGGCGATGACAATTTACCTCTACTGCGGTGAGTTTTTTTAAGTCCACGTCATTTGAATTAAATTTTTTAAATTTAATAATACATCAATAACAATAATTTTTCTATGTAGGGATGGCGACGATGAGTGATCAAATTCAAATTATGCTTTTGTCTTTACAAAAAATGCAAAAAATTTGTTAAAATAAAATGTAAAAAAAAATTTAAAAAAAAATTAAAATAACATTAGTAGCGGTTATTAAACCGCTACAAAAATATAAATAACTGCTACTAACTAATAACCGCTACATTAACCGCTACAAATAGCACTACGAATAATAAACCACTACAAAAATATAAATAACCGCTACATTAACCGCTACAAATAGTACGTGGATCCCTATAAATACCCTTACCACAACTCATTTCAAACACTCCCCAATTTCTTTTCACCTTACCTTTCTTTCATTTTCTCTCATTTACAACTTCTTTCGTATGAGTAGAGGAGCTGAATAATACGATCAAATATGGTAACAAGATTTTTAATTTCTTTTAGAATACTTCTTTCCTTTCTATAAAATTTATTCTAATCATTTTTTTTAGATATATCATAACTATATCTCATTTTCATACACAATTATATTATATTAGATAACATAATAATTCCTTATTACCTACCTATCCTTAATATTACTATAAATATAAATATTATACCACTCCTATTCAATTACATATTTCCTTTTTATTTATTAATAAGTTAAACTATTGAATAATAAACTAATTGAAAAATATAAAATAATAACAAAATAAAGTATTTAATTTAATATTGAAAAAACAGAAAAAAATAATTATATATTTTTTAAAAAATTTTAAATATTTGTAGCGGTTATGAAACCGCTACTAAATAACGCGCTTTTTTCGGCTCCATTTAAATTTTTTGGCGCGAGATTTGAATTTCATGAAATTAGTAGCGGTTCCTAAAAACCGCTACTAATTTTGAATATCCTGAAATTAGTAGCGGATTTCAAAAACCGCTACTAATTTCAGGAGATTCAAAATTAGTAGCGGTTGGTAAACCGCTACAAAATAAAAACATGTCATTTTATTCGCGCCAACAAATTTTCAATTTTTTATATTTGTAGCGGTTTCGTAACCGCTACAAAATTAAAAATTTTTTTTAGCTCTTAATATAATTTTTTACATTTGTAGCGGTTGTATGTCATTTTATTCGCGCCAACAAATTTTCAATTTTTTATATTTGTAGCGGTTTCGTAACCGCTACAAAATTAAAAATTTTTTTTAGCTCTTAATATAATTTTTTACATTTGTAGCGGTTGTATAACCGCTACAAATATCTCTGGATGTTGTAGCAGTTATACTTAACCGCTACAAATTATGTAGCGGTTATTTTGATTGAGTAGCAGTTTTATAGAACCGCTACAAAACTGCTTGCAAAGCACAATTTAGTAGCGGTTCTATTAACCGCTACTAACATAGTTTGTAGCGGTTAGAACCGCTACTAATACCCATTTTTAACCGCTACTAAATCACGTTTTTTTTGTAGTGTGAGTTCTTGTAAAACTGAGGAATTTTTGTATATATTAATGAATTGACATATTGGTTGGTTGCAAATATTGTTAGTTGCATGATTTGACATGTTTATTGTTTTTTTGATTATGTGCAACCATGTATTTATACATGTGAATCTGTTTGAGCCATGTCATTGGCCTGAATGTGTTTTAAATAATTATGCATATATATGATGGTTTTAAACAACACATTACAATTAATAACTTTATGGCACTTAATAAGTATGGCATTGGAAGTAGCTTGCAGTTCTAGGATGCGTTCTGGTAACTAATCTAATCACATGCAATTAAAAAAAATTATAATACTTTTAAGACCGGTTATAAAAATAACCCTTTTAAGACCGGTTTCGCATATAACTGGTCTTAAAATTAAACTTTTAAGACCGATTTTATATACAACCGGTCTTAATATTAAAATTTTTAAGACCGGTTATATATGAAACCGGTTTTAAAATAACTTTTAAAATCGGTTATAATTATAACCGGTCTTAAAAATGTTCTATAATTGCCTTACAAAAGAGGTCTTTTAAGACCGGTGCTCATGACAACCGATCTTAAAATTGTTTACTTTAAGACCGGTTACCAAACCGATCTTAAAAGTGACATACTTTTAAGACCGGTTGTATCAAAACTGGATTCAAAAACGGTCTAAAAAGTCATTTTTCCACTAGTGCCTCTGCATTTTCTGATTTCTTCTATTGAGTTTTCTCTTGCAGAATAAGGGCTTGGGAATATGATGCTAGGTCATCTTCATCATCTCAAGACAACTCGTGTGTATCCCTCTACACCCAATCAACAAAGTCTTATGATCGAACCATCTTTTGCAAAGTTGATCCCATACTCAAAGATTTGGGGC
Organism: Inga laurina; assembly: GCA_963855925.1. NCBI lineage: Eukaryota > Viridiplantae > Streptophyta > Magnoliopsida > Fabales > Fabaceae > Inga > Inga laurina. The sequence goes on along the minus strand of OY979709.1, from coordinate 44,878,200 downwards.
TTTCCGAACCTGAAGACCTTTTTCAGTTTTTAATTTGTTTTTATTTAAAGTTTTAAATATAAAATTAGTATATTTAATATATAGATTTTATGGATGCTTTGTCATCATTTTATTGTTGAGTTAACATTAAATTCACCTTGTATGCATTTTTTCGATTAATAGAAGTTAACGGTGTTAACATTAAAGGACTAAAAATGCACTTTATAAATTTAAGGAATTGAAATGAAACTTGATCTAAACTTAAAGGACTAAACGAATGCTTTAGCTTAACAAAAAAGTCCCATTATAGATTCTCCTATCAAAAAAGTCCCTAGAGACCTTCGTGATATAAATTATGAATGTGAAATTACATTCTTATCCTTAGTAATTGATATATGATATTAAGTTATATGACTAGGTTCAAGTACTTGTCAATCACCACTCTAGGACTTGTCAATATAGACATATACACTTGTCAACAAGGGCTATTTTAGTTAACATGGATGGACTTGTTAATAGACACTCTATGACTTATCAATATAGTCACGTCTACTTGTTAATGGGAGCTGTTTTGAATTGTACTAAAAAATGGCAATAGTTAATATAGATCGGCTTTGTCAATAGTCACTCTTTGACTTGTCATTATAGGCACATAAACTTGTCAAAATGGACATATACATTTGCCAATGTATAATTGTCATTCTAGACACATAAACTTGTCAAAATAGGTACATCAACTTGTCAAAATATGTATATATACTCACCAATGTATAACTTGTCAAAATACGGACATAAACTTGTCAAAATAGGCACATTACACTCATTAATATATAATTTGCCATTATAGATGCATAAACTTGTTAAAATAGGTACATACACTTACCAATGTATAACTTGTCAAAACGCATACATTGACTTGTTCGTCATTGTGTGAACCATGGTTGGAGAAGAGGGTTTTGACATTAGGTCAATGTGTGTATTTTGATAAGTTATACATTAGTAAGTGTATATGTCTATTTTGACAAGTTTATACGCTTATTTTGGCAAATTTATATGCCTATAATGACAAGTTATACTTTGACGAGTGTATGTACCTATTTTGACAAGTTATACATTAGAAAGTGTATGTGCCTATTTTGACAAATTTATATATCTATTTTGACAAGTTATACATTGGCGGTATGTGCCTATTTTGCAAGTTTATGTGCCTATAATGGCAAGTTATATATTGGCAAGTGTAAGTGCCTATTTTGACAAGTTTATGTTCCTATAATGACAAGTCAAGAAGTGACCATTGACAAGGCCTATCTATATTAACTATTGCCATTTTTAGTACAATTTAAAATAGCTCTCGTTAATAAGTGGACGTAACTATATTGACAAGTGATAAAGTGACTATTAACAAGCTCATCTATGTTAACTAAAATAGTTCTTATTAACAAGTGGATATGCCTATATTAACAAGTCATAGAGTGACAATTGACAAGTACCTAAACCTAGTCATATAAGTTAACATCATATATCAATTATTAAGGGCAAAAAGGTAATTCACATTCAAAATTTATATCACTAAGGTTCTCTGGGACTTTTTTGATAGGGGAATCTATAATAGGACTTTGTTGTTATTTTTTCTGGTCCTTGGGACCTAAGTGTGATTTTTCCCAATATTTAACTTAAATAATATATTCTTTCAAAGATTTTCTGATTGTTTAGAAGATGGACCTCCAAACCAAAGTCCAAATTAAAGTCTTAGTTTGTTGGAGCAACTAAGGATTCAGGAACTGAATGAAAAAACAAAGTTAGTTTCTTGGTAACACCGTTCTGCACAAGGCTCTTGAAGTCTTGATGATATGGCAATTGCTTTGTGCAAGAATAAACATCATATGTCTCCCACAATTTTATTGATATCCAAGGATTTATATAGTTGATCAAATGATAATAAAACTTTAGTAAATATTGCTCAACTACATGAACATATGTATATCGTTTGTGTTTTTACTCCCTCATTTTTTTAAAAAAAAAATATCACTCCAGGTGCTTGGACTTTTATTGTGTTTTGTTGTTAGTTCTTGTTGTTTATTTTGGTGTTTTGCCATTTCTTTTTTGCTTAATTTGTCTGAGACAATAGTCTTTTTAGTTTGAAGAATGCTCAAAAGGATAATAGGAGTTCTAATTTCGCTGAGATAGATTTAATATCATTAAACCCAATCAAAATATTTTTTTTTTTTTTTTGAGTACAAAGGCAAGCAAAGCTTGAAAATTACAAAAATGCTAGGAAACTTGCATCATAGGGTGGTCTTGTGGTATACCACCACATTCCATCACAAAAAGCTCGTTGCATTCCACTGGGGGTGTTTCTATCACCAAGAACTACTGATTGCTCAACTGAGCTTTCCTCACTAGATAGTCAGCGCTCCGGATATTCTCTCTATGAGTATGGGCGATCACCAAGTCCCAGTCCCTGTAAATGAGGGATCTAGTATCTAAGATGACATCAAACAGTAGATGAGTCGTTCCACCATCTATGGATAACAGGTGAATAGACTGTAAAGAATCTGTAAATAGCTTAATCTTGGTAAAACCCAGCTGCTTACATAACTGTAGCCCGGTATGAATAGCATGGATTTCCGCAGCAACCGAGTTGTTATGCCCTAATCTCTGTTGGAATCCACACCTCCAGTTGCCCTGGTGGTCCCTTATAAACCCTCCACAAGCCGCATGCCCTCTGCTGTCTCTGGAACCATCTACATCCACACGTACATATCCTGAATCTGGAGGGTGCCAGCGGTCTGTCCCCTTTTTTGGTGCTTGGAAAATCTGATGACGGAATCTGTCATTTTCCATTCATTTGAAGAGATGATACAAGCACTTGTGAACTATCTATTTTGAAACCCAATCAAAATATTTGAACTTCCAAAGCTCCTACATGATAATAGTCACAAATTAAAATAAACCATTGAATCTAAAAATAAAACACCACTAAGATATAGGGACCTAGGGTGGTACTCTCTTCAATCCTTAATATAAAAGTTAAATAACTAATTTGGGTATATTAAGGAATTGTTGGTTATTAGTATAATATGTGTTATTTTCTCTAAAATACCCTCTAATCATATGCATTGGGATTCCCCTTAATGAAAACCATTTTAATATAGAGTTAAGAGGCATTTTTGCCCCGAAAGTTTTTCATGGGTAATTTTTGACCCAAAAAATTAAAAAATGGAGTAATTTTGTCCTGTTCATTATCCTGGTTAATTTTGATCATTAGTTGACTAAATATGCTGAGCTGACAGTCTACATGTCATCCACATTTTTTTTATTAAGGTGTAAATTTGCCCTGAAATTTTTAAATCTAACTTTGAGAAAGGGTTAAGGGGCAATTTTGACTCACAAGTTTTCACCGAGGGGCAACTTTAACCTAGCTATTATCCTAGTTAATTTTGACCGTTAGTTAATCAAATATATTGAACTGACAATCCAAATATTATCCACGTGATTTTGTTAAAGTGCAAATTTGCTCTGGAAGTCTATATGATATCTACTTCATTTTTTCTTCAAAGTTATATTTAAAACTTTTGGCATAAATTTGCACCTTAACAAAATAACATGGATGACATGTGGACTATCAACTCAATATATTTGGTCAACTAACAGTCAAAATTAATTGGGATAACAGTGAAGGCAAAATTGCTCATTTTTAAGACTTGAAGAGCAAAATTGCCCTTCGAAAAAACTTCCGAGGAAAATTGCCCCTTAACCCGTTGAAAAAAGATGAAATAAATGACACATGGGCTTTTGGCGCAAATTTACATCTTAACAAAGACAACGGGGATGACATGTGGACTGTTAGTTCAGCAAATTTTGTTAACTAAAGGTCAAAATTAAGTAGGATAACATTCAAGAAAAAAATTGCTCATTTTTTTACACTTCCCGACAAACTTCGGAGGCCAAATTGCCCCTCAATGAAAACTTCTAGGATAAAATTATCCCTTAACCCTTTAATATATGTAATCAATATGGATACTTTGAGGAAAAGTAATATATTTGGGAGACTAAAGTGAATTATACTCTTATCTTTAGGATCAAAATAAATTTCTTATCTAATTTCTATAAATGGGATGTGAGACAGTCTATTTTTTTAAAATTTTTTTACTACAAAAAAGGTTCAGGTAAGTTGGGTTTCAGAACTCATTGGGGTAAGATTATACCTTTAGGCTCAAAAAACATACATAGATAACGAGATTTAAACTTACATATACTCATTCTCGTAATGAGCTAACTTATGAGCTAACCCATTGCTACCAGCAAGACTAAGCACCAAGCATAGAAAGGTTGGCATGGGCCAACTTATCGTTAGCACAATGCACGTTTTCACCCACTTGAAATTTTAAGTCTGTTTCTGTAACCTCCGCTTCTTTTTTTTGGGGGGCCAATCACCCGTAATTTTAAGTCTGCTTACCCTTTTAATTTGAAAAAATTATACTCAAGTCCTAAAAAAAAAGAAAAAATGAAAAAATAGTTCTTTAAAATTGTAAAATGAAAAAGAAGTCTCATGAAATTGTCAACGCCCTCTTTTGAAGATGTTAATGATATGCTGGTGGAGTTGTTAATGAGACTATTTTTTTTTAAGGGACCATTTTTTTATACCCCTTCTTTTTTAGAATTTGAGTGTAATTTTCTTTTTAATTTTTCTAAAGCATACATTGGGGGCAGGGATCCCCTTATTTATTTACTTTAATCACCTCCAGAAGCAACTTTGTTTCCTCGCAAAAAAGAAGAAGATGAAGAAGAAGAAGCAACTTTGTTGCAGCAGTGCAGGCTTGGTTTCAATTCGCTGATGTCAAAGAACGAGCCCCCTCTGACAGTGTCAACATGATGATGATATGATGATGATGATGGTGTGTGCAAGGAATTGTAAAAATTGGGAGGGAAAATTTTACTGTACCTCTCTGCCTCTCTCTAGCCATTTAATATTAAAGGACACCCAAAACGTTCCAAACTTAACTGTGCCCCTAGACTAAAGCTGAAAATAAGTTTTTTCTTTTTTGGGTTAAGATGGTGGTGTAAATTTTTATATATGGCTTATAAATATGCATATTTAATTTATAAATTTTTATATTTATCTTGTAAATAAAATGTATTCTTTTGCATATACTTCTTGTCTTGTACTTAGTTGAGATGGTCTTGTAATTTTCACTTAGTTATCTTGTAAATAATCATATTTGATTTGTAAATTCTCACATTTGTCTTGTAAATAATCATTTTTTACTTTTAAAGTATGGGCACAAGTGTCTTTTCACCCATAAATTTTATTTTCAATTTAGTCTCTGAAGGTACAGTGAAATTTCAAAAAATTTTGGAAATGTCTGATATTAAATGGCTACAGTGAAATTTTCCCAAAATGGAATTGGAATTTTTCTGCTGCTTGTACTTTTAGAGTGCAATTTTTTTTTTTGTTGGATTCAAGGTTTTCGGAGACGGACCGGATCGGATGGTTCGATCAGTGAGACCGTCACCCGGTCACAACAACAGCTCAAATATTGCCTTTAAGACGTTTTAGCAGTTAGACAGCTTTATATCATTATTTACTTGTCATTGAGTCAGAAGCCGCTATTGAGCCGGGACTCGAAATGGTTTTATAAAAACTAGACGGGCCAACATAAAAGGATTAGAAAAAAAAACCACAAAAAAACATGTATAAAATATTTTAGCTGAGTTTTTTTACTCAATTTTTACTCTTATAATTTTATTATAAATAAGTTAATCTCTTACCACATATTTTGAAAAGCAAAATATTTTAACAATACGCATTTTTTATATTTTTTCCAACACTCATTTTTAATTAGGCATATGTTATAATATGATTATAATTTGAAAATTTTTAATTTTGTTTAATTTCAGTAGTGTCAACTAATATAATTCAACATGTATTGTTGGTATTTAAATTTTATTCATAATAAGTTATGTGTAATTAAAATATATTTTTTATTTCATCTTGTTAGATATATATTGTGACTTTGTTAATTTTTTTTTTAAATTGGATTAAGGCCTCCTATCTACTTAATGATATAATATTAATTTAATTTAATTATTATATCTTTTTTTTTTACCGGAATTTAATTATTATATCACCGGTTCGATTGGACAATCCAACCAATTTGACCATTTGAACCATAATCCATTGATCTGTCCGGCCCAACATCCGATCATAGTTTTAAAACATTGGTTGGATTGCTTTTTATTTGGATCTTGAATTTTGTGCCTAACATGTGTATTGTTTGTGCTTTTGTCCGATATTTAAAATAATTTTTATATAATATCCATATCAACACTTGGGAGTTGTGTTTATCATTGGCCAAAAAAGGGGGAGAAAAGAGAGATAAAAACTATTGAAAATGATAAAGGATAAAGGATATAGTATGTTAGTGTTCTAATTGTCTTTTATAAAGATAAAAAAATACTATCAAAATATGAAAAGATAAATAAGGACAATGAATTTCAATAATTCCAAATTGACTGATTTGGAATTTTGAAACATTGATAAATGTGTGAAATTACATGAGTACCCTTGTTTTAAAAAAAAAAACCTAAAACTCCTTGCTTGCCGGTGACTGCCAGCAGCTGCTTACTACTAGAGCTCAGGTGGCCTTACAGCTAACAGATGACCAATTTTTTTTTTTTTCAAATTTCTTATAAAATTAAAAAGTTGATTATATGTTGTTAATAGTGATAATGAAGTTGCAAACGGGGTATTTATTAAATATTTCCTAATAACTTTCACCGGAGCTTTGGTGGTCTAATATATTTGTTTTTTCACTTCTAAAAGCAAAATTTGTCAATATTAATATTTGAGTTATTAATAGTGATACTAAAGTTGTAAATTAGATATCTGATTAATATTTCTTAATAACTTTCATTGGAGGTACGACGGTCTAACGTGTGTATATATATATATTTTGCATCTATATCTATACAGCACATACTACTAATCCACCAAGTTACTGTTCATAAGGAAAAAATGGCTCATATGGTTTAGCCGGCTAAGCAACTATCATTTTTGGGCTACGGAAAAGGCAAAAAAGTACTTTTATATGGGTATTATCTTCATTTGAAATTCAAATTTGAAGGATTTTCAAATTTCAAAATTTACATTCATCTCCTATTCTCTCTCTTCGTTCATATCATCATGCCAGTGATTTTATTTTCTAAAATCTAACTGGATCTCTCTCTGCAGTTTTTACTCTCTCTCTTCTCTCTCCCCCTCCCCATGCCTTTGATCCTTTTTTTCTCATTTCAGTCACTAAGTTTACTCTAGAAGGAGGGATGGTTCGCAGATTTGGCGATGACACCAATCGAAGAGAGACGATAAGCATGGTGATGATGATGGGGAGTCTGAGATGAGGTCGTGATGGTGATGGTGGGGAGCTTGAAGATCCATTTATGGAGGGGAGGAGGCATGAATCACTATTCATCTTCTTCTTCCTTGAGTGCCGATTGACCAGAGAACGATTAAGGATAAAAGGCGACTGGACCAGCGGAGGTGCACATTTGGGAGCTTCTCATTCGTTCTTCCTCAGTTGTTCTTCAAGGTAATCTTTCCATACCAACACCCTTTCTTATTATTTCCTCCTCATGGTCTCAGTCTTTTCATTTCTCTATCTCGTCTCTCTATCACCTCTTTGTATTCTTTATTGTCATTTCACATATTTCCGGTCTTGGCTTTAATGTTTTTTAAGTTTATGAACTTCGTGCAGCTGAGAAATAAGGAAACCCGCACATTTGTAAAAACCATAATAAAATATTTATTTGAATGTTGTAAGAAATGTTAAATATAGGAGATGCATGTTTTACTATTTGATCAAGATTATGCGGTCAAATTTGAGTTTCTTGCTTTTATTGAAGATGGGTCGTGTAGGAGATCATTTAAAGGTGGGCTTTGTAGGCATGAATAAGTAAGTGGTCAATGATTTCTCAGATTCCAATGTTACCATAAATAATGGGTTCTAATATGCCCCTTAAAAGCTTTTTACCCCTCTCTAATTTGAATGTTGAAGTTTTAATGCTTTTTTACTATCAAATACAAGCTAGAACTAACAAAGCACATGGTTTTGTAAAGAAGCAGATTATATATAATATTGTCATGCCCTGCCAAATGATGTGGTTAAATGCAAGCTAGATCTAATAATAATAAAACACATGATTTTGGGATAAACATTTACACTTTATGACCTAATGCATATTAATTATATGTTGCTTAAAAGTATTTATGTCTTGATGAAACATAGGTTATCCAGCATCATTGGACAAAACGTTGATAGCCTTCAAAAAGCACAGCTGAAGCCAAAGGTATAAGCTTCTTATCTGAGTAGCGATTATTTTTTCAAGCTTCCACAATAAAACTGACTTGATTGGGATGTTTTTTGTATTGTTGTTTATGATCACTTTTGTGTAGCTTTGTGGCCTTTGTTGTATACCTGAGTTAAATGAAAATGACAGATCATATGCGTCTGAACTCTGCCAATTTCTTTTTTAAAGTTCCCTCTTCAAGTTATACCTTTGATAATTTGTGTCAGATTGTTCATGTAGGGTATGGTCCTTTATAGGTGCAATTATAGGCAAGGTCCTGTAAAGCTATATTGTTTATCAGCTTTTATGAATTCTTTTATTTTAAGTAAAGGTTTTCTAAAACCATAGTTGACCGTGCAAATAAGTTGTCCTTCAAAGGTCAGTGTGTTTTTGCCAGCTTGCTAAGTGAGAAGTGATTTTACATACAAAAGGGTGTCTTGCTCCAAAAGATTAAAAAGTCAGTCCCTGTCATGAGTTTACTCTTTTTGTGCATTTCATCTCTTTTAATACAACCCATGTTTTCTCTAAATGTTCTTTTTTCTATGTGGTTCTTTTCATTCAGTTTATCTTATCCATGCCTAATATCAGATATATTCAAAGAATTTATCATGTATATTTAAACCTTGGATTAGTATGCTTCTTCTTTTTTTTTTTTTTTTTTGCTTTGGATTTTAAACTTTTAGCCTTTTAACACTAGATTGTGCTATATATGTGTGTTTAGAAAATCAGATGCTTAAAAGTGTTGATAAGATGAAATGTGCCTACTGCACAAAATCACTAATGAGTCCCATATTGATCTTTGAGCTTCTCGGTGTATATATATTGTCACTACGCATTCCTTACACCATTTCCGTTTTAGACAACGAGTCTGTTCTTTTTGGTACATAAATATTTTTTACAAGTCATTTGTTACTAAGTAAAAGAATTATTACTTATGTAAAGATGCAATAGTTTCCTTTTTTAATGAAGAATGTCATTAACCAGAGGTGTTCTTCATTGCAAGAGGTACATCTTGTATGCATAGTAGATAGTAGACATATCAAATTTGACATCACGTTAGTAATATCTTGTATGCATAGTAGTTGTTTAAAATATTCTAAAAGACTTCAGTATTTTAATCTAAATCATGTGTTTGAGTTCTGTGAATGAGTATACCACCCATGTCACTTCATAACTAATGGACAAGAACAAAAGTCAAGTGAATGAGTTTATTGTACCAGGACTACTAAAGTCGCTGGTAAAAAGTCTTGGAGTTATTGAAAGTGGAAACAACACTACAAAAACTTTGTTGATAGGCAAGATTGGCAGGATCAAATGCAAGGAGTGATGGGTGGAGACATAAAACAGAGAAAAAGCAGGGGTAAGGCTTGAAGTCTTTGTCATACTAAAGCTGCAGGATTAAAGTTAATTGAAAGTATCTTTCTAATAAATGAAGTAGACTGTGTTACTTTCTATTTTTTAGCTGTAAAATAATTGTGGCCTCTGTTGAATCAACAGACTGTGTAGGTTCATACTTGATACATAGAAATGACCATATGTTGGCAAATTTGAAGGATCCCTCAGTTGTAAGGGTGCATCTCTTTTAATCAAGTATGCATCAATATCATGCTCTTTTTTTGTATTTCTATATCCTGTACTTCTTGGCATGTGTGGTGAAGGAGGTGGTGGAAGCAATAGACAGAGAGAAGTATAAGATCGTATTCAAGGTGATAGAGGGAGATCTGCTGGATATAACTACAAGAGCTTCAAGTTCATAATTGAAGTGAGTAGTGAATCAGCTGTCCATTGTTGACTACACCCCAACCTCAAAGGATGCAGTTGTCCAATGTTGGTCATTGTGTCTGATTAGTTTCTACTATTCCTAGGACGGGTCATATCAATGAAGTCTTCTTTTGAATACCTTAAACATGCTAACATGCAGTCTTCACTTTCAAAATGTGGCTAATGTCATTCCTAATTTGTGCAACTGTGGGGTTTAATGATGTTTATTTTTGTTTCTACCAAGCTACTTTCTGTAGGATAGATTTATTTTGTTTAGTTTTCATGTTTATCATCTTATGTACATGTATAGTGTGTTTCATCTTTGTGGTTTGCCTATCTATACAATGAAAAAGCTGGACCCGCCTCTTTGTGTCTGCTAATTTTGTCTCATTACAAGGAATTCTTATAACAAGTTTATGGTTAGCTTGCTACTCTCTCTTTTAAAATTGAATACACCCTAATGGCCTAACCTTAAACAGGAATGTCCTCCTTGCTCATGTCGTTTTTCTATACTGATCCAAGTCCTTTCTTGTCATACCACCTTTTGACTCACTTTTCCCTTTATGAAGGTGTGTGTATGGGATATATTGTTGCGGGGATGACCAAAAATAAAAGCAAACTACCAACCTTCAATGACTTTGCATGTTTAAAAAAATCCGGGAAATGATGTATACATGCGAAGTTAAGTTAATTCATCAAAATCACATAATCAAATGAGGCTATTTTTTTCAACCATGGAAAAAGTCTATTGAACTTTGAACAAATGTATAATAATCATCCCAGCCTTGCTCTTAAAACGCCGCCTATATGTACATCAATGTGCCTTCTTTCTTTAAAAATAAAGATGATGTGTACATCATCCCAGCCTTTAAGTAATTCTATCTTTAGTTAAAAATAAAGTCTTACCGAATAGCAAAGAAGGAAGAACAAACCATCCATTTGGTTCCACGAAGCCATTAAGAGACTTAAATGCAAAGACCTCACAAGGAAGTAAGGTTCCAGCTAAGAATCCGAAAGTGTTGAGGAACAATTCACATCCTATTCATATGGGTACAGAAAATATATAAGTTTGTGGTTTAATTTATTATTGACATTTAAATATTAAAAGGGTTATTTGTTCATGGTCAATATTTCAAGGAAGTTTTATGTAATTTAACGCTATTATCTTAGCAATTTGCATTATGCAATATCTCTATATATAGATTCAAAAATCTAATATTTTCTTTTTACAAGGCCTGTATTTACATATGGTCAATTATATGTTACACTATCTAGAGTGAAAAGTAAGAATGGATTGAAGATATAAGTGCCTACTAATGATCAAGAGAGGAGAAGGACTACAAAAAATATTGTCTACAAGGAAGTATTTAGGGGTTTGAGTTGCTGATTTGAAGCTGTTGTGCTTTATTAATGAACTTTATGTTGTTGATTACATACTTGAATTTATAAGTGTGGATGTGATTCATGTATCAAGGATGTAATGAATGCAATGAGTGGATTGTTGACTTATTATCTTTAAATGTGTTATTTGTGCCTGAAATCCAGTGCTTCTTGTGTAACGCGTGAGGGAGTTAATGCTAGTTTCTCAATTAAAAGTCGTCAATATTAATACTTGAGTTATGAATAGTAATATACTAAAGTTTTAAACCGAGTATTTGCTGAATATTTCCTAATAACTTTCACTAGAGCTCTGGTGGTTTTTTTTTTTTTTTTTTTTTTTGCATTTCTCAAGTAAAAGTCATTAATATTGATACTTGAGTTATTAATAATGATATACTAAAGTTGTAAAAGAGGTATTTGCTAAATGTTTCCTAATAATTTTCACTAGAGCTCTGGAGGTCTAATATTTTTTTTTTCTCATGCAAAATTTTCATCAATATGGATAATTGAGTTATTAATAGTGATATTAAAGTTGTAGATAGGGTATTTACTAAATATTTCCTAATAACTTTCACCGGAGCTCCGGCAGTCTAATACTTTTTTTTTAATTTCTCATGCAAAAGTTATTAATATAAATATCTGAGTTGTTAATAGCGATACTAAAATTATAAACAGGGTATTAGTTGAATATTCCACCAATATTCAAAATGAATAACAAAGAGGAATCAGGCTTCTCTCCCTTGCTTTTCCGGTCCCTTGCGCCTCCCTAACTCAAAACACTGCCATTTTGGGTCCAAAGGGGGGGTTTTAAAAAAAAATATAATACCCTGAAGTATTTTTTCAGTACCACCTAGTATAATGAAATAATGTTTTTTGCAGTCAGCATAGTAAAATATTTTTCTAATTAAAACGAACAGTCTAAACTTAAGATACAGAGTAGTGATAAAAAAATATTCCAGGGGATAAGATGCAAAAAAAATTATTTTAGGATACTGGGTATTATTGAAAAAATTATTTAAGGTGCTGAATGAGTTAAAAATTAATTTATGATACTGGATGTTACCAAAAAAATACTTTAGAATGGAGTTTGCTAGACAGTAGTTATTACTGAAAAATTATTTAAAGTGTTGAGTGAGTTAAAAATTAATTTATAATACTGGGTGTTACTAAAATAATATTTTAGAGTGTAGTTTGTTAGACATTAATTAGTACTAAAAAAATATTTGAAGGTGATCAATGTATTAAAAATTATTTGAAGATACAGTGTGATACAAAAAAAAATCCTTCAGGGTACTACATTTTTATTAAAAAAAAAGGACCCAACTCCTACTTTTTTTTAACCCAAAACAGTAGTGTTTTGAGTAAGGGAGGCACAAGGGACGAGAAGATCAAGGGAGAGAAGCCAGATTCTAACAAAGAGAGAGTGATGAGTCGAAACTCTTAGTCTGCACACGGACCCCAATGGCAAGAAGGGAAAGGGTAAGGACAATGGGATTTTCAAGTGACAAGGAAAATGTTCCCCAGGCCTTTCCCTGCTAACTAGATTGTGCTTCCCCGTGCGTTGCTCGAGGTGCTTATACTTTTAAACCAATTCAAACATTCATTCTATTTCATTCGTTATCATAAATCTTTTTCTCTATTTGATTACATGTTCTCTAACATATGTTTGCGGAGTGAAAGTTAACTTAAAAGTATTTTTTATGGCTCTATATTGATTGATATTTGGAGTAACTACAAAATTGGCAAACAAATAAATTTGTCCTTCCTTGATGGAGTTTCTGAATTTTTCATGGAGTGCTTTGTTCAACACACTCGCTTGTATCCTTGATCCCTGAAATTTAATAATCACACAAACAGTTGGTAAGTTAAGAACCAAGGACAGACAATGAAACTAATAAAGTCAAAATGCAAAAAATACATAAGCATGTATACACCTCTTCATCAATTAAAACCATGGAAATGCAAAGCCTATATGAAGGGACTGTCTTATGGTAAACATTCCATTTTCTGAAAACTCTAACAACTATACTCTAGTAATCAGTACCATCATGCAATTCCTTAATTGAAGAATGTCAGCCCATGATAGTGTATGAAAAATAAAGGTTTACATTTTAAATTCAATTAGGATGCTAAGAAGTAAATGTATAAAATCTGATAAGAAAGAAGAAAAGAATGTAATATAATTACATACTTGTGTTGTGAGAATTTAGATCAGCTCGAGAATGGAAGGTGAAGAGGCAAGTCGAACCTGAATGACTATATATGTGATTGTAATCAACACGGGCAAAACACAAAATAGGCAGGAGAAGGAAAAAATAGACATATCATATGCAAAGAGTGTTGGAAGAAGATAAGATAAACACAAGACCTTCTGCTTAATTTGCATATTAGATATGACTTTTCATTTAGTGACAGATAGATTATTAATATAAACAAAGGTGAATTTAAAAATACTACCAATCCACAGTTACCATTAACATGATATTGTATATTAGGGAATGTACACCAATATATGTAAAATTACGTATTATATCTACATAAAGATGGTAATTACTTACGTATTATGTTTTATAACATTTGACCTTATATCTGTATAAAGAGAAGAGACCTTGAAATTAAACAATTTCCTTTCCGATGAAAGCAGTGATCCAAAGTAACTTTATTGTGTTGATAGCAATTGAGATGGTCTTACCACACTGATTAAGCAATAGTAAGGATGCTTTCAGATATAATGCAATTGAATAGTTTCCATTTCCTTAATAGAAAGGCTATGCACTTACCAACTTGAACACATCATTCTTATCAATTCGAATTGAAAATCAGCTAAAAAAAGGTAGATTTTACGTTGGAGTTCATCATTGTTGATCAGAAACAATAAGGAAATAATAAGATCTTATCTTTCATATTCATTAAAGACCTCCTACTTATTTATGACAGTAGAACTATGGAAATGAGCAAAAGCTAGCAAGAAATCACAACAAAACCCAATTTCTATTAAGATGATAACAGTGACAAATGAGACGATTAAAAGGTTAAAAAAAGTAAAGAAACTAAATTCGATCTCCTAAGTAGCTCATACTTGAGAGTGGTAAAAAGCCAAATATGACCCCTACAACCAACCTCTCTTTCAAAGATTGAAATATTATGTGTAAAGCATGTAATCAGTTTCCTTATCCATGAAAAAAAGATAGGTATGGCTAAAGCTATTTCAAAGCAGGCTATATTAGTCCATGATAGGTATCCATGTAATCTCTTTCAAAGAATGAAATATTCTATGTGTAAAGCATGTAATCAATTTCCTTATCCATGAAAAAAAGCCAAATATGACCCCTATGACAAACCTCTCTTTCAAAGAATGAAATATTATATGTGTCAAGCACGTACTCAATTTCCTTATCCATGAAAAAATGATAGGTATGCCTAAAGCTATTTCAAAGAAGACTATATTAGTCTAGCACAAATAAGTTAATAGCATTTATTTTAAGTATTCTAAAGATCCAAAAACTACAACACACGGCTCAAGAAACAAAATGCACCTTTGCATGCAGTGTATCAGAGGAAAACAGAGATAATCAGGTAGAATTTTTGAAAATTTAGTATTGCCTTTTATAACTATTATGATAATTTGATACTCACACCACACCAACCAAAGAACATTTGAAGTTCTTGTTGCCCCTACCAGAATTGAAAGAATATGATACAGGAAAATTGAACGAAGGCACGTGGTTTAAAGCAAATTTGGACAGCCCGACTGAAGATAACCATATACATCTTTACATCACGGTCTCAATGATGGAGGTTTCGGTGATGATGGCGAGTGAGGATCGAGGGGGTTGATGGCCTCAATGATGAAGGTTTCAGTGAAGAGGGAAGAAAGTGATGGCGGTGGTGCTTGGTGAAGTCCCTCCTTTTTTCTGACCTAATTCTCCAAGCAAAAACGCTACAGTTTCACTCAAGGTCCTTTGTTGCAATTTTCAGCTCTTTAGAGTCCTTTCTTTAATCATGAAAAAGAGCTTTCAATGTGAAATATTGCCAGTGCTAATCTGAATCTCTATCTCAAACCTGTGATTGATATTGTGCGTGTTTGTTTCACCGTTTCCGCCCTCAATCAGACTTAAACAATGGCGCAAACGAACTTAAACAGTAAAAAGCATAAAATGGGTGTTTGTTTCAGCGATTGAATTTAAGGTGAAAAAGTCATAAGTTGGAAAAAGTCATGAGCCTCAAAATGAAGCTTATTGGAGCTTATGTGCGTGTGTGTATATAAAATAATATTGATATGAGTATTTTCATATTTTTGGGGATCAATGAGGTACTCAAAATCACTTCTAATCACAAAACTTCTTTTATGAAAAATGTTCTAAATAATTTTTTGTTTCTTTAGATAGTAATCTTCTGCTAATTAGAGAATATTTTAGGATAAGAGTTTAGACAAGTTTTGAGTTTTGTTAATATATGACTGTAGAAATTTAGAGAATAATTAATAATTAAATTTAATCAGTTTAGATTTATTATTTAGTTGTTTTATGATTTTATAATCAATATTTTTTATAAACATGTCATAAATTAGTTTCTATATAATGTTTTTACCCATTAAATTTAGTTTAAATAATTTATTTGGATTATTGGAGGTATTATTGATATTTTAATCGGTTTATTTTGTTAGATTTTGAGCTATGTGAAAATATGAGTTAGGATTTAATATTTAAATTAGAGTTTGATATAATTTATAAGATTTAAGCTTGAGGTGCATAATAGAAAAGACTTTTGGAGCGTACCAATTTGAATTAGAGGTTGATATAATTTTATTAAAATTGTACTATTACCAAATTTTCAAAGTTAATTTTTGAGAAAATTGTGAAAAAATCCCTCCGTGTGTAGATTTCTTCCTATATCCCATTGGCAATTAAGTTGCCAATGAGGACTTTTTTCACAATTATCCCTTCATTTTTTCATTTTTCATAATTTTTACAATTTTTTCTTTAGATAATACAAAAGCCACTTATACAAAAGTCAAACCAAATATCATTCACTTTTACATAAGTTACTTATCCAATCGTCAATCCAAACACTCATCATTTTACTCAATCTAACCTTTTTCCGATTTTAAGATTCCACAAGTCTAATAAATCACTTATCCAATTGATAATCCAAACACACCCATTGTCCCTTTGCTTTTTTATCTTTATCGAGAAAAGTAGTATTATAAAAGAAGGACATGTAGTTTTTTTATCTTTTTTTTTTAACTCATGATATGAGATGGGCCCACTGATTTTATTTCAATGGACAAAACGAACAAAACTCCACCAGTGACAATGTTTTCTGCCAATTGATAATATTTTAATAGGATAAAATATGTCATATGTAGAAAGTGGCTGCAAATACATAAAATACTGAGTGAATTAAAAGTTTTTCAAAGATGTTCCAGATCATCCCATGGGTTAGACATTAAATATGCTTTGATATGATAATAAGTGAGGAACCACTTCAATTAATCAATCCTCATTAATTACTTTTAATTCTTTTTCTTCTATTATATTAGATTAGATTGAACAATTTTCAGTGAGTTTAATTTCAACTGTTTCATTTTAAAAGAAATAAATATAAAATACTACTCCAATCTTAGGAGCTGATATTAATTTTAAATATAAAAATTATTTTTCATATTTATCAATTTTTTTAATTTAATTCTATTAACATTCATTTAACAATAATCAAATAAGATTATAAGAGAGAGAGAGATAAAAAGAATTTTAAAAAATGATTAAGATATTTTGTGATACCAAGATTCAATGAGGTGTGATACCAAAATAAAATATTCAAGTAAGACTGTAAGCTCTAGTCCACGAAAGTACTCAGTTGGATTTCAAAATTCAACAAGTTATCTTGGGTTTTTCAATACACACTCATGCCTTTTTTTAACTCATGATATGGGATGGACCCATTGATTTGATTTGAATTTTTTATGGAACTCCATCTTCCACCCGTGACTCCCTCCATCTTCTACTCATGCTTCTAATGGTTTGTGATACTGTTGTCAATCATGCAAAGTCCAAGATAAAGGTCGGGTTTGTCAATGGTAATTCTATACCTTTTGTTCTTCCGTTTTAAACTCAGCATGGTGGAATTTTTTCCCGAAACAAAGGGGACACAGATATGGGAGCTTGAGCCCACGAACCTTCCTTGAGACGCTCTCTCACCTTCAACATCACATCTCCATCGCCGGCGATCACATCTCTTCCACCATTGTCGCCGGCAATGTCTTTTTGTTTTTCACCTTCCAACACAACCGAGAAGACAGAAGCCAGAGCTCCAGATCGCGCCGCAGCAACACACCAGAATAGCTTTGACCTTCTTGAACCAGACCAGAGGCACCGCAGATCAAAGCAGAGAGAGAGATCGGAGAAGCTTCAAACTGAAGTATTGTTTGCCCGTCGGTATCACCACCATCCTTTCCCTCTTCCTCTCATCGACCACCACCGTCACCACCAGAATTTCTCAGCCGCCTCCTCTGTTCTTTCTCTCCACCATTTCCTCCTTCTTTGTTGTCTCTCCAACCACCATTGCCTTCTTCTTCATTCTCCTTACTATCGTCAATCACTGCTGTCATTCCTTCTCTTTGATTCTTTGGCGAGCTCCTTCCTCCACTCTTTCTTCTGTCAGCCACCACCTCTATTTTCACAGCACTGCCACACACACACTCTCTCTCCACCATCTTCATCAACCGTTTTCCACACTCAGTCACCTTCGCCTTGCTGGCCATTTATTCAAAACTGAGCACAAAGGAGGAGGCGTTTTGGTGAGAGAAGATATCAGGGAAGATAAATGTAAACAGGGGTCAAAAAGTTTTTTTATTTGATATCAATACCTTGTGATGTGGCACATATATCAAGGATGATTCATTTGAATTTCAAATATGGGCGGGGAATTGCCAATGGGAAACAGCTTATACACAGCCCAAGAAAATTTTAATCTGGCTTGTGAAGAGTAGAACGTGAGAGGAGTCGTAGATAAGCTGTTTTTGTGTATGGGTTGGGGGAACAGATTTTATATATATATTGATATTGATATTGATGATGATGATGATGATGATATTGATGCTTGAACTCGACAGGAATGGGGAAATAAAAAATCTGATTTTTTTTTCCTGTAAACTTTTTTTTTTGTTCGAGATGGGGCTTAACCGACGCCAGGCCTGCGAGACATTTGAAATGTCAAATTTTTTTGTTCTGGGCTGAGCATATTTTAACTGGGCCCGGTGGCCTCATTCAGCGGCTGACTCAATGACTACTACTTTGAAGCATTGGCGTCCTCCTTTTATTATTGGGAAAATATCACTTCCCCTAATGAGAGTCCTTTTATTCCAGTGAGCCGCAAAAGATTTTGAAATTATAACGATGATGAGACCTTGTTTTCTCGTATCTTTCAGGCTTCAAAGTCATCACTGCCGGTCTGTTGTGGCATCTCAGACTCCAGAGCCAAAGTCCGTCATGGTCGTCATCATCATCATCATCATTTCCTTGAACTTGGACGACAGAAGCAGCAGCCCTAGGGCTGACGTGGTCCTGCTGCCGCCGGACGGGGCTGAGTCAGCGTGGTTTTCCCTCCACGTTAATGTGGAATATTCCTGAAGCTGACGGTTGTGGAAGAAGAGCGTATCACCATCACTATAAAAAGGTCTCATCCTTCTTGAGACAAGCATGCCCTTTAAAATTAACTGACTTGTTTTGTTGTTTTCTTGCTCTCACAGACACTATTATATTTTCTTTCTTTTAAGCTTCTGTCCTAGCTAAACCAACTGAAGAGAATATGAACACTAATAACGTGGAAGAAAGGCGATTTGCTCTGCTGCAAGCAGTGAAGGACTCTGAGTACGTGAAGGAAGTGTATGGAGGATACTTGAACGTGTACATGGAAGCTTTAGGAGAAGAAGGACAAATATGGGATTTGTTCAGAGTGTATGAAGGAGAATTCCCAGACTTCACCCGGCTCCACAAGTACGATGGGTTTATAATCACTGGTAGTGCCCATGACGCCTTTTCAAATGACCTCTGGGTCCTCAAACTTTGCTTCCTCCTTCAAACCCTCGACGCCATGCACAAGAAAGTCCTTGGCATTTGCTTTGGTCACCAGGTAATACTCCAAACTGTAGCACGTGATAAGAAAGAACACAACTCAAGCCAATGACTTAATATCATATATCAGATAACTATCACCGAAAAACACACCACCAACTAATTAGAGTAACTTTTGTGAGTGTGATTTCAGGTGCTGTGCAGGGCTCTGGGAGGAAGAGTGGGAAGAGCACTCACAGGTTGGGATATAGGGATAAGAAAAGTGAGTATAGTGAATAAGGATTTAGGTACTCGCAGGTATTTGGAGGAGAAGGAGGAGGAAGAAGAAGAAAAAGAAGAAATGGCAGCTAGTCTGTCGATAATAGAGATTCATCAAGATGAAGTGTATGAGATTCCAGATGGTGCACAAGTGATTGCTTCCTCAGACAAAACAAGGGTTGAAATGTTTGCCATTGGAGATCACATTCTTGGGATACAAGGTCACCCTGAGTACACTAAAGACATACTCCTTAATCTCATTCAACGTCTTCTCAATAATGATCTCATTCAGGTATTTCACATACATCATATATATATATATATATATTTTAAGGTACATGTGGCACCCTAAAATAGTTTTTCAAGCATCCATCACCTTAAAGTACTTTTTTTGTGTAACTTTGCACCTAACAATTTAGATAATTTAGAGTGTTGGGGTATACTTAAAAAAATACTTTACAGTGTTGGATGCACTAAAAAATAATTTATGGTACTGGACGCTCCTAAAAAAATACTTTAAGGTGCTAGGTGCATTTAAAAAAATAATTTAAGGTGCATAACACACCTCAAAATACTTTAGAATACTGAATGCACTCGGAAAAATATTTTTGGGTGCTGGATACTTCTAAACCCTATATATATATTCCCTCCATTCCATTTTATAAGAAATAACTACCACCTAAAGCTTGTTCTTATTTATGAGAGGCATTTAGAGAATAAAACGATCACCCCATGTGATGCACGGGAGTTGTGCTTACTGCTTATATGAAGAACCTAAAGGGAATATTAGATTTTGAAATATTTCAAATTTCAGATATTAAATTAAACACATTTAATGCTTAGAATTTATTGCAGAGAAAAAAAAAATTGAACCAAATCAACCAATGAAAATGACTTTATTAATTATATGGACAATACATATGACCAATTACAAAGTAGCTAGTATCATTAAAGATATATATATATATATATATTGATTGATGTCTCGTATTTTCTTCATTGATTTCCCATTTTTCCCTCATTTAATTACTCATATTAATAATTTAATATCATTGCGTTTATTGTATTCACTTACAGTGTCTCTCCAGCCCCACCACTCATTGTCACTCTTTCACATATCCCTTTTTTTTTACTTTTCTTATTTTCTCTCTTATTCCCTATCTTCTAAAAAACAAGGGTATTTTAGTCCAAAACGGTTACAATTTTATAAAAAGGGGAGTAATATTTTTCATCTTAGTTTCTCTCTCCTTCTACTAACAATCTGGGGTTTGTGATTGTTGCAGAAAGAGTTTGCAGAGAGTGTGAAGTGTGGATTGGAGTTGGCTGAACCAGATAGAAAAAGCTGGGGAAACATTTGCAAGAACTTTCTCAATGGAATATAGAACGAGATACGACAAGACACAAGCAAACTCTCTCTCTCTCTCTCTCTCTCTCTCTCTCTCTCACTCACTCACTCACTATATGGACCTTACTTGGTATTTTCTCTTAGAATAAATAAAGTAATAAACAGAAATGACTAGCCATATGTGTATAATTCTAACTATGAAAAATGACTAGTTATTTTACATTATTAATGAATTAATAAATTGGCACTAGCCGCAAATCATGGTATCTGATCCCACCTCTCCTCCTGCTTCTTCTTCTTTCATTGACATGTGGATAGCAAATATACAATTCTTGTCTTTGTGTATATTTTCATGTTCGATATTATTTGAATCCTACCTTTCAATTATCATACAGAAACACATTAAAAATTTAAAAATGTTATCTTTTGATAAAGTAAAAAACACTTTCAATATCCATTTTTATAATTTGAAAATTCGATCAATTCATATGGCATCATCCCTTGATCCAAATTCTTAAAGAAGATAGCAAGAAAGATGATACGAGCCTCCTCCATAAATTTCTATTTTTAGTTCAGCGATATTTTTTCCCCTTAATTTCAAACGTTATTATGCTCGATGTTTACGAAACTGCTATGACAATGTGTTATTAGTGTGTGTGTGTCTTTGTTAAGTATTACATAAATGCCAAAAGATATAAAGTTATAAATTATGCGTGCCTTTACGTGTACATATATAGAAAAAATGAGCTATTTTAATATCAGAAAATAAGGGAAGAACGCAACCAGTAAATGCCAAAAATTGAAAAATAAGATTATGGTCCAACCTATCAAGCGAACTTGCATTAGTTAATTTGTTCAATGGTAGACATGATCCAAATGACTTCAAGGTAGACATACATAATCTAAATTGACGTTCCAAGGAGTTTATTATTTAAGCACCAAAGATAGAGGCTTGAGGACAAATATATATATATATATATATATGAAGGCAGAAATGAAAAATAAGCACTCCCTCTTGTTCTTAATATAAGACATATTTACCTAATTTGATTAAATTAATGAAGTTAGTTAATATGACATATATTTTCTAAAACACCCTAGTCATCTCTCTTAATTCCTCTATTTCCTCTCTTTCTTGATTATGGTTGAAAGAGACACAATAGGGGTAAATTAGAAAAATATTGACAAATATAAAAATTATGTCTTATATTTAGGACCAAGATATTAACTCTCCGAATATATTTTATATTAAGGACCGCAGGAGTAGTAAATATCCTGAACTTTTGGTCAATTATACATATCCTCCCTCACCTTTAAATGTTTAAATTAAAGATATAAAGTTTCATGTTTTGACTATGAACTCCCTTGCTATTAAAATATTCATTACATTAGAAATCCAATAAAATCCAAATTTTCACGGGTGAATATTTACTCTTTCATTATCTGTTTCAGATGTAGAGATAGCCCATGACTCCTCAAAACATGATTCCTCAGAATAAATGGATTGGTTTTTGGTTCCTTCCCAATCCCACCTAATTAATCATTAAGATTTGTTTTTAATAAGATCTTAGGCATTCACAGGTTCCATCATTCCCATCACTTCTCGCTTAATGGTTATGACTCAATTGTACAATGGAGCCTCTAATTCCAATTCCATTTTGTTTTTTCTTTAGTCAACCTTCTTAGTTTTTAGTGACTCACGGCTCTTGATTTGTTTGTTCGATCAATATAGTTATCTAATTATGGATTAGTTACTCTTGATGCTTTATTACACTACCGCTTATGACATGACTCATAGACCTTCCATATTAGAATTCAATATCATTGATATTCTTTTTCTCTTTTTCTTTCACCCTTTCAGTTATCCATATATTCTTATTGCTTTACAACTCATAAACCGATTCGTTTTTTTTATGCAATATTTCAGTTGGTATAATGATATCTCCAATATATTATATCTTTACTTATATCATAAACTTTTTGCTTTGAATAGTAAAATAGAAGAGTAAAGTGAATCAAAAACAAAAAGGAGGCTCATGGCCAAAGGTAAAGATATCTGAATAGGGGTTATTTTGGAATATACCAGATGTGTCCAAAACAGTGTTAATAAGAAATCAACGGGTATTTCTAGATATATTATTCAAAAGAATCGACACCATATATGCCTAGTTGATTGGAATTGAGAAAATTCTGTTCCTGTTGTTGCAAACATATGATTCACGGGAAGATAAAGAAATAGAGAAAAATAATCAATTGTGTGTCACCCCTCAAAGGAAGATGAAAAATGATATATTTTTTCATATTGTTCTAAATTATAGAAGAGATTGTGTGTGTGTGTGTGTGTGTGTGTGTGTGTGTGTGTAACATATATTTCAATATAACATATAAATATACATATATTTATAGATTCTATTGAATTTATTATTGAAATATATTTAAAAACAAAAACATTATTAAAAATTAAAAATATATATATAAGAATAAAAAAATAGAAACAAAGTAAATCCTATTTTTATTTTTGCGATAAGGAATAAACAAACTATGGATAAATTTTAGTGACTTTTTCTTAAATCTAAGCAATCTTTCATAGACGTTTGGGGATCAAATTGATTATAAAAACATGAGTTTAATTAGTCGATTTATCAGTGAACCTTCCGGTTAGTCCATAGGATCAGACACCCATATTCCAAGACCATACAATCCTGTTACATGAAATGCGAAAAAACCAAAACAAGCCACCTCTAAAAGAAATAAATGAATTCCAAAAATTGTAGGAAAATTCAAAGAAGGTTTTCCTATATGTTCATCACAAAAAATTTCTAGATCCCAATGTAGCCAATGCCAGATAGCCACCAAAAAGCACAAGCCGGAAAATGCAATATGTGCCCTGGCCACATCTTCATAACTCCAAATACTTGAATTCATTATAGTTTCTCCTGTGATACTCCAACCACCCCATGAATTGGTTATTCCTAAATGAGTCATGAAGGATATAACAAACATACCTTGTCTCCACATTGGGTCAAAAATAGGGTTAGAGGGATAAAAAACGGCTAATTCATATAGAGCCATCGAACCAGCCCAACCAATAACCAAATCTGTGTGCATTATATGGATAGAAAGTAAACGACTGGAATCATTTAATATAATGGTATGGACATGATACCAAGGCAAACCAATGAAAATACCTCTTATATCAACAAAAAAGGACACTATGTAACTTTATTGCACTATAAAAAAACTATACTATGGACCCTCTCTTTTTAGTGGATAATCTCGGGTAAAGGATTAATATTTGTTCTAGTTTTTTTGGTAATAATGAAAGAATTCTATTCGTAGGAACGAAAGAAGCATATCTATTCTATACCCGACAAGTAAGAATACGTAATGGTTGGGGAGCCCTACAAAAAAAACACATGATTTCCGACGGAATTTCCAACGGAATGCGTTTCCGACGGAATGGATTCTGTCAGCAATAATAATGTTACAAAAAAATTTGAAATTTCGTCAGAAACTTCCAACGGAATCTATTCCGTCTCAAATTCTGATGGAACTTCTGACGGAATTTCCAACGGAATTTTGCGCCAGAAATTTCGACGGAATCCAGTTCCGTCGCAAATTTCTGACGAAATTCGTTTCTGTCGCAATTTAAAAAAAATCGAAAATTATTTTTTAAAAAAATCAAAAACTTGTTTAATTTTTTTAATTTACAAATGCCACGTGTTTGCTCCAAATGCCTCTCCTCCCTTTCGAACCCACTACCTCAGGGTCCAGGCCCCTTCGCGTTCGAGTCTTTGCCAGTTGCGCCCAAATGAACCTGTGTTACATTATTACATATTATTATATATATATATATATAATATTATCATATATATATATATATAAACATATATACATATAATTAATTATTAATTAAATATAATATTAGTAACATTTATATTAATAAATAATAATATAATTTTAATAATTAAATTTAAATATAATTATTTAATCATTAATATTTTAATTTTATAAATATTATTTTTAAAAAAATTAATAATTTTTAATTTTCCAGACAGAATTTTCCGTGGCAAATTGCGACAGAAATTTCTGTCTGAATTTGCAAAGGAAAAAATTCCATCGGAAAATTTTTGAGGACAAATTCCAGCGGAAATTTCCGTCGAAAAACTTTGTGACAGAAATTCCGTAGCTAAATTTGCCACGGGAAATTCCGTCGGAAATCGGGTATTTTTTGGTAGTGGAGGGGGGTTGACCGTATTTTATATGAGTGTTTATACCTTTTTATCAGTGAATGCAAACATATTTGTTCATCACTCAAAAAACCTACTTGTAAAAATTTTCCTTTACTTACTCGGTTTTCCTTTTGTATTTAGGATTTTTTTAACGAATTTATTCAATCTATAAATAAAATATGATAAAGACCAATCATTAGTAAGACAAGAAACCCATTGTTATGTTTCCGCATCAAAGCGAGATTGACTACTTTAATTCAATTCTTTTTTCATTGTACGCCTGTTGGTGTTTCAAAAATACCCTTTCGAGGTCCTCGAGGTCCTCGAGATGAAGAAGCATATTGGGTTGACCTATAGTGCAACTTGTCAGATATATTAGGTCATATGGGATTTCCCCCATTCTCTCCCCCGATCAAGATATCCTCTCTTTCACCCCAAAAAAGATTGATTGAATCACCAAGAAATTGGAGCGTGAAGTAAGTAATTAGATCTTTTTTTTAGGGTATATCCAGATTAATATTACAAATTTACATTAATTTATGGTTGGCTTGGTTGGACCAATAAAATGAAGCATCCAGGCTCTGTTTTAAAAAAAAAAAACAAATGTTAATATATCTAGCATTACTACTTCTATCATATATTTGTGTTTGCTAGAAAACATGAAATGAAATAAATTGAAGAGAAGAAGTCGCAGCAAAAAGACGTGGTATTGGAGTATTTGTGCTATATGTGCAAATCCAAACTGGGTAGATCTTTACTCGTGGTAGAATAGAAACATAAAATAATTGAATTGAAGAAGCCCAATCAAAAACAAGAAAATTACATCGCGATTTGGATTTGATGTCTATAAAAACAATACATCAATGAGAAGTTAGTTCAATAAGTGTTTAGTATTTTTTTCATAATTATTATATTTTTTATTATATACCATAGAATTTAAAAAATAACACTTCATATTTTACATGTAATTTTAAGCATTTTTTATTTTAAAAAAGTGTTGTCAAATAGATATTTTAAATATGTTGTTTTTAATATTTTATACTTTAAGTACTTGAAATTACATGTAAAATGTCAAGTTTTATTTCTTAAATGGTATAATGATCATTTTAACAAGAAGGAGTTGATAATTAAGGCATGAAACGTCATTATCCTTAATTTAAAATTTTAAAAATTTTGAAGATGATATTCAATTGATACAACTTTCAGGGTGTCTTTTGTGTTTTAACCTATTTTTTAATCCAATCAATTTCAACGCTCTAATACATAGTCATGTCCCGTCCAAAAAAAATACCTTGTCATGTCAATGCTGGGTTTAATTAAATTGACCTCATCTACTTGCATTTGGGCGGCTTACCGTTGACCGAAAAAATTCTGTTTAGTTACCCTTAGAAAGAGACATATATTAAAATTAAAAATAAACAAGGGTTTGAATCAGGGTTATGGAAACCGGACCGGACCGGCCGGTTTGACCCCAAAACAGGCGAACCGGCTAGTAGACCTGTTCCATTCCCGGTCTGGTCCGGTTTCCAATTTTAAAAAAAAAATTATATATTTTTTAGAATTTCATACTAATAAACCTAAAATCTTCAATTTTTCACCGGTTTGGTCTGGGTTTAGCTCCAGTTTGGCCCCGACCTGACCCACTGACCTTTAACCCAGTACTCAACCGATTCAATACTTATTCCGGATTTTAATACCTTAGTTTGAATTACATAACTTTGATATCTAGTCCTCATTCATTCGCGTAGTCGCATTGAGATGTAAGAAATACACACACACATAACACGCTGGGGGCAGCGGTCACTTTGTTTTATTTTATTATTTATTTCAATCACCCTCAAGAAGCAACTTTATTTCGGATTCGCCGAGATCAAAAGACCCCCCCCCCCCCCCCCCGCAACCAGCGCCATTAGGCGACATGGTTATAGAAGTGCCTTTAAGGCACTTCTCCCCCCTCCCCCATCCGGGTTCGATCCCGATCTTGTTGTATCAAAAAAAAAAAAAAAAAAGACCCCCCCGGATGACGTGGTCAACACGATATAATAATATGTGTGTGTGGGCTGCATTGCAAACATGGAATTCAAATTTTGCTCCCCATGCATGTATTTTGAAGGAAAATTTTTTGTTGAATTATATTGATTATTATTTAGATTTTTATTTTTGTGAGTGACATGGGTATTGTTTGCACTTTGATTCAATTTACACGGACTTAATACAAAACTCGTTATCAATATATATGAATTTAAAGCGAGTTTAACCTTTTCATATAAACATTTAGATCTTTATCAAACCATCAAGAAGATTTGAATGGAGAAAAAGAAAGAAGAGAGAAGGGTGAGAATGATTTATATATAAATATAGTGGAAACAAAATTTTAATAGATTTCACACTTTCCTATGAAAAACAACCTTACTATTATAAGGTCATTTTAAGGCGTTTGAATTCGGTGTTCAGCAGCTTAATTAGGACTGATTTGTTTTCAATCCATTCCCTTCCCCCTTTTCCCAAACCTATGTGCTCATCAGATAAAACTGGATAGTTTTATTTTCAATCGATTCAATCCTCCCCACTTTTCCACACACACACACACATATTTTTTCCTTTCCTCTACATTTTGTTTTTCAAAAAGCAATATTTTGACTCCAAAAAAATCTTCTTACCTCTAAACTATAGTTGGAAAAAATCATGACTATGATCTATTCATTCTTCTAATTATTTTTTTTAATTATATGGACTTATGGAGAAATATACATATTTCTTAAAAAATGGAAGTCAAAATTATAAATATGGAATATTTATATATTTTTTTAAAAAAATTAATCCACAAGTTTTGATATACTCCCTAAGGTCTCTAACATAATAGTTAGATAATAGGCTTGTTTTGGTTCTAAATATATATTTTTACCACAAGCTATCCCAATTGATTGTACATATTAACGGGGCTTTCATTAATGGATAGTTTTATTAATGTACATAATTGAGGAGGGTATTTTAGTAACTCAATATTTATTTATTACAAATAATTAGCTTAATTAATTTTCTTAATCTCATTAATTCATCTTGTATGACTTCTTAGATATACTAATCTCTTTGTCCCTTATTATAAAATTCAAATAACTAATTTATATGGTTAAAGAAAAGTGTTACAATTAGTTAAAAGTAATAAATAAGTAAGAAATTTTTGGCACAAAAAAAAATACTCCCTCTGATTCTTATTATTAAGTACCAACTAACAAGTATTTTTGGCCTTTTTATAAGACACTTTTTATAAGATACCAGCCTCAATCGCCACAAACATCTAAAGAAAAATGACAAAACTCAACGTCATAAAAATTGATAATACATGAAATACACGAGGGGTATGCCTTGCTAAGCTATCCAACCTCCTCAATCTAGAAGAGATATATATGCCTTCGTCATTGTTCTTAACTACCTTTTCAAAGATAGTGTGTGCCCAATTTTCGAAGGCAAGCAAATTTGCTGTAAAAGTATGGTGTTAAAACTAAGCCTTACGAGAAATTTGCAAAGTCAAAATACAAATATAGGTGATTATTCCTGTAGCATAAGGGAAGAAGAAAAACATATTATAAGCATCAGGATCACCAAATGTAAATATACTTCATGTTAAAACCAGAATTAATTCACAAATGGCAGGAAAGGAACTGTTTAATCAAACAATCATACTTCCAGTACAACCTTAACGATATAATATGATTAGAAGGCTTAGATAAAAAAAACTAACTAGATCAAAGTCATGAAATAAAGTTAAAATGAGAAAACTTGAAGTCAATTCACGCACATACTCCTCCAGAACATTGCATCTTCTTGGTGGGGTTGTAAATAGCTTAGCCTGCATCTTTGCTCCAACCACCACCGGTAATTTCTACACCTAAATCATCTGGGAGTATATCAAGATTATAGTGGCCAATCCCACACTCAACAAGAATAAGATTGGCCTTCCTATTCACATTCGACAAATATCCAACGACCTTCCACACAGCATGGTTAATGTGTTCTACATGATGTATCATTGCCTTCACTTGAGGGAGTAGAGGATGTGGAGGAGGAGCAGAAGGAGGAGAAGTAGGTGGAGGTTGTGGAGAAGGTGGTGGGGGAGGAGGATGACGGTGGGGATTTTCTAGCAAGTCTACGGCATGACATTTCATCTCGAGAGAAGAGAGGAGGACGATGAAGAAATAGTACAAAAAAATAAGGAAATGGGGAGTTTAAATAAATAGGAAGTAACGGGCTTGAACCATCATTGCACACATTGGAAGTTGAAGAAGAACAATCACACGTAGTGGTGGGTAATGAATGGGTACTTTGTTCTCGTACCTTGTCATCAGAAAATGAAGAAGCATATACAAAGTATTATTATCAGCGTGGGGAAAGGGAAATGTTTCGAACCATCATGACGTTTGTTGTTTCATGGCAGTTTTTACGTATTGTCATTCTTATGAGACAAAATATGACAGTTACTAATTACAACCGTTATTTATTTGCATGATAGTATTCTAATAAGTGATGGGCTTTATTTAATAACAGTTATGTATTTGAATTTTTTAAAAAATATTTGGTGGTTGATTATGCAACCACCATTTTACAAACAAAAACACAATGTATATAAACAAACTAAAATAAAAAGTTATGGAGATGTTTTAAGAATTTGATGCATCATCATATTCTTCCTTCTCCAATAACTTGTCCACCCTCTCATTTAAAGAGTGAACGAGAATGGTAAGTTTCTTCTAGCATTGATCCATGTGTCTTTGCTCTCGTAGGTAAACCTGGACCATATAATGGAGCTCGTAGATCACGTGGATGAGCCCTTCAATGCTTGTTGGTGGAGGGATTTCATCATTCTAGTTTTTCTTGGATGATGAATCAGAAGTTCTCTTGCATTTTGTCTATGATTTTGATGAGGAAGAACAAAAGCTTGCAGCTGGTTGTGAGAAGTTGAAATGGAAGTAGAGAAGTAGAGTTCAGTTTTCGGATGTTTATATTGAGAGGGTTTTATGGATTATCAAGTCATCATGTTCTTTACTTTTAGATATCATTATGTTTTATAAATGGTGATGGATGTTTATTAATAACTGTGAGGAATTTGAAGTGGTATTCAAATAAGTAATGGGATTTTCTTAATAACTTTTATTTATTTGACTTTTTTTTATTTTAATGCGAGCATGGTTGGATATATCAACCACCATATTACAGAAAAAAAAAATTAAAATATGTGAATTTAATTAAAGATTTGTGAAAAGGTACATTTAATAAGAGTAGTTGGGAAAGACAGATCACTTAAAAGTGTTACTTAACCATTTTTTATTAATAAAAGTAATATTTCTTATTCATACTTTACGGTCAATTGTTATGACCATTATACTTTTATTTTTGCTAATAGAAGGTTGGAAGACGAATCGTTTATAAGTATTATATGCCAATTTTTACATAAAAACTGTCATATTTGTCACTAAATAAATAACGGTTATTAAATACTACCGTTATTTTTGTGTTTTTGGTAATTCCACCTCACATTATATGACGGTGCACATAGTTAATCATTAAGTTTTAGCGTTATATATTCTTGTGCGATCTCCGCCTTCACATCCTTAACGTTTATTTGTTATAACTATTATTTATTAAGCGTTATATATTTGTGATTCTATAGTAGTGTTTGATGGTGCTCCCTTCACTCTCTAATATAAAAACTAAATAAAATACCTGCTTTAATTCTAAATATAAAAGCTCAAATGCTCAATTCACTTTGTCTCCCAAATTTATAATTTTTATTCTAAAGTATCTTGATTGATTGCACATATTAAAAGAATTTTCATCAATGGGTAAGTAAAATTAAGTTTTTTGTTCCAATGAAAGCTCAATCCCACAAAAATAAATTAAGATATAAGAAAAATAAATATAACTTTAAATACTGCCTTATTGGTAAAAATGCGTGCACTTTTATGTAAATGATGTAACACCAAGACGTAATAATTTATTTACATAAATGAAGTAATAATTAGTAAATTGATACTCCCTCTAACTTTCTTAAAAGATACAACTAGCTGAATTATTAATTAGTATTGCATTCCCTAACAAATTAGGAGGTTCTTTCTAGACAAGTCGGAAAAACGTGTGCTTTTAGAATGATGCTATTATGGCCAATAAGGGCATGGTTCGAATTGCCCATTAAGGGTAAATTAGCATAGAATGATGCTATTATGAGGCATATCGTATTACTTGCACTGTTCCCTTTTGGCAAGTCTAATTAATTTATATAGATTAAAAAATATTTTTTCTTTACTTTTCAAAAATATTTTTTCCAAGAAACTATTTCAATTCTATTATAAAAACTTCTAGATAGTGACTTGTAAGTTAAAAAACTAGAAAGACCAGAGGCCGCGTACGCAAATTAAATATCAAGAAATTAATATGTGTATATATATATAATTAATTGAAAATAATATCAAGTTGGAAAACAAATAATAATAGTTGGATTCATTTTTTTCCCATTGTCATGCCTTTTCTTATTTCACCTTCTTCAGAAAAAAAAAAATCCAACATATAACAAACGAGCATAAATACTTTGTCGAGTGCATGAACTGGAAATTGGAAAAGGATGACGTACGCATACTTATGTAACAATAATTAGCATGAAGATATTAAGAATTCCATTGGTATTAATTGTCCAATTAAAGTTGAGATAAGGGATCTATTTCTGTCTTCCATATGCTACAAACAATAGGCTTAAATTAACGACTTGTTCATGTCGATTCAGAAGCATCCTTATAAGTTGGTCGGTTACGTTGGATACCCCAATATCCTTTACTTCGTTGGACACTTTTTTTGTGCCGTTAAGATCATAAAACGTGTCAATAACGTTTTTATGAGGTTCCTTTTGATTCGTTTCTTATGTCTTTTAACGTAAGTATGAATTTTGCACGAAGAAGAATCGTTAGAGGTAAGGAATATAAATGACTTGAGTATAATTAGATCGTTCTATATAAAAATGGTTTAACTTATCCATGCATGTTCATATTTCTAAAAATTTTTAGGATTAATTAAAGACATTTTTATTGGTAAACTACACTTTAGGAGCAGCGCACTAGTTATTTTAAACTATTTATTGGAGTAATATCATCCCTCAACTACTAAAATTATTGCAACATTAACGTTGATCATTAACTTCAATTTAATTTTGAATCAAAGAGTATTTTTGTTATTAGAGTAGATGAGTTGATGCCACTTTAAAGTTTAATAATATGAAGCACTTGACATCCTCTTTTTTTTTTTAATTAGACAGTTAAATTCGACGTTGATTACAATATTTTTGTAATTTTTAACACTACCTTGACTCATTTTCTTAATATAAGATTTTGTTCCTATTGTAATTAATATTATGAACGAAATCTTATGTTGGGAATTGGACTTAATCCACCCTTGGTGAATTAGGCCCAAACCCATTAAGCTTTAAGTTTTTGGGGTCAAATAAAATATGCAAATAAATGTGGGATATTTATAGGTAATTTTCCCAAGGGTTTGAAATTGAAACTTGGTGGGAACAGTTTCCCCGCTTGTTTTGGGGGGGAACAATTGTTTAGGTGTGTATGTGTGTAAATAACAAAACCGCACATGAAAAAAAGAAAAAACTGTGACACAGAAAGATTTCTCCACAGAATCTCTTGTCCTTTCTTCCCTTCCTGTGTATTTGCTGTGTGATATAGCCGATGTCTCGAGAGTGATCCGGTTCACGTGGGTATCGTAAGAGTTAGAAACAACGCTTAAGGTATGCCTGAAATCCAACATTGGTATCAGAGCATTTACGTTGTTATCAGTCCTGAATGTGGCTTCTGCTGTGCGTCTGTGTTCTTGAACATGAAAGCATGTATATAGAAAATTTTTTATGTACGATAGTCCAATTTCATGGATACATGAGAGTATATGATTCGGTTCATGTATATCTTTCTGTATGAGATTAAGTTTCAGTTCATGTGTTTAAATGAAAATATGAAATTGTGCTTGAAATCACTTCGTTCTGCATTTTTTTTGTTGCTTTTCGGTGCTTTACTGTGCAATCTACTTTCGGTGAACTTCAATTGTATGATAATGTCTTGGTTCTATGAGCATTAGAATATTGAAAAGCATCATAAAACATATACTAAGGTTATAGAACAAAAGTACCAATAGGTTGTGCGAAATCCAGAAAAAGAATCGGAAGACCGAAAAGAGAATTGAATTGGGTCACCATAAAATGAGTTTTTTAGGATTTAAAAATAATCCCATTGCGTAGAGCTCAAAAAAACGATGAAGATGGACACCAAGAACGCCCAAAACGGACATTGAACGGCGAAGTTACGGAAGAGAGAAGTTTTCGGGTCAGCAAACCTGACCCGCGCCTGAAATCGAGTCCGGGCCAATCCGGCTGGAGGTTGAAGACAACCTCCAACAACTCCAAAACGGCATTGTTTTTGCACCTAATTTGAAAAAAAAAAATAGATCGGGTCAGTGGCCCAGCCCGATCCAGCGCAACAGTTATTTAAAAAAATGGATCGGGTACATGGCCCAACCCGATCCGTTGTAATAGTATTTAAAAAAAAGTAGAGATGTTTGGGCCATCAGTGGCCCAAAACCCAAACCAAATAAAAAAAAAGGTGGATCGGGTCAGAGGGTAAAAGCCCAACCCGACCCATCAACCCAAACCAAAAAAAAGAATTTAAAAGGGACAGAAATGCCATGTGGCGCGTGTGGCCATGTGGCAGACTTGTTTGACACGTGGCAGACATAGACCGACATGGTATTTTTCATGTAATGAATTATGTTTGTCATTTAATGCTAATTTTTAATTGTGCATTATGATACCATGTATCCCTGATGAGTGGGAGCTTTTAGAAGGTGAAAGTTCTAAAAGCTTATGACTTATTTAAAGTACTTATATGAAGTTTTTTGATAGAAAATATTAAGTTGCTAGTATTTGTGTGATGGGAGGTACAAACGTATTCTCCTGATCATGGATCTAGTAATGAACTTATTTTCTAGTCAAGAATGATATAAGTACAGACGTTGTATACCATGATGTGCTTTATAATCGTTTGGTTATGTTCTCTTAAAAAGAACAACATTTCTAAATATGAAAAACATTGCTTCAAAATTGACAAATGGCCACAAAAGGCATCATTACTGAACTGAATAAGGGGGAGAAATTGAATAGCGACAACTGGGACATCCGGCACCGTAAGGTGCAGTACATTTTGGAGGAATAGAAGGTTGTTGAACCACTAACCACTATTTTAGAGGAACCTGAAGCTAGGACGACTACTCAGCACAAGAGAAACTCGGAAGTTTACCAAGCGTGGAAGAAGAATAACAGCATTGCAAGAGTCACCTTATTGAGCACAATGGAGAATGACCTGATGTGTCAATATAGAAATACCAAACTGCTCAGGCTATACGGGCTGCACTCAAGGATAAGTTTGGTGGCACATCAACCACTAAGCTTAGAAGGTTGACAATCAAATTTGATGCCTACAAGCTTAGAGCAAATACTCCTATGAAACAACATCTGAGAGAGGTGTCCAACATGATCAGAGAACTTCAGGAAGTTGGACACACCTTGACTAATGAACAACAAGTTCAGGCTGTAATCAAATCGCTTCCTTCTAGCTGGGAGCACATGAAAGTGAACTTGACTCATAATGACAACATCGTCACTTTTGATGATGTAGTGAAACATCTTGAGCTTGAGGGTGAATGCCCAGAGGCGTATAAGGCTTCTGGACAAGCCTACTACACTAAAAATGATGGTCCTTCTAATGCAAAGCCCGATTCCAAAAAGGGCAAGAAATCTCAAAAGAAAGGCAAGAAGGATGGCTCTAAGTTCAAAAAGGGTAGAAAGCAATTCAAGAAGAAAGGTAAGAAGGGCGGCAACAAGAAAGTTGACATAAAAAAGGTCAAGTGTTACGCCTGCCAGAAAATAGGTCACTTTGCACGGGACTGTACCGAGCGAAACAACCATAAGAAAGTACTAGTGGATTATGTGAATTCACACATTTCTTTTGTTTTAAGTACTTCTTTTCTAACAGAACTTGTTTGTTCTTCTTGGATTTTGGATTCAAGCTCAACAGACCATATGACGAGGGATCAGGGATCCTTTGTGGAACACCGTCAGTTGCCACATCTAAGCAAATGGCTTTACGTGGGCAACAATGCAAAGATCAAAGTCAAAGGAATTGGCACCTGTAAGTTACCTTTACGTGGTGGGCAGACTTTGATCCTACATAATGTTCTTCATGCACCTGACATCTGGTGGAATTTAGTTTCAATCCTTTTTTTATTAGATTATAGGTTTGATGTAAACTTTCATGGCAAAGTTGCAAACATTTTTAGCAACAAGATCTTATATGGTTTAGCTTTCCTTTCTAGAAAGTTCTTTGTTGTGGATATTGTTGGTAATTTTAATGTGCATGATTGTTTCGTTATTTCCTCTAATATAACTATTGATATGAATATCTGGCATGCTAGACTAGGACACATTAACCAAAATAGAATGATTAAACTAGCTAGAGAAGGTTTGATAGGTGAAATTTCGAATATGGAAATGTCCTTATGTGAGAATTGTCTAGCTAGTAAAGCAACTAGGAAACCTTTCAGTAAGGGAACTAGAGCTGAGATTTCGTTGCAATTAATCCATTATGATATATGCGATCTAATGAGTGTGAGGGTGAGACACGGAGCTTGGTATTTCATTACCTTCATTGATGACTATTCGTGATATGGTCACATCTATTTGATCTCATACAAGTCTAAAGCTCACTACTACAAAAAGGGTTTTAACGTCCCTATTTTAGCACTTTTAACGTCCAAAAACTGGGGGACGTCTATGTAGAGGGCGTAGTATGTTTTAAGAAAAGACGTCCCAAATTAAGAATTGGGACGTCTAAAGTCAGGACTTTAGACATCCCAATTCTCAATTTGGGATGTCTAAAGTCCCCCTGTGGAGGACTTTAGACGTCCCAAATCTCAATTTGGGACGTCTAAAGTCCTCAACGGGGGGACTTTAGACATCTCAATTCTTAATTTAGGACATTAAAAAGTTTTATTTATTTTAAAATTATTATTTATATTCTTCATTACCCAACAAATTAAAATTGCAGAAACAGAATTGAAGATGGATTCATAAACCACAAAATGTCCCTTACAAAATGGTAAAGACATCTAGCATTGCAATCTTTTTACTATATATATATATGTATAATAACAACAACTCATACAACCTAATATTATATATGTATAACAACAACCAGAAAGTGTCAAAATGTATGTCACTACACAACTACAAACTAATTGTTGTTCATTTCATCAAAATAAATACACATATGTATTTCCCTCTATTTTCAAGCTCCAAAAGTATAAAACAAAAACATTATTAGTATTGCAGAACTACTAACAACTAGTCTATGATTCTGGCAAAAAAACAATCAAGAGAAAAACACTCCAATAACTAGAATCGTGTAAATAAATTGAAAGCATTATAATAATTTCACATTGCAAGTTTAACTTAATTCTTCATGTAAATTTATATTTTTAAAAAAAAAAACCTGATGAAAGTAGGGGAGAGGGCAGCCAACGGTATCTATGTGCTTCTAAGGTGGAGAGAAAACGTTGGAGGAGTTGTGTATGCACAGTGGAGAGGAGAGGTACGCCGAGGCTGAAAACAACGATGAAAGTGGGAGGTCTACGCCGGAGGGTAGAGGGGGCAAATAAGGTGGAGGAGGCGTACGCCGGAGGGTGAGAGCAAAGAAAGTGCTATGAGAATGGAAGGAGGTGGAGGAAAAGGGAGTGAAGAAAAGGAAGAGAGGAAGACGAAGTGTAATGAAGAAAAGAAAATAATGAAAAAGCAAACCCATGGTGTAGATAGAGAAAACGAAGTCACGGGAATGAAAGAAAAAAGGGAAGAGAAGTCATAGGGGATGGGAAAGATGGAAAAAGAGGGATGGGTTTCTGACATGGGAATGTAGAAAATGGAAGAAAAGTCTCACGCATGTCAGAATTTCTGACATGACTTTAGGAGTCCCAAAAAAATTTGGGACTCATAAAGTAAGACTTTAGGCGTCCCAAATCCCATTTGGGAAGTCTAAAGTAAGTTAAATTTTTTTAATTTACTTTTTTGGCGCCAGTGGAAATCTTTAAGCGTCCCAAATAAAATTTGGGATGTCTAAACTCTACTTTAGGCGTCCCAAATTTAAATTTGGGACGTCTAAAGGTTTCTCTACGTACACATAATTACGAAAATGCCACCGCCTTCCTTTTTAGCCACCCAATTTTAAAATTGGGACGTCCATTTGGGTGGTTATATTATAATTCTGTAGTAGTGGCTCTTGAATGCTTTAGACGGTATATGAATGAAGTAGAGAATCAAACAGATTGTAAAATTAAAGCTTTGCGCACTGATCGGGGTCGTGAATACTTATCTGATCAGTTTAAGGAGCTCTGTGAAGAAAAAGGATAATTAGGCAACTAACCATCCCTGGCACTCCACAACAAAATGGAGTTGCTGAAAGGAGAAATAGAACTCTTCTAGACATGGTAGGTCAATGATGGCTCAAGCAAATCTGCCAATTTCATATTAGGGTGATGCTTTACTATCGATTGCCTTCATTCTTAACCGTGTGCCCTCAAAATTAGTCACTTCTACACCCTATGAGTTATGGACAAAATGCA
This sequence comes from Inga laurina, assembly GCA_963855925.1. Lineage (NCBI taxonomy): Eukaryota > Viridiplantae > Streptophyta > Magnoliopsida > Fabales > Fabaceae > Inga > Inga laurina. The sequence goes on along the minus strand of OY979709.1, from coordinate 44,840,110 downwards.
AGCCAAATTTAAACATCCTAAGACCCTGGGGGTCTACTGCGGACATTCATAATGATTCCCATAGGTATGGGAAATTGGGTCCTAGAGGAAAAAAGTGTATCTTTATAAGATACTCTGAGTAATCAAAAGGATATGTTTTCATAGGTGAAAACGAAAATGGAACTATGACTAAAATTGAATCAAGAGATATCGTATTTCTAGAAAATGAATTTCCTAGCAGGGGAGATATTGATCGCACAATATCTCTTTATGAGACACAAGAACAAGGCAGTACAGAACAAACTCAGACTAATGATCCTCAATTGTCTCAATGCATTGACTTGAGTGGGAGCTGAGAAAGGTCTTTACAAAGGCCTAGACAAAAGAAGCGAAAGAAACAAGAAGTTCCCACAAGAAGGAGTGACAGGGGAAATGTACCTAGGAGATGCTTCTCCATAGAAGAAGAGGCACTTATTGTTTCTCCAGATGGAGATGATGAGCCTCGTTCTGTGCAAGTAGCCTCATCAGGTCCTGCTAAGGATGAATAGAAGAATGCAATGAAGGAAGAAATTGATTCAATGAAGAAGAATTAAGTTTGGGAACTAGTTGATCTACTAAAAAGGCGAAAAGCCATTAGGAATAAATGAGTTCTCAAAATTAAAATAAAATTTGATGGATCAATTGACAAATACAAGGTTCGATTAGTTGTAAAGAGGTACACACAACAGGAAGGTATAGATTACGAAGATACCTTCTTACCTGTTGTACGTTTCAATTCTATAAGACTTATTCTGGCAATAGTAAATAGTTTAGATATGAAAATGCATCAATGGATGTAAAAAATGAATTTCTAAATGGTGATCTGGATGAAGAAATCTATATGGAACAACCATTCGGTTTCATTAAGAAAGGAATGGACAGCAAAGTTTGTAAGCTCAAGAGGTCCATTTATGGACTGAAACAATCATCGAGATAGTGGTATTTGAGGTTTCACAGAGAGATAACCTCTTATGACTTTCAAATGATTGAAGAGGACCACTACGTCTACATTAAGCGGTTTGAGGGTAATTTTGTAATATTTTCCTTATATGTAAATGACATACTATTGGCTGGAAATAGTCTAAAGTCGGTCTTAGTTATTAAAAAATGGCTATCATTGAATTTTGAGATGAAGGACATAGGTGAAGCAGAATATATACTTGGAGTTAAAATCCAAAAGGATTGCTCTAAAAGAATTCTCTCTCTTTCACAAGAGAATTACATCAAGAAAATTCTTGAGCGATTCAATATGAGAGACTGCAATCCCTTAGATACCCCCAGTAGTTTCTAGTGTAACCTGAAGTCTTGATATGTGTCCCAAAACTGAGTCAGCAAAGAAGAAAATGGACAGGGTTCCCTATGCTAATGCCGTTAGAAGTTTGATGTACGTAATGATGTGTACAAGGCCAAATATTTGTTACGCAGTTGGACTGGTTAGCAAATTCTAGTCAAATCCCGATGAGCAACATTGGAAAGCAGTGAAAAGGATTTTGAGATACTTGAAGGGCACGTCAGATTATGTACTATGCTATCAAGGAAGCGATCTGCGCTTGGTTGGATACTCTGACGCTAATTTGGGTGGAGATGAAGTTGAGCGAAGATCAACTTCAGGATACACCTTCTTGCTGAACAATGGCGCCATATGTTAGAGCAGCAAGAAGCAGACATGCATTGCCCTACATCCTATGGAAGCTGAATTCGTGGCGTGCACCTCAGCAGTGCAAGATGCTATATGGCTCAAGAGATTTATTGAACATCTTGGATTTGGAAATGAAAGCACAAATTTGGTGTTAGTATATTGTGACAATACCGTAGTCATAGCCTATATGAAAGATCCCAAATATCATAGCAAGACCAAAGACATCGATATAAAGTATAATTTTGTGAGAGATTATGTAGCACAAAAAGTTGTTACTGTACAACATATTTCGACCAAGAGTATGGTCGCAAACCCCCTAACCAAATTCATAGCCAAGGAAATGTATGACAAACATGTTAAGGCTATTGGGATGCACAAAATGTAAACTTGCATACACTATGTTTATGATTAATCACTACAAAAAAAACGTGATTTAGTAGCGGTTAAAAATGGGTATTCGTAGCAGTTCTAACCACTACAAACTAGGTTAGTAGCGGTTACCCAAACCGCTATTAAATCGTACGTTGCAAGCGGTTTTGTAGCGGTTTTATAAAACCGCTACTCAATCAAAAATAACCACTACAAACTTTGTAGCGGTTCATAGTAACCGCTACAACACCCCGAGATATTTGTAGCGGTTATATATAACCGCTACAAATATAAAAAATTTTATTGAGAGCTTTAAAAAAGAATTTTTCTTTTGTAGCAATTTACTAACCGCTACAAATATAAAAAATTGAAAATTTGTTAAAAATGACATTTTTTTTTATTTGTAGCGTTTAAGAAACCGCTACTAATTTTGAATTTCATGAAATTAGTAGCGGTTTTTAAAACCGCTACTAATTTCATGAAATTCAAAAATGGCGCCAAAAAATTTAAATTTAGCTCTAAAAAGGCGCGTTATTTAGTAGCGGTTTAATAACCGCTACAAATATTTAAAAAAATTTTAAAAAATATACGTTGATTTTTTTCTGTTTTTTCAATATTATATTAAATAGTTTAATTTGTTATTATTTTATCTATTTCAATTAGTTTATTATTCAATAGTTTAACTTATTAATAAATTAAAAAGAAAAAATGTAATTGAATATGATTAGTATAAAATTTATATTAATAATATTATTAAGGATAGTTAGGTAATAAGGAATTATTATGTTTTATAATATAATGTAATTGTGTATGAAAAATAGATGAAAATGAGATAGAGTTATGATATATCTAGAAAAAAAAATGGTTAGAATAAATTTTATAGAAAGGAAAGAAGTATTCTAAAAACAATTGAAAATCTTGTTACCATATTTGATCGTATTATTCAGCTCCTCTACTCATACGAAAGAAGTTGTAAATGAGAGGAAATGAAAGAAGGGTAAGGTGAAAAGAAATTGGGGAGTGTTTGAAATGAGTTGTGATAAGGGTATTTATAGGGATTCACGTATTATTTGTAGCGGTTATTAATTAGTAGCAGTTATTTATATTTTTGTAGCGGTTTAATTATTTGTAGCGGTTAATGTAGCGGTTATTATTTAGTAGCGGTTATTTATATTTTTGTAGCGGTTTAATAACCGCTACAAATATTATTTTAATTTTTTTTTAAATTTTTTTTTACATTTTATTTTAACGCAAATTTTTTGCATTTTTTGTAAAGACAAATTTTTTACACTTGAATTTGATCACTCATCGTCGCCATCCCTACAGAAATTTTGTAGAAAAATTATTGTTATTGATGTATTATTAAATTTAAAAAATTTAATTGAAATGAGGTGGACTTAAAAAAACTCACCGCAGTAGAGGTAAATTGTCATCGCCTTCAGGGAAGTAGTTTTCAAAATCAGCTGGCTGAAATGGCTCACTCTCGTAGGCGATGTTATCGCCTTCACCCATGTTGTAAAGGTCTCTTGGCTTTAAATGAACGACCATGTGCCAATCCCTATGTCTCTCGTCCTCGACATAATAAACATGATGTGCCTCTGAAGCTTGAATATACGGCTCATCATCTTGAGAAATACCAGTATGAATCGGGCGTGAGAAATTGACTGATGTGATCCCTAGGTCGTCAGTTGTCAGTCCCCGAGAAGTAGTGGTATTTGCCCACAAACACTTGAACAGCGTCACGGTGAAACGGCCTTGATAATTAAGCTCGACCACATCAAGAAGCTTGCCATAGTAAGGGACGCCTCCGAACTGCATGTTGGCGTCACTACTGCTCGCATAACTCCTTGTCCCAAATGTGCCATAAACACCCGAATTCTGTGTTTGCAATCCTTGATCCCATGAAACCGTGCAAAACTTAAAACCATTGACATTGTATGCTATAAACCGTTTTGCATGATCAAGATGGCCGATTGTGAGAGCTCTGAAATCTGGTGAGTGTGGGTTGTGGTCATTTAGTATTCTACGGGCAAACCAGCTCGGGAATTCTCTGTGGACCCTCCTATCAACTTCCGAGGATGTCTGTGTACGGATCCTGAGCTGACGCTTGACATGACTTCTGAATTCCCTGCAATTAATAATGGAAAGGCGTTAGTGAAATAAAAGTGAGAAATGTTACGAAAGATATAGATCGAATAACATACATGTGAGTGTACAATTCTTACCGTATGAAAGGCTCAACTTGAGTGCAATTAATCAAGACATGTCTATGTGCTTGGAACTTCTCAGTTGCCGTTAGTTTGAAGTTCTCAGTTGCTCCAACTGGTTTACCAACACGAGGGATAAATTCTCCTGATGTCGGTGCAGGTTCAGGACAATCGTCAACACGAGGCGGGCGGTTGAAAGCCGTCTCAAGATCATCAAAATACCTTGAGCAAAAATATAGCACCCCATCCCCTATATAGCCTTCAGCTATAGAACCTTCTGGCCACGCCTTATTCCTCACGTAAGATTTTAATTTCCCAAGGAACCTACGAAGTACATAAGAGAAAATTGATATAAAATGATGAAAAGGACGACCAGCAAACATTAAATACGGACAATAAATGAAAGCACATATTTAAAATGAGTACCTCTCAATCGGATACATCCAACGATATTGTACTGGTCCAGCGAGCTTTGTTTCATGAACGAGGTGGACTGTGAGGTGAACCATCACAGTAAAAAAGGACGGAGGAAAGATCATCTCCAAGTGACAAAGCATAAGAATGATTTTCGACTGCAGCTGATCGAGCTCCTCAACGATCAAAACCTTAGAACACAACTTCCAAAAGAAAGAACAAAGTTCCACCAAAACGATGGAAAGATCGGGAGGAAGTGTATTCTTTATAGCCAGAGGGAGTAACTGCTGCATAAGAACATGTGAGTTGTGACTCTTCAGGCCAACAACCTTTCGAGCCTGCAAGTTGACACATCGAGAAATGTTGCTTGAATACCCATTAGGAACTTTTAATTTCTTCAACGTCGCGAGGAACACATCCTTGTTCGGTTTTGTGAGGGTAAACTTTGCCGGTGTAAATCTGTCATGCTCATCTAGCCAAGCGTCTTCACGAACTCTCATGTCACGTAAATCTTTCCTAGCTTGAAGGTGATCTTTTGTCTTGCTGGGTTCGTTAAACAGCGTATACAGCACATTGTCGCAAACATTCTTTTCAATGTGCATTACATCAAGACTGTGGCGAAGTAAATTAGATCTCCAATACGGAAGCGTGAAGAAAATACTTATCTTCTTCCACTGCTGAGGCGCCGAAGTCCTGCACGTCTTTTGGCGAGTTTGTGCTGAATCGTCGCTTTTTCCAAACTCGAAGTCAACATGCTCAAGCTGCTGTAAGATATCTGTACCGGACAAAGTCTGAGGTGGTCCTCTTTTCTCTGGTTTCCCATTGAAGCGATTCCGTTGCAATCTGAACTTATGCGTTCCATCGAGAAACCTTCGATGCCCCATAAAGCACCACTTTCGGCTGTGGGGAAGGCGCAATGCGTCAGAGTCGAAATTGCAAGCTAGACACGCAGACCCAGTATGCACATTCCAACCAGATAATGTGCCAAGGCCAGGAAAGTCACTGATCGTCCACATCAAGGCTGCACGCATGTTGAACAAAGTCTTGCTGTGAGCGTCGTACGTCTCCAAGCCGACATTCCACAGGTCAAGCAATTCCGCAATAAGCGGTTGGAGATACACATCGATGTCATTGCCCGGTGCCTTTTTGCCTGGAATGATCATAGACATAATGAAAGAGCTTTGTTTCATACACATCCAGGGGGTAAGTTGTAGGGAACTAAGACTACCGGCCAAATGCTGTAACTTGTGCTAAGATTCCCGAAAGGATTGAAACCGTCGGTCGCCAACGCAAGCCGAACATTTCTGGGGTCAGTCGCAAAATCTGGAAAGTCGTTGTCAAACGTTTTCCAAGCAGCTGCATCCCGCGGATGTCTTAATTTACCGTCTTCGTTTTTATCAACGGCATGCCACCTCATGTGCTCAGCAGTTTTAGACGACATAAATAATCTTTGTAGACGAGGTTTCAAAGGGAAGTACCTGAGAATCTTTACAGGTTTCTTCTTTTGCTTTTTCCCCTTCCGAATTGTCTTGTACCTCGATGTGTGACATCTCTTACACGTCTCCCTGCTGGAATCGTCTCCCCAATACAACATACAATCATTTGGGCACGCATCAATCTTTTGATAATTCAACCCCAACCTGTTAATAATCTTCTTGGCCTCGTATAAGGTTGTGGGAATCTCGACGTCGGGGAATGCATCTTGTAATAAGTCGAGCAACATCGACATTCCCTTATCTGTGATCCCACACAAGCACTTGATATGATACAATTTGATCAAGAAAGATAATTTAGAATATTTGCGACAACCTTGATATAAAGGACGATCTGCCTCATCCATCAAGCTGAAAAAATCCTGAGCTGCTTCATTCCCCATAAAAGCCGGCTCAGAGCCGTGCACTTCTTCGTTGAAGTTGTCGCCTTGAAATCCAAACGCATCACGCACAGCATCATTCACAAGATCATCTTCATCTACTTGAACGCCTACTTGAGAACTTCGAGGAAGAGCCTCGTCATATCTAATGCCGGCCTTCTCACCATGAACTGCCTAGAACGTATAGTCCTCAGGGAAAGGCTTCACAAGCAAATGTTCCTTCACAACATTTCGTGCATGCCACTTCTTGAACTTGCATTTCCGACAGGGACAGACGATCTTGTCGTTACAGCTGGCGTGAGTGAATGCGAAATCTAAGAAACTGTTTAATCCGTACAAATATTCAGGAGAATTGCGCGGCAACCTTATCCATGATTTATCCATAGCTACAAGTGAGAGAGAAGAAAGTATAGAGAAGAAGATGAGTGAGAAGATAATGACGAATGCCTAGAACCTTATATTCTGAAAATCCAACGTTTATAATTTTGTAGCGGTTATTAAACCACTACACCAACCGCTACAGAAATTCCAACGTTTATAATTTTGTAGCGTTTATATATATATAACCGCTACTAAGATTCAAGCCGTTAATTGGTGGGAAATTCAAAATGTACTTGTTGAGTATTAGTAGCGGTTATATATATATAACCGCTACTAAGATTCAAGCCGTTAATTGGTGGGAAATTCAAAATGTACTTGTTGAGTATTAGTAGCGGTTATATATATAAAACCGCTACTAATATTCAAGCCGTTGGACATTAAATATAAAAATATTTTTCTAATTTGTAGTGGTTATACATAACATAACCGCTACAAATGTGCACAAAGGCGGCAAATTTCAAAATTCAAATGATTTGAGTTTTTGTAGCGGTTATTAGTGTATAACTGCTACAAACATACATATTTGTAGCGATTTCTGAAGGTAAACCGCTACAAATATATATGTACATTTGTAGCGGTTATTAGTTTATAACCGCTACAAATATACAGATTTGTAGCGGTTATACACTAATAACCGCTACAAACATACAGATTTGTAGCGGTTTTAACTTAAAACCGCTACAAATATATATATATATATATATTTTTTTTTTTTTAAATTTAGATATAAATCATTCATAAATTATTTCAACGCGATCTAATAATATAAATATAATTATATAAAACACAATAAGAAAATTCTGAAATAAAAACTCATATAAATATTTACAAATGTTTAAACAAAAGAAAATGTCCTAAACTAAGGAGCTGGGGGCTGATCCTCTAGTGCTCCCTCAGGTGGGGCTCCCTCAGATGCCGCTGGATCGGGCCGCTGCGCAGAGTGAACCGCACCATCGTCATCAGCAGGAGGAGGAGTAGTACTCGGGACGGCGTAGCGAGGGACAGGGGGAACCGCTGGATGCTGCTCATTCGGGAACAGGCGACTCCATGCTCCCTCGAGCATGGTGTTCGCGATCTCACGCCACTGCGTCTGCTGAGCGTACATCATATCTGCGTGCATCTGCAGCTGCTGCTGCTGCTGCACCTGCATCTGCTGCTGCTGCTGGGCCATCTGCTGCTGCGTCTGCTCCAAATCTGACCGCAGCTGGTCAATAGACTCGTCCCTCCGACGTCTGACCCCTCTAGAGCTGCCAGCCTCAGAGGCGGCGCTCCCACGGCATCTCAGCCTATCCCCATACCCCGCACGCGTCCGGGGTGCTCAACCTGAGCCAGACCCGCCTTCAAAGGAGCCGTCGGGTCTACTAACCCCTTTGACTCCTCAGGCTGGGTCTGTCGCAGCTCAGCCTGCGACAGCTGCATCCGCTCCTGCCATTTTATGAAACAATTAATAATTAGCATTTTTCATTATTAACTTGGTTTTATAAAAAATATAATAATAAAATTACTTACAATGGCCGCCTCTGCCTGCTGAGAGGTCGCAGTCCCGTCACGGTGTCTGTGTGTGATGGCGTACAGCTCCGCATAGTCCGTCTAACGGTTCTCCTGCTGTGCCCTCGTCTCCTGAAACAATTACAAAACAATTAGTATTATGAAATAATCAGCTAAAAGTAAGTGAAGCACTTGAAAAGTTACCAGCTCGCTGTAGGTCACAGCAAAGGTCTTCGATCCTGCTGTGTGGTGGATCGTCTGCTGCGCCCGGATCTCGGTGTTCCTCTGAGAAAGCTCCTGGAAAAACAAATAATTAAATGTATTATAATTTAAAATTAAATACAAAATAAATTGATATTATAATTTAATATTTAACAATTACAAAATTATATATCAAAAATATAATAAATACATTACCTGCGCCTGAGGGCTCCTCCTGAACTGGACGAAACGCGCCCAGTCGTTCGGCGGCACGCCGTCCGGGATGCTCTCCTGCAGCTGCTCCAGAGGCATCGTCCCGTCCCCATCCACCCTGTGGAAGAGACGGTTCCTCTTGTTCCTCCAGGCGTCGCCCATCTTCACGAGGGCGTACCTCTTCCGGTTGGCCCGGACGACAAACCGCAGCTGAAAAAAATACATTTAAATATCAATAATTATAAAAACCATAATTTAAAAAAAAATAATTAAATAGAATTAATTAAAAAAATATTAATTAAATAGTTTTAATTACCTGAACCACCTCCTCCCAAGCCTGGTCCTTCGGCCCCTTCGGAATGTGACTCCACGTCGGGAAGTGAAGGGGGAACCGCATCCATTTCAAGCCCAGGTCGCTCAGGAAGTGGTTGAGCAGGTGACCCCCATTGTGGATCGGCTAGTCAGTGCCCTCGTTCCACGGCACTATAACTCGCAGGGACCGGTCCATGCTGTTCAGACCGGTCACATCCAGCCTCCTCGTCGACACGTTCCCCTGCTCATCTGCACAGTTGACCGCACGTTAGATAAATTATAATTCAAAGTTAACATTTCAAATTTAAATAAATAACTTACTAAATTAAAAAAGTAATTTACCTTCGACCTGCACCTCAAACCCAGTGGACCGCGAAGACGACCCTCGTGGGTTGTTCTGCTCCCGAGCGTCCTCCTCATCGAGGAACTGCTCCATCTCCCTGAACCCACTAATCGGGATCTCGAAGTCCTCCTCGTTGAGGAAGTCCTCAACGCTAATCTCTGGCCTCTCCACCTCAAGCACCTCTGGTGCGGTCGTCGCCTGTGGGATCGTCTGCGGTACCTGTGGGGGGATGGGCTGAGATGCCGTGGTAGCTCTACCTGCGCGCTGCCCCCTCCCTCTGCCCCCTGCCCGGCTGCTGCCACCCCGTAAAGTCGGTCTGGGGACCTGAGAGGCCTTCCCCTTATCCTGTCCTGAAGCCATATCAACTGTACAAATTAAAAAAAAATTAGTCCATTATTATGCAAAAATATAATAAAAATACAAATATAAATAAAAATACGTGTTATATACGTACCTCAAGTGCGAATACTGCGGAATACTGACCAAAAACTCCTATAGAGACGTCTGAACGCTCAAATCTCGAAGAAATCACTCAGAGAAACCTCAGGAAACAAAATGAGCAAAAGGAGAAATGAAGGAGGTGGGGGTTTAAATAGGCCAGATATTAGTAGCGGTTATTAAAATAACAGCTACTATAACCGCTACAAATAATTAAATTTGTAGCGGTTCTACAATAACCGCTACAAATCTTCACAACGTTTGAAATTCTGTAGCGGTTATTGCCCAAAACAGCTACAAATTTCGAAACTCTTGAAATTCTGTAGCGGTTTTTGCCCAAAACCGCTACAAAATTCTGACTTTTGGTATTTTGTAGCGGTTTATGTGCATTAACCGCTACAAAATAACCGCTACAGGTTTTGGCGGGAACTTCGCGCCAAATTTGTAGCTGTTTTTTGTAGGAAACCGCTACAAATAATCTTGCCGCTACAAATTTGTAACAGTTTAGGTAAAAACCGCTACAAATACTATAATTTGTAGCGGTTTAATATAACCGCTACAAGTGCACCGCTACAAAATCCCTTTTTTTTGTAGTGAATGAAAATGTTTCTTCATAAAATTTTATGTGTCTATATGAATGTATACAATGTCTAGTATGTCGTATAGGCAGGTAAGGTTGGCTCTCTCACACGAGCAATCGCCTTTGATACTCAAGAAGAGTATGCAAAGATGAGACAGTTGTGTTCACCAGTAAAGCAGCAGGAATGCTGATATGGTAGAGAAGAAACATAAATTATGTCACCTCGATAAGAGTGTAGAATGTCGAGATGAGATCCAATAAGACGTAATATAAACATGGATCGAATCATGGATACCCACTTCCATGATGCCTGTTGCCAGATAACAAATTCTTTAACATTGACATCATGATAGATAAATGGAGTAAAAGAATTTGGGTTTAGATACTGAGAGCATCTAAACTCATGTTTGTACTGTGATAATAATAAGATTCAAAATGACGTATACTCTTATAGTGCAAGAGTAACACCGTAGCATGTGTTTCATACCACATGTGCGAAAGAACCGCAAATAGGAAACAAACGAATGGATCCCTACTTCATTGATGTAAGTCCCAAGAAGGTTAAACACTTCAGTGATATCCTTCGACTTTGACATTATCATGGAGGTATACTTCAGCGTCTGCTACCTTGACATTCATCTTATGATCACGACTGATACGATCCAAGGTTTTATGTTAGGAAAGCGGTTGAAGCATATCAAAATGATATATGAGCGAAAGAAAGATTACCTAAAATATACACACCTATGCTGGTGTCTGAGATATGTCCCTTATGATATTAATATTGGTAATTTCATGAATGTGGATATACTAAGCATATGAAAAGGAAATTTAAGTTTTATCTTGACTTGAGAGGGATTAGATCTGCCATGTTGAAGTGTATATTAGTATATCTAGGACATATAAGGCATTATATTAAATTCAAACTACACAAAGAAAGGTTGTTTTGTGCTAGTCCTGTGAAAGGGATTGCTAGTACAAGCACCTGGGAGATGTCATGCCCATATGGTCACGACAAAGTACCTAGTATGAAAGAAGAGAGAGAGAGAGAGAGACAATACTTATGGCATCTAATCCACCAAGTGTGAGTGGGAGATGTTGGGAATTAGGCTTAGTCCACCCTTTGTGGATTAGGCCCAAACCCATTAAAATTTAAGTTTTTTGGGCCAAATAAAATACCCAAATGAATGTGGGTATTTATAGGTAATTTTCCCAAGGGTTTGAAGTGAAACCTGGTGGGAATAGTTTCCCTGCATGTTTTGGGAGGAACAGTTGTTTGGGTGCGTATGTGTGTAAATAACAGAACCGCACATGAAAAAAAGAAAAAACTGTGACACAAAAAGATTTCTCCACAGAACCTCTTCTCCTCTCTTCCCTTCCTGTGTATTTGCTGTGTGATATAGCTCATGTCCCGAGAGTGATCCGGTTCGCGTGGGTATCGTAAGAGTTAGAAACAACGCTTAAGGTACGCCCAAAATCCGATATCTTATATTAAGATTGAAGGCAGTAATTTTTTAAAATGAGAAATTTTGAAACACGTTAACAGTAAAATCCATTCAGATAGATAGTTACATAAAAGAACAAATTCAGACAGAACCGGCTGATTATTGAAGGTATTTATTATATATTTCATCGCGTAGTGGGAGACATAGAATATGATTGAAAATGCCACGTGCTATCTTGAGAAGAAGCACGTGAATTATAATGCACACATGCAGCATCAAATTAAAGTATACCGCGTCTTTAATAGTAACTTTAATAATATTCAACTAACTGGCTGGCTGGCTAGCTAAAGACAAAGCTAGCGAGTGATCATCTCTATAAAAAGGTCTCGTTCTTCTTCAAACAATCACGCCCCAAAATTAATTGACTGGTTTCTTTCTTCTAGTAACAGATTTAAGCTTGTTTACTAAATCAGATAGTAGTGCTTATTAATTGAAGAGAAGATGACGATGGACGATGAAGAAAAGCGATTTGCTTTGCTGCAAGCTGCTAAGGACTCTGAGTACGTGAAGAAAGTGTATGGAGGATACTTGAATGTGTACATGGAAGCTTTCACAGAAGAAGGGCAAAGATGGGATTTGTTCAGAGTGTATGAAGGAGAATTCCCAGACTTGAGTGACCTTCACAAGTACGATGGGTTTGTAATCACTGGCAGTGCCCATGACGCCTTTTCAAATGACCTCTGGGTCCTCAAACTTTGCTTCCTCCTTCAAACTCTTGACGCCATGCACAAGAAAGTTCTCGGCATCTGCTTCGGTCACCAGGTAATTAATACTCAAATATAGACTACCAGTTGGTAGTATCAGATATCATATAAGGTATCAGAGCTTAGTTTCCATTTCGATTGTGGGACCATTAGCATTAAATATCATATAAGTGTGTCTGAAACACACACTATAAGCTAAGAGTAATTTGTGTGGGTGTGATTGCAGGTTCTGTGCAGGGCGTTGGGAGGAAGAGTAGGAAGATCCAACACAGGTTGGGACATAGGAATAAGAAAAGTGAGTATAGCGAATAAGGATTTGGTTAGTTGCAGATATTTGGAGGAGGAGGAGGAAGAAGAAGAAATGGGAGCTTGCCTGTCCATAATAGAGATTCATCAAGATGAAGTGTATGAGATTCCAGAAGGTGCACAAGTGATTGCTTCCTCAGACAAAACAAGAGTTGAAATGTTTGCCATTGGAGACCACATTCTTGGGATTCAAGGTCATCCTGAGTACACTAAAGACATACTCCTTAGTCTCATTCAACGTCTTCTCAATAGTGATCTCATTCAGGTATTTCAGATATATGTGTGTGTGTGTGTGTGTAATACTTTTCATCTTAGTTTCTCTCTCCTTCTACTAACAATCTAGGGTTTGTGATTATTGCAGAAAGGGTTTGCAGAGAAGGTGAAATGTGGATTGGAGTTAATTGAACCAGATAGAAAAACCTGGGGAAACATATGCAAGAACTTTCTCAATGGAAGATAGAACAATATACAACGTAACACAATAAGCCCAATATTATCTCTCTATACGGATCTTAATTGGCATTTTTTTTTTCTTTTAGAAAAACACCAAGAAATGATTAGCCATATATATGTATAACTCTATGAAAAATGACTAATAATTTTACATCATTAATGAAGTAAATAAAGTGGAGCTGAAAATTAGAGTATCTCCTCTCCAAGACATGAGGAAGCAAATAATTCTGTCATTGTAACTAGCTACGAATATATACGGATGAGCATCTGAATGATATTAGACGGAAGAATGAGTAATCTATGGATACAAATTCAATGGGGAACCCCAATTTGGGCACTTAGCACAATGTTGAATATAAATGACCCTTTTAATTTATTATATATATCTTCACGTGATCGAAACAGGGAGATCCACTTCCATGAAAAGACAGCATCGATCATCTGGGGCCGTAAAAAGCCACGAATTCAACAGAGTAGATAGGATCGTGTATAATTAAATATATAGGAGTCCTAAAATTTAAATTGTATCGGCCCCTTGTATAAGAATCCAATAAAAAGTGTCTGAATATTTAACAAGTTTTTTTCATTTTTATTTTTTATCTTTCATTGATTATATATATTACATTAATTAAAAGGTTGGTGATACCCATATTTACTCTATTTCATCTCTATTACTTGCCCCTCATAAATAAGAACATGCTTAGAAAAAAAATTTACACACTCTTATTGTTTTTAAGTAATATTAATCAATTTCTTAAATTGTGCTATTCGATTATCGAGCTCTTATAAATAGGATCAAATGGAGTATTATTTAATCTGGAGATTTCTGATAAGAACAAACAAACATAATTAATAATCAGCAGACTTCCTGACAATCAGACCATGAATTTGTCTATATAATTAAATTGAGTATATATATCTCTTCAATTATGTAGATAGCCCCGCTGAAAAAGATATTATATGAGATTAATTAATAATTAAATCTTAAGCAAGGCTTGAGTTCAGGTCTTGAAAACTGACGAGTGTACGTAATAGTTTTCATGTTTCTATTCTATTGTCACTTTGAGAAATTCTTATATGAACTTGATTTACCACGTCATTTGTGATCTAACCTATTAAAATATAGTAATTCATGAGTTGATTTGGCACCTCCTAAATATTAGATGAAATGTTAATAAAATTAAAAGATTTCACAACTAATATTAATCTGAGAAAAATCTTATTAAAAGTCTTTTAAAATACTCAATTCCTAAATCAGACCTTTAAATTAACAAATTCTAAATAAGGTCAAGCAACTCAATTTAAGATTTCAGAATTGAGTGATTTTACCTATATGACCTCTTGTTCTCTCCATCTATTAATAAATTTGAGTTCATCTGTCATTTGATGTGTTAGAGGTTTTTAATAATTTTATTTGAATAAATTTTCCTTCTTTAATTTGCCCAAAAAAATTATTAACTAATTACTTCATAAAACATGTCCTTTTCTCTCAAATCTCAAACTCTCCTTCCTAGGTTCTCTCAAAATCTTTTATCTCATTTTCTTTTAAAATTCTCATCTCCACCATTAAAAGAAAGGATGGCTCAGATTTCATATTTTTATAAAACTGTTATTTAAAACATAAACAAATAAACTTAAACTATTCAAATTTTATCCACGCAATTCATAACTACAATACAAACAATTTTTTTAAAAAAAAATAAATTATAAAACACTATAATAATAGTTTTAGATAATATTAAATCTGAACCATTCATTTTTAATATGAGGGTAGAGATGAGATTCTGAGAAGAAAAGGAGAAAAAGGATTCTGAGAGTATCCTCTTCCATCTCCTCCTCTTTCTATCTTTTGCAAGGAACGAAAAATCGGACCGGGCAATGAACCGGTCACAGCACAGGTTCAAAGGTTAATGGGTCAACCGGGGTCTAACCGGTAGTTGAACTGGTCATATTAAAATATTATAATTTATTAGTGGCAATATATATTAATATATTTTTAAACTTCTATAGATAAAATGAAGATTTTTAGAAAAAAAAATACTTAAAATCTATTAGTATGAGTTATAATTCATATACTTATGCATGATATCTCCTTTTCTATAATTATTATATCTTTTTAAATGATTTTTTTCATTATCTTCTTCATTTTTTATAGATTTGTTCTTTTTTTACCTATTTTTCTCTTCATTTTGGTCTTCAACTTCCAATTTTCCCCTAAAACAAGAAAAAAAAATTTTAAAAATGAAACCAGTCTGACCGGTTTTACCAGTTTTAATCGATTATGACCGGTTCAATCGGTTTTCCGGTTCAACCATCAAACCAGACCGGACCACTGGCCGGTTCCCGGTTCAACGGGTCGAACCGGCCGGTCCGGTCCTGTTTTTCATACAATGATCTTTTGTCATCTTCCACACAAACAAAGTCTGAGAAAACCGGGAAAATTAAGGATTACAAAGATGGAAATATTCTTAAGCAACAAATCCAGTAAAAAGATTAGAAGAATATCGTATTTCCAACATAAATTGCACACGAATCCAAGTAGTTTTTTCCCTTAGAAGACAGCTCTTCATTTTCTCTCATTCCTCTTCTTCAAGATAAAAGCTCCAACACAAGAAGCAACTGGTTGACCCTCTTCATTTTCTCTCATCCCACTTGCTTTAATCATCTCCTACGATCTCTGGCACTCACTCGCACAGCGCTCTCCTCTTGTCGACGATGTCTCTCAATTCAAAATAGTACTTGGAAAATGGGCCGGCCAACCTTCACAGTCTCAGGCATAAATGGGCTAGCCCGTTTAGGCCCGAGTCCCATAAAAGTACAAATTTGTTAGTCCCGACCCGTTTAGTTAAAGCCCGCAATCTTCAAGCTAGTTTAGCACCTTTTTGTTTTCTATATGCTCGAAGACTAAAATTACCTAATTTAAAACATAAATATTATCAAAACTAAGATAAAACATCAAACATTATCGATGTTTAATAAAACACAAGCGCTAAGACTTGAGTCCAAACGAAAACTAATATCCAGATACAACTACCAGTCAACCACAAGTCCATAACCACAATCAAATAAATAAGCAGGTAAAGTCATTATCATAAACTAAATACTAAACAATATGAATAACATTGTTATTACTATTAACGTCATCAATGACATTTGATTATACTTCACTATAAGTAGGCTCCTCTTCTGCTTCAGGGGCAAGAATATCTAGTCTTTCATTTCTTCTCCGCTATTATATGCATTATCACCTCTATTATCTGCAACAAATAATAAATCACCATCATATGTAATTTAAAGTATAAATGAAATAACTATAGCAAAATACATATAAATTACTAAATCACTGTCATATTTGAATCCATGCAACCAGTTGCAAGTACAAATAAGAGCCTGAACATTAGCTGGAAGAATGGAACTCCTATACTTTGTTAAAACATGTGAACCAGTACTGAAAGCTATTCACTAGCTACTGTAGTGATTGGAATGCTAAGGATATCAACCGCTATCCTTGAAAGAACTGGGATCATTATTGATTGTTCTTCTACCAATTCAAGACATCCAAATCTTTCCAATTGTCAGGCTTTAATATTGGTTCTTCCAAATATGTTTCTAGTTTAAACTTATCAATGATCCATATTTGCATATCTTGATAATCCCGCACCATAATAAAACATCCAAGTAAATAACAGGGTAACAAGAATGAGTTGTAATTGTTGACAAATAAATTTAAAACTTGCATAAAATGCATCTTCAAAGGAAATTTTGGAAACATTAGAGGTGTAACAAGAATGAGTTGTAATTGTTGATGATCTAGCAATTGATATACTTGCAACTATAGAATTTGGAAGAGATCTCTTGGAATATTCATAAAAAATAAGATCTAGCTTACTCCTTACAATGGCAACCTTCTCATAGGAAGTGATAGGATCAATCCTTTCATAGCAATATTTTATTATGTTAAGCTTCCACCATGGATCAAACACAAATGCAAGTGTAAGAAGGACATTATAATTATGCCAATATTTATCAAATTTCTCTTTCATTGGTATATACATCTCTCAAATCATAGGGTCAAGGCTTGTCATATTTGCTTCAAGTAACATCTCAATTTTTGAAATTTGCATAAAATGAGAATTTGAAGTCAGATAAAATGACCTAGAAATCAACCTTGTAATCTTTTAAATGGCCTCAAGAAATTGCACATTGCCTCTGCTCTAGTCCACTCATCATGTGCTAGACCAAACTTGTAAATTTTATTATCTAAAGACAACTTTGCAAAAGCACGACGATATTTAAGTCCACTCTCAAGCATTGCATAAGTAGAGTTCCATCTGGTGGGCATATCTAATCGCAAGTCCATTGAAGTGTTAATGCCACCAATTTCCTCCTCAATACATTGTTTGAAAAGCATCATCCTTGCCTCAAATGCCTTCACTTATTTAGTACTCTCTAATCTTATGCAAAGCAAGAGTTGCTACTTTTATGCCCTCTTGAACTATTAGATTGAGGATGTGGGCATAACACCTCACATGAAAGAATTATCTATTAGAGACCAAGCTAAATTTGTCTTTCACAAGTAGCCTCTCTTTCAATAAGTCTTGCATGTTATCATTTGCAGATGCATTGTCTAGAGTAATTGAGAACACTTCATCATGAATTCCCCAATCTTTCAAGCAATCATACATCTTCTTAGACAACTCAAATCCATAAGTGATGGCACCATCTTAAAAAAAGCAAGTATCTTACTATTTGGTGTCCATTTGTCATCTATAAAATGAGCTATTAAACATATATATCCTTCAGGAGTCACAGTAGTCCAACAATCAGATGTCAAACATATTCTACCTATACTTTTTTTCAACTTTTTTCCAAACTCTCATTTTGTTGGCGATAGAATCTCATAACATTGGCCACTATTGTTTTTCTAGTCATGAACCTCACATCAGGATTCAATGTCTGAAGAAGTTCTCTAACCCATCTATATTCAACAAATGAAAAAGGAAGGTCATGTCAATTATGGCCATAGTCATCATCTCCTTAACTTGCTTATGATCTATTTGACTGTGCCTAAGCTTGCCTTCTCTATCCAACATCATTACCCCAGCAGCACAAAATTTTTCAAGATCATCACAAGTCTTCATATGGTGAGTTAGATGTCAGGTGCCTTTAACCCCACCACTTGCAAAAAGATATTGACTACTATTACACTTTGCCTTTATAGTACCATCAATGTCTACTCTACTAATATACTTCCAAACATTAGAGGTCAAAGTTCTAGCCTTCTTAGGCTTTGATTCTTCACTATCTTGGATGGAAGATGTATGTCCTTTAGCCTTTATACCTAATGATTCATCGGTCCTTTGAGTTTTTTCTTTTTGCGAGGAAGACATTATATTTGCTTCCTATCATGAAATCAAAGATCATATTCAACAACAAAAAACCAAAATCATAAATGATAAAATAAAAAAATTAAACCATTCTGGAACAAATTAAATCGAATATGTTTCTGAACATATTCTACCTAACACAAAAAACATACTGCATCGTGTTCATTTGAAAATAATTCATAACCCCCACGAATTATCAGGAAGCTATAAAAATTTTGGGAGTAGTAGATTTCATGAAATAGGAAAACATAAATTCAAGCACAATATAGCATCCATTATCAATCATACCAAAACTTGTGAGATCACTCTCCATCCCTTCACATGATTAGTAATTCATTCAAGAGATTGCTAATTAGGACAACCAAATAACACAATGGTCAGAATGACCTTGAAATAAGGTTTCAACATCTAGTTGACCAAATCATTTCCCTTTATTGCAATTGGGTGCCCTTTATTGCAATTGGGTGTGATAATAGCATTTTAAACTATGCCACTAGAAAGAGCACAGATGCTATGTTCATTTTTTTACCATCTACGACTTTGATTTGTTTTACTTTTGGTGACACTACCATAAGATTATGGCATTATGCACTATTATTCTAGTATTCCTACTAAGTCTCTTAATTCCCCCTATTTTCCTGGTTGCCAAAACCTTTCTAGTATCTAAAGTCCACAATCCCCAACATAAGCATAAAAATAGCCAAACCATTATAAAAAAATTTTGAAAACAAGATGGAAGCCTGGATGACAACTAGAATTTAAGTAGACAAAGGCGGTATGCATTTACTGAACTACATTCACTCGCCAGAAAGTTAGAAAGGCAAAGTTACATAATAGGCAAGCCGCATATAAAGATCCTTCTTTGAAGAGTAAAATGAAGATAGACAAAAGATAAAGGTATAAACACAACCTATATATCAATTATAAATAGGAAATAAAGCCTAAAAAGATATCCTAATCGTAAAAACTCAAAACAAAATATTCATTTGACTAATAGTAGATGCTTTTATCTAGTTTCCTAGATGAAATATGGAAATTCAAGAAAAGGGCATATTCACCAGCTTTGGGCATAATCGAGCAAGAAATACATAAGTCCATCCAAAATGTCAAATTACACAACCCTGATGAAATCTGTTTTAACAATTTTTACCATCATAGACTCAATAAAAACTACTCAAAGCAATAACTAAGCGAACAAAACGGGTATAAATCTTCATTGATACCTACACAAGCATACCGACACACATAATGAAGCTGTGATAGGAATCAAGTAAGGAAGAAATACTTGAGGAAGATGATTCAGAAAACCAATGATCAAAATGGTGGGTAAAATCCCAGTGTCTGAATGGTTTTCACCAAGCGGGAGTGAGTTAGAAGCCCAACGGACGCATTTTTGGTCTTATGATGAGACAGGAGCCTCAAACGCTTCCTTTGACTATTGAGACATAGACACATACAGTGAGACTCCGATTGACTATTGAGTGACAGCCGAGATGCTTATCTGAGTCCTGCGAGGCATCGGTGAGAGTGCGGCTGTGCAAGACTAGAGGCCCGAGAGCATCTAAGTAAGAGCCAGATCGATGAGAGGCAACAGTAAGAGATCTGAAGCCGCCAGGCGATCCATAACTCATAAAGGAGACTGAAAGAGGGACTGAGGGTTAGGTTAATGGGTTAAGTGAGTCATCAGTGTGTTATGTTTGTGTTCTAGTCTTCCAGAGCTAGACCCATACACTAGTTAGCCTTATTTTGAAAAAAAAAATTAAACAAGCCTAAAAGGGCCGGCCTTGCTGCCCTATAGGGCTGGTCCTTTTAGGCCGGACTCCTGGAGGCTCTAAATCATAAGCCTTACTCTTGACAGACTTGGGCCTAAGCAATCTGGCCCGACAGGCTCGACCTGATATCCCAACTCTAATTCCAAACTCTTTGCCATTGCTGCTGCAAATAGCCCTAATAATTTTGGCTTCAGCTTCTCAGAGTTCAGACCAGACAAGATGCTTAGGGCTGAAGGCTCACATCATCTAGCCTCTCCGATCTCACCCATCGCTCTCATTCTCACCTTCCCCTCTACCAATCGAAACGGGTGTATGGTGTGGTGATTGAAAGAGTGGAAGGCCGATCAATAGCGATTGGATGCTTCACAGAATTTTTTCTCAAGTTCCATCTCACCCAAGAATGGTTTTGATTCTTTATATTTTCTCTGTTTGGGTTTTTCTTTTTTCTCAATGAGTTTGGTTTTTAGAGTTTGGAGTCTGGAGATCCCCATTTGATCACACTTTCACTATATTCCCTTTTTTTGGATAAAACCTTTTTTATGTAGTCTTTCACCGGATTCCCTTCGTGCCCGATGCACGTATTTTTTAAGCCTGTGGAGGTAATTTGATTTAATTTCTAAATCTTAATTTACTCCATATGACCAAATTATAATTTGTGAAGTTTAGTGATCCAAGTTAGAATTTGGGCATTTCAAACAACTTATTAAAGCGATTTTCCCTTAGTCTTAGGAGCGTAGGAAATGAAAAAGTAAATCTTGTAAAATCTTTTAATTTTATTAATATATCAATTAAAATTTAGGAGGTTCCTTTGAGCGGAAAAAAAGTAGGAGGTGTCAAATTAATTAATGAGTTGTTCTATTTTAATTGGTTATATCATAAACAACGTGGTAAACTAGGTTCATATAAGAATTTCTCCATCACTTTTGGTTTATGACTTGATATGTAAGATGTGATGAAAAAGGGAACTTAATTGGAAGTGTAACATATATCAGTAAGCCAAATTGAATTTGCTACTCTAAAAAGTCATGCTTTGAATAATGAAGAACGAGGAAGCTCACTTCATAGAAAGCATGATGATCAAACTTGTAGTTTATGGTTTAATTATTTTAATATTTGATTGAACCATATTTTTACACGATATTTCATAATTAATTTGGGATTTTTAATGGATTTTATGGGACATTATTGTATGATTAAACATTAATTTTAGTTAGGGACATTTGTATTGAATTTATTGTAATTAGGGGCAAAATGGTCATAAATTTGGTAATCGTTGATACAAATGTTTTCTTGAACTTTTGATGCTATATTTTGTTTAATCTTACATTGCAGAGGTTTTGGAAGAAAATTTGAAATTCAAGAGGGTCAAAATTAACATTTTGATGATTGGGAAAATTCACAGAAAGGCGCCCCCATATTCTTGTGGAAATTACAGTGTATGAAAGAAAAGGGTCCAGAAAAATTATGGAAAATTACCCAAATCTTTGGAAAGTTTATTTTTTCCCACCAAAGTTTCAAAAGTGTGCCCTTTCGTCCCCCAAATAAACTTTTGACAATTCTCACTTTAGTCCCTGGACAAAACTTGCGTTTTGACCAAGGTTAATCTGATTCCAATGCAAAGACACAGACCCGACAGTCTGTGGATATGGGATTCGGACATGGCAGACCCGACACTGAGACAGCAAGCTGAGAGTGATATACAGGGGTGCCGCACAAGCTGAGGGCAAGCATCTGATCACCGAAATCACTTTTCTTTTCTTCCTCCTTGGTCGCCGGCGATCCCATCACCTCCATCATCGCCGGCGACCCTTCATCACCTCCACCATCCACCATTGTTACAAAGCCAAGGACCAGAGGATCTGAACCAGATCTGGGTGTGCCGCGAAGAGAGTGCTAATTTTGAGTTGCAGAAACTGGAACGAGAAGGAAGGGAAGAGACCAAGCAACACACCACCGTCACTTCTGTCACAGCCCACCGAAGGAGAGAGAACAAGCATGACGTTGCAGAATCTCAGACCTCAACCATCATCGTTCTGCTCTGTTTTTCACTATCTGTTTTTCACTATCGTTAGCTCCGGTTTTACCACCACAGGCCGTTGGGCCAAGAAAAACCACTACCTCCATTAAGCTTAACTACACCACCGACGGAAACAGTCAGTCCTTCCTCTCTCACCTTCAACCACAGCCACAACTTCGGTTCTTCACAGCTCCGACATTCCTCTGTTCCTTTCCTCCTCCCCCATACCAACGTCCGTGGCTCTGCCATTTCCTTCAGTCATTCCCAACAAAACCGATAGCACCATTTTCTAATATCTGTGATTTGGTCTCTGTAATTCTCTATTTTCTATTCTCTGGTAGTGTTTTGAAGATGCTGTTGGAGTAATTAACATCATGAGAGGCTGATTTTCATTGATTCTTGATGGTGAAGATTTGTGCTTGAGTTTATTGGATTATAAAGGGGAGTTTTGTTATTATTCCATTAGTCTAGAACTATATATTTGGATTGCCTAGTTTTAAGAATTTTTATATATATGATTCTAGAACTGAAATTGATGTTAATTGTCTCTGTTTGTTTGATATTTGTAATTGAGATTGGATTTTGTAGTGTGAAAATTATATATATTTAAATTTCTTTGTAGTTGCAATGAGATTATGTTAATTAGCGTGTTATTGTCTAGTTAATATGATTGATTGTGCTCTTGAGGGGTTGTTTAGCACTCAATTTCAAGAATGCCCATGTTGCATTATTCCAATTTCAATTGCACATTAAGTGTTTTTAAACAATATCTCAAGAGGTAGTAGTTCGCTATATTTGTAGAAGCTACTATTAATTGGGAATATTAGATTTAAGTGTTATCTTGAAGTTTTTCTTAGAACTTAATGACTTTTTAACTCCTATAATCTTTTTGAGCAAGGATATGCATTTTCTTCATTATCAAGAGCATTCATCATTCATATTTCTAATTCCAAATTCCTTTCCATTCACTCTTTCATCATTTTTATAGAAAAGATAAAAAAAATAGTAGTTTAGGGATTTTAATTAAATTGCATCTTTCTTTTAGTTATTAATTTGAAAACAAAACTCCAAAAATCTATTTCCCCTTTGTTTTATATCATTTGCGTGATAATTAGACTATTTAGGTAATTCAGTAAAGACTTCTCAAAAGAACGACCCGAATATTACATTGTACTGCAATTCTTGATTATAAATATTTTATATTTAACCTCAAAGAATAACGACACCGTCAAACCAATATTTTAATGTGCTCTTGAAACTTCAAGGACGGGACGCAACATCACTGTAGATTTGTCTGATCATTTGATACATTTATTTTTTCAAGTTTATCTCTACTTAATTATACGATTCTCTCATATCTTTTTTTTCACCCTTTCTCTCTCCTACTATATTCCTCTCCATAAATAAAGATGTTTTAGAAAAATAAAGTACATTTTATACATTTTTATTGTATTTAATAAATTTTTTATTTACATAATTTAGTTATTAAAGCTTATATTTTGAACCACCATTTGCATTTAATCAATTTTAATCCGCTCCTTAATACATGTAATTCGATTATTTGTTAACTTATAAAAAAGTATGGGAGGAAATATTTACTAGGTTACTATATTTCCTCTAGTCCTATTTATAAGAGCTCATTAATAAAATTACGTGGTTTAAGAAAATAGTTAAAATTAGTTAAAAATAATAAGTATATATGGAATAAACTTTGTTTTTCAAACATGCCCTTATTTATGAGGGGTAAGTTTGAGAAAGAAATAAAGTAAATATGAGTATCACTAATTTTTTAATAAATGCAATACATGTAATTAATGATGGGTTAAAAAGGGGGGGAAAACTTATTCAATGTTCACACAATTATTGTCGAGGTTTTATAAAAATGATAAAGGTAATTCAAATTTTAAGCTCTTATGAAAAAACGGGAGGAAGTATTTTATAATTTGATGGAATAATATCATTGGAATATAAATATCTAAGATTTAGTTTAAACAGCCACGTGTCCCGGTGGATCCTGATTAACACGCGGAGATGGAGAATCTATGTATATAGTATATGTAATTAATAAACTTGCATGAAACGTGCATAATTGTCACGATCAAACTTGATCTGACATTAAACCAACCAAATTTAATTGGTTAAGCTACCAAATGGCGCTGGTCTCACCCATGATATTTAATAACTGAAAAGTCGTTATCATCGGCAGAGAGTAAGTGAGACTTTAATTTTCCCTTCATTGGGAAAATGACGCGTAAGTATTAAAGATTGAAGATAATTATAGTGAAGTCTCAAAAATCAGAAATAACAACTTGTTAAACTGTTTTTATAATATATTGAATTATTTTTTTGCTAATATGAGACTTTACTGTAATTATCTTTAGTTCTTAGGACGTACGCATCATTTTCCCTTAATTTTTCTCAGCAAAAACTACATTACAGAATTTGAAAATTGTTAATACTCCGTATATTGATACAAGAGAAAAGTCAACATATGGTTACCGAATGGATCATTTAGATCAGCCTAATTTTTTAAAAAGCGAAATATTTAATTTAAATAATATATTCTTTCAAAGATTGGCTGATTGTTTAGAAGATTGACCTCCAAACCAAAGTCCAAAATAAAGTCCTGGTAACACAATTCTGTGAGGAACTATGGATTCAGGAACTGAATCAAAAAAAGTTTTCTTGGTAACACCGTTCTGCACAAGACTCTTGAAGTTTTGACGATATGGCAATTGCTTTTGTGCAAGAATGAACAGCATATGTCTCCCACAATTTTAATGATATGCAAGGATTTATATAGCTGACCAAATGTTAATAAAACATTAGTAAATATTGCTTAACTATATTTACACACACACATATGTGTATGCATATCGTTTGTATTTTTACTACCTCATTTTTTATTTAAAAAAATAAATACCACTCCAGGTGCTTAGACTTTTATTATGTTTTGTTGTTAGTTACGTTCATGTTGTTTATTTTGGTGATTTACCACTTCCTTTATTTGCTTAATTTTTCTGAAATTAAACAATGGTCTTTTTAGTTTGCAAAATGCTCAAAAGGATCATAGGAGTTTTAATTTCGCTGAGATAGATTTATTATCATTAAACCCAATCAAAATATTTGAAACTAAAAAGATATAGGGACTATGGTGGTACTCTGTCTAATCCTTAATATAAGAGATAAATAACTAATTTGGGCATATTAAGAAAGTTGATTATTAGTATAATGTGTGTTGATTTCCCTAAAATACTCTCTAATTATATGCATTGAGATTAGCCTTGATGAAAACCATTTTAATCTATGTAACTAATATGGATACTTTGAGGAAAAATTATATATTTGGGAGGCTAAAGTGAATTAGACTCTTATATTTAGGACCAAAGTAAATCTCTTATCTAACTTCTATAAATGAGATGTGAGGCAATCTAATTTTCTTGCTTCAAAAAATTTAGGGAGTTGGGTTTTAAAACTCACTAAGGTTACATTATGCCTATGGGCTCAAAAAGTATTTATATAAGTATTTATAAATTGCTTATCAATAAAGTCTCCACATAGGTAACGAGATTTAAACATACAGCCTTATATTCGTAATGAACCAACTTATGAGCTAACCCCTTACTACTCCCTCCTTCCTTTTTTATAAAAGTTAAAAATTTGAATTGCCTTAATCCTTTTTGTAAGAACCAACAATAGTTTTTTGAATATTTAATAAGTTTTTCCATTTTGCCCCACCTTAATTATATGTATTGCATTAATTAAAATGTTGGTAATAATTATATTTACTCTATTGCTCCCTCTTACTTCCTCTCATAAATAAGGGTATACTTAGAAAAAAATTTATTTTAGACATACTTATTATTTTTAATTAATTTTAATTATTTTCTTAAATTACATAATTCGAATACCATGCTTTTATAAATAGAATTTGTGGGAGGGAGTACTGGCTATACTAAGCACCAAATGTAGAAAGGCTTAGAAAGGTTGGCATGGGCCAACTTATCGTTAGCCCAATGCATGTTTTCTCCCACTTGTAATTTTAAGTATGGGGTTTTTTTAATTGGGCCAATCATTTGTAATTTTAAGGGAGAATTACATTCAGGTCTCAAAGAAGAGGAGAAATGAAGAAATGATCCCTATAGATTGCAAAATGAAAAAATGGTCCCATAGAGTTGTCAATACAGGCTCCTAGAGTTGTTAACGAGTTGTCAATATAGGGTCATAGAGTTGTTAATGGGACCATTTTTTCATTTTGCAATCTACAGAGACTATTTCTTCATTTTTTTTCTTCCATGAGACCTAATTGTAATTCTCCCTAATTTTAAGCCTGCTTACCCTTTTATTTTTTTAAAAGCATACATCGTGGGCAGCGATCACTTTATTTATTTACTTTAATCACCATCAAGAAGCAACTTTGTTGCAGCAGTGCAGGCAGCGGATGGATGCGGAGGAGATAGTGGCAATAGTAATGATGGAGGCAATGTCGGTGATGGTGGGTAGCAATAGCAATGGAGAAGGAGGTAGCGGCGGCAATAGAGGTGGAGGAGGAGGTAGTGGCGGTAGCGGTAGAGGTGGAGGAGGATACAGTGGCGGTGGCGGCGACAAAGGTGGAGGAGGAGGTAGTGGCGACACGAGAGGGGGGACAGCAATGGAGAAGGAGGTAGTGGTGATGACGGTGAAGGAGGAGTAGGAGGTAGTGCCGGTGGTGGTTGTGATATGATGTTGTAAGTGAAATGAGATACTTGAAACTAAAGGGTAAATTTGAATTTTTTAACTATGCAATGGGATGGTAATGAGGATTCATAGGGGGAGAGGTATGAATGAGGATTACCAATTTTTTGGTAATCATTATTACCATAGTAAACCCTATTACCATGCTAACGTGCAACCAAACACTTTTCTCTTGATAATGCAATCATGATTACCATTATAAGTATGTAATAGAGTTGAACCAAACCGGCTCTTAATTAATTTTCTTCATTTTTACTTCTTTATCTAGACCGTGGAGACTATCTCCGTTTTGACGTATCCTTTTAAATCATGTTCTTTACTTTCTTACATTTTTGTTGTCAAAATATCGTACGGACTCTGACGCCCTTACATTATTTTAGTTTACGATCTTTTATCTTCTTCCTTCACCATGTCAAGGTGTTTTTTTTTTTTTTTTTTTTGAAAAAATCATTCAAAAATTTAAAATTGCATTATTTCATGCTCATAAAATATAAAAATATCACTCATTTTACATTGAATGTAATGATGAAAATAAAAAATAAAAAACATTCAATTTTCAAACAACATCCTTTTGAATTAAGGAGACAAGGAGTCATGGGTTAATAAAGGTTAAGGAGGATGTGATCCTAAGGGAGTGATATTTGCTCTTTCCCTGCTTTTGTTTTAATTTTCTTGACTCCCCTTTTGGACATTATTTATCTTCTTTACATAACTACAAAAAATAAACCCATTAATTATTTGTCTTGACCCTTCTATTCCTTGTCATATTCCTTACACGTTTCATAGCATAAGCATCAATTTGCAGGCTTTCTTCTTCCCCATTCGAACATGAACGTAATCAATCTTCCATATTCACAGCTAGAAAAATAATTTCTACGTATACCAATTCCAAAATAATGATGATGATGAGAACAGAGTTGCTTCCTTTTATCTTTCAGGCTTCGAAGTCATCACTGCCGCGGCATCTCAGACTCCGGTAGCCTTGGTGCAGAGAGACAAATCCACCATGGACGTCATCTCCATTATTATTTCCGTAGGGTTCACGTGGAGGCTGTGGCCTCCGCCCACCGGACAGGGCTAAATCAGCGTGGCTTCTTCTCCCTGTTGACGTGGAACGGCTCGTGAAGCTGGCGGTTGTGGAAGAAGATAGCGTGTCATCATCACTATAAAAAGGTCTCATTCTTCTTGAGAAAAGCTGGGGAAACATGTGCAAAAACTTTCTCAACGGGAGATAGCTAGAACAAGATGCAACATAAGTCGAGATAAAACTCCTCTCACATACTTCCCTCGTATACCGTAAATTATGATTTATAAGCACTTATTGCTCAAAAATAAACTATCCCAAACAAGCACTATGTCTATATTATTATCTCTCTATACGGATCCTATATACTCGGCATTTTCTCTTTAATATAAAAAAACAGCCCAGAAAGATTAGCCCCATATGTGTGTGTGTGTGTGTGTTACGTTAAACAAAGTGGTGCTGCAATTCAAACAATTCTTGTCATTAATTATACTCCCTCCAATCCTTGTTATTAATATAAGACATATTTAGAAAGTTAATCTTGATCATAAATATAAGACATATTTTTAATATTTGTCACTCTTTTCCTAATTTACCCCTATTGATGATTCCTCAATAATAATCAAGAAGGAGAAAGAAAGAAGGGATTAAAGAAGATGACTATGGTATTTTAGAGAATACATATTATATTAACAAAGTTAACTAACTTTCTTAATCTAATCAAATTAGGTAAATATGTCTTATATTAAGAAATGGAGGGAGTATATATTTTGATGTTCGATATTATTTGAATCCTACCAGCCGGTCAATTATTTATCATGCAAAAACACATTAAAGATTAAAAATTGTGTCTTAATAAAGTAAAAAATCACTTCCAATATCCATTATTTTTATAATTTGGAAATTCGACCAATTCATATGGCATCCGTTGATCCAAGTATTCTTGAAGAAGCATGAAAGATGACGGCCACCTCCATAAATTTCTTTTTTTCTGAGTTTTTTATAATTTCAAAACGTTATTACGATTGTTGTTTAAAAAGCTTATATTACTACCTTCGGATTTAAATGTAAGAGTGGGACAAAAGATTTAGTATGTTCTAATATAAGAATTCAACTCACTTTGTCTATCAAATTTATAATTATTTCTCCAAAATTTCCATATTAATTGCACATAATAAGAAAATTTTCATTAAGAAGCAGTTATGATGCATATGCATGATTTGAAATGTTATTTTATAAAAACCAACATGCATCTATTACAAATAACTAACTTTCTCTTAATATTTGTAAATCAATTGTGTAACTCTTATATTAAAGACCTTATAATTATTTTAGAAAATATATGTCATATTATCTTACTCAACTTACTTTCTTAATCTAACCAAATTAGATAAATATATCTTATATTAAGGATCAGAAGGAGTGTAAATCATGTTATCATGTGTACGTAGAAAAATTGATCTTTTTTTTTTTTTGGGTACAATGTAAGGGTTTCTCAACCTCTTTCGAAGCTTAGAGCGTAAAGGGTTTTGGCCTTTCTCAACAATTGAGATTCTCAGGATTAGAATTTGTGTTTTTCTCCTTACAAGGTGAAACTGTTTACCATCTTAATCAACAGTTTGTTGGTAAAAAATTGATCTATTTGTATATCAATAAACAAGGGGATCGAGAACGTATGCAAATGAATGCCAAAAATTGAAAATTAAGATTATGGTCCAATCTATAAAGCCAACTTGCATATTAATTAATTAATTTTTTTAATGGTAGACATGATCTAAAATGACTCCAAGGTAGAAATAATCTAAATTGACGTGCCAAGAATTTTATTATTTAAGCACCGAACATGGAGGTTTGAGAACAGATGTGAAGGGTCAAGGGTGAAATGAAAAATAAGTCGTCCAATACAATTAATTTAAACACTCTCACAAATAAACATATAAACTCTAGGTTTGAGCAAAAAACCTCATCTGCTACATATTTTGTATATATTAAAGTTTATAATAAACAAGCTAAACCCTAAACCCACATAATTTTGATATCTAATCCTCATATCGCATTGTCGCATTGAAATGTGAGAAATATATAAATTAAAGTTATATATAAACCATACATTGGGGTAGCGATCACTTATTTTATTTATTTATTTCAATCGCCATCAAGAATAAACTTTGTTTCAACTGTGCAGGGTTGGATTTACTGAGATCAAAGTCGGAGAAAAAGGCCCCCCATGGCGGGGTCTACACGGTAAAATACTATATGTGTGTTGGGAATTCGAATTTTGCCCGGGGTCAACACGGTAAAATAATTTATGTGTGTGTGAAATTGGAATTTTTTGCCCTTACATTTTGATTCCAAAATTTTTGTTGGATTGATTATTATTTAGATCTTGAGTCTTGTGCGTTACATGTGTATTATTCGCACTTTTTGATTTATAAGGACTTAAATTTAAAATCGCAAATCTGGTTTTAAAAAAATTTTAAAAAGCATAGGAGTTTGAAACGAGTAACCCTTCCTATAAACGTACGTTAGTGTCTCCATCACATCATCAAGAAATGGAAACAAGTTTGTCAGAATGTCACATTCGAACACCCAACATGTGAGAGGAACATTGGGTGGCTAGATGATATAATAGATCAAAATTATGTAAGAAAAAAACTTGAGCAAAATATATTTAAAGTAATGTAAGCTATATATTTAAGTATAAGAAACAAATGTTAAGTTTAATTTAATACAAAATTCTAAAAACATCAATCAACAAATCTTTTCACTAAATAAAATATACAGAAGATGTGTTTTACCTCTACAAATTTCTATTCTATTCTACTTAATTACCAAACAGGCAAACAAATACTTCATATATAGAAAGGGATGTGAGATTCTGTTTATGATGGGAGGGAGGCAGTCGAATTGGTTATATTGTGTGATCTCAATAAGGTTACTTTATTTTCTCTAGTTTAATAATCTTTTTTATCAAAAAAATAATCTTTCATTATTTTCATAATAAAATTGTTCTTTTAATGATTTCTTTTGTATTTAAATAAGATTCTTGATTTCACACTTTTCCATACAAAGCAGCTCTTTTGTACTCTCTCAGCTTTTTATTACAAGGCAGTCTCTAGAAAAAATATAGGATCCTTTTTGTAAGTCACCAAATTGATCTTTTTATTTTATATATGCTATTAAATTTGACTAAACTTAAAAATTTTATTTCAGTTTCTGATCAAGTTAATGAGTTAATATTGATTTTGGATGAGATAGGTTTTTAAGCAAAAACTTTTGATGAGGTAGTTAAAGCTTAGGAGTATTTTATATTTTTCTCGTCTTATTTATAAGTCACTTTTAACATACTTTCTCAAAAAATAATTATTA
Source organism: Inga laurina (assembly GCA_963855925.1). NCBI lineage: Eukaryota > Viridiplantae > Streptophyta > Magnoliopsida > Fabales > Fabaceae > Inga > Inga laurina. The sequence goes on along the minus strand of OY979709.1, from coordinate 44,808,363 downwards.
ATTCTGCCTTAAAATTTAGGAAAATTCCCTCAAAAAGAACTTTGAATATGCTAAAAGGTGTTAGAAGATTTGAAAATCCCTCAGAGATGCTAGCACTTATCAGGGATTTACAATTTCAAGGGCAAATTATTATTTTACCCTTACCTATATTTTTATTAAAATAACAATAAAAACCTCCGCCGGCGGTGGCGGCCGGCGAGCCGCCGGCAGGGGCCCCGGTGACGGAATATTCCCCCAAGCTTTAGGAAAAAATTCTCAAAGTTTGGTGGGGGTGGGAGTTCAAACCCCCCACCTGTGATCATGTATGTACCTTGGTGCATGACCACTGGGCTAAAGAAGCCTATTAGTAAATATAGTGCAGAAAAAATATATATAGTAAACTTTTATTTTTAAATAAACCAACTACCAAGTTTATATAAGAAATTGACAGATTGATAAAAGAAATTAATAACTTCATATAAGAATTTCACAATTTTCGTTTTTTAACAACTTTATAAAAGAATTTCACTAGTTTAGATAAGGAATTCCCAAGTTCATATGACGAATTAACAAATTATGAATCATATGAACTTGGGAATTCCTTATCTAAACTAGTGAAATTCTTTTATAAAGTTGTTAAAAAACGAAAATTGTGAAATTCTTATATGAAGTTATTAATTCCTTTTATCAATCTGTCAATTCCTTATCTGACTTTGTAGTTGGTTTAGTTAAAAATAAAAATTTACTATATATATTTTTTCTGCACCATAATTACTGATAGGCTTCTTTAGCCCAGTGGTCATGCACCTTGGTTGGGTCCCCCACCCCCACCAAACTTTGGGAATTTTTTCCCAAAGCTTGGGGGAATATTCCGTCAGGACGGAATATTCCCTGGCCGGGGCCCCTGCCGGCGGCGCCCGCCTGCCGCAGAGGCCGGCCGGCCGCGGGCCGCCACCGCCGGCGGCTGGGCGGCTGAGGTTTTTTTGTTATTTTAATAAAAATATAGGTAAGGGTAAAATGGTAATTTGCCCCTGAAATTATAAATTCCTGATAAGTGCTAGCACCTCTGAGGGATTTCCAAATTTGCTAACACCTTTTAGTTTTTTAGCATATTCAAAGTTCTTTTTTAGGGATTTTCCCTAAAATTTAACAAATTTTCAAGTTTATCCCTATTTAATAGTTTTTATATCTAAGAGAAAAACTCTGCATAATAATAAATGAAGCTATGAAGCATAAAATTATACATTCATATGAAAAATTTAATGATATGACTTATAAATAAGACAAAAAAAATATTCTCTATCTACCTTATAAACAAGAGCATAAGAGGAACACTGACAAGAGGGAATAATTTTAAGGCAAAATTGCAACCAGGTCCCAATTAACAGACTTAATGACAGTCAGGTCCCTCAAAATCATCAAATTGCAGGAAAGTCTCAAAGGACTTGGGTGTTATTAATTCTAAACATGAAAGTACAATTTTTCCCCTTTGTTAGTAACGATAAGTTTAGAGCAACCAATGACAAGTTTAGAGCATCCAATGATGGTTAATTGTATATTGTCTTTGTAATTTATGTTGTTGTTTCATTGAGTATGTGGGAGGGTATGAATTTTCGCTGGTCTGTTTTTATGTGCTTAGACACGGATAAATGGAAAGAATAGAGCTTTATGTGTTTATAACCTTTGTTAATACATTGCTTTAAAGTTGTTAATAACAATTAAGTGGTCATTAGATGCTCTAAACTTATCATTGGTTGCTCTAAACTTGTTATTACTAATATAAAGGGACAAAATTTTACTTTCATGTTTAGAATTTATAACATGCACCTAGGTCCCTTGGGATTTTACTACGATTTGATGATTTCAAAAGACCTGGTTGGCATTAAGTTTGTTAATTGGGGCCTAGTTGCAAATTTCCTAATTTTTAAGAAAACATAGTTTTGGGTTCATTCAGTCAATTTAACCTTTCAAAAATGTACATGTGTATAGACTATAGCAACAGAAATTACTAATAAAGTATAACAAATACTTGTTCAAATAAATTGTTGCTTACCTTATTATAGGTTCACATGCATAGTAATATTTTGTAAGCCCCAAATGGATCACCTGGATTTGTCAAAATCCTAACAACACTCAGATATAGTGGTATCACTAAATCTGATATAATTGTCGGAAAAAAAAAATATGTCAATAAGGTGTAGCTAAATAAACATTCTCTCTCTCTCTCTCTCTCTCTCTCTGCGCCATAAAATAAACATTCATGACGTTATGGAAGAAAAACATTCGAACTGGGACGCAATATCTTTAGAATATTTCTATCTACAAATTTATTTGAATAAACTTGTTGACATGTTGTCACTTTTAATATTGATGAATTATGCATTAATTTAAAACTAATACAAAATAACATTTGTTTTTATCATAGATCAAAGTATTTAACTAAATTGAAATGATTTCCCCTTTAATTTGTAAGATCCTCAATTTTATAATAGAATATTTATATTTTGTTGATAACATATTATCGTTGTCATCATAACCTTCCATTGACATTACACAAGCATCAATTTCTTCCAAGGTCGTCTTCTTCAATACGGCCAATATTGTTCTTTTCATCACCAAATCAATCTTCACACCTAGAAAAATCATTTCTACATATTCCACAGTTCCAAAATAATGATGACGATGGCGAGACCAGATTTTCAAAGTCATCACTGGCGGTCTGTTGTGGCATCTCAGACTCCGGTGGCGTGGGTGCAGATTCAAATCCGCCATGGTCATCGTCATCATCATCATTATTTCCTTGAACTTGGACGACAGAAGCAGCAGCCCTAGGGCTGACGTGGTCGCTGCCACCGCCAGCGGATGGGGCTGAGTCAGCGTGGCTTTTCCTCCACCTTAACGTGGAACAATTCCTGAAGCTGGCGGATGTGGAAGAAGAGCGTGACACCATCACTATAAAAGGGTCTCACTCTTCTCGAGACAAGCATGCCCAACAAAATTAACTGACTTGTTTTGTTGTTTTCTTGCTCTCACAGACACTATTATATTTTCTTTCTTTTAAGCTTCTGTCCTAGCTAAACCAACCGAAGAGAAGATGAACACTAATAACGTGGAAGAAAGGCGATTTGCTCTGCTGCAAGCAGTGAAGGACTCTGAGTACGTGAAGGAAGTGTATGGAGGATACTTGAACGTGTACATGGAAGCTTTAGGAGAAGAAGGACAAATATGGGATTTGTTCAGAGTTTATGAAGGAGAATTCCCAGGCTTCACTGAGCTCCACAAGTACGATGGGTTTATAATCACTGGTAGTGCCCATGACGCCTTCTCAAACGACCTCTGGGTCCTCAAACTTTGCATTCTCCTCCAGACCCTCGATGCCATGCACAAGAAAGTCCTCGGCATCTGCTTTGGCCACCAGGTAATTATACTCGAAACTAGATTAGTCGGTTGTAGTACAAACAACAAGAACAAAAATAAAGTTTTATCCCACTAGATAGTGTCAGCTACATTATTGCTATTATGCTCTATCAAAAATCTTATATCTGGATAGATTATTAACCACAAGATCCCGCTCTACAACCTCATTAAGTATTTGTTTCGGTCTTCCTCAACCACTTTTCATAGGACTGCATACTGTTTAATCAACCCTCATCACTAGCACACTCAATGGCATTCTTTGAATGTGTAAAAACTACCTCAAATAATTTTCTACTATTTTCTCTTCAATAGGCGCCACTCCAACTCATTTGCACATATGATCGTTACGAATATTATTTTTTCTTGTATGATCACAGATCCATTTCAGCATTCTCATCTCAATTATCCCCACTTTATGTTCATGTTGTCCCTGTAAAGCCTAACAATCACTACCATATAGTATTACTATTCTTATAGCAGTGCAATAAAACTTTCCTTTTACTTTATTAGATACTTTCCGATCACAAATAAGAAAAAAAAAAAAAAACACGGCTCAAGCCAATGAGTTAGTATCCACACACACACACACACATGAGATAATAATTGTCGCAGAAAAAGCATGCCATCAACTAAGAGAAATTTGTGGATTGTGATATTGCAGGTGCTGTGCAGGGCATTAGGAGGAAGAGTGGGAAGAGCATTCACAGGTTGGGACATAGGAATAAGAAAAGTGAGTATAGTGAACAAAGATTTAGGTACTTGCAGGTACTTGGAGAAGGAAGAGGAGAAGGAGGAAGAAGAAAAACCAATGGGAGCTTGCCTGTCCATAATAGAGATTCATCAAGATGAGGTGTATGAGATTCCAAAAGGTGCACAAGTGATTGCTTCCTCCGACAAAACTAAGGTTGAAATGTTTGCTATCGGAGATCACATTCTTGGGATTCAAGGTCATCCTGAGTACACTAAAGACATTCTCCTTAATCTCATTCAACGTCTTCTTAATAATGATCTCATACAGGTATTATATATATATATATATATAAGGGGCATGCAGCATCCTAAATTTTGTTTTCCCTTGCATGCAGTACCTATCTAGCATCATGTAGTGTTTTTTTTCAGATGCATCCATAACCCTAAAGTATTTTTTGTCAAATTTTGCACTTAACAATTTAGATAATTTGGATTGTTATGTATACTTGAAAAATACTTTAAGACATTGAATGCATCAAAAAATAATTCATAGTGTTGGATGCTCAAGAAAAAATATTTTAGGATACTGAGTGTGCTTGAAAAAAATAATTGTAGATGTTGGATGCACCACAAAATACTTTAGGATATTTAATGCACCTAGAGAAATACTTTAGGATGCTGGATAAGGTCGGTAACACCCCCCCCCCCCAAACATACATATCTACAAAAATTTTCATCTTAGTTTCTCTCTCCTTCTACTAACAATCTGGGGTTTGTGTGATTGTTTCAGAAAGAGTTTGCAGAGAGGGTGAAGCGTGGATTGGAGGCTGCTGAACCAGATAGAAAAAGCTGGGGAAACATATGCAAGAACTTTCTGAATGGAATAAAGAACTAGACACGACAAATATCTCTCTCACTCTCTATACGGATCTTACTTGGCATTTTCTTTTAGAATAAATAAACAGGAATTATTAGCCATATATGTATAACTCTATACCTATGAAAAATGACTAGATATTTCACATGTTTAATTAATTAAATAAAGTGGCGCTAGCTGCAAATCATAGTATCTGATCCCACCCCTCCTCCTCCTCCTCCTCTCCTAGACGTGAGGATATCAAACAATTCTTGTCTTTGTGTATATTTTCACGTTCTATATTATTTGAATACTACCGTTCAATTATCATGCAGAAACAAATTAAAATTTTAAAAATTTTGTCTCTTGATAAAGTACTCAGTAGAAAACACTTTCAATATCCATTTCTATAATTTGAAAATTCGATCACTTCATATGACATCATCCAATATCCAAATTCTTGAAGAAACTAGCATGAAAGATGATACGGGCCTCCTCGATAAATTTCTATTTTTAATTCAGAGATTTTTTTACCTTAATTTCTAACGTTTGTATGATCGTTGTTTACGACTCTGCTATGATAATATATTATTAGTATATATATCTTTGCTAAGTAGTACATAAACGCCAAAAGATATAAATTATGCGGGTCATCAAGTTTACATAGAAAAAATGATCCATTTTAATATCAGTTAAAAAAAGGGAAGAACGCGACCAGTAAATACCAAAAATTTAAAATTAATATTATGGTCCAACCTATCAAACCAACTTGCATATTAATTAGTTACTTTGTTTAATGGCAGACATGATGTTAAATGACTTCAAGGTAGACATAATCTAAATTGACGTTCCAAGGATTTTATAATTTAAGCACAAAACATAGAGGTTTGAGGACAGATATGAAGGCAGAAATGAAAAATAAGTAGTAGTGTAGGATTTTGTTCGTTGTTTTTGCTAAAATACACAACTTCCTTGAACTAAAACTTTGGGTTAGCTGTACATATCCTCCCTAACCATTAAAATTTTATATTAAAGATCCTAAAATTTTCATGTTTGAACTCCTTGCTATTGAGATTGCCGTTAATGATGTTTACCATGTCATAATTTTTATATTTTTTATGATATACCATATATCATTTAAAATATAACACTTCACATTTAACATGTAATTTTAAGTATTTTTTATTTTTTATTTGAAAAATACATTTTCAAATAAATATTTTAAATATGCTATATTTGATATTTTTTATTATTTTAAGTATTTGAAATTACATGGAGTTGATCATCAACGTATGAAAGACAAGCTATGTACTTAATTTCAACTTTTTAAAGTCAGTAAGAAGATATGTAATTGAAACAAATTTAGGGGACTTTTGTGCATTTTAACCTATTTTTTAGTACAACCAGTCTCAACGTTCTCATACATAGTCATAGTCATGTCAATGCTGGGTTCAAATTGACCTCATTTTCTTATATTTGGGCAGCTTAGCGTTGGCAGAAAGAATTCTGTTTAGTCACCTATAGAAAAAGCCATATTTTGTATATTGGTATTAAAAATAAACAAGGGTTTGAATTACATAACTTTGATATATAATCGTCATTTGGCTTAGTCTCATTGAAATGTGAGAATTAATATATATATATATATATATATATAAAGTTATATCCCTTTGTTCTATTTTTTTTTTTTTTTTCAATTGCCATCAAGAAGCAACTTCGTTTTGGATTCGCCGAGACCAAAGAAAAAGTTCCCCGGGGTCAACAACATAAAAAATTATGTGCGCGTGTGAGGCAATTGGAATTTTTCTCCCCATGCATGTATTTTGACTACAAATTTTTTGTTGGTTTATATTGACTATTATTTAAATTTAATTTGAGTTTTGCGTGTGACATGGGTATTGTTTGCACTTTTATTCGATTTACACGGACTCAAATCAAAACTAGTTAACAATATATGAATTTGAAGTGGCTGTAAGCTTTTCATATAAACATTTACATCTTTATTAGTTCATCAAGAAAATTTGAACGAGGCAAAAAAAAAAAAAAATGAAAGGAGATGTGTGAGAATAATTTATAAATGGAAAGAGAGAATAAAATTTTAATAAGGGAAAATTTGGGGTGGTGACATTTTTTTTTTTTATGTAATCCTATTCATTTGAATTAAATTATATACTGCACTACAAAATATTTTTGTCACACAGTATATAAAATTAATTAATTTTTAGTTCTGCATATGGAAATATTTTTCTTGCAATACCAGTATCTTGAAATTTTTTTTCTAATAACATCCAACATCTAAAATATTTTTTCAACATTCAGCATCTTAACCTAATCAACTTTTAGTATATGAAATATTTTTTCCAAAATAAAAAATTAAAAAACCCCTTTTATTTGTGGATGAGCATTCCCTGCTCATTTTTGGAGATGAGCAGGGGATGTGATTCTATCTTTCTTTTTTTCTTTCTTTCCTCTTCACTTTGTTTTTCAAAAAGCAATATTTTAACTCCAAATAATTTAATAAAATCATGATGGACTCCGTTAGATCCTCTAAACGGCCGGTATTATACACTCACGTCACAGGAAAAACTTACAACCATGGAACAATCACAACCAGCACCGTCTTCATACACCCATGTCACCGAAAAAATCCTTTGCTCCGACAAAATAAAACTCAGCAATAATCACATGACAATATAACGATCAAATTAAAAAAGTTCAGCCACTATAGAACCCTAATCTTCACATACCAGCAACCTAATCAAAGAATCAAACAAGGACGGAGAGAATGGCTACGGATCTGGACAGAGCACGAACGCCAACGACAGCGACAGATCTGAATTTGATTTCATCCAAAGAGAATAGGGTGGATTGCATGGCTGGAGAAGAAGAGAAGGACAATGAAAACAATCGAGGGTGTTTGGATTCACTTAAAAAAAGCCATTTTGAACCCAAACCATGGTTTTCTAAAAAAACATCCAAACACCCTCTTATCTCAAATAATCCATTTTGACCCCCAAACCAATGTTTTAAAAGCCGGACCGGACATCGAGCCGGAAAGGTCAGTGGGTCAAGGTTCAACCAGTTGGACCGGTTGAGCCGTTTAACCGGACCGGTGACGTAATAATTAAATTTAAAAATATTATATATATATATATATATATATTACAATAATTAGTCATTAATCTAACTTCATATGAATTTAATAAGGTCACAAAACACCATTTAAAAACCTCATCAATTGTCACCTATCAAGATAAATGCTTAAAATATCCACCACTCAAGGGTTATACAAATCTAATTATGTTAATATGTTCTTCTGGTATAAAATTATTAAAATAAAATAACTCAATTAATATGTTTTTCTTTTTTTAAATAATTCTAAACCTGTACATCTAACTCTAAGATAAATTTGAAGCATTTATCCTACTGCCCAACAAATATATGTATATATATATATATATGAAATATATTAACCTTTTTAAAATAACAAACAAGATGATGTAGATTTATGAGCCATGAGCCATTTGAGAAGAATGAGAAGATATTTATCATTTAAGAATAAAAAGATGCACATAATACAGATATGAGATTAAACAATATAAACATGTGTTTTTCTATATTAAGCAGTGTTTTAAAAGCCAGACCGGATATTAAGCCGGAAAAGCTAGCGGGTCACAGTCGAAATGGTTGAAAGGATATGATCGTTTAGTGAGCCGGTAATGTAATAATTAAATAAAAATTTAATAAAATATATATATATATATATATATTTGCCATGAAATACTTATATGTTTATATAATTATATATTAAATGTTTTATACAAGTTCAACTTTAAATTATTAATTTTTTTTACTCAGCAACTTCAAATTATTATTATATATTAGAATAAAAGCACTAAGGAAAAATATTAAAACAAAAAATAACAATATTGAAGAATAGAGGAAAAAGCCAAAAAACGACTCCATTAAAAAAAAAAAAAACCAAAGACGTGAGCTAATGGTCAGATAAGATAAAATAGGAGGTGTTTTTTTTTTTCACCTTTTAGACTAATAAAGGTCTTGAAAAACGTGATGACATTGACAACATTTCATCTTCCCACTCTAAGCTTTTCTACATTGGGCAGAGTGGAGTTTTTTTAATTATTATTGCTTCTCATTTCCTTTAAACGGTGACAGATCTCATCGTCTTCTTCACTGGTGTCTATGGGAAGAAAGGAGAAACGAGATGAAACTCTCCAAAACTTGCTCCTCTTATCTGCACAGTCCTTCATCCGTATCTACTGTCAAGATCAGCTATCAGGTAGATGAATAAATAAAGTATTTACCTTTTTCCCTTTAGATTTTTTTTGCCGTTTTCCTGTGTTTTTTTTCTTCACCTGACCATAAAATCTGAACAGCTCAAGCCGGACGGTTTCCTAAAAACCGCTCCGGGTTCCGGCTTAATTCCGGTTCCCGGCTCAAAAGCCGGTTCTTAACGGCTTAAACCGGCTCAACTCCTCCAACGGTCTAAACGTGAAATCCGAGCCGCTGAGTATTCCGGTTGCCTGTCGGACCGTCCGGTCCGGTCCGGCTTTAAAATCATTGCCCCAAACCATGATTTTGGTGTCCAAAACCATGGTTTGAGCATAATCCATTTTTTCTTACTTTTTCAACTTTGTGGGCCCCACCATCTCATTCTCATTGGTTCTTTTTCTGTTTGTGGGCCCCACATCACACACTCTCTCTCATCTTTTTTATTTTTTTGAATTTCAACGTTTTTTCTCTATTTTTTTTTTTTTAAATTTTAAAATTTTAATACTCCCTCTTATCCTATTTAAGACTTACTTATCTAATTTAATTATATTAAAAAAATTAGTTAAATTAATTAACATTACATATAGACAAAATTATTTTATTTTTGGTATTAATTATGAAATTTAATGTTAAATAATGGGTTAAGATGTATCATTTTTAATACCGTTAGATGTTTTCTTTTCTTATAATTTAACTCCGTTATGTCAAATTTAACGGTTTTGTTAAATTTACATCCTTGTTAATTGTTCATTGTTATTTTCCATCTTCCAAAATTTATTTGTACCAGACGTTCTTCAGGAAAAAATTGGCTGTTAAATTTGACATTAACCCTTAAATAATACATAAAATATAATCTTATTATTTATATGTAATTATCACAAAAGTTAATGTCCTTTTTAGTAATTTGACCATGGAAAAAGCTATTCTGATCAAAACATCCAAACACTCTCATTTTATCAAAATCACTTTTTTCTCATAATCTATTCTTCTTATAATCTATTCTCCAAAAGCTATTCTCCATTTTTCCTCCAGAAGCTATTAAAAAAACTTAATTCAAACACACTCTAAAAGGAGAAGACGACCTAAGCACGAGATCGAAGGGAGAAGATATCTGGAGCTTATGGTCTGGTTGTGAGTGATGCGTGGAGGAAGGAAGGAGATTAGATCTGATGGTGCGAGAGGATACGTGGAGGAAGGGAGATTAGATTTGCTGCTGAGTGAGGAGCCACAGGGGGAGGCACGTCGAGAGGGAGAGCGTCGGCGGGAGGGAGGTAGAACAGGGAAGGGGAAGAGAGCAATGACGGAATTTTGGAAAGTTGAGAAATTGGTGGGACCCGGAGGATCGTGCTTGTCACATGGATAATTGATAAGTTGGCACACATGGATACTTGGTGGAGCCCACACAAATAAAAAATAACAGCTGTTTAGCACATCTAACGGAGATGATAAAATTGTTCCGTTTTGAAACGTTTATTAATATTTTTGCACTTTAAAAAATTTATTTATATCAGTTGTTCCTAATAATAAATTTTATTGTTAAAATTACACATTAACCCTAGATTTAAATGCTTTTTTCTTTACACCAGGTTTATATATAATCTCATGAACAGGTTTATATATGATGTCATGAACATTTTATTTTCAATAATATAACTTGTGCATAAAAATAAATTCCAAATTCATGGGCTAACATTTCATAAATATGTGTTATCCCGATCTGATCGTTATAACTAGTTTTGGTGGAGGCAATGTCTGTGACTTGATTTTGACATTTTATTAAGATAAACAAATTAAATAGGTTTATTCCAAGGTATTGAAAAACAAAACAGTAATTTAAGGATTAGTGGTTAAACCAAGATCAAATCAGTCACAATAAAAAATAACATAGCTTAATTAAAATATATAAAAATAGTTATATAAAAACCATGAAAAAAAGTAATTTTTAAATAAGAAAAAAAAAAAAGCATTCACCCGCTTATAAATGGAATAGTCATGCATAAACCACACATAATTTAATAAAATATGGTACTAAAATATAAATATGCAAGGAACAAAAAATCGGACCGGGCATTGAACCGGCCAAGGCAGTGGTTCAAGGGTCATTGGTCGGATCAGGGTTAACTTGGGGTCAAACTAGTCTTAATTAAAATAAGATAATTTAATTAAAAATATTTATATTTGACAATAAATATTTTAAATTTACCTTAAAGAGTGTTTTTTAGGAGTGAAATACGTGCATTGAGGGGATTATATCTGATTAAATATATTACATAATAATATTCACTACTATAAACTAGACATTTAACGACCTTAAAGGATGTCCCTTTTTAAATAAGGGACGTCCAAAGTTCAATATTTAACGCGAAATATTGGCACTGGTTGAATTTAAAACAAAAAAAAAATTGTACCACTTTAGATGTCCCCAGAGTCTTTGGGGACATCTAAAGTGTGCCCTTATACACTTTAGACGTCCCCAGTCAAACTGGGGACGTCTAAAGTGAGCTTTAGAAGTTTCCATTTTGATTGGGAACTCTGAAAAGCCTGTCAGACGCCCATCCCATCAGCAGCAAGCCAGCAGCTTTAATTTCCTTCCCCAAGCTTCATTCTGTCTTCCCTCGTGAGCTTCGTTCCCAGCTATCTTCCTCTTTCCCCTTTCCCGTCTTCCTTCCTCTTTCTCAGTTCGTTGCTGCAACCCCCTTTTCGGTGCTTCCTTCCCCGTCTGCCTTCCTCTTTCTCATAATCATATTTCTATTTTTCCCTCTTTCTTCTTTGACAGAAGCACCGTCGTTTATGTCTCCCTCTCACAACTGTCGTCTTCCCAGCTGGTGGCACTGTGAGTCGTCTCCATTTCTGCACCACTTTAGACATCCCCAGTACCTACTGGGGACATCTAAAGTATGGCCTAAAGACGTCCCCTATTTTAGGGACGTTATTGACAGTTTTTTCTACGTCGCTCAGATAGACGTCTCCCTATTTTCAGACATTAAAAGACTAAAAAAAGGGACATTAACTCGAGTATCATTGGCAGGCCAAGGCAACTGGAAGTCTTTTGCATGGTTACTCAAGTAGCTCCTTGAGTAACGTTAGCAGGCCGAGAGCAACTCCAAGTGAATTCCCTGGTTACTCGAGTAGCTACTCGAGTAACGTTGGCAGGCCGAGAGCAACAAGAAAACATTTACCTTCTTACTCGAGTGCTTACTCGAGTAACGTTGGCAGGATACTTGAAGGTTGTCCTGGTTACTTCAAGTTTCTGTCTCATTACTCGAGTACGTACTCGAGTAACCCTTTAGAAAATTTGCCAATAATGAAGTTTCTCAGCTTTTTCTCTTGGCCTTTCTTCATTACTCCAATGCTTACTTCAAGTGATGATTTTTCCTGTTATTACTTTGTTCAAACTTATTTGTGAATCAAATCTTTTTCAAACCATTCTTTGTTATCATCAAAACATGAGATCTAACATTCTCCCCCTTTTTGATGATGACAAAACTTGGTGATTTTGAACAAGATTTTTGGAATTGAGTTTGTAATTAAATACTTCTTGAATTCAATGATAATTTTGAAAACCTTGTTAAGTTTAAATTCAAAGTGTTTTAAAAAAGAAAATGAAATGATAATATACACCTTGCATACACAACAAACTCATTAGTCCCACAATGTATTATAATTTAAAAGCTTAAATGAACTTGAAATGAAATTATAACTTAAAGAAACTTGCATTAAGCTTAAACATTACTTTACAAGATGAAAAATAAGTTGAAAAGCGAAGTTGAAAAACTCCCTAAATCCCATGTACACCCATATACCCAAAATGACTCAGAAACTTTCACAAAATCACTCTCAAGCTCTTCTCCCCTTTTTTGTCTCCATCAATCAAGTGGAGGACTAGAAGGCCTGACCACGGAGATAGGCTTTACTGGAAAAACCAAAGGACCATCTGAACCAGAAGAATCAAAAGAACTAGAAGATTCTGGTTCAGGAAGATTAAGTGGAGGGATATGGATGTCATCTCTGGGAGGAATAGGAGGAGGCTGGTAGACGATCATAGTGATGGTCTCAACCTCTGGAGTATGATGATCAAAGGATGAGGGAGATATCTCCTCTATATGAGTAGGAGAAGGAATGGGTGTAGGAGTAGGTTGGAGCTGAGCTCTGGGCGGTGAATCCTCAATGACAATATGTATGGTCTCATTAGTTTCAGGGTTATCCACTGAGCATAGGATATCTTCGGGTCTTGGCTCAGGTGGACTAGAGACTGGAGGAATAAGTGGCTCAACCTCAGAGTGATGAAGGTCAGATGGGATGTTCTCTGGAGGTGATGGGATATGCTCTGGGGATGGTATATGCTCTGGAGACGAAGAAGTCTCATGTGCAGAAGATGATGGACCGGCAGAAGGTCCGGGACCCAAAGAGTCCAATCATGCCAAAATCAATTTCAAGGTTTCACCCTGGGCACGTTGCTCAGCTAGCAACTCTTCATGCCTCTTATACATCTTTTCTACCAATTCAGCCATCTTTCCATTCATGTGAGTAATCAACTCAGCATTTGTGTTGGCAATGTCCACATGGAATCCTTTCAGCATATTTTCCATGAAGTGCTGAAGAGTGACATTGAGGAAAGAGGGTGCTGATGTAGTGGCAGCTAGAGCCGACGACTGAGTGTCATCCATCTTGCTAGTCTCAGTCTCAGTCTTCTTCTTCTTGTTTGACCCAGACTCCAGAGGACCCTTGAGAGGAATGTCAATGTTGAGCTTGCCAATTTGATTTCTCCCAACCGGAGTAATCCTCTCAATATGTTCTTTGCTCTCCAGATACCATATCTTATTCTCCTTCAGAATGAGTGAAACAATCTGAGGATATGGCATAGGGTTGGTAGCTTTCCCGTCTACTCTATACCTCTTCAACTCAGAGAATATGTATTCCCCCAAGTCTTTCTGTTCCTTCAGGAGTAAGGAAGCAAACCATCTAAAGTCCCTATCAGAGAAGTGGGTGTAATTATTGGCCTTGTTCACAAGGGATCTAGAGTATATATACCATAGAACCCTGTGATGATCGCACATATCACTAGGTTTGAAATTTAAAGGGCCTACAAGCTCACCAGGTTTAAGGACAGAGAAAATTTGGTTTGAGTCAAGTTTGGAGTAAATGTCATCTGGAGGGTTCTCTATTCCTAACCATAAATTGAGCCTAGAAGGTGAGATTAGAATCTTTTGGCCTCTAACAATAGTAGTCATCTCTTCCTTTGCTGAGTTTCTATTGGGCTCATCAAGAATTTCAAGATTACAGTAAAAGTGAGTGACTACTTTGGTGCAAAAAGGAAGTTTAATAGAAAGCCAAGGCATAAATGGTTCTAAAAAGGGACTAAGATCATGCTTCAATACCTCCTGAAGTACTTTGAGGTCCACATAGTGTGTTTTGCATACTTTTCTCCTGGAGAATTGAGTGAGGTACTTTGAGGACTCCTCTAGCTTGTTGACATTAAACCCCTTTAGAGGTTTGGTGATCTCCTCTTCTGACAGTTCTGATTTCTTTGAAGACTGCCCCTTCTCAAGCTGATCTAGAATGCCAGCCATTGCCTTAGCCACATTCACATCATATTTGGGCTTTTTAAGAGGTTTTGGAGTGAAAGAGGGAGTTGAGGAATCAGAAGGAGGAGGAGAAGGAGATTTGGCACTTTTGCCTCTCCCAGTAGAGGTGCTCTTCTTGGATTGAGCCCTTGTAACCACAGGCTCTTTAATCACAACACCTTTTGGTTTTGGTAGAGGTTTGGGTTGGACTTTAGCTTTGGATCTAGGTGTGAGTTTTCTTCTCTTTCTGGGAGGAGAAGAAAGAGGGTCAGTAAGTTGTGGGGATCCAGAGGAATCTGTAAGAGTAAGGCTTTTGGTTCTAACCTTTTTGAATCAATGAAAGACTTTGAAAAACCAGAAAACAGAGTGACAGTCGTGAGTTTAGGTCAGGAAGAATCTGAACAGAATAGAAGGTTTTTGGAGTTGAAAAACAATGGGTTTTGACGGAAATGAAGTAAGAAAGTGATTGTGAAAAATTTTTATGAGAGGACAGAGTGATTTACTCGAGGAGATTTTGTGGAAATGACCGAGTTTACGACAGATAAAGACCTAGAACCCGACGTTACTCGAGGCCTTACTCGAGTAGAGGCCTTACTCGAGTAGGTTTTTGGAGTTGAAAAACAATGGGTTTTGACGGAAATGAAGTAAGAAAGTGATTGTGAAAAATTTTTGTGAGAGGACAGAGTGATTTACTCGAGGAGATTTTGTGGAAATGACCGAGTTTACGACAGATAAAGACCTAGAACCCGACGTTACTCGAGGCCTTACTCGAGTAAATTGCATGTTTACTCGAGTCCATACTCGAGTGATCATACAGAAAATTTCTAATATAATTCATTTAAATTGCGTACCTGGCATGAATAATATTGTAATTATCCATTTGATAGAGTTTAAATCCTTTGATGCATGCAAAGGCTAAAAGTACGTGTATAGCTTCCAATCTAGCCACTGGAGCATACGTTTCCTCATAATCAATCCCTTCTTCCTGATTATAGCCTTTGGCCACCAATCTTGCCTTGTTTCTGACAATAATTGCATATTCATCGAGTTTGTTCTTGAATACCCATTTGTACCAATGATCGGATGATCCTTGGGTCGGGGTACCAAATCCCAAACTTGATTTCTTTCAAATTGATTTAATTCTTCTTGCATTGCTATAACCCAATCATTGTCTGATAGGGCTTCATTAATGTTAGAAGGTTCAATCTCAGAAATGAAAGCAGAAAAACTTACTTCATTGAAAATTCTATTTCTAGTTTTGATCCTTTCATTCACATATCCATAACTTAATCTAAGGGATGACTTTTATTGTATTTTCAGGCTCTAGGTTGTCCTAGTATTTGTTCTTCTTCCTTGGTTTCATCAACCTCTGGAATAAGAGATTTAGAAATAGATTGACCATTTTCTTGATTTAAAACAACTTCCTGTTCTTCATCATTGGTTTTGTCAGAGGATTCAAATTCATCAAATACAATATGAATTGATTCTTTAACAACACATGTTCTTTTATTGAAAACTCTATATGCTTTACTTCGGTTAGAATACCCTAGAAAAATTCCTTCATCAATTTTAGAATCAAATTTTTCTAAGTTATCTTTACCATTATTATGAATGAAACACTTACAACCGAAGATGTGTAGATGAGCAATGTTTGGCTTCCTTCCTTTGTATAGCTCGTATGGTGTCTTTCCAAGTTTTGTTCTGATATAGGCTCTATTTGAAATATAACATGTTGTACTCATAGCATCAGCCCAGAACACTTGAGACGCGTTCTTCTCATTTAACATTACTCTAGCCATTTCAGTAAGTACTTTATTTTTACGTTCCACGACTCCATTTTGTTGAGGTGTCCTTGGAGCAGAGAAATTATGATCAATGCCATTAGTATCACAATATTCTTCAAAGGCTTGATTTTCAAATTCTCCACCATGATCCGTCCTAATACCTGCAATGGACATACCTTTCTCATTTTGCACTTTCTTGGCAAAAACAATAAATTCTTCAAAAGCTTCATCTTTTGATAATAGAAAAATAACCAATGTAAATCTGGAGAAATCATCAACAATGACCAATGAATATAAATTGCCACCAAGACTCTTTACTCTTGCTGGGCCAACTAAATCCATATGCAATAATTGTAGTGGTCTATTTGTTGAAATCTCATTTTTCAATTTGAAAGATGATTTAGTTTGTTTACCCTTTTGACATGCGTCACAAATCAAATCATTTTTAAAATTTACTTTGGGTAATCCAAGAACTAAATCCTTTTTGAGTAGTTTGCCTAATTGATGCATATTGACATGAGCCAATCTCTTATGCAATAGCCAACTTTCATCAGTATTACTCAGAAAACAGTTTTCAGATTCATTTCTACTAATATCTAGAGTATAACAATTACCTTCTCTTTCTGCTCTGAGCTTAGCCTTGATATTCTTCTTATCAAGTGGTAAGTCATTCTTGTTGATAATTAGACATTCCTCTGAGTCAAATATTACCCAGTTGCTTTTGTCTGCACTTTGACTTATACTTAGCAAGTTATGACATAATCCTTCGACATAGTATATGTCTTTGACTTGTATGCCTTTGTCATTTTTTATTTCACTAATTCCTGCTATCCTTCCGGTTTGATTTCCTCCAAATTTTACCTTCCCACCTTCTTTAGGTTGTAATTTGGTAAAACTTTCGAAATCACCGGTCATATGTCTAGAACATCCACTATCTATGTACCACTTGTTGTTTTTGGATGCTTTGAGACACATCTGCAATTAAATACGATTAATTCTTAGGTACCCACTTCTTTTTGGGTCCTTTTGGGTTAGTACAGGAAATTTTGCAAACATATGATCCTTTAGGTACCCATTTGTAGCTGCCTATCGTTCCTTTCTTCTTATGAATGCATGAAGAAGTATAATGACCTTTTCTATTACAGTAATTACAGAATGCAAAAGGATTTGATGTATGCACAGAATGCTAGAAATAATTCAAATATGACTTACCTCCTGCTTTCTTTCTACCTTTCCTTCTATCTGATTTTAGATTATATCCAATTCCAGATCGGTCATTTACAAATCGTTGAGCTTTTAAAATAACATTTAGCATCTCACTTCCTTGTGTAAATTTTTCAAGAGTTTTTGTGAGATCAATGTTTTTCTTTTTCAACGAAAAACAATTTTCACAATCCTTTTCTGAACTTTCTTTAAGTTCAATTTCAAGAGCTTTGTTTTTCTTTTTGAAAACAATTAATTCTTTAACTACTTTGATGAATTCAGAATGTAAAGCATTATATTCAGAAAATAATTCATCATAGGCAGGATCAGAATCATTTACCTCTTCTTCGGTTTCTTCTTGAGCAACGAGACATATATTGGCTACTTCTTCTTCATCACTTTCTTCGTCAGAAGAACTATCACCCCATATAGCATATACAAAGGCCTTCTTTTTGTTAAAGAATTTGCCTTTTCTCTTTTCTTTGCTCTTTTGATTCAGTTCTGGACATTCTGATTTGATATGTCCTGATTTTCCGCATTCATAGCAAATGATATGATCTTTACTGCTAGTTCCTCCTTTCTGAAAGTGTTTGAATCCTTGTCCTTTCTTGTAGAACTTTCTGAATCGTTTTATGATTAGGCCCATTTTGTCATCGTCAAACTCCTCATCCTTATCTTGATTCTCTTCTTTTACTTTTATGTGCTAGACCTTTCTTTTTCTTGTCATCAAAGTCATCTAGTTCCCGTTTGAACTTTAGTTTGCTTTCATATTCAGAAAAACTTCCAAATAGAGAAGCAACTGATCTCATTGATTCTCCTTTTGCTTCTTCTATCGCAGTGACTTTGGCCTCCCACTCTTTAGAAAGAATATTCAAAATCTTTCGTACTTGGGTATACTGATCATAAACTTTCCCAAGTGCTGCAAGTTGATTAACAAGATGAGTATATCTAAGTTCAAATTCAGATATTGATTCACCTGATTTCATTCGAAGTAGATCGAATTCAGTGACCAAGGTATTGATCCGATTCTCCTTTATTCCCGAAGTTCCTTCATGAGCTATTTCCAGAGCTTCCCACATTTCATTTGCTGTTGGAAGTATGCAGATTCTGAAATACTCACTTTGACTCAAGGCACTTTGTAACATCAGAATTGCCTTATTGTTGAGAGTGATAAGTTTCTTGTCATTCTCAATAAGTTTCTTGTCATTCTCATTATATTCCGCTGGCGTCTTGGGAATTTTCTGAGAATCTACCATCTCTGTAGGTTGATAGTTTCCACTCTCAATCACATCCCATAGCCCACATTCAGTAGCCATCACGAATACTCTGAACTTTGCTTTCCAGAAAGAAAAGTGTTCGCCATTGAAACCTGGAGGTCTAGTGATGGATGCTCCGTCGGGAAGAATTCCTTCACCCATGCTTGCCATTGGATCCTTCTTAGGTTGTTATACCTTAACAAGAAGACCTACGCTCTGATACCAAATGTTAGAGCAAGCGTTTCACCCAAGAGGGGGGTGAATTGGGTGATACTAAAATTTCATTGCAAATAAAAACTTAACGGTGAATATAAAGCAATAAAGAGTAAGGAGAAATATCACCGAAGTGTACACCGAGAGTTATACTGATTCAGCCACAACCACTTTGAACTACGTCTAGTCCTCAGAGATTCTCTGAGAGTTTCACTATAACTTCCAAGATTCAGTGGGTTCTTGGCATCTCAGTACAAGCAAGTTCCTTCGCCTGGACACTCGCTCCCCCTTACAAGTTGTAATCCAATCCCAACTCAAGGTTCCACAACCTTAAGTTACCTCAATAACAAATATTGAGTTTGAATGAAATATCTCTCTCATAGAGTGAATAAGAATCACTGAAGCATAGAATTACAAGTATAATGTAAAACAGAGTAATGAACTTGGTAATACGTTCATGTGTGTGTGTGTGTGTGTTCTTGTTCTTTTTCTCTATTTGGATGTTCCCATATATATAGATACGTTGGTAATGATTGTTGGAACATATTTCCTCATACTCATTGGAGCATGCGCAGCCACTATTGACTTTTCCAGTATTTGAAAGACATACGTTTCTGGTAGGTGGTGGTAGGTGACATTTGAACGTTGCTTTTGACTTTCCTTATTTGGTAAGATCTCTTCATTGTTTATCTGTGAATATGTTAAGAATACTAATACAATGAAAGGTTAATCATATAGGAAACAAATTAATGAACGTTAGAATGCTTTCTGAATTTTTGGACTTGCATACTCGAGTAGTTACTCGAGTATTCATTTAAGTTTACTCGAGTACTTACTCGAGTATCATCGGGAAAACTTTGATAAACTGTAAGTCAATAAGCAAATATAATATTACTCGGGTAGTGCATGAAGTAAACAAAATTTCAACCTTTGGAAATACCTGTTTACTCGGGTACTTACTCGAGTATTGCACACTTTTCTTCATTAGTTACTCGAGTACAAACTCGAGTAATTCTTCAAATAAATTTTAAGTTACTCGATGCTTCACTGCAGTAATGTTGGTAGGATTTCAAGGCCGAGAGCACTTCAAGTTTGATTTCCTTGTTACTCGAGTCTTTACTCGAGTAAACATAAATTTTCTGCATAGCTTACTCGGGTAGTGACTTGAAGTTCTCTTCCAATTAACTCTGCATACTCGAGTAGTGACTTGAAGTTTTCCTTCTAAGTAATTCTACATACTCGAGTAGTGATTGGAAGTGAAGGGTGAGAAAAACATTTCATGTTATTCGAGTACTACCTTCAGGTTTTTCTTACCACAGTGGGTTACTAGAGTAGCTCCTCGAGTAACATTGGCAGGGTTGAAAATGCCGAGAGTAACACATTTCTTAAAACAGAGTAACTCAAGTACAGACTCGAGTATCATTGGCAGGCTGAGGCAACTGGAAGTCTTTTGCATGGTTACTCGAGTAGCTCCTCGAGTAACGTTCGCAGGCCGAGAGCAACTCCAAATGAATTTCATGGTTACTCGAGTAACGTTGGCAGGCCAAGAGCAACAAGAAAATATTTACCTTCTCACATCTCATAGCCCATATTCAGTAGCCATTACGAATACTCTGAACTTTGCTTTCCAGAAAGAAAAGTGTTCGCCACTGAAACCTGGAGGTCTAGTGATGGATGCTCTGTCGGGAAGAATTCCTTCACCCATGCTTGCCATTGGATCCTTCTTAGGTTGTTGTACCTTAACAAGAAGACCTACGCTCTGATACCAAATGTTAGAGCAAGCGTTTCACCCAAGAGGGGGGTGAATTGGGTGATACTAAAATTTCGTTGCAAATAAAAACTTGACGGTGAATATAAAGCAATAAAGAGTAAGGAGAAATATCACCGAAGTGTACACCGAGAGTTATATTGGTTCGGCCACAACCACTTTGACCTATATAGTCCTCAGAGCTTCTTTGAGAGTTTCACTATAACTTCCAAGATTCAGTGGGTTCTTGGCACCTTAGTACAAGCTAGTTCCTTCGCCTGGACACTCGCTCCCCTTTACAAGTTGTAATCCAATCCAAGGAATTCAATTCCAAATTAATTTTTTATAATAAATCAAAACATTTAATTAAGTAGAATGAAATGATTTTCTCCTTTGTAAGATCCTCAATTTTATAAGAGAATATTTTATTTTTGTAGGTCTTGAAATATACCATGTTGATAACATATCTTTCTTGTGAAACTGAAGGCAATATATATATATATATATATAGTAAGTCTAACCAAAGAATATTATTGAAATAAATTGAGTCTTCCAGAGAAAAACAAAAGTTATGTGATGATTAAGCAGATAATTATAGAGGAGATCAGTACAATTATTGGAATGGAATTTGAAGGACATACAAATATTATTTGCTCTGCTCTTATTTTTGCTGGTGCCTCATTTGGACAATTCTTTATTTTCTTTACATAACTACAAAAAATAGACCAAGTAATTTGCCTTTGCCCCTTCTCCCTCGTCGTCCTTGCACATTACATAAAGCATCAATTTCCAGGCATTCTTCTTCAACAGGACCAATTTTATGTTCTTGTCATCACCAAATCAATCGTCCACTTATTCACAGCTAGAAAAATAATTTCTACGTATACCAGTTCCAAAATAATAATAATAATAATAATAATAATAATAATCATCCTCAAAAATCATCACAGTGGAACAGAGGAGGCACGAAGGAGTTGAGCTCACTGAACATGATATGATCATCCCCATCCCCATTACTGTTGGAGTCTTCACACTCAAAGTACGTCTGAATGTCCTCCGGAAACCTGCAATGCCGCGGCATCTCAGACTCCGGTGCAACCGGCGCGGACAAATCATCCGCTGTGGACGTCATCTCCACCATTTCCTTGAACTTGGACGACTGAAGCAGCAGCCCAAGGGCTGATGTAGCAGTTGCCACCGCCGCCCCGGCTGGATGGGGTTGAGACAGCGGCGTGGCTTCATCTCTGCCATTAACGTCGAACGATTCCTGAAGCTGGTAGTTGTGGAAGAAGCTGAACCTTTGCTCTTGAGTTATATGGTTTGATGTCGTTAAGGTGGTAACAATATTACCGTTAGGGTCACAGTTAGATTGGCCACTAAGATTAATAGTATTGTTGTCGTTGGAATTAGGCTTTAGCCACTTTATATAACGGCTGAGATCGAAGTTGGTGACGGCATTAAACCCCCGGTATTCTATAGCCGCCATATCATAAGCCGTGGCAGCTTCTTCCTGAGTAGCTAATCACATTTTAAGGGGAAAAAAACTTAGATTTTGTGAAAAGTCAAACTAAAGAATCTGATCTAAAACAGATGAGATTTAGATATCAATTATCGTACGTTAACACGTAATATGAGAAAGTTAACCAATCCATCAGATTTGGTGGCCCATCCTAGCGTCTTGACTGAGACAGATCATATTAATTAAACATAATACGAATTCATTAATGACCTTATATAGGAAGACACATAAATATAGTCTTATGAAAGTAGATAATTGATATACGCCGTTTAGTTAACTCATTTTCGTGATGATACAATAACTTATTGTATCAGACATTACTTTCTTAGTAGGGATCGCTAATTAATGTTGTTTTGATTTAACTAATTAAGCATTTGGTTTCATTGCTAGAGAATTAATTAAATTAATTCAGAGAGGGCTTACCATAAGTACCAAGATAGAGATATTTATTGCCGAAAACTCTGCCAATCCGAGCTTCCCATCTTCCATTATGGTGATGTCTGAATATGATACGTACACAAAAAACCTTAATTTACGTTAATTATCTCACTAATGTGCTCATACTCTTATTTCTAACAATTAATAAGAAATTATAATTAGATTAATTACCTGGCAACGCCTCTGTATTTAGAAACTCCCCGGGAAAAACCACTGCTTTTCCTGCAAGTTATATTAATTTTCATGACAAATTCTCAACACCAATAATGTATAATTTCCATAATTAATGATATTCCGGAAAATTATTAATTAAACGATCTCTGTCTGTCTGTTAACTACACATACCTCCTTAACGATCCAATATACTCTTCCCTTGATTGACCCTCCATTTCTTTCAGTTCGTTCAGGTACGTTGCCACCTACCATTCAAATCACAAATTAGTTTAGTTTTCTTAATTAGTTCCCTTAATTACATATATCAGCAAAAAAAAACATCATTAAATTAAAACGTTTCAAAGATAATAGTAATATTACCGGAAAGTTGAGGATTGTGTCTTGACCCCAGTACTTCAATGCAGCTAAATCATAAGCATGTGCCGCTGCTTCTTCATCGTCATAAGCACCTGTATATATATACCCACACAGACACAGATCAGCATTATAACACAACTTGCTCACCATCTCAGTTATTTGAAATTACCGGTTTAGTTGAAGTATATAAATGAAATGCTGACTCTGCTATAGTGTGTAGCTGGCATGCTTAATGCAATCAATTTACGTACCTAGATACACTGAAAGTTGTATCCAACATGAACCACGGACCACGTACGTACGCCACAGAAATTGGACAAAACAAAAGCATTAATTTATTATCATCAAACTTCACATATTCAATCATTACGTACACAAACATCATCATCATCAGAACTGAAGAGAAATTAAACCTTGTCTGCCTTTCTTGTTCTGCGACTCGTTCCAACAATTCTTGTCCCACAAGTGAGCTTCATACCGGCCAGTCCACCGGTGCCTGAAACAACCCAACGAACTTCCATTTTTAGCTAACATTTAACTAACACATACTCCAAAGCTTCCATTTCAAGCATATATACATATCATCAATATCAATATGAAAAATATATCACTACATATTTATCAGCCACATGTAAATACTGCAACTTATGTTGTCTCTAACCTAGTGACTCCTCGGTATATAGAGCTACGTTGAGGAGGAGAGTCTCTAGGGACACTTCTTCTTGTTCGTTTCACTTTGGTGGGCACGCTAGTAGTACTGTTAGTGGTGACGCCAAGGTTGTTGTTGTTGCTGGCGTTGTTCTTCGTCTGTGATAGTTTCGCCATGAAAATCCAGTGATGAAGGTGATATCGATGATGAAATACAAGAGAGAGCAAAAAGAATTAATACTATATATGACTGACTGAGTCCTCCAAAGAAAGAGCCTTTTAAAGGGATTCACAGAAGAATGAGGTTGAAAAAGTTTGTGTGCTGGCAAAAACTCAGGCCTAGCCGGCTCAGGATATGGTTGTTTCTGACGGCCGTCTCGCCGAACCGGACCCAATGGTCATCATGATATATATATAATCTCTCTCTCGCTCTCGTTTTGTCTTCACTTAGGATTCATGAGATGTGGCTTTTAATCTGCTTCGGAATCTATTTGATGATGTATCGATCAGCATAGTCAAATTGATTTATAGAATAAACAAGGGGCCTTTCATTTTCTTCAAGCTCGCCAACAGTTGTACGTTTTATCTCCTCATTTTTTTCACCTTTTTTGCAATTTTTTAATAACAAAAGCCAGACGCAAAAGATGGTGACAGGACGGAGAAAAAGCCCACTGCGTTTAATTTTACCCAAAAGTTAATTGGTATGATCTGGCTTCTCTCTTTGCCATTCTGGCTGCTCCCATCCTTTACTCCAAGACTAGGTAGTTTTTGAGGTGAAAAAAGCAAGGGACTTATTTTTAAAAAAATAAAAAAAGAGTATCCACCACCTTAAAATATTTTTTCAGTAGTGTTTAGTGTCCCAAATTAATTTTTAATACACTCAACGAGTTAAAATATTTTTTAGTGGCACCCAATATCTAGCACCCAATATTAAGAAGTATTTTTTTTTAGTAGCACCTAGCATCTTAAAATAATTGTTAGTGCATTTTTTAGCACTCAAGATCCTAGGAGCTACCAAAAAAATATTCATGGATGCTGGGTGGTAGATATTGGGTACCACTAAAATATATTTTTAAGTGTTGAGTGTACTAAAAATTAATTTGAGATACATAATGTTAATGAAAAAATATTCATGGATGCTGGGTGGTAGATATTAGGTACCACTAAAAAATATTTTAAGGTGTTAAGTACATTAAAAATTAATTTGAGATATTGAATGCTACTTAAAAAATATTCTAAAGTGTTGGATGCCTTTTACTTTTTTGGAAAAAAAAAAAAGCTTCACTTGCTTTATTTTACTCCAAAACTATGGAGTAAAAGATAGGAGCGGTTGGAAGGGCAAAGAAGAGAATTCGGATTTTCTCATTTCATAGGTCGGAAATCTATAAAGTCAACATTGATCTTTAGAAGGCAAAAATGCTTAAGATGATCTCTCTTGGCAAGTCTCTTCAAATAATTATCCAGATCTTGAATCGAGATTTGGTGAATTTTGTTAAGCTAATTTTGCGCACCATAGGGCAAGTTTAGAGATGGAGTAGTTTGGGACATCCATGTAGGTGTAACTAACCCATGTGGAATAATGATCAATTTCAAATGTGAATAAAACTTTTAAAAAAAAAAAAAAAACAAGAGAGAGATGGATCAGAGTAATTGTTAGGTTGAGGAGGGTGTACCCTACTTTTCATTATCAGTTTGAATAAATGTTATTCAAGCTATATGCTTGCCTTTACAAGAAAACAAAAGAAAATAAATGTGGGGGCTTCATACCTGCTTTATATGGGACCAACTAAGATTTGAACATAGCAATGGAGCTGAAGTATTAATAGTAGTTGACCATGGCCACTAGATATGTGGACTCCCATTTACTAGTGAATGACACTCCCCATCATATAATTTTTTTTGGACAACCCCATCATATAGTTCACTCTAATAACTTGTGTTCAAATTATACACCTTATAACTAACAAGCTGTTGGTTGAAGCGGTAAGCGGCATCACCTCAAAAAGAGGAGAACACATGTTTAAATATTGGGAAATGCACTTGTAGAGAAAAGCAAAAATCCTTTATGCTCTAAGCCTTAACAAAGGAAACCCTTGACCAAATCAAAAAATTATATATACACCTCATTCAAGAGAGTTACTAAGGAATGTTTTTATGATTGGTAAAGAAAAGTCATATTTAGTTAAGCCACTTTTTATACTAATTAATATTATAACTATTGATTTATTAGGTTTTTTTTTTTATTGGACTAAGGGTTTCCCCTTTCGAGGTTTAAAGTGCAAAGAGTTTTTGTCTCTTCCAATAAATGCACTTCTTGGGATTTATTAGGTATTTATTATAACTAATGATTTAAACTGAGTTTGAAACAATGATATTTTTCCTTCTTCAATATCCTTACAAATTAAAGGGCTTGTGTGTAAACACTTTATTGGATAAATTATGTTAATCGGAACAGACCATATAAAGTATGAGCTACATGCTAAAAAAATATATAGAAGGAAACTGTTTTATAGAACCCTATTAATTAGAAAAAATATATAGAGAAGGACATGTTCAGAAGCAGAGACCTGGTTGTTCACCCAAATATGCTAAACAAATAAAGAAGCGAAGCAGGAATGGAGGAAAAGCAATATGAAAACGTGCTCGATCTAGATTGATGTTAAGGGTAATTTTGGAATTTAAAGAGCAAGTAAATATACGATTTTAGTAATTATATAAATTGGATGCTCCAATTCCTTGCCCATTTTCCTAATATTGGAAGTAAGGGATACGATTGCATAGGAGGGAAAAGTAGTTCACTAAAATTTTCCCACCCCGCCCAAGGGGGTGTGGCTCCGATAGTTTGAAAGGGGAAACCAAGTTGTCTTCTACGCCATTTGTCTCAAAAGTCCGAGTTCGATCTTTGAGAAGTCCCTCTACACCGGAGGCGACTCCGGATTAGTCTGCCTCTAAAGGGGGTGGGACACCGGGGTGTAAACCAAAAAAAGTAAAAAAATTTCCCAGCCCTCTCCTTTCTTTTTAATTCTTCCAGTCAAATATAGGGTAGAGTAAGATATAAAACTACTGCTATCATTATTATTTAAGAGTAATTGTCTTTTT
The DNA here is from genome assembly GCA_963855925.1 of Inga laurina. Classification (NCBI taxonomy): domain Eukaryota; kingdom Viridiplantae; phylum Streptophyta; class Magnoliopsida; order Fabales; family Fabaceae; genus Inga; species Inga laurina. Next base: position 44,781,126 of record OY979709.1, on the reverse strand, counting down.
TTATTAAAAAATAAATTAAAAAGCATAATTTTCTTCTACAAAATTCTTATCTTTAATTTATTTTATTCTAGATAAAACTATACCTTCGGTCATTTAATTAATTTTATACAAGACTTCGGTTTAGTATTTCTCTTAATTTTTTAAAGTATATATCCAGCTCTTTAACTCTAAGTACTGCTAGTATAAATAATATCTTTTATAAATATTTCAAAAATTAAACTTAATAGGTCATCATTTAAAATTTCTATATTTTTGTTGATAGCAGGGTTAGGGTTAAGAATCTAAAAACATATTTTATAAAATTAAGAGGTCAAAATGAAATTTTGTATGATGTTAAAGGGCTAAAAATGTTTTTTTTTTCATTTATTTTTTGATCTATTTGAAGGGAACGGTGCACATGTTGATTATAGTGGACGGTGGTCTCGTCACATCATCTCCAGACTTTGCTCGTCCACCCAACTCGTTGAGCCCATTTTTTATTATGTAGTGGGAGTGGGACGGTGCTCTGCTTGGTCTGTGCGAATTTTATTATATACTTCTTTGATCGTATTAAATCAATTCAAACATGTTTGATTAGAATTAACAAAAACCTTAAATCTAATTAATTCTATCTTAAAATGTACTTCTCCGGTCATTAATATAAAATATATTACCTAATTTAATTAGATTACGGAAGTTAATTAAGTTAGTTTATTTGAATATATAATTTCTAACAGATCCTAGTCATCTTCCTTAATTTCTTCATATTTTTTCTTCTTGATTATTGTCGAGGGAGTATCAATAAGGTAAATTAAAAAAAGACTGATAAATATAAAAATTATATCTTGTATTTAATACCAAGATTAACTATCTAAATATATCTTATATTAAGGACTATATGAAGTAATTAATAACTTGCTAACTTTACCAGTTTTTTTTTGTTTAACTTTATCAATATTTAATATACAATCCACGGCTCTACCCTAAGAGTACAAAGTTTACACAATAATAAGTGAATGGTAAAATTATACATTTATATCATGAATTTAATTACTTAACTTTGAAATAAGACAAAAAAACTTCTTCTCTCTAATTTATAAATATGACTAGAGGAGTAAATTAGGCTTGTTTGTTTTAGCTTTATTTTCTTAAAATAGTTTTATAAAATTGCTTTTTCAAAACAAAAAACAAAAAAATATGTTTTTGAACTAATGTGGTGGCGGCGGCGATCGCTCGTGGTGACGTGGTTGCGGCCATCGCCGGTGGTGATATAGCAATAATTGGCACCAATGTTGTGTTGTCAATTGTAGACAAGTGACAATATCAAAAAAATAAGAAATAGAAAAATAAAAAACAAGAAAACAACTAAAAACTTTCTGATTTTTTAATTTTTAAAAACAACTTTCTATTACTATTTTGTAAAATAACTTATTGTTTTTAACCAAGTTTAATTATTTTTTTATTCTAAAAATTTTTTAAAAAAACACTGTTTTTGAAAACAAATCAAACAAGCCCTCAGTTTTCTTGGATGATGATTTTTGGGCTGGGTATTTGAATATAATAGCCGAATAGATCCAATTTTACCAAGCCCTCAGTTTTCTTGGATGATGATTTTTGGGCTGGGTATTCGAATAGAATAGCCGAATAGATCCAATTTTACCTTGAATAAATGAAATCTAAAATTTATGTTCTTATTTTTTTTAAATTTTGGATTCCCACCCAAAATTTACTTTTTCATTCTTTTTAAATTTTGAATTCCCACCCAAAATTTAAATTCTTTCAACCAAAAAAGTAATTCCCCTCAAACAAAACACATCCATTCTATCCCGCATACGAAGGGTTCAAATCAACGTCAAACTTCATCCTGGGTCCAACTTGGAGACCAAAGAATCTTTGGTGTGTCGTATTTTAGTTCATAACAAAACTCATGTTGCCCACAGACCATTCACGAGACCACCGTCCCATGCATATACATAATCAAAATTGCAAATCACCTTTGATTAATAGAGTTTGGTAGAGATCAACATCCTAAGAGGTTCAATTGATTAAGATACTGTATAATCTCAGTCTAGATGCAAAAATCACATGGACAAGTAGAAAGTCAAACTCAACATCTCATTCCAAATATAACTAGGAATAAGGGATGGTTCAACCCGTTTAGACCCGACTTCTGTAAAACCTACAATTTATGAAGCCCTTGATCTTATATGGCTGGCTTTTCATAGGCTCGGGCCTAAACTCATTTTAATTAAAATAACATTTACCTTCAAATTTTACAATTTAGTTATTATTTTACTTTAAATTAAGATACACTATTTTTAAAACTCATAAGTTTCTAGTTAAAATCATTTTCTAATGTCTAAATTAACCTATTTTTTAAAAGTTTAAATGAATAAACATTGTGAAAAACCAAATAAATCAAATCATCTAATAAAATTTAATTTTTAAAAAAGATAATAAGAACTAAATATTTATAACATCATTAATAATATAAAAATGTTAGTATTATATGAACAATTTTTTAAAAATAAAAATAAAAAGGCCTAAACAGGCTGATCCTTTTAGACCACCGGCCTATTAGGGTCAGCCTTTTTAGACCTGGTTGCAATTTGAGAGACAAATTTGCAAGCCCGACCCTCATAATAAAAGGGTATAAACGGGCCGACCCAATGAGATTTGCCCATTTTCCTGACTCTAATTCCAAATTATCTTTCCTTTTTGGACTGAATCACCGAATTTGCATGTTTAGGTACCAAAATCGAGCTGAAATGAGATTGGGCTTTATTTTAAAAAGTCCTTGGTCCAATTGTTTGGTCATATGGAATAAGGCCTTCATATAAGGAGCTAATCCACCTTGATCTACTAAACTATCAACAAATTGGATCCAACTAGCTAGCTTGAGTTGATATCCATCTATACTGTGTCTCTTTTATTATTATTTCTTTTTTATAGTACATGAAATACATCAATCAGCTCAGGGATTATCCTCTTGAGTCAATAAACAGTCTAAATCTATTATTATCAATAATTAACAAGCTCATAATAGCTAAAGGGGGTGAATCAGTAATATGGAGATCCATCGTCATCTTCCAAGCTTCTTTTGTCATAGCATCTGCAACTGTGTTAATATCTCGAGTACAATGAAGCATCTCTACTTCCCATTCTCTGTCCATCAACATGCGAACTTCTATGATAAGGTGAAAATATGGGTGTTCCTGAGACACCGTGGCTTGATGTGTCTCTTTTATTTGTTATTGGAATAATATTCATAAATATAAATATAAGCATTAAATAATAATAACATTTTACCAAACCACAACAACTACAAATAAATAGGCCGCTTGAAGCAGTATTGTAATCTTGTGCTTAAGTTAATAAGGCTCACGGCTTGCCTTGATCTAGAAATCAAGAGTCACACAAGAATGTGTGTAGTTTTATTCCTTTATTTGAACTTAGTATGGATGAGGTATCACTAAAATTAATCACATGCCATGTAGTTTGCTGAAAAGTGAAAATCCATAAAACAATAAATATACAATACAAATTGTGATGTCATCCAAGTGTCTTGGGGGACAAAAACAGAAATGGTAAGAATGTAAGATAATAAGATTGCCAAGTAGGAGCAATTAATGAATACATTAAAAGGAGATTGCTAAGTAGGAGCAATTAAGGAATACATCAAACATGTTTAAGTAATGACAAGATAAGGGCGCCAAGTAAGATCAATTAATGAGTTCGTTGAACATAATTCGCTTGATGTAACCATTATTATCAAACTTGAGCATTGACTTTTTGTGTTTACCGTTTTTATGTTTTTAGCTTAAAAAATCAAGTTGAGTTATTGGAAACTCGTGTCCATTGTAAACTCGATTAAACTCATGAGTTTATATACCGAGTTTACCGTTTTTAGATTTCTAATTTATAAAACCATGTTAAATCATCCTTAAATTTGTGTTAACTTCTTCAATTTGTTCATTCTCAGCGATTTTATATATAAATTTTATAGAAATTTCTTTGTTAAATATGATAAATTATAAATATTGATGGATTTAATTTCAATTATTTGAATTTAAAATATATTTAAATCAAATTGTTGTCATTTTTTTTATATTTTAATTATTTAATTACATACTATTAATACTTATTTAATAGTAAAAGTAAGCTTTTATGAGTTTACGTTATTGTCACGAGTTTGTTTAAACTTGCGAATTTGACAACCTTGCCTGTAATTACTCCCTCCGATTTTTTTATAAGCAACAACTACTTTGATTATGCAAAACAAAATGACGGTTAAAATTAATTATAAATAATAAATGTGTAAAAAATATTATGTCTTTTTTTAGATAAGCCCTATGCCTGATTTATGAAAAGAGTGTAAGAAAGAGAATGGGTAAAAAAATATGAGAGAGAATAAGTAATAAAATATTAAATGAAAAAGAATTAGTAGTGAATGTGTGATAATCAATATAAAGATATGTATTTAATAGGAATAGAAAAAGAAAAAAAAAATATAAATTTTAAAACATAAAAAAGTTGTTTATATTAAAAACTACTTCAAAAGAGAAAAAATTATTTATATAAAAGATTGAAGAGAGTACCATTCACCACTTAGGGTGTGTTTGGTTTGAAGGGAAGGGAGGGAAAGTGGGTGAAGAGAAAATTTTTTTGAGTTGAATTTAAAAAAATTAGAGAAGTGGGGTTAAAAATTTTTAATTAATTTTTTTTACTCTTTTATCTTATATATTCTCTTTATTAAAATTTTATTACCCCACTTCTTCAATCTTTTAAAATTCAACTCATAAAAATTTTCTCTTCCCTCCCTTCCCCTCCAAATCCCTCACATCAAACAGAACCTTAGTTTCCTGACGAGAAACATATGAGAAGTCAAGTTAAAAGAGAGAGTGGGGAAAGGATAAGACAAACTTACGTGTAAGTACGAAAATGTGGACACCCTTATCAATGAACAATCAAATCATATGAGGTGCAATTTCTTTACTTCTTATCTAGTATTCTAGGGTAGTTTTTCCCCTTTATGCATATGTATTTTTAAAAAATTTAATTATGGATACAGCCCAACAGCGTAATGTAACTCATATAACCGATATCAACTAATGAAATAAGATTTATTACTTATTTGTGGTTGTTGCATATGTATTTTCTTCTTAAATGCAATTTTATTCAAGATACCATGTGATCAAGAATTAAATGTGTACATCTTTTTCAACGAATATTCAAACGATATATATTTCACCACATTATTATAAGGAAATAATTCCTTTCATTAAATCTAACCCGGCCCAGCTATTTTAGAGTAGTTTCAATTTTTCATATTTAGAAAAGTACTTTCAGATAGTTGCACTGCACTTCATTCTCAAACATTCTTTCTCTCTCATGTTCGTTGATAAGAACTAATAAATAAAAGGACTATGTTTTTTTTTTCCACCAACAAAAAAAGTCCAAGGTTGAGGTTGAGGTTGAGGACTTGAGGTCATCCTTTAATAATCAATCAACAAATGAAATCTATATTCTATATAGAGTCACGCCATTTATAAATTATGAAAAATATATCTCATTTCACAACCGAATTTAAATATTATCAGTACATGCTTAAAGAAGTAGCGGAACATTTTCCATTAATGATAATTGGGTGTTGAATGGAATAAAAATAACACCCTTTAAACAAAAATATTTAAAACCTCCTATAGGAAGAAAAATGAAAAATCAAGCTATGCTATGGGAGAAAAGCTGTTTTTGGTACAGGTAGAAAAGCTTTTGATCCAATGTTAAATCTAAACACACCAATTACACAAAAGTAGGCTTAGGGCACCTTTGAGGCCCACATCGAAGCCAACCGCCTACCAAGCCCACAATCAAATATTCTTTTGTTTTTTTTTTTTTTTGCCATCACATAATCCCCTATTCAATGCATCAAACTTGCTATCCACATAATTACCCGATAGCTCCAAATATTTAATAAATCGATCAAATATGGATCCACAAACATTTTAAAATATCCTATGGCATTACGGCACAACCACAAGTCACACATCCTTAATCACCGGCCATGTGTTAAATTCATAGTGAGAAAATTCATGAGGTCCAAAACAAAGCATGTCTAATTAATCAATCAATCATCAAATCAAATTTATATATGAAATCTTGAAATAACTGTTTGACTAAAAATGGATTGGGTAATCACATCATTAAAATAATCCATACGTAATTATATTAACACTCATTTAGTAAATACCCATTAAAGTAATTTTCTTTTTTGAAAAAAACCATTACAAATTATTCCCTAAATAGACAATTTCTCTTTACTCTAAAAAGTTTGGCCTCTTCAATAATAAATGCAGAATAAATTATACATTCCATTTTCAAGTTATTCGAATTTATTAGGATATTATTCCCATTTAATTCCCAGTTCTTATTATTAGGGTTTGAAGATAAGGTAATAAAATAAATTGAATTTGAAAATAAATATTAAATATTGAATTCAATTTGAATGAATTTGAAAATAGACATCAAATCATAAATCAAAAATCATAATGAGCTAATAGACCTTTGGAGGCGATAAAAACAATTATGCAGGGTGTGTAAATGTTTTCCCCTTCATATCCAAAAACAATTTCGAACACTTTTTATAATAATAATCAAATTAATTTCATTTAATTTTAACGTGAATGTCATATGTTTATTATCCTATCAACATATTTTGATAATCATACTACCTAACATTATGTCTTTGCATATACTACTATCACAATTAACACTTTTAGATACAATATTCCCTCATGCAACGTGCAGGAAGATATAGCTTGTTATATCAAAAGTATGTAGAAGGCCACTGATAAGCTGTTGAGGAAGTAAGCGGCCTTTTTTCCATAAGAAGAATCATATAAGTTCAAATCCCAAAAAACACATTTGTTAGAATAGGTGAAAACTCTTTGTACTTCAAACATCGAAAGTGATTAATTTCAAGATCGAAATGGTCTGGAAATACCATTAATAAAAAAAAAAAAAAAGGTATGTAGAAGGCCATAAATAGAAATATACAAACAACAAACACATAATTAGTATAATATCCCAAATTTTGATTAAGGGTTAATGACAATTATTGAGAATGATTTGGGGATTTAATCGGAATTATTATGTGTTTTGTTGCAATTTCGTTCAATGTGCCAAAATCAGTGGAAGTTGTCGGTTAATTAGCCAGTGATTAATGAGAAAATTAATTACTAACTAAGAAGAAATGAGATGTGTAACCAAATGGCTAATGGAGTAATTAAAGTAACTAATTAGTTACTTGCTTTATGAGAGCTAATGAAATTGTGACATGTGGCAAGCTTATGGATGAGAGAGAGAGTTGGAAAGTCAAACCTTATATTTTATTTGTTTCTCTCTCCTCTTTTCCCTCCTTTTTCGCTGAAGCAAGCATGGTTGGGGGGATGTCATCATTCTTCATCTCCTATCTCACTCTCATCTCTCTCTTCTTCCTCTCTCTATTTCGGCAGACATGGAAGCTTAAGGGGGGAGAAGAAAAGCTTGATATAAGGTGAGTAAATGTCCTCTAATGCCAAAACTCACTTCTTTAATGTTGTTTCCATGGTTAGGGAAACCGGACCGGACCGGCCGGTTCGGACCGGAACCCGGCGAACCGGCCAGTTGGCCGGTCCGGTTTGGTCACTGGGTCGCTACTGTAGCGACCCGGTCTGACCCGGATAGAACCGGATCAACCCGGTAGCGACCCGGCTGACCCGCCGAGCTGTGCGGGTCGGCCGGGTCAAAATTTTTTTCCTCTCCAGCTTATGAAACGACGCCGTTTTGAGGGGTTTTTTTTTTTTTTTTTTTAAAAAAATCGAACAGATACATCATCCATCATCGATTCATCACTTCAGCTCAGCATTCTCATTCTTCTGAACCGGCTCCCTCCTTCCTCGTTCTCGGTCGAAGAAGCCTTTGCCCTAGCGTCTCTGGCCTCTGCTTCTTCTCCACTCAGCGGCGCACTCCCTCAAATCCCAGATCAATATCGACGCTGCTCGTCCGCTCCGCCGCTCCGCCGTGGCTCACCGTTTCTTCTTCTATTTTCTGTTCAGCTCCGGTGGTTTCCGTGGCTTTCTGGTATGTATTACATTTTTTTGAGCGAAAGGGAGTAGTTTATTGCATTATTAGTGAAGAAGTGAAACTGAAAACTCATTGCTCTGTGTTCTTCGAAAAGATTATGCTTCAAAATTTGGTTTGGGGGGGGGTGAAGATCGATTTGGCCATTTGGGTGCTTGTGAAAAATATATGGGATGATTGAATCATAGTATGATTGAAGTTTCTAATAAGATTGTTTGTATGATATTTTGATGCTGGAAAGATTATATCCGTGTATATATATATGCTGTATATATCTGGTGTATATATCTATTTTGATGCTCATGTATATATATATGCTGTGACATGAGGAAAGTACTCTAAATTATTAAATCATACAAAGGAAATGTCTAGAGGCTTTAATAAAATGTTGGTAGAACAGTGAGCTTTATGATTGGATTAATACGGTATAGTATGTTTGGTAGAAAATTCATTGAATTATTGAAGAGAATTCTGGAATTCTTGTTTCTGAAAATGTCAAAATGATATAAGATATGTGTTTCTTGCAATTTACAGTGAACTCGGTGTTTCTTGTTTGCTTTCAATTGTTGATTGAAAAGACCCTGTATTTGGATTTGCCACCTTATTTGCTCATGGATGTCAGAAGTGGTGAAGGAAGTGATAATCCCCCCACCACCACTGCCCCTACAGAAGAGTCTAGCAACCCCCTTAACCCAAATGTCTCTAATCCCACAGAGTCAACAGGAAGTGTCAAAAAAACTGATCCTGCTTGGCAATATGTGTCTGTCAAAAAAGAGGGGAGAGTTAATGTTTTTACTTGCCTCTTATGTGCATCAAGTTACAGGGGAGGTGGAATTAATAGGTTAAAGCAACATCTAGCTGGTGTAAGTGGTCAGGTGTCTTCTTGTAAGAAAGTATCTCATGATATACGTGCTAGAATGAAAGAATCATTAATAGAGGGTGCAAAGAAGAAACCTATTGCTAGTGACAATGTAGAAGAGATTGATGATATGGAAATTGAAGAGCCAATAGATTCACATCCACTTAGGACATCCAATGAGAGTAGTGGCACAAAGAGGAAAGCAACTGGGGCTGGGAAGCTTGACAAGTATTTTGCTGCTAGAACAACCCCGGGTGCTCAACCAAGCATCAAAAGTGCTTGGGCAAGTCAAGAAGCACAACATGCTGCTAAGGTTGTTATTGCTGACTGGGCTTATGTGAATTGCATTCCGTTTAATGCATTAAATTGCCCTTTGTTTCAAAAAGCCGTTGATGCTATTGCTGCCATTGGTCCTGGGTTTAAGGCCCCTAGTGCTCATGAGTATAGAATTACCTTGTTGCAAGACCGTAAAAAAGAGTGTCAGTTATTGACTGATAGTTATCGAATTAAGTGGAAAGAAAATGGCTGTACACTAATGGCTGATGGCTGGACTGACGTTCGACAACGTACTTTGATTAATTTCTTAGTATATTCAGTGCAAGGCATGGTGTTTGTGAAATCAGTTGATGCCTCAGATGTAGTTAAAGATGCAAAAACTTTATTTTCTTTGTTCAATGAAGTTATTGAGTGGATTGGCCCTGAGAATATAGTCCATGTGGTGACTGACAATGCCGCTAACTATGTAGCATGCGGCAGACTGATTAAAGAGAAGTATAAAACCATTTATTGGTCTCCCTGTGCAGCTCACTGTTTAAATCTTGTTTTGAAAGATATTGCTTCCATGCCTCATGTGTCTGATCTTGCCAAAAAGGCATCTAAAATCTCTATCTTTGCTTATAATCATATGGTCTTCTTATCATGGTTACGGAAAAGACCTGGTTGGAAGGAAATTGTACGTCCTGGTGCTACAAGGTTTGCCACCACATTTATTACCTTGCATAGCATCTTTTTGCACAAACATAATTTACAAGCTCTAGTTGTTGATCAGCATTTTGTGCAACACAAATTGGCTAACAGTGAGCCTGGGAAAACATTTTGTGCAATCATCCTTGATAATCGGTTTTGGAACGAATGTTTTCAAATTGTCAAGATCGTTTCCCCGATTATTAAACTATTGAGAATTGTTGATTCTGATGGCAAGCCTTCCATGCCTTATGTCTATGAAGGCATGCAAAGGGCTAAAACAGCAATCAAGGAGATGTTTCAGAATAAGGAGGAGCTGTACAAGCCATACACTAGCATTATTCAGGCTCGATGGGATAAACATTTAAAGAGTGAGCTTCATGCATCAGCTTATCTTTTGAATCCTGCCTTCTTCTACAATGCAGAACTTGCTACAAGGAACAAATTAATGCAATCTTTGATTGATGTGTTGGAGGCCCATTCACATGATGATATGGATCGTTATGTCACACTGATGCAGCAAATGAGTGTCTACCGTGATCGTAAAGAATCTTTTAATAAAGTTTCATGTGAAAAAGCTGCCCAAAAACTAAATCCTTGTAAGAAAGAAACTGAATGTTTAATACATATTCGATGTTTCATACTATATTTAACTGAATGTCTTTTATTTAATGTAGATGAGTGGTGGATCTACTATGGTGGTTCAATTCCGGAGTTGCAACAGATTGCTATTCGTCTACTTAGCCAAACTTCTTCTTCTTCTGGTTGTGAAAGAAACTGGAGTTTATTTGAGCGCATCCACACAAAAAGAAGAAACCGTTTGGAGCATCAAAGGCTCAATGACTTGGTTTTCACAAATTACAATCTGAAGTTGAAGTATAGGTAATCTTAAAATTTATGACTTAATTTGCTCTTAAAATTTACTAATGTTGAACTTCTTTCATTTCGGCATTAAAGGGATACATTGGCAAAGAAGAAGGAAAGTTACGATCCGATTGATTTTGAATCAATAGATAAAGTGGACTTTTGGGTTGTTGAAGATGATCCAACTCCTGAGTTTGATAATCCAGATGTGGCACATTCTGAACTTGAAGAACTTACAAGGAATTATGAAGGTTTAATGGTTTATTAAGATTATATTATATAATAGTACATAATTATGTTTTCTTCTTCACAAAACTATGAATATGAAGAATTTAATTCATTTCAATATTTTATATGTAGGTGATGAATATGCGGCCATTCCTGAACTTCCATGTTTGAATGCTGATGATGATGTTGGTCCTAGTAGTTCTGGTTTTCCTCCTTCAGCTACACCTCCTGATGTTGCAATACCTGCAGATTTGAATGCTGTTAATGAAGATTATGGAGTTAATTGATGATTAGTTAAGTATTTAAAGGATTATGGGTGGAAAAAACCTTTATTACTGTGAATTTGTTTTGGTTATTGCTTTTGATGTTATTGGATTACAATTTGATACTATGATGCTCATTAACCTCTATGGAATTTTTTTTAATCCTCAAATTGTCTGACTCCCGGGTCGACTCCGGTCTGACCCCCGGGTCAACTCCGGTCTGACCCACTGACCCTTGACCCACTGTCTCGACCGGTTCAGTGCCCGGTCCGAGTTTTAATACCTTGGTTGTTTCTTAAATTGAGGGCTCCATTTTGATGGTTATAGATCTTCCATTTGGTGTTGCTTGAGCTCTCAAGGGATTTTGGAGATTTGAGAATCAAGAAACCTCTTTGGCGAAGTTATAGAGGTGAGTAAGAGAAACACTTCTATCTAAGTTGTGTGGCATTTGATTTAGCTTTGAATTTTTGAAATTTTGGTCTTAATTTCGAAAATGAGGGTCATTGGTAGGTTGGCATGATATGGTTATGAAAAATGGTGTTTTGATATGTGTTTTGGATAGATAGATTGATTTGAGATTGAAATGTTAGTTTTGGAGATTTTGGAAATTTGCATTGATTGTGGCTTATGACCAAAGTATAATAATGGAATAGAAATTTGGCAACTATGATATTTCCATGTGATTCCTTGTGCATTTTTGTGAGGGAGTGGCTTTGTGTTGGTATTTGGGACCATTGGAATCACTTGGGTAAAAATCTGGAAGTACTGTTAGTTTTTCTGCGTTTTATGGTTTCTGATAAGCATCACTCGAGTGATCTAGGGTTCACTTGAGTGTGGGATGAGCATCACTTGAGTGAGGATGGGTCCACTCGAGTGCGATAGTGCATTTTCCCTTTCTTCTTTCAGCTTTCATGTTGCACTTCTGGGCGAAAGGCAAGAGTGTTGCCTCACTTGCAAGTGTTGTGGTTCTCACTCTAGTGAGCCTCCTCTCATTCGAGGGCAGGTGTATTTGACACTATGAACTATCGTCTCGAGTTGTCACTCATTGCCAAGTTTCAAGAGCGTGTCTTAACACTTGCGAGTGTTAAGCTATCACTCGAGTGACAGGGGTCTTCACTCGAGTGCTCTTCTTCTTTGAAAGTTTACATTGCTCTTGGGTTAACACTTTTTGTGTTTCACTTTCTAGTACTCTAGTGAGCATTAGGCCATCACTCGAGTGAGGTCTTCTTCACTCGAGTGTCCGTACATCATCACTCGAGTGAGACCATCTTCACTCGAGGGCAACAGTGAAAAATCAGTGTTTGTGTTTCCAAAAGGAGATCTTTGATATAGTTCTTCCAACCCTTTAGGGCTTTTGTTAAAATCAATTGTAGCTTCATAAATAGCAATAATGATAACCAATCTAAGTATTGTGAAGTAAATTAAGTATTGGAAAAGGGTATAACACTTCATCCCTAATTATAAATTATAGGATATGATATTTTCCCTACTCGGGAGAGACCGGCGCTAGAGCACACACGGAAGGACCAAGGTAGTGACTTTTCTCTTATATTATGTATGATGCTTGGTATGCATGACTTATCATTGTTTGTTGTGTAAATCTTTGGCATAAGGCCATTGTGTTATCTCCCTAGTGCATTACAGCGTGAGCAATAGTACGGGGTAATGGTTGTAACCCCCTTGACGCTCAAGGCCGAGATTAAATTCATAAAACATGATTAAGATGAATTAGAGACCATGTATGATTTAGGACTCAGACAAAATAAAATTCCCAAAATCGGGGTTTTCAAAAACTTTTATAACACCTGTTTCACAATGGTTTCATACTCATATTTCAAATATAAATGACCTGTACAAGTTAATTTCATTCATACATATCAGAGTACAGCATAAATTCCTAACACACTCAGATTCCATTAATTAATAAAGGGTCTACAGGCCACAATTGCCTATAAACTTTTTCCCTTTTCTTGGGGGACTACACAAAGCTATAATACGAATCCCAATATATACAATTGTTTACAAAATCATCCAAATGATTTATACATGATAACCAAATATTCTAAAAGTAAAACTCCTAGCCAGGAGCTCATCCACTCTTCGTCGCCCGCTTTCCTTTGGATCCTTCAGCCCTGCCTAAAATTATGTTTTTGGGAGAGTGAGATTCTAAGGAATCCCCGTAGTAACAAGTCACTCATAGTATGCACAATAATAAGGCATAAAAGCAAATCATCATACACACATAGCAACTACAACGACAGTTACAGCGGCAAGGGCAGGTATGACTCATGTCACCCTTTCGTTTGCTCACGCTGCATTGCATCGCAACAATCCACATAATATATTTCACCACAACTGGGATTCATATAAAGCATTTCATACACAAGCCATACATGCAAGATATAGAATACACAGCCCACGACTAGATTCACAACACGCCGCCCCATGGGTCGGATTCACAAAGATCTATGCCGATTACAACAGAAGTTCAACGGCCGAGCTAGAGATGACCAGCGTCAATCCCTAAACGGCTCACGCTGAAGTGCTCATGCTGTAATGGACCATGTCACATACAGTTCACAAAACTCAATAACAAGTCATACATACCAAAACATCATATACAACATGAGAGAAGAGTCACTACCTTGATCTTTCCATGTATGTCCTGGCACTGGTCTCTCCTGAGTAGGACAAATATCGTATCCTACGATTCAAAATTAGGGACGAAAAGTCAATTCTCTATTCCAACTCTCAATGACTTCTTAACACTTAATTTGGTTATCATTATTACTCTTTTAGTACCTAAAAATAACTCTATCAATAGCTCTAAGGGTTGGAAGACTATCCCCAAAGATCCCTTTTTTGAAAGCACAAAACCTGATATTTTTCGCTAAGACACTCGAGTGAAGATGGCCTCACTCGAGTGATATTGTACGGATACTCGAGTGAATGAGACCTCACTCGAGTGATAGTACGGTCTACACTCGGGTACTAGAGAGTGAAAGACGGCGAGTGTATACCTGAGAGCAGGAAGAAGTGACATAACCCAGACTCGCTCGCTGCACTAGAGCACAAATTCAATTACTCGACTGAAAGTGTAATGCTCACCCGAGTCCTCTAAAGTGTGGTCCAGGAAATGCTCACCCAAGAGCACAAGAAACTTTTAAAAAGGAATATCACTCGAGCAGGGACATGAGCACCCAAGCGATGGCTTGGCACCCGCGAGTGCCAAAACACTCTTTTGGATTTTGAACATGGAAGCATAGCAGAAAGATAAAGAGAAACAGAATATACATGCAGCACTCGATTGATACTCAACCTCACCCGAGTGATATTCATCCCACACTCGAGTGAGCCCCAGATTACTCGAGTGACCTTATCAGAAACCAGAAAATGTAGAAAAACATACCACACTTCCTAACCTTTTCCCAAATGATTCCAATAGGCCCAAAACCTCTACCAAAGCTACTCCCACACAAAAACACCCTAGGAATCACATGGAACCATCAAAATTACCAAAATCCTATTCCATTATCATGCTTTGGTTTTTGAGTAACATAACATCCAAATTCCAAAATCATCCAAACATACCATTCCAATCCCAAATCAATCTATCTATCCAAAACTCATATCAAAACACCCATTTCTATACCAATAACATGTCAAACTACCAATGACCCTATTTTTCAAAATTAAGGCCAAATATTCCAGAAATTCCAAAGTAAATCATTTGGCATAAAACATAGATAGAAAGGTTGGCATTTCTGACCTCTTTCACTTTGCCAAAGGGATTTCTTGATTCACCAACCTCCAAAATTTCGTGTGGGCACAAATAAACACCAATAGGCACACTATAAACATCAAAATGAAGCTCTCACTCCAAGGATCAACATTAATGAAGTGAGTTTTTCCATTAGAGGTCATTAACTTACCTCAAATTCCAGCTTTTCTTCTTCTTCCTTGGCCAAGAATGGTTGCACGCATGAGAGATAAGAGAGTGAGGTAGGAGATGAAGAATGATGATTATTTCTCCATACCCATGCTTCATCCAGCGAAAAGGAAGGAGGGAGGGAGAAAAAACATTAAACAATTAGGGGTTTTGACTTTTCTCACCCTCTCTCATGCTCTCATCTTGACATATGTCTATATGCCATTGGTTCCCATAAAGCAGACACCCAATTAGTCACTTAATCCCTCTATTAGCCATTTAATTACACATCTCATTTCTTCTTAATTAATAAATAATTTCTCCTTTAATTACTAACTTATGGCCAATAATTTCATTCTTTCAATTTTCCACCACTTATGGCATATTAATTAAAAATTACCACAAAATACATAATAAATCCAATGAATTCACAATTATCCATAATAATTGTCATCAGCCCTTAATCAAAATTTAGGGCATTACAATGGTTATCACACCTACCCCTTCCGTTGTAATTGCCAGGGTTGTGTTGTGGAATTGTTAATTCCTGTTTGAGTATCCGGCCAGTGTGGCTGTATGTATGTAAAATATTTTATATAGATCCCAGCTATGGTGATATATGTGATATGATCATGTGATGGTGCAATACAGCGTGAGCACTTCAGCACGAGCAAACGTAAGGGTGATATCAGTTATACCTGCCCTTGCCGCTGTAACTGCCATTGTAGTTGCAATGTGTGTTTGATGATTTACTTTCATGCCTTATTGTTGTGCATGCTATGAGTGATTTGTTACTACGGGGATTCCTTACAATCTCACTCTCCCAAAAACAATTTTTAGACAGGGCCGAAGGATCAAAGGAAAAGCATGTGACAAAGAGTGGTTAAAGCTCCGGATAGGAGTTTCATTTTAGAATATTTGGTTATCATACTTGTAATTGGTATTTTGAATTTTTCATTGGGAAACAATTGTGTATAATGGATGTATAGTGTAGTTTTGTGTAATTCCCAAGTTAAGGGAAGTAGATTATAGGCATTATGCCTCGTATAAACCCTTATTCGATTAATGGAACCTGAGTGTGTCGGGAATTTATATTGTACTCTGATATTTATGAATGAAATCAACATGTTCAGGCCATTTATGTATTGAAATGAGAATGTGAAACCATTATTGAACAAGTTTTATAAAAGTCTTTGTAAATCCTACTTTGGGCAGAAAGATTTTTTTTATAAGTCCCAAATTGTTGTATGGTCTCTAATTCAACATAATTACGTTATTATGAATTTAATCTCGGCTTTGGTTGGAAGGGGGTTACAATTAGGGGGTATTACAGTAAGCCTAAGAGTCCGTTTGGCTCAATCCTATTACATGTCTGCAATGGTAATCATGATTACATCATTAAAAGAAGAGTGTTTGGTTGCTCTTTAGCATGGTAATCTTCATTTATATCTCTCTTCTATGAATCCTCATTACCACCCCATTGCATGGTTGAAAAAGTCCAATTTACCCTTTGGTCTCATTTGTCTTTATTTCATTTATCTCATTTCACCCGTTACGCCTTGCTACAACCGCCACCACCATCACCACTACCTTCTCCCCCATCGCTGCCACCACCATCACAACCCCCACCGTTGCTTCCATTATAGCCATCACCACTATGACAGCTACCGCCGCCACAACTACCTCCTCCTCCACTATTGCCCCTATCACCATTTACCATTGTCACCACTACCTCCTCCACCTTTGCCACCGCCAACCCCCCGCTACCACTACCTTCACCATTGTCACCACGACAACTGTCACCACTGCCACTACCTCCTCCTTCACTGTTATCGTTGTCACCACCTGCTATTGCCATTACTACCTCCTCCTCCTACACCTCTATCCCTTACCACCGCCACCTCCACCCTTGCCATCACCGCCACCATGACAGTTGCCTTCGCCACCACTACCTCTACCTTCACCTTCATCGTTATTGCTGTCACCACATGCTATCACCACCACTACCCCCTCTTCCTCCATCGCCACCCCTCTCCATTACTGCCTCCACTGTTGTCGTTGTCGTTGTCATTGCCGCTACCATGGCAGCTGTAGCCACTGCTACTGTCTCCTCCATCATTGTTGTTGTCACCACTTACCATCACCACTATTGCCTCCTCCTTCACCGTCACTATCACACCACCGCCAAACAAGCCTTAAGTTTCAAGAGCCTTCTATTTGTGACCACCGCTAAATCTCTCGGTTGAAAACATTTGAGCAATGTCTAATAAGCAATAGTCAAGTTATATAATACCCATCTTGTCTTTAATATAAGATATATTTATCTAATTTAATTATATTGAGGAAGTTAGTTGATCTAGTTAATATAATATGTATTTTCTAAAACACCTTAGTTATCTTCCTTTATTTTCTCACTCCTTATCCTCCTTAATTATTGTTGATGGAGCATCAATAGAGGTAAATAAAAAAAATTGACAAATATGAACATTTTGTTCTCATATTTAAAATCAAAATCAACTTCCCGAATATATTTTATATTAAAGACCATAGGAGTATATACCAAAGTGATTGTTCAAGCAATAAATTAGAGGAGGCATCTAACTTCAGTTTACATAATCATACTCAAGCATTTCAAAAACATGCACGTAAGAACATAAAAATTATGAATCACTAATAAAAATTATAAGAATAGGACGAAATGATTATGGGGTAATTACGAATTTTAAGGAAGACAAATTATTATTGCCCCTTGAAATCATCAAATATCCAACAAGTCCCAAGGGACCTAGGGGTAACATATTCTAGTTGTGCAAAGATACATTTGCCCGGTTAAAGTCCCACAAATAATGAAGTTTGACATGTGATGATATCTAGGGGCAATGACGTCTTTTCAATATTGGAATATATTACCCATAGGTATTTTTGGACTTGTTGGATATTTGATGATTTCAATGGATTTGATAGTATTAATGTGTCTTCCTTGATGCTTGAGCGTAATTCCCTTTAAAAAGTGTATTAGAAAAATATCGCAATTATCTATCTTTAAATGCATAGTTTTTAGAATTTGTAAAAGCTTTTTCTTTTCAAAATAAAAGATTTGTTGCTTATCAAATCAAATCGAAAATTTATAAATCATAAAGAGAATAAGGGTATGTTTGTTTGGGCGTTACTTTTACTTATAAGTTACTTTTTACGTAAATCGAGACACAACTCCTCTCATATACTTACTTCGTATATCGTAAATCACTATTAAAAAGTAACTTATAAACAATCGAATCGCTAAAACAAACATAATATAATTTGTTCAAACCCTTTGTCAAAAAGAGTTGTTTAATATTACAAATTGATATTTTCGACTTAGATAGTAATACTAATCCTTGTCTCTGTACTTTCCGAGTTTTTTTTTTTTTTTTTGGCTTTTTGCCAATTACTTACCGAGGTTCTTAGTATACTACTACTTCCTGTCTCCATCCCATTCCCAAGTTGAAGTTGCCTAGTCATCAAACCTCGTAGAGGATAAGCTTCTATGAATCTCTCATTGGTTAGTGTGTTTTCTTCTTCTGACTTCTGAGCCTTACTCACTTTCGTCATATTTTTGTCTCAAAATTTTTTTAATTATGACAAGGTATTAGAGTGAGGTACACTCAGTATCGAAGTATTTTTTTTTTTAAAAAAAACACTCAGCATTAAAAAATAAATTCTCCCAACCCTTGCCATTTTTGCATGAGCCCCAAACCTCTTCAATGATCAGGTTGAAGCAATAATAGACGAAATGGGAAACAATCTAGAGGAGGAAGTTTTGATGCCAAAAAACAAAAAAGCTAACGGACGTTTGCAAGACGTTAGCATTGGACGAAATTGCACCTCTTTTAAAATATTAGGGGTTAAGTTATACTATTAATTACTTTAAGTCCCTAGATGCCTTGGGAAGATGCTTCAAGGCGTGGAGCGCATCTTAACCCAGGGTGAAGGCATTTATGTCAATTTATATTGAATCTTATCCTAAATATAAGATAAAATTATTTTTTTTAGAGAGATTAAGGAAGCTAAATAAATTACTTAATCATATCATATGTTATGTATCCTTAGATTATATATTATTTTATTAGTCAAACTAATTAGTTTTGAGAAAAAAATAAAAATATAAATACTGTAAAGTAATTTAATTAACTTTCTTAATCTCTCCAACAAAAAAATCAATTTTACCTTATAATTAGAACAAGAAAGAGTACATCTTTCTGGTGTATACTTGCATCAATTTTTGGGCCAAGGTGCATACATTTATTGTTGAAGAGCTTAGACTGGTTAAACCTAAAATTATTAGGAAAAATTGGTGAAAAAATTCTGTTTGTATATTTTATTGTTCAAAATGATCTGATAAATTTTCATTTGCAAGATTTTACATACAGAAGATATTAGTATTCAAATTCAGATTTTTTTTAACCAAAAAAGTTTTCAAATAGAACTTTTCACCGCTTTTCTTAAATTATTATATTGAAACTTCTCTTTAAAATGTATATATTGAAAGAAACTCAAGTCATAGTATTTGTTTCATAAAAGTGCTTCATATTATATCCTATCAGTTGAAAATATCCTGTTTCCTATTTTTTCTTAAAAACAAATTCATCTAGCAAGATGAAGGATGGGTTGGATTTTTATTAAATTTAAATGGTAAATGTCTAAATGATGTACCTTCACTGTTAAATAAGAAACTTTGATTTATAAATATTAAATTTTTTAGGATCTATTAGTATTAAATGTAATTTGGGAGAGTTATTTATATTTCATTTTCTTAGCTAGGAGTTACTTTCGATTTTCACCGCTTAAGTTTAAGGAGAAAAGACAAAAAGAAAGAACTGTGGTTAAATTAAAAATTAAACAAAATTCTCCAAAAAAATCGTTTTAAATGGGATTCGACAAAATCTAATAACTTAAGGTTTTGGAAAAGGATATAATAATTAAAGCTGGGAACTGTGCTTATGTCGAACAGAATTATATTTTTTTTTAACAAAATATGTAGGTGAAAAATAAAAAATGTCCATAAGCTTGATAGCAGCATTTTAAAATTTTGAATCAACAGGGAGTATCAAGGGATAACAAATTGGAAAAAAAAGACTTTTTAATTCTGACGAGTTCCTCGCCAGCTGTGGAGGAACATTGCAACGGCATGTTTGGTGTATAATATTGAGTAGCCCCACTCATACATTTGGTTTTCAGCTTTTCCTTTGCTCACGAAATCCTCATTCCTTACCTTCCGCCAAACATGCCATTTATATTTTATACGCTTATTCCTGTGATCTACGGAGTAATCCAAAACACTAGATTGTCATGTTGGATATTTATAACATAAATACCTTGCTCACACGTATTTACTGTTAATTTTTTCAGCTAGATATAATTATTTGCATATGATTTTCTGTAAAATTTAAATTAAAAAATTAACAATAAATATATAAAAAAATTGAATTTGAGTGTGCTTTTTTTTAACTTATCTATTTTCACGGGAAAATCTTTTACTGCAACTTATTTTTAAAGGTTAAGGTGCAAAAATACATATGCTATTTTCTTAAAAGTGCGCTAAATACTAAATATTTTTTTGAGGAGTAAAAGTAACTATGAATTTTTAAAATAAGTGCAAAAATACACACATTGACCGTTTATTTGAATTTTCAAATATTTATATTTGTCATTTTTTCTCCAAACTATTTTGCTTAACTTATAAACTGATATATAATTTAATGATACATAACATATGACATGATTAAGTAACTTATTTAGCCTCCTTAATTTCTTCAATAAAAGTCAACTATGTCTTATATTTAGGATCGAATAAAGTTTTTTTTAATCTTTTCAAATAATGAATGGAATGAATTTGAGTTTGAAAATATGAATAATGAAATGAGTCTTGGTAGCAAAGTTGATAGCTTCCCTAACTTCTTAAAATAATTTGGGAGTTAATTTATCATCAAATCAAATTGAAAACCCCAAGCAATCACATTGAATCCAATTTATCTAATTAATGACTAATCTTACAATCACATTCATAGTCATCTTTTAGATAAATTATTAAAAATCACTTGATGTGAGTTTGAAAATCATTTTATGCATTTACCTCCTCTTAAATGAGAGCACAATCGAGACACTCAATATGAGTTAACTCAACCATATACCATAATAATCACATGCAATGCATACTCTCATTAAAACATAAGAAAGTAAGTTCAATACATAGTCCAAGAGCATCAAAGCAAAATTAAACACAAATGTTAATCAACAAAGACAAATGAACACTCATTTGAGTCTCACAAATGTATACCAATACAAGATTAATTCAAACAGATCACAATATATATAATGAGCTGATGAAAAACTAATAAACTCCCTTTTGTAGCGCATTGAAGCTCTAGCCACTTTTTTCACCACTAAAACTCAAGGAATCTAGCCACTCATTAGCTTAATGGTGATCATAACTTCTTCAAAACACAAATAATCCATTGAACAGAGTGGAAAAACTATGAAACTGAAATCACAGAGCTCATTGGAAAATCACACAAATGGCCGATAGTGGAGTTAGAGTGAGAGATATAGAGAGAGAATGAAAGAGGAATCAGTGATGGTGAAGAAGGGAGAGAACGCACGGCGATGACAAAGTTATTTTGGTGAATCTGGAGCTTCCAAGGTTGAGTTTTGAGGGTTACTATGGTGAAAATCTATCTCTTCCTTTAAAACTTCGATCCAAGTTGCGGCTTACTCTTCTTTGTGTTCAAAAGCTCCACAGTCGCAATTCTCTGGTGAGGACAGAGGAGAATGACAACGGTAGTCACAGTGAAATGACAAAGGAACTCCGTGGCTGTGTCTCTGTTACTCCTCAACTATGATTTGTGACCTTCCCTTCTCTCCAAACCAGATGGTAGCTAGGTTGCTGGTGGTGATGGTGGTGAGGTGAAGGCCGCTGGAAACTAAGAAGAAGGTGAGGTGATTTCGGTCGATTTCTGAAACTCTCTAGTTCCACGGTGCTATAATATGAAAACTCTGAAGTCTCCTGCTCTCACAATGTCAAGAGAGGCAGGAAGAAGGTGACTTGGACTCAATTGCAAGAATTCAAAATTTATGAAGGGACTAAACTATAAATTTTAAAACATTTATAGGGAATTGTAATTTTCAAAAACTATGGGTCATTTTCTGTAATTTTCTCTAGTCTCTTTTTATTTACAGTTTCTAGAAATTCTGGGCCCTTTTCTATAATCGTTTCCTATGTAAAAAGTATTAATTTTGACCCAATTGACATTTTCCAAATTCTCCAATATTTTTCTAAAACACCTGCAATGCAAGATTAAGTACCAGGTAGCATTAAAAGTTCAAGAAATCATTTGCATCAATAATTAACAAATTATGATCATTTTACCCCTAAGTATACTTAATTTGATACAAATGTCCCTAACTCAAATTAATGCTTAATAATACAATAATGACATGAGAAATACATTAAATTCCCAATTTAATCATGAAAAACCTATAAAAATATGCTTCAATCAGATAAAATTAATTTTCCTTGTTTAGTCATTAAATTATTATTTCAAGTTGAAGAAATACTTACATACTCAAAGCAAACCACATCATCTAAATTATATCTAAAGAAAACATAGCAACTCATATCATTTTAATCTTAGTTGGCTAATGACTCATTTGAAAAAAATTCAAATTTGATCTTGTTTTTAAGAAAAAAAACTTCTTAATTTAAAAAAAAAACTAAAACAAAACGATCAACCAATATTTTTTTAAAAAACAAGATACAATTTGAACAGAGTTGTTATGTTTTCATTGGATAGATTTCAAATGACGTGGTACTCCTAGAGTATGTAATTATTTCTCTCCAATTTGTTTCTTAATCATCCATATCATCCTCAATGTCACAATTTTCAGTCAAAAAATTCAAATAATTAACTAATGCTCAATGTGTATTTTTACACTTGAACCTTTAAAAAATTTAAACAAACGGTCAATGTATATTTTTACACATATTTTGAAAGTTCAAAGTAACTTTTGCTTCTCAAAAAAAATATTTGATGTTAGACGTACTTTTTAAAAAATCTTATGTGTACTTTTGCATATTAACCCTCTTTTTAAGGGAAGAAGACATCAAAAGAACTTTAAATTTGTAAAATTTCAAATCAGGTATTTCTCAAAAAACGAGCCGTAAATTGTTTATTAAGTTTCGTCATTCTCTTATCAACTTTTGATAACTTGATTTGAGATTTTACAATTTCAATTTTTTTTTTGTTTTTTTCCCCTTTTTTGTCAATCCTAAAACTTAAGGGAAAATTATATTTAGGTCTTAGACAAGAGAAAAAAAAAATGGTCTCTTGAAATCTCAAACTTGCCAAAAAATCTCTTAGGACTTTTTTGTAATAAATTCCAATTCCACTATCAAGTCCATGGAAGTCTGTTAACAAGTCCATGGGAGCGTCATTGACAAATTCAGGAGCACGTCATTGACAAATTTAGAGGCGTCTATTAACAAGTTCAGGGGCACCTATTGGTAAGTCTATAAACATTCATTGATAAGTTGATGATTGTAATTTATTATAAAAAAGTCTCACAAAAATTTTTTTGCTATTTTGAAATTTCAAAGAACTATATTTTTATTTTTTCTCTTGTCAAATACTTGAATATAATTTTACCAAAAATGTTTAAAAACCTGTGTTGACGAGATGCCTCGGTTCGCTGAATATAAATAGGCTAAATTCAAAGGCGAGGAAGCGACAGAGCTCGGAGGTCGGAGCGGATCTGCTGGACTGGCGAGGCCCGGTGAGATTCGCGCCGGCGAAAATTCCCGGTGAGGCTGACCATCGATTTCGGCGATCGACGATGACCAGTAGAGCTAATATTAGTCACAAGAGCAGCGAGCACGGTCCGCAGATGAAGGAGAAAGCGAAGAAAACGACGAAATTCGAACGACGATTAGTGAGGTACCAGGAGTTGCCGGAGTACTTAAGAGATAACGAATACATATTGAACTATTACCGTTCCGAATGGCCCGTGAAGGACGCCTTGTGGAGCGTCTTCTCATGGCACAACGAAACCCTAAACATTTGGACGTAAGTATCCGTATCTGTAATCCAGCTTCAATTTCAATTTCATTTACAAAATGTTGGGGCTTCGAATGGATAAATTCCAGAATAGTTATTGATATGAACAGACCTGGATATTGCTTGTGCAGGCATTTAGCGGGATTTCTGATATTCGTGGCGATCGCTCTAGTGAGCACGATGAAGACGATCCGACTGGAGCTCGGAGACTTCGCTTCAAATTTGTGCAGGTTTCTGGTTTTGGTTGAAAGACATTTTTGTTTTGTTGTAGTGTTTTATGGAATATGGTTATATGATTGATGATTGACGAGGCTAATCTGAGGGTTTCTGTTTGGTTGTGGGACCAGAGCTGTGGCGGAGGCCGCGTTGTTGGCGACGACGAAGGCGATCAACGGCTCTGGTAGCAACCAATTCACGGTACGCTTACAATTTTTAAGTTTAATTATTTTTAGCATTTAAAAATTTGCAGGATAAGTGGTTGGCCAAAACCAGAAAAATACCTGAAAATATAAGCATCTCAAATATATTTTATTTGCTAGATTTCATTAGTTAATTACTATGGGCAAAGGACAACACCTTGTAGTTGGAATCTGTAGAAATCCATGATTTAGGATTTTCAAATTCTAATTTCTCAACTGAAATTTCTAGATATATATTCATCATAAATGAGCATAAAACATATATATTAAAAATATAATTTCAAGAAATGTTATTTCATAGTTTGGTTGATATTTTATAATTTTCTAAATTAGTTTTTTAACTGACAGAAGCATCGTTAATAAATTTGTTTTATTTCTATATACAAAGGTAAAATTTAAAAAGTTTGTTATAGAGAATGTTCATAAGTTATTTGTAAAGGATGTTCCAAAATTAAATTTGTCCAACTTTAAATGATTTTTTTTTTAAAATGAAATTTTTAAAGGGAGATGGGGACTTTGATCAAAACAAAAAAAAAGGGAGATGGGCACAAAAGTGGCGGGGCCCATGGGTAAGGGAAGGCGCCAGGAAAATCCCAGTGGCGTGGGATATGATATCGTAGTGTGAAACGTAACCTGATAAGTGGACCAATCGTCCCATGTGATTTCATTTTCTGGTTTCTGGTTTTTTTCTGTGCTTAGTCTTTGTTTCTTTATTAGAGCATAAATATGAAAAGCATTGTGTGGGCCACAATAAAAAGAAGAAGCATTTTTTCAGCGGACAATTTTTTTTTTTATTATTTGGCCTGTGCTCCTTAAACTTTGAGCCATTGTTTTAGTGGTATAATTTTTTATTTTTTATTTTTAAAAAGGATCACCTGTAATTTGAGCAATTTGTGCAAACAATTCAAGGTCGGCCTTACCCTATCTTGGTTCTTGAGAATCTTGTATTTTTTAGAGATTAGCCTAAACAATGTGAATAAAAAAAGAACTCAAGATTTTTAATTTATATTAATAAATTTAATATTAAAAAAAGTTTACAATTGAACAAAACTTTTTGAAACTTTTTTGGTTTACTATCAGGTCCCAAGAAATAAATTTAATTTACTAAAAGTCTCAATAATAAATGAGTAATATATATCTGTTGTCATTTACTGTATTAGTTGTTATTGCATGCTCATCTATTTTGTTATTAAATCCCTTTTCTGAAACTTAAAGTAATTCACTTGAAATTTTTATTGCCAATACATCTAAAATATATATTATCATTTCTTAAATGTTACAAAGATGTTTTATTCAAAATTAGTAGGATAACGGATTCAAAGCTTTTATGTATGAGAACATTAAGGTGCTCTTTGGTATGAAGGGAGGAAAGGGAAATTTTTTTTAATTTGAATTTAAAAAAAAAAGAAGAAGTAGGGTTAAAACCTTTTAATTAATTTTCTTACACTTTTATCTTAAATCTTCTTTTTATTACAATTTTATAATCCCACTTTTCCAATTTTTATACATTTAACTTGTAAAAATTTCCCCTCGCTTCCAAATCCCCCATACCAAACAGCCGGTAAGTAAGTCAAGAGTTTGAGATTGAGGCACATTTGTTATATTTTTTTAGGATTTGCAATCTAGACGAATTTCAGAGTCATCAATCCTTGAAGAGGAGCTGAGAGAATATGGGGCAGAAACAATCCCAACATGGCCATGGTTTGTATTCTTAGCTGGAGGCATGGGGTGTTTGGCTTTCAGTTCTCTTTCCCATCTTCTAGCCTGCCACTCCAAACGCTACAGCCTCTTCTTCTGGCGTCTGGATTACGCCGGCATCGCCTTAATGATAGTCTCCTCCTTTGTGGCTCCAATCTACTACGCCTTCTTCTGCAACCCTTTGGCAAGCCAAATTTACTTAACCTCAATCTCTCTCCTTGGAATCTTAGTCATCATCACTCTTCTTTCTCCTTCTCTCTCTGCTCCTCAATTCAGACCCTTAAGGGCCACCTTGTTCCTCTCGATGGGCTTTTCCGGCGTGATTCCGGCAGCTCATTCCCTTGTCCTCTATTGGGGCCATCCTCATATATCAGTCGCTCTTGTTTATGAGCTTGTCATGGCTCTTCTATATGCCACAGGAGCTGGGTTTTATGTTAGCAGATTCCCAGAAAAATGGAAGCCTGGGGCTTTTGATATTGCGGGACATAGCCATCAGATCTTTCATGTGTTTGTTGTTCTTGGGGCACTTGCTCACTGTGTTGCCACTGTAGTTGTTATGGACTTTAGAAGGGCTTTACCTATCTGTGGGGTTTATAATTAATTAATTAATTAGCACATCCCACTCACTACAATTAGCTGATTTTGATGTGATTGAATTTTGGGAGAACCAAAATGGGTTAGCCTTGTGGTATTCATTCATAGTGACATGAAAGTGAGGGGTGTTTGGTATAGGAGGCATGGTTACCTCTGGTAATCAGTGGTGATATATTGTAGTTACTGTAATGGGTGACTTGGAAAAATATAATTTATTCCACTTTTATTGGTCTTCGTGTGGAAATTATGTTGACTGACTTGAGAATGAAGATCTTCTACTAGTAGCATACTAAATTAAAAATACAGATAGTAACTTTTTTATATACCCAAGAACGATTAGTAAATTTTGATCATGTATATAATAATCATAAAGACGATCAGCTCTCTCTCATTTAAGTGAAACGGAAGGTAATGAAATGTACATATAAGAAAGCTGAGGTTCGAGTGAAAATTCTCATGTGAAATTTTCGAATAAATTCGTAAAAGTAGACTATATTTAAATTTTAGTTAAAATAAAAGGAATGTGCGAAATCTTTTAATTCTTTTTACTAGCCGGCATAGATTGAAAAGTATCAGTCTTTTTAAAGAAAAGCAAAGAAAATAAATGCATTTTAAAAAATAAGAATACTGTCAAAATAAATTCTTGACTTTGACTTTATCCCCCAACTTGTCCAATAAGTCAATAACTTGCCGCAGTTGTTTGGGTCCAATAAGTCAATAACTTGCCCCAGTTGTTTGGGCATTGGATAGGAAGAAAAATTAGGAGGGAAAACAATGTGAGAGAGAAAATGGAGGGAAGAAAAAAACTAAAAAGAGAATATTAGCACTCCTAATATTTGAATGACTAAAATATTAGGAAAATGGTAGAAAAATGTCATTTGAATTATAAAAATCTCAAAATGTCTATTAAATTAGTAAAAAAATGTCTCCAAGTTGTCAGTGTGTATACTCAAGGTGCTAATTCCTATACTTAAGTTGTGAACACTCAAATTTCAAAATCTTACATTCCTATCAGATTACCTATTTATCCTTTTACTAATTTACTGGACATTTGGGGGGGTTTGTAATTCAAATTGTATTTTTTATCATTTTCTCTCAAATATAATTATTTTTACTTTTTTTTGCTAGGTACAAGTATCCTCCTATTGAAAGCAATAATATTTGAGGCACTGCTAGGTATTAAATATGGACACATCTTTCAATGAAAATTCAAACCTTGATTCACAATATAGTGAGAGACTAACCCCTGCTGCTAGATCTAATCCCCATCAGTAATTCTTTTTGTTTAATTATTGTATCTAACCTGACTTAACATTCGGTCCAGTTTTTAAAGAGTCTTTGGAGTTGGGTCCACAAATAAATGGTAATGTGGAGGCCCAGTGTCAAATGAACCGAAACTCCAAAAGCTTCATAACTATGTGCATGTTTGTTTGGGCGTTACGATTGCTTGTAAGTTGCTTTTTACGTAAATCGAGACACAACTCCTCTCACATACTTACTTCGTATACCGTAAATTACTATTAAAAGGTTACTTATAAGCAATCGAATCGTTAAAACAAGCTGAGGAAGTGTGTGTTTTGATTAACTTTTGAGAATAGTGTTTACGATTTACGAAATAAGTATGTGAGAAGAGTTTTATCTCGGATTGTGTAAATCTAGGTTTGGTAAATACCCAAACACTCACGAAGGCTAATAACATGAAAAGGATATAAGATATAGGGAAAATTAATCCCTAGATCCTATGGTTTACTCAAGTTTTGAATTAGGTCTGAGTTCTTTCCCCCTCTTCTTATTGGGTTACCCCATTAGATGAGTTAGTACTTTACATATAAATCTGTTAAAATAAAGATTAACGGTGTTAAAAAAATGTTAGAGATTGCTGATGTGGCACACAAAACATCTGATTAGGCAGTCAAAGGCTAGAGTTGGGAATTCGGGCCGAGTCCGTCGGGCCGGCCCTCCTTTTAGGCTCGTTTAATATTTTTAAAAAATAAATTAATATATATAATATCATTATATCAAATTATCAATATGAGAGACACCTAAGTATCTAATAAAGTATTAATAACAGATAAACACTTATTAAATGGTTTGATTTATTTTATTTTCTTTAATGGTTTATTCATTTAAACTTAAAAAAAAAAAAAGCTAATTTATACTTTAGATGATTATTTTAACTAAAAATTTATGAGTTTTAAAAATAATGTATCTCAATTTAAGGTAAAATAATAAATAAATGGTAAAGTTTGAAAAAGATTTTTTTTTATTAAAATGAGTTCAAATCCGTTTAGGCCCAAACCTGTGAAAAACCAATCCTATAAAACCACGGACTTTAAAAATTGAGGGTTTTTTAGGAAGTGAGCCTAGCCCTATCAAATACCGGACTACTCCCACTGGTTTTTTTTTTTTCCAACGGTGGGAAGGTTTGGGGCGTCAATGGCAGGGGAGGCGGAGAGGAAGGATAAGGCCGGCGATGCGGAGCGAGGCCATCATCGTGGATTGCACAACCAAATTAACAGAACCAAACAGTCAAAAGGTGAAGAGAAAGAACAGAGACTCCGATCACAAAATCGGAAGAGCGGGAGATGAAGGGTATGTTTGGTTTAGCGATTCGATTGCTTATAAGTTGCTTTTTAATAGTGATTTACGGTATACGAAGTAAGTATGTGAGAGGAGTTGTGTCTCGATTTACGTAAAAAACAACTTATAAGTTTTTTTAAGCTCAAACAAACATGCTTGAAATAACATGGAGGTCCGTACCACGAGTGGCCGGTAGGGAGAAGCACAGTTGTTCTTTAGGGCAAGACAAAAATATTAACCGATTCTTTTTCCTTTTATTCATACAAGCAAGTATTTGAGGAAAGAGCACGAAAAGCCAACAAAAGGAACCAGCCGCCGAGTTTCATGAAGATGGTGAAACAAATATTGCTAAAGTAGTCCAGCTCATCACATTTACTCCTTAGCATTGTAATTATTCATCATACGGAAGAGAAACATTTCGAGTTATGAACCAACTCTTGAAATACAAATAAGGGCAACTACAAGGAAAACAAAATACAAGTATGCAAAGTGAGACCTTATTGTTCTAGAACTTAGTCATCATCTCTTGGAAGATGACCAAGAAGTTACAAATCCGTCAACACAACAAAAATATTATAGCAGGAAATTATTGAAACAATTTAATACAGGATATGCTAATTAGCTACTCAACAAAGGCTTCAACGTCTTAGATGACTTGCTTCCGCAAAATACGCTATTAACAAGACTATTTTTGGACAATATAAACAAGACTGTCAACCTAACCTCCTCCATTATCAGGGTACCAAGGTGTATAAGAATTTTGCATTTCCGTGCTGTCATAATTTGTCCATGAGCTTCAGTTCGAAGAACACACCAACCCAGTTGTCAATTGGGACCTCATTGTTCTGGAACTTAGTCATCATCACTTGGAGTCTGACCAAGAAGCTACAAATCTGTGAATGCAACCAAAAGTTATAAAAGGAACAGATTAATCAAATATAACGTGGTAGTTACTAAGAAAACTTCATCATACCTTAACTTGTGACCTCAATCATTTCTGTTTCACTATCACTGTAGTCCCCCCAACACTTGCTTGGCTTTGTCTCAGGTACTATCTCCTTGCTAAGTTCTTTTTCTTCTTGACAACAATCAGTTGTTGGGACCAAGTCTATTGGCTTTTCTTCTGTTTCAGAACCATTCTCAGTGCTGGCAGATTGGTCTGCAGTATTTTGCTCAGCTTCCAGCTCTTCATTCTTGATTTCCGTTGAAGCTTCTTCTTTCCTTTCCTTGTCAGGTGTTTGACTTTCGTTTCCATGATCATTTTCAACATTCTCAACTGTTGTTGAATCTGTGGAACCAGTTGGGGATGTTGCAAAGCCATTTTGAGTCACTGGAACACCATTTAGGGATGTTGGATATCCATTGGGAGCCATTGGAAAACTATTTGGTGATACTGGAATACCATTTGGTGAAGTCATATATCCATTATGAGGCACTGGATAGCCATTGGGAACCCAAGGTTGTCCAGGCACAAACTCACTGGCATGTGGGTTCATTATTGTGGGAGGGCTAATGCAATTGCCGTCAGTGGTGTGCTCACCAGTGTGGAATACAGTTTTATTTCGTGGAACTCGGTTCCCATATCTATTGTAGCCTCCAGAAATGCGTGGACCGTATGGAACTCTTGCTGTTGCTGACTGATGAGGTGATCTACGGTGATTTACTGCAATCATAGGAGAAATATTTGTTGGTGGGGGCAATATTCCTCCATGATCTTTGAGGCCTGGAACTGGAACCGAGCCCACAACTGGGATTGTTGAAGGATTAAATGGTGGTGCAGCTGCAGAAAGTTTCTTGGTTGTTT
The DNA here is from genome assembly GCA_963855925.1 of Inga laurina. NCBI lineage: Eukaryota > Viridiplantae > Streptophyta > Magnoliopsida > Fabales > Fabaceae > Inga > Inga laurina. The sequence continues at coordinate 44,749,737 of OY979709.1, read as the reverse complement.
CCTTTCCTGATTCTGTTTCATCTTGCTTTTCTCCTTCAGATGGTATTGAGATACTATCAGCATTACCATTCAGTGATTCATGTTGCTTTTCATCTCCTTCAGTAAGCTTCTCTTTTGATACAGATGCATCGTTACTGAGCAGCTCTTTTGAATCTTCAGAATCGAGGGAAGTTGTTGGGCAACTTTCTTGTGTTTCTATCTTTGATACACTTTGAGAGGCCCCGTCGTTCACATTCTTCAAACACTCACTGTTCTCAACCTGCCCAACTGTGATATTTGTAGCTTCAACTTTCTTCTCTTTAACAGCATGACTACTATCTTCCTGGGGTTTCACAATGGCAACCTCATCTTTAACATCAGTACTTTTTGTAAAACCAGCATTTTCATTTACCACTTCATCTTCCTTTTTTTCTTCAATTAGTTTCCGATCATGATTTTCTTCAACATCCTTTCCTGATGTTGCACAGTGAACCTCCTCTGTTGCAACTCTCTCATTGCTTGCCTCGGTGTTTTGTTGAACAACATTTTCTTTTGGTGACGGTTCAGCCACGGCCTTCACAATGGTACCAGGGGGGGCTAAGGCAACTTCTTTGTAGGAGAAAACTTTTCCTGCTGTCTGGACGCTAATGGCACTAGCAGAAGAAGTAGGCTTGGCAGTTTGATCACTTATAGCAGGGCTGGTTGGGGCTGACTTTGAATCTGTTGACTTATCTGCTCTGGAAGCTGTGACATTGGTGCCATTCACCTTAGGACTGAAACTTGCACTCTTTACAAACTTCTTTGGAGCAGGAAGGGAGGGTCCAACTGAAGGACTCGTCTCATTTGAGCTAGTTCGTGGAGAAGAAAAATTCGCAGGCTTGCCTCGATGTCTTGATGATTGGGAAACCTTAATGAAGTTAGTGTTCAGTTTTGCTAGGGTTGGCCTCCTTGATGAAGATGACTTGCGCCCACCGAGAGATCGACCTTTCGGAACAGCCTCTTGCCATCCTTCATCTGAGGTGTCATCCTGCCCCAGGTTATTACTTTCATTGAGGACTGATTGATCTGAGAGCGTGGGTTCAACCTTATCAATTACACGTTCTGTTAGTTGAGATTCTGATTTATTTTCTTTATCACTTGTACTCTCTACAGTAGGATACACTTGAGACACATCTTCTTCCTTCTGGTTTTCATCTGTAACTGTTTCCATTTGTCCAGGTTTCCCCTTCAACTGTAGGTAATAATTGGTAAATTTACGGTCAGAGAGGACAAGGGAATGATGATAAAGAGAGATTGATATGGTAAATGATGGATAAAGAAAGTTATGTGTTACCTTGGCTCTGGCCTTTTTCTGTGCTTCTCTTGCTTTCAGGTCAGCATCTGGCGTGATGTAATCCAAGAGGTCCGACACACTGATGCAAGGCATTGTAAGGTTAAACAAGTTTAAAAGAAGATTTTGAACAAAAAATAAAAATCACACAAACTTGATTATGAGTTTTGCGTATTTGATTTAGCAATAAGTAACCAATTCAAGTAATGAAAGATTCTCAACCATTACAGAACAAATTAACATTGTTATCATGAGGAACGAGAATATTAACATTACAAAAGAAAATGCTCAACTTATAACATAATCTAGCAGTCCAAAAAGAAGAGCTAGCTGTATTACATCAAAACAGGAAAATTTTGTTCGAAACTTTAAATTGCATTGTCCTTAAAAGAGTTAACTAAAGTAATTACTATGAAGCTTAAGTCAGCTTTTGAGGGAAGGATTCACATGTTTGCATTAAGAGTCCATCAATTTACACTTTTCAAAAATAAGTCTGCTTCTTAATTTTCCAGGTTATAAACTTTAGAGTTGCTCTGGATTTAGAAGGATAGAATAGGAACTATCAAATTTTAGTAGTACAATTAGATGTTGTTTCAACTCGAAGTTTCAACACCTTGTAATGGTCTTTTAAGAAACATCATTTGCATAGGGATAACTAAGGCTAGAATATCTGGGAAAAAATTCAAGGCTAGCATGAACTTAAAATAGAAGATTGACTCAAAATGCATATGCTCAAAATGGGCTGATTTAGACTTGTTAACAAGGTAAAAGCCAACCATTAATTCATGGATAAATGTGAAAAGCCTTATTCTAATTGTAGCGTCTACCTCAAATGACCTTTGCTGGAGATTGAGGCATCTGGTTTAGGTGTACCATTGCGTGCAGCTTCTTGTTGCTCGAGAGCCTTTGACTCAAAATATTCAAGCCATGCAGCAGCATCCTGCAAAAAGTTCACATATATATACTTGAGGAGGAAGAATCATCATATATTGAATATTTACAATCAAATAACACATGTAAGATTACAACCTGTGTCCTAAGATCATCAGAACCAAGTTTAGCTTGTAGTATTTGCAAGGTGGTTTGCTCATGCTGAACGCTTAGAGAATATGCTTCCATCAAAGAGAGAGCAATGGCTATTGCATGATAGCTTGCAGCCGTCTGAATAAACCAAGAATTCAGTTAATAAGTTAAAAGTGCCAACTATTATTCCTTGATCTGATGTATTTGCACAAAGAAACCAAACATGTAAGCATGTACAGGGAGTAGAATGCACCAACAACTAATTTGGCACGGCAAATTATGAGCAGTCATATAATGCAATGGATTATGTTCACAAATTTGTATATCATTAGTAATGAGTACCCTACTAAATTTTTTGATAAACTTTTTGTTGGAAATCAAATCAATTCAGATTTGAGAATACCACAATTATCTCCCATTGATCATAATCCCTGATTTAGTGCTTCACTGTTTAGGAAATAATCTCTTATTGTAATCCCTTTATTTACTATTCTGATTACTCTCTTTAGCCTAGATATTGTACCCTTCCTAGTTGACTAACACATCACATTTAGAGTGAAGTTGGTCTTTGATTTAACATGGCATCGGAGCCCTTGAGTTCGACTTGGACTCATATAGAGAGGGGGAGAGAGAGACAATGAGAGAACACAGTGAGCAAGAGAGAGGCAAAGAGGGAGCGACGCCTAGGGTTTAGGAAGGAGAGCGAGTGACGTCTCACCGCCACCTCCATAGGGACCGGAAAAAGCCGATCAGCGAACCCTCGACGATCCGACTCTAATCTGAGTTGCGCATGGGCCTCAAACGCCACCTCTTCTTCCACGCATGAGTTCACGCTCTGCCACTGTTGCCCTCGCGTTGCCATTATTCTTCGTCCAGAACATGTATTCTTGTGATTTTCCTCCTCTTTTCGGATTTGTTTCTCACATCCCAACAAATTATGAAGTCATTTGTAGGCACTCATGTCCGATACTAGTGGTTCAACACAAGGAAGCACTATTTCTTCTTCATCTACCACCACTGGACACTCTAAAACCCTTGAGATGACATCAAAATTTGCATCCCTTACAGAAAATCAAGGAATGATTATTAATCATAAACTTAATGGGAAGAATTACCTTCAGTGGTCCTAATGTGTACTGATATATTTGCCTGGCAAGAGAAAGGAGAAGTATATAAATGGCGAAGCTCCTCAACCAGTCCCTAATGATCCCAATTTTGACATCTAATTCGCTGAAAATAATCAGGTAAAGGGATGGTTGTGCAACTTGATGACTCAGGACATTAGTGAAGGCTATCTTCTTGCGAACATTCCCAAAGAAATCTGGGATGCAGTTAGGAGAACCTAATCCCCTCTTGATAACACCATTGCCTTGATCCATTTGAAAAGGCAACTTCATGATTTAAGACAAGGTAACATGTCGATAACTAAATATTATAATGCTTTACTAAAATTTTGGCAGTAGCAGGACTTGTTTGAGGTCCACCCATGGAAGAACGTTGAGGATGCTCAACTATACAAGAAAATAGTGGAAGACGGAAGGATACACGATCTGCTAGGCCTAAACGACTCTTTCGTGGAGATAAGGGGCAGAATCATGGGATTATGCCCTCTACCACTTCTATTTGATGTAGTCAACTTTGTGCAATTCGAAGAAAGCAAGAAACTCCTGAACCAAAGTGGTCCTAGTTAAATTGAGAGCTCAACATTTGTTGTGAGAGGACCACAAGGTGAACGAAGGAATAACAAATGGTGCAACAACTGCAAAAAGAAGGGCCATATCAAAGAAGAATGTTGAAAGCTACATGGCAAGTCATCGAACGAAAAACAGACCTCCCAGAGTCACCTTACCACAACTGAGTAGAAAATTGAGTGATGATCACCTGAGCCAAGAAGAACTACAAGTGCTTCGCAAGATACTTGGGAAGCAAAATAATTCAAACTCCGTTCCTAGTGTGAATCTAGGACAATAAGGTAATTCTATTATAGCTCTCAATGCCATGATAACTAGTGAAGCCATTTGAATTGTTGACTCAAGAGCTACAAATCACATAACCGGTAACAAAACCTTATTCCACAACCTCAAATTTGGTCACTAACACCTCAGAGTAAAAGTAGCTAATGGTGTTTTCACACGGGTTGAGGGAATTGGCACGATCGCATTATCTAATCACTTGGAAATACACAAAGTCTTGTTTGTGCCTACACTAATATAATATCTGTGAGCAAATTGACTAAGGGTCGTATATGCCGAGTAATCTTTGATGATGATCTTCGTGTTTTTTAGAATTTAAGATCGAGGAGGACAATTGAGACTTCTAGAGAATGGGATAGATTGTTCTACTTTGAAGGATCAAGTCTGAAGAATAAAGATGCATGGAAGGCAAGTAGAGCACAAGTTAGCTCCAATTCTCAAAATAATGATGTATTGTTATGGCATTGTCGTTCAAGCCACCCTAGTTTTGATAATATGAAATATGTGTTTCCACGTTTATTCAATAAAAATTATGTTCCTTTTCATTGTGAAACTTGCCAACTTGCGAACAAACTCAATCCTCGTATCCCAAACAACCGTACACCCCTTCTGCACCATTCACACTAATCCACAGTGACATTTGGGGACTAACACAAATGAAAACCCTCATTAATACTAGATGGTTTGTTACTTTTATATATGACCACAAAAGAACCACATGGGTTTACTTGCTGAAAGAAAGTCCAAAGTAGCTAAAGTATTTCAAAGCTTATATACCTTTGTGTGAACCCAATTCAATACTTCAATTAAGTTATTACGAAATGATAATGCCAAGGAATACATGAGTGGAGTCTTTAAAGAAATCATTGATTAGCAAAGGAATTCATCACCAAACGTCCTACCCTTATACCCCTCAACAGAATGGAGTGGCCGAGCATAAGAACTGTCACTTGTTGGAAGGCGGAGTGTTCCTACCATCTTCTGGGGGGATGGTGTACAAACAGCCGCTTATCTAATTAATCGCATGTCCTCCAAAGTCCTTAATTACATCACTCATATCCAGAAACTCCTTAAACACTTTCCAACTTGCCCACTAATCAATTCCTTACCACCAAAAGTGTTTGATTGTGTTGTCTTTATTCACAAAAATGATGGCAACAAATTTGCTACTCGAGTTGACAAATGTATATTCCTTGGCTACTCCCCTACTCAAAAAGGGTACAAATGCTATTACCCTACTTCCAAGAAATTTTTCATTTCTCAAGATACCGTCTTCTCCAAAGAAGAGGCATATATACTGATGTTGAATGACTAATTTCGGAAGAATATCACTCTAAACTCCCACCAGACATATCATCACCACCACAGCCTAACCTTATAGCTGACCTTGACTCATTTGTCCCCATAAACCAGCCCAGTCTCACCTTACCTAATCATGAACTTGAACCCACACCCAATGAACTGGAAATAAATGTTGAGATCAATTCAAGGGTGGATGCTAAAACAAGGCGAGAAGGAGAGTAGCCAACAAGTTCAAGAGGAACCAAACATTGGTAGCTGCCAATTGATTCATAATGCAGAAACGGCCTTTTCATGGCCTAACATGGGCAAGATCACAACATCTAGCTATGGAGCTATTGGCTTATAAGGGCCTTTAGGGCCAAATCTAGCAAAATCTTTCTATACTATCTCTCATATTTAAAAGAACGACCATGTCTCTAATTTGGGATTAAATCCTAAATAACTAGGTTGGCTTATTGCTTTGAGAAAATAGATAAGATTTTGTACTTATCATCCTATTCAACGGTTTGTCTCATACAGTAATCTGTTTGCAAAAATGCAAAGCATTGTTTTACATAATGCACAAATAAAAATTACAAACATATTTCAGTAAGCCATGGCTGATCCAATTTGGAAATAAGCTGCAGAAGAGAAGTTGAATGCACTCAAGGAGAATAAGACATGGGAGATAACAACGCTTCCCAAAGAAAAGAAACTAGTAGGATGCAAATGGATCTTCAACCCGAAATTTAATCCAAATAGTAGTATCAATAAATACAAAGCAAGATGTGTTGCAAAAGGATATATCTAGACATATGGGATTAATTATCAGGAGACATTTGCTCCAGTAGCTAAATTCAATACCATCCAAGTGTTGTTATCAATTGCAACCAACTTTGATTGGTCATTGCACCAATTGGACGTGAAGAATGCATTCCTGAATGGAGATTTAGAGGAAGAAGTATATATGATGATCCTAGATGGAGTACTAGCCCCTAAAAACTTTGTATGTAAACTCAATAAGTCTTTATACGGACTAAAACAATCCCCTAGAGCATGGTTTGATAGATTCACCAAAGCAGTGAAAGGACTTGGGTACACCCAGAGACAAGCAGATAACACATTGTTCATCAAACATGCTACTGGGAACGTCACTAACCTAATCGTCTATGTTGATGACATTGTCATTATAAGAAATGATAAAGAATCTATAACTCAACTGAAACAAGATTTGTCTTCCGAATTCCAAGTGAAAGATCTCGTACAAATGAGAAATTTTATGGGCATGGAAGAAACAAGAACTAAGAAGGGCATCAACGTATCTTGATGGAAGTATACCCTAGACCTGCTGCATGAGACAGGAATGTTGAGTGCTCAACCTAAGGGTACACCAATGGAAGAAGGGTGTCACTTAGAGATCAAGCCATAAGGTGTTCGGTTTACTCAAAAAGATACCGAAGACTTGTGGGAAAATTGATATTCTTAACCCACACACGTTCAGATATCAACTATGCAGTTGGAATAGTTAGTCAGTTTATGCATCAGCCACAACAAGAGCACATGGAGGTTGTATACAGAATTCTGAACTATCTGAATTATCTGAAACTTAATCTTGGAAGAGGGATCTTCTTTAAGAAAGGCACAACCAGAAACATCGAGATCTACACCGATGCAGACCATGCAAGGGACAAGGAAACTAAGAGGTCAACCTCTAGATATTGCACATATGTGTGGGGAAATTTGGTTATGGGGAGAAGCAAGAAACAAATAGTGGTGTTAAGAAGAAGTGCAGAAGTAGAACTAAGAGCTATTGTCATTGGAGTAAGTGAAGGACTCTGGATCATTATGTTAGTAAAGGAGCTAGAAATTTCACATGTCGGAACAATACAGTTCTGGTGCGACAACAAGGCCAACATTGAAATGGTCAAGAACCCAGTGTATTATAATAGAACAAAACATGTTGAGATCGAAAGCCACTTCATTAAAGAAAATATTGAATCAGGGATTATGAATTTGTCTCACATACGATCAGTGGATCAGATTGCAGACATTATGACGAAGCCACTGGTGTTAAGAAGTGCAGAAGTAGAACTAAGAGCTATTGTCAATGGAGTAAGTGAAGGACTCTGGGTCATCAGGTTAGTAAAGGAGCTAGAAATTTCACATGACGGAACAATACAGTTCTGGTGCAATAACAAGGCCAACATTGAAATGGTCAAGAACGTAGTGTATCATAATAGAACAAAACATGTTGAGATCAAAAAACACTTCATTAAAGAAAATATTGAAGCAGGCATTATGAATTTGTCTCACATATGATCAGCAGATCAGATTGCAGACATTATGACGAAGCCACTAGGCATAACTAAGTTTGAAGGATTTCGAGGCAAGCTGGAAATGATCGACATCTACTCTCTAGCTTGAGGGGGAGTGTTGGAAATCAAATCAGTTCAGATTTGAGAATATCACAATTATCTCCCATTGATCATAATCTTGATTTAGTGCTTCACTGTTTAGGAAATAATCTCTAACTGTGATCCCTTCATTTACTCATCTGATTACTCTCTTTAGCCTATATATTGTAACCTCCCTAGTTGAATAATACATCACATTCAAAGTGAAATTGAACTCTGATTTAACACTTTTATTATAAACAGTACCTGTGCCATGTCAGCGTTTTAACAGTGCAGTAATGAGTCTCTAACAAGTTAAATAATGATCCTGAATCCATTGTGTCCAAGAAAAGTACTTGATATTTTTCATACGATTGTTTTCTTTTACATTTTAATGACCTAGTCACAAGTCAATTTCATTCAATATGCCCGACATTACTTCTTGCATGTCATCTAATAATATCTCATGCAATGGAAAACATTTAAGTTTTTGTGTTACGAATGAGAGAGTGTACTTGTATGTGGTCAGCTCCAAGTAATCTTTTGTTACACTTTAAGGCTTCATGAAGGTATCTGAGAGCAACATGGACATTCCCTAATCCTTCTTCCATCATTGCTACATTGATGTAGGTAGCAGCAGTATTTGGATGTGAAGGTCCACAAGTAAGGTGCAAAAGATACAATGCACGATTGACATACCTAGACATTTACAAGGAAATAAGAAGTTTAACTGTTGAAAGCATGTTCTGCGTTATTATTTGAAAAGAATAAACAAAAACAATTCTATATATGAAAAGTTTTATATAGTTCTTGTAGAAATTAGCATCTCGCATGGCTAATCTAAAACTCATTTATTGCTTATGAATATTAGTCACTTATGGTCCCAGTATCCATCAATGCTTGTTGCTCCTACACAAATGATCTTTTATCATAAATAGCTATTTTAATTTGGATGACTCTATGGCATTACGTTTGAAAAAAAAGAAGGTATGTGTTAAATGACCCGTGAATCAAGACTCTCCCTTCAAGCCTTCACTGACATATATGTTGTCAGTTAACCTTAACGTTTCCTTCAAATGCTTTTAATTAATGAGCCCCTAGGTTTGTCATTGCATGTAATTTCTCTTCTTTAAAATTATCTGTTCGTCTCCAAATGTCCAGCAGAAGCTACTATATTTTCACTCTTCCTCTTTTTGCCTGGTGTTAGATACTCGTCTTCAGCCTATTCATTCAAAATATGTTTATGTACATCTAACCAGTCTGAGGCTTATCACTCCGCATAATGACATGCAGGGTTTGAGACAGTTCTGTGAATTCTTTAAGCTGTATAGCATGATTGTTTAGATTTGCAATTCGTTCTCTTGATAAGACTTTATTGCTTTTTCCTAATGTTGATTTTTTATTTTGAACAATTGAATCTGAAGGAATATTTTTCCTGATATTTTAACCTTTCAGGCATGGCCTAGGTACAGAGTACTTCAAAGTCATCAAATAATCATGATCTTAGTAAAACCTCTAAAATAGTCTATAACAACATTAGTCCCCCACCCAAAAAACAAATAGTCCTCTAGTATTATTGCTGATATTTTTAAAAATAAGAGGCATCATGGTTCCAAAAATAATCTAAAAATTTCTACTTATATACAGAAACATACTTTAGAGCCAATTCTGTATGTTGGAGTCGATAGTAGAAAACAGCCAGATCCCCATAACTTTTCATGGTGTCAGGATGATCTAATCCAAGCTCTCTTTCGTTTATATCCAACGCTTTTTGCTGATAGACGGTTGCCTAATAAATCCAAGGTAAAATGATTAGAAATGGTAATCAGTATAGTCTCCTTTGCAGTGAAATTTGTTAAAATTCCATGTCAAAAGATTAGGTGTCTATATTTATTATTGGGTTGAGAAAATGTCAAGTCCTTAATCTGATAGTAAAAGTATCAGAAAATTTATATTGTAAACCATGCCATGGTGCAGAAATAGAGAAGAAAAAGAACATGATTCTGTGCACTAATTCAAATTATTTAATAATCACATAGAATTCAACTATTGTAAGCAGCGTGAAGTTATATGTTACCATTCATGTGATGAGTCAACAGAAAGAATTTGAAAGTATTAAAATACATACCTGATTGAAATCTCCTGTATGATACAACACAACAGCTAAGAGACTATATGCTCCTGCTGTCATTCTGTGGTAAGGTCCACATACTGACACCAATTTCGACAGTGCCTTCAAGATTCAATGCAATATGTTGGTTTACCCATATGTTGGCTTCATAAAAAAAAATCCTCACTTAAGATGTAGAAATGATCTTACCTTTGTGCCATAGTTGACAGCATCCTCCAATTTACCTTTATCCAGAGAAGTCTTTGATGACTCCAAAAGTGTGCGCCCATCGGCAGATGAGCATGCTACATGCTGTGCAAATAATTGATATTGTAATGTAATTCAATCAACTGATAAAATTAATCATGATATTCCTCATACAAAATAAAATGTCATATTTTTACCTTATATATGGGGACCATGCTTATGATATCTAACTTTCTAAAAGGAGATGTTGTCTCCATATCATAGTCCCTAGGAACCAGCTCAAGTCCAACCTGTTTAAAGATTATTTTGATGTCTTAAGTAATTGAGCAGAAAAAACTCAATATTCTTCATTACAAAGTGCGTCATTTACTTTACCTTGTGGCATAGTCCACGTAGAATGGCAAACTTTCTTAAATCTTGGACACTTTCATGTTTCCATTGCCACTTAAACCTCTTAAGAAGGAATGTTTCTACCCATTTCCATTTCAAATTATCACAATCGATAATTTCTGCATCTATAGTTTCAGGAGTTGGTATTCCCAACAGCATGTTTAAGCATGATGCAATAGATGAAGCCAATTCAGAGACATCATCAACTGCTGCAATGAGGGCTTGCAAGATGTGTTTATAGGCTCGAACAACCATTTCATGTATGCAAAGTGATTGCACATGAGGAAGCTTATCTGCAAGCTCAACCTAGCAGATGGAAATCAAATAGAACATACACTTGGTGAAATTATCTATGAATATGCATATTCAAACATATCAACATCGTATTATCAACATGTTTAATGCCTTAAATGAGCTAGCAGGGCAATTTTGTGATGTATAAACCAACGTTGCGGAAAGAATCAGAATTATACTGCAAAATTGGCATGTGTAATGGGCAATGCAACAAAAAGATGATTGCAAATGGCATTAAAAGAAGTCATTTGGGGGGAAAAGTTTGGATAAGATCGTTATCAATATTATGTGCATTTTATAAAGTCATCAAGAGTAAAGCTTTAATAACTGATAATATTGTGCTCGACATGTTAAGAGCTATATTACATGAATTCTGCAAACCTTAATCTATTGAGGTCTTTGGTGAAAATGTAAAATATGAATTTCTAAATTTCAGGTTAAGTCCTACGCGACATAGTAAGAGTAGCATGAGAATTCTTCTAATTAAAGGGAGATAGAAGAAAGATAGTGGGCTATCAGGACCAATTCAAGAAAAAGAAAAATATATCGTGTGGTCCTTTAAATGAAAAACTAAACAAACTAAATTAAGCTTTTGGGCTTCCTCTTTACTATTTTCTTCATCAAAACTCTACATTTTCCCCATGTCTCCTCTTTTTCTCAATCAAGTATTAAACCCTTAGGTTGTCTCATTTTCTGAAAAATATATTCACTCTTATTGACATGTGTTAGTTATTAGCAATCTTTAACTATTTATTTTATCTATAAATTGCATAAAGTGAATGAGCTACACCGTAAAGGTTATAAAAAAAAGAAAGTGGTCAAAGCTAATACGGTGAAATGATAAACTAGTGAATTGATGCTGTAAATCATGGTAGGGTGCATAAGCTGATAAATTAAATCTACTACCACTCGTCCCAATGAAGACATTTGCAAGCCCCTAGTATGCATGAAATCAGTTAGTGTCCTGCCATCAACTGGTGAAAGTTCAAGGGAACCAAAATCTGCCACCTAAAAAAATTTGAAGCCAGGACATTCAAATTCATTTCTTAATAACTCCAGGGAAAAAAATCTACATTGTCAAGAAACTAACCAGCTTTGGAAGTGCAGTTTCAACATAATATTTTTGTGCCATTTCCATCAATTCATCAGGAGACTGCAGATGTAGAAAATTGCCACAATTAATGTCAGTATACCTATATATCAAGGGCTGATAACTACAGTTAATTAGTGAATTAAGATTATACTAGTTAGAATTGAGAAAGTCCATAAATTCTATTGGTGAATTATCTTAAGCACACAAGAAAAAATAAACAAAAGCATGCTTGCTCATGGCAGAAAGCAGAGACGGACCTTTAGATGAAAACCAGTTTTAGATTCTTTAAGACGTGTATATGCTGCATCAGGAAGCAGCTCTCTCCACATAGCCTCCTTTTCTTCATCTTGTCTCTCTAACTCCTGTTGAGTGGCATCTGACTTGTTAGTTATGTCAACACCATTATTTGTTGAAGTGTCTTTCCCTTGTTCAGCCCTTGAATTCCTGCTCTCAATCTTTTTCTTAAGTTCCTTTAGTAATCCACCCTGCTTCCCAAGCCCTTTAACATCTGGTTCAGGTTTAGACTCTTCTGACTTGTTGGGCTCAGTTTTCCCAGAAGCTTGATTTTGCAAATGTTGAACCCAACAAGCACCTAATTCCCATCTGATAGATTTACTTTGTTTAGTGGGTTCTTCCTGCAATTTCAGTAAGCTTTTCTCTATAACTCTCCTTACCAAAGACCTAGCAGATCGTAAATTTTCAACATCTGTGCCTTGGTTTCGTTGAATTGTATTAGACGATTGAGGTGTAGGTGACTTGTGCAACAACATCCTCAAGCTGAAGACAATTTGATTAGTTATATCAGTACACGATATCATAGACAAAAGCATCATTGAGACAATGGCCTTTTGTTAAAGTATTGAAACCAGAAAGATGTAGCAATGGAATACTAAAAGCACAATTTGATTTAGACGCTTTTTTTTTTTTGTGGGTCAACGCATTAGACACTTTAAAGGGCCAATTTTTTTCCTCAATTTTTGAATTTATTGTAATATTTAGGGTATCAAAAAATGGTTTGCTAACACAACAGGGGAATATATAGTCACTCAAGGAGGCCTTTTGATCATTAAACAGATCATACGAGTGATAAAAGAATTGACCTGTTAACATTTAAAGCATTTGCACCTCCTTCAGGCTGGTCCTCAATATCAATATCCACAGGAATAGGACTCCCTTCCCAATCTATCTTAGTTGAAACATTCACCACAGCGGTGTAGCCACAGTGCCTTACAATTACTAGACCTAAAGTAGGAGTATCCTACGTGAACAAAACACAAAAGTTATTAATAAGATACTTCAGTGAATTATAGTAGTTTCACAGTACTTTGTTCACTTACATGAACGGTTGCACTTTCGTCTGCAGTTACTCCTTTAAGCAAGTTTCTTTGAGCAAGTTCTTCTTCTGACAATCCAAGAATTTGACTTCCATCATTTTTGCAATCCGACTTGGTGCTTGCATCAGATACATCTCTGGTCACCTTAATAACCAAATCTCCGATTTTTTCTTCACAGGAAGTTTGGGTGGTTGGACTGTTTAAAGAGTTTTCTCTAAGATGCTTTATTGCTGAAACAGCTGTTATGACTGACACGTCAACAAATAAACTGTGCAGCAGAAAGGCTTTCCTATCTCGAATTTGCCTCTCTTCTGCTGTTTGACAAGGCATTGCGGCTAGTATTGCAAACTCTCTTGCCCATTGTCGCTTATCATGTTTATCATCTCTACCTTGTCCACCACCATTTCCTCCCCAAGTTTCATCTTCCATTGGAAGTGGGGGAAAGACAGATGAATTGTCAGCAACAACTGGAGGGACAACCCATGTATTTGCACGAAAACCATAAGGAAGATTGCCAAACTGAAATGATACCACCAGTATGAATATGTTTTCTTAACAGAATAGTTTGAAAACATATGATGAAAGTAACATACTTTATTGTGTTCTGTAAAGGCTTTCATAAGAGCTTTGTAAGCCTGCAAGAAGTAATGCCATTTGTTATTATTAAGATGCTCCATTAAAATGAAGTAAGGAAAATAGCGAGGCAAAGTATAATTTGCAATTAAAAATGTAAGCAATCACTACAAGGAAAAATGATCCGGAAGTATTATAAAAAAGGAAGATGTAAAGAAACAATAATGAGTTCAAACTTACAGAATCAAACACTCTGCTTATCTGCTGAAGAAGGCCTACCAAAGTATGACTGATAAGGAGACGTTTTCCAGCAGGATAGAATCCCTTTCTGGAAGCAACAATTGTTGTTGGTTTTCCACTACAAACCCTAACCTGTAATATCATATGCTTATCAAAACTCATTCAGGGTAAACTACAAAACAGGACAACCCTGCAACAAATTAACATAAAGAGATACAAATAAATATAAGGTAATAACGCTCACATCAATCTGAAAGAAATCGTCGTCTGTCTTGTCTTCTAGGAATGGACGATTTGACCTTCGTATGTCTGTAAGAGAATCAAAAGCGCTTTAAGAAAATTGAGTTTCATGTCCACATACTATGAAAAATATTCACAACTTTTTGAAATGCTCGACAAATATGAGTGGTAGTCAACTAGCTAAAATCCCTGGTGTGCGCGCGCGGGCGCGTGTGTGTGTGTGTGGGGGGGGGGGGGGGAGAACAAGATTGTATTATTTAGTTAATCATGCATGGTTCAGACCCAAAAAATAAACAAAGTTAATCACGTATGCTAGATGTGTCTTGGAAACAAAGATTTCATCCATGAAAGAGGAAGCGACACAAAGCATATTATAAATACACACATGATAGGTAAAAAAGTACGATATGAAAGCTGTAACCCCAATAAACAGCTTAACTATCTTATGCTGGTCGAAGCTTACAGCTCGTTGCACTACACTTCTTTTACATTTTTGACTAAATATATTCTTGGAACTCACAAAAAGAAGAGAACAAAGAGAAACGAAAATTCTAATACTCCGCAGCAAATTTAGTTGTAGCAATTTTTTTCAAAATTTTCTGAATAGATTTAAGATTTCTTTTAAGAGTACTCATTCTATTTATTCTATCCCCCATTCCTAATTAAAAGGGAATCTACAGCCTATCATTCCACTTTGACGATCAATATCACCATTTCCCAACAATATGACTACTTCAATTGTTATTTCCTACAAAGTAATTGTTCAAATCAACTAGAGTAGACAGTTGAAATTTAAGTGCGCGCGCGCAATGCACAATTTATACTAGAGACATTGCTCCACAGATAAAGAAAGATAACAAAGAGAGAATCATGGTTAGTAAAACTCACAATGTATAGGAGGCGTAAGATCTGAGAACGAAAAGAAGTCGTAAAATTGCCCCAATCTCGGCGGAGGACACAAGGAAATGTCAATGTCCACTTTCTCCGACTTGTCGCCTTTTTCAGTACCACCTTTCTGAACTGATCCGCAGCCAGAATCAAGTTTCTGATCACCAGATTCAGGCTTCGAGCTGATTTCCAATCCATTTTCTGAAGTTGGACTCTGCTGCTGGGGCTGTTCGGGCTCCGCCGAACCGGATTCTTTGGCTCCGGCGGGATCCTTCGTGTTGGACCGGACGACCGGCCTACTGGCGGCGGAGGAGAAGCCGAAGGCGGTGGTACACGCCACGATGTCGAGCAGTCGCCGAATGTGGGTCACTGCGAGCTCCTCAGTGTAGTCCTCTACAGAAAAGTGAGAAACAAGCAAGAGTGTAGTCCTCTACAATAAAAGAATATAGTATCTCGAAGATATGACCGTTGGATTTCAATTTGACTTTTGTTTTAGTCACCTTCGACGATGGATAGATGGCAAGGTTTCAGTGAGACGATATCCATGCAATCTTTCAGCCTAGGACCTCGCACCTGATCATTATTAGCAGGATCTCGTTAGCCGTTTTGTTCGTTATGATAATTTTAACATTTTAAAGCATTTAATTTAACAGTACTTTGCATGGTGGCCAAGGAAAAACGCTAATAGGAGATAAATTATAAAAATATTTATATCAAATTCATTATATCCATTTCGTTAAATTTTTTAATCATATATAATTATATATCCTAAATTTTAATTATTACCTTTTATCAATAACTTCATATAAGAAAATAGTACACACAGTCATATTATAAAAAATTTGATATAAGTATGGCTTGAAAACTTATTACTCTTCAGGTGGCCCACCATTTTAATTGAACATTAATCTTTTACCAAAACGAAAGTGACGTTACATAAATTTGTCATATTCAAGAAAGCCCATAAATTTGTGAGCTCCAATAAATTAAATTATTAAACAAAAAACTCCTTGAAATTTTTTGTCTACATAAACACAATTTTTTTGACCTCATAAATAAACAAAATTTTGATCGTAGATTTTTGTGTGAAAAATGAAAGTTCGAATAGTTTAATTTTTATATCTTATTTATTATTTTCTTTATTTTTCTCCAGTAGTCACACATGTCATGCATTTATTTGAAGAATCTAAATTATTTGAAGAATCTAAAATAAATTTTACAACTTGTAAAGTCAACTTGCAAAAACAGCCACAGGAAAAGTATGCTGGATTGGATTCTATATTTGTTTGTTGGAAGGAAATGGTTGGAGCAATCAAAGACCAAAACAACTTGCCCATTTGATGCCCGAGGGTGGAGCCCATTATTATTTCTCTACTTCCTCTAGAACTAGTTATAAAAAATAATAATAAAATATCGAAAAAATAAAAGTTAAAAAATAACTCATAAAAATGGTATTCATAAAAAATTATGAGAATTATTAAGCTAAGAAAAATAAAAGAAAGCCAATTATTGGGTGATAAAATATGGTGATATAGAGGGAGTGTGAATGAAATAAAATATTAAAAATTATTAGAATTGAGTTAAGAAAATGAAAGAAAGTCAGTTATTGGGTGATATAGAAAGAGTGTGAATGATTGGTCTAACAATGTAAGACTTCGTTATATCTTTTTTATGTCTTGAGTTTGAGTCTTAAAGACGACATTTATGTTGGGAGGGACAGTCAAGAACATCAAACTAAATACTAGATGATAATATCCAAAAAAAAATAGAGTGTGAATGAACCATAGATTTGTTTGGGATTAAATTGAAATATAGGACGGTGGTCCTAGGTGAAATACATGATAGAGGAAGTATCGAGGGTACACGCAAGGTTTTGAAACCTGAACTGACCACTGAACCGATCGGAATATTGAGTTAAGGGTTAGCGGGTTAAACAGGAGTCAAATCAGAACCAAATTGATGAGAAATTAAATATTTTAGAGTTATTAATATTAAATTATAAAGAAAGTTTTAAAAAAAAATCAATTATTCTTTTAAAAAAAAAAAACTGGACTGAACCGATTTCTAGACTGGGCGATCCATCAATTTCCAGTCCAGGTTTAAGATCCAAGGGCACAAATGAGTAATTACGAAAAAGCGTACCTCGTGGGAAAAGGAGTAGTTAGTCAGGTGACATGTCTCCACGTGGACCCCAAGCAACTTTCTCATATCCAAGACCCTGTCCGTAGATATTCCCTGTCATCCCCATAATTTTCCATATTTATTCTCATCACCCAAAAGAGGGGAAAAAACACTAGATATAGAGCAGGACTAATTACTTGGCAAAAAAAAAAAAAAAAAAGGACTAATTACACTCATGTAGAGTAATACCGTACTAGTGATTTTGGCATGTGTTGAGTTCTGATTTAATTTTTCTCAGGGTATAGTTACTCATCATTTTTCATGTACTTAGTAATGTATGTGGACTAACATACACTAAAATTATACTATTCATAATTGTGATTTATTTTTCAAAATTTGAAACTTGCATTGTAATTATTTATTTCACTTTTGCCAAATCACGTGGACCCGGACCCCAAATGCTTTATCAGGTAACTTAAAAAATAAGTCTGAAAATATCATACAAATATAATATAACTTATAAAATAACAACAAGACTTCTCTCATAAATTTGTATAATAATATTAAAAATTGGTATGGACAACTTAAATGTGACACGGTAAAATATGAAAAAAGAAAAAGGGAAATTAAGAAAAGCTTAACCTTCAACGAATGTATAGTTTAATTAGGGAGGGTCAAAGGAGCGACGGTAATAAATATAAAAGATATGCCCCAAAAAATAAAGGGTTATTGACAAAATTTACTAATAAAGTTTTAAAGAAAGAGCGGTTGACATAATTATATTTTAAATGGGGTAAAATTATATATAAGGAATTAAAATTGAAACATCAAACATAAAACCGTTAAATTTGATCTAACGCCGTTAGAGGTTTTTTTTCTCTTATAATTTAACGTCGTTAGGTCAAATTTAACGAGTTTGTGTTGAATACTCTACTTTTAATTTCTTATATGTATTTTTACCTCATTTAAAATATAATTATGTCAAACACTCTTTCCTTAAAACTTTATTAATAAATTCGATTCTTAACCCGAAAAACAAAAAGAAGGGGAGTGACATATATAAGAAAAAGACAAATGTCGATGTACCTTAAGGGTGACTTGAGAATCGTCTGGGGTCTCCACTGTTACTTCAATTACAGTTGGCAAAACTGCAATGGATACAATGCAATATTCTAGATAAGAATTTCTCATTTAGCGGAGAGTGAAGATAAGACCACCACCCAGAAATATTATAATTTCTCCAATATTAATATATCTAAAAACACAGTACCATAAAGCTAATAGCCACCAATACAGATTAAACCGACTAGCTCCTTCAAGTTCATCATCAGTTTATATCAGATTCAAAGTGCAGAGATAGACTATACACACACACACAGATACATGTGTGTGTGTGGGTGACCGAATTGAATTACCTTTCTCTTCCTTCTTCTTCTTGTCTCCCTTGGCTTTGTGGGGTTTGGTTTTGCCAGTTTTGGGAGCCATTATTGCAGAGATAATGAAGAACTTGAGATGAAGAAGAAGCTATAAGCTTTTGAGAGACTTTAGTTAGCTGCACTAGCTACTAGACTTTCTTCTTGTTCTTCTTCTGTTTTTTTTTTTTTCTGGACGGAAATAACTAAGGAGCAATAGTTGAATTTATCGAATAAATTAGTGATAATCTCCGTCCTCAAACTCTGGAAGATTCTTGGGCATGACACAAACAAATTAAAACACACCAACGACTGCCATGAATAATAGCAATAATATCTGCAGAATTCAAACTTCTTGCTCACTAATATACATAATAAATGCCATAAAAACAGGAACTTTAATTAATTTCGCCCAAAGAGAAAACAAACACACAAAAACTCTCAAACACCGATATATTTTTTCTGCATTTTTATAGACTAATATACAAGAGCATGATTTTGAATAAATGAGAAGTAATACAGAAGCAGAGAGTAGGGAAGAGTGAGAGAGGGAATGTTTTGAAGTTATGGGGCGAGAGAGAGAGAGAGAGAGAGAGAGAAGGGAGAGGGTGAAAAGGAAGGAAGAGAGAATTGGAGAGAGTGAGTGGATAGGATAAGGTGAGGCAGAGGCAGAGGCTTGCACTTATACAACACAAACCCATACAAAAGACTGTAAGGCTAGCGATTTGGGGCCTCTCATTTCCTTTTTTAGTTCTTCGCCCTACGCCACCCAATCTCTCTCTCTCTCTATCTGGGTTCTCTGTCTGTGACAACGTCATTTGAAGTCAATGTTGAAGGTTATTGTCATCGTCTTCGGCTCTAGGATTGGGTTAGCCCCGCTAAATCATGGCCTATCAGAGTGTGACACATGTAAATGTTTGCGGACCTTTTCATGGAGATATATGAAGAACCTTTTAGGTGAATTTCGCAATTCCAAACAAATCTTTATTTTGCTTGAGGCTTGTGACAAACACACAAACACACATAACCTACAATATATATATATATATATATTTATGGGTCGGGGGGCAATTTTACTACCAAAATATCAAAAAGGATTAATTTTGCCTTGTCGTTATCTCAATTTATTCTGACAATTTGGTGATTAATTATATTGATCTGGCAATTCATATATCATAGACGTTATTTTTGTTAAAGTGTAAATTTTTCCTGAAAGTCCTTATGTCATTTAATTCATTTTTTTGAAAGTTAGATTTAAAATTTTTAGGAAAAATTTATATCTTAAAAAAAATTATATGGATGACATATAGATTGTCAGCTCAGTATATTTGATCAATTAATGATCAAAATTAACTGGGATCATGATCAGGGTAAAATTTTTCTCTCTTTGACACTTCCAAAGTAAAATTACCCCTTCACCTTGAGTTCTCAATTTGTCTCCCTTTAATTGTATTGGTAGAGGAATTTAATTAGCCTCTAATTAAAAGGATTCCAATTTTGATGAACAGGCATGTATATTTTTGTGATTTTTTTGGTCAATTTAGAATATATTAGCGTTAAAACTTTACTTGATTCCATTAATGTTTAAATGTAAGTTAGATAAATTTTTTATTACATTGCATAGATTCTGAGAAAAGTTGACTCTAATTTCAAATTTATAAATAGTTCGTTTTATGTTATAAATGTGTATGAATGTATGTATATATGCTTATGGTTTTAGATAAGTTTTATAATGGTAATCGATCAATTTCAAAGTTGAAAATTACCTAATTTCATATACGTCAATCTATTTTGTGAGTGCACCACTCTAGTCCTTTTTATAAGTCTAATTTACCTCATTTTCACATATTAAAGAAAGTTCATTAACTCATTAAATATGTTTTAAACTGATGCATTTTCTCAAATTTACCCTTAAACCCTCTCTCTCATTTTTCTCCCCTTCCAACATAAATTAATTCATTTTTTCATTATATTTATAGGGATAAAATTGTAACATTTTCATTAATTACTCTTTAGGTGGACTTACAATAAGGTTCAAAATTTTTTTATAAATTGAATTTATAAAAAGAACAAAGTGGTAGTACTTTATCTTTTTAAGACAAAATATATATTTCCTCCAGTCCACAATATGTGGCACTTTTAAAAGGAAGGCATAGTCTATAATATAAGTCACTTTCAGTTTAATTAATGTTTTTTTTGTCCCTATGATTAATACTCACTTTCCAACCTTACCCACTTATTATATCCCATCTTTCTCTCTAAAATAATATTTCCAATATAATTAAACATATTTCTCAAAAAGCGTAAAAGTGAAAAAGACTTATATTTTATGATATATTAAATGAATTAACTGTCATTTCTTATTTTCCGTGAGATAGTTGAAGGATCCTATATCATGGATAAGAGGGAGTACAATTTTTCATACATTGTATAAAACCTGAACAATGGGTGGCATTAATTCGCAGTAGTACGTGCTAGAATGGGTTGGTGTTCAAAATCAATTTTCACTTTTTCAGCTCTGAATTACTTTTGAGAGATCTGATGAAGAGTGCTTGGTCCAGAAATGGCACGCCATGAATTGGCTCACATGCAGACATTTATTTGTCATGAGAGGAGCATCAATATTCAACTAATATATATAACATCATGCCATAATTCATTCACATATCTCATATCTAGTTTTTTTTAGATAAAATGACAATTTATAAATATTACAAAGAAATTATAGATTTACATCAGAACGTAGGGATAAGGATCCTATTAGAAAGCAGCTGATTTAGTGTTTATCTCGGACTACTATAAACTATAAAGAGAGATAGAGGTTAAAAAAACCTAACATGTCCCTAATATCACTATCAATAGGTCCTAGTCTTTGGAGTTTAAAAACAATCTTTGGTAGAAAAAACCTATCAATACAGATGATATGTAGGGAAGTTGAGCTTTAGGGGATCTCAGACTTGATAATCCATAACAATGAAGCCCTTAAACATGACAAGTAGAATGATAATGGGGAAGAGAATTGTCTTAGCCATCTGAACCACTGAAGAGGAGTTGCAATCAGGCATATTATACCGCTGCAAAAAGCTGGGAGACGTTGCTTGAATTTGTGCAGAACAATAACCTAGCCCTGATTAGGTAGATCTCGAGTCACCGTCCCGATATGCGAGATCAGAGTGGAAGCTTGCTGATCAATATGGTTAAAAGCCATTTGTGTAAAACGAAACATACCCGAGACCTCATTAAATTACCTTGGGTACGTGGAGGAAAAAGCCTACCTTCATGGACAACCAAGTTCTCTTAAGCCAGATTACATTGATCACAAGAATGATTCCCTTAATTAAGTCATATTGATCATCTTGTCCAAGTTGGAGTATAGTTTGTTTAAGCCAAGCCACAAAATGATTATGAGAACTTTCCTGAACTTGCAAGGAGAGATAACCAAACCAAATAAATTTAGCATAAGGGCATAGATAGAAGATAAGCTCAATAGTCTCTTCTTGATCACATGCAAAGCAACAATAACCAGTAACAGGAAGATGATGATTCCTAAGAATATCCATGGATGGAATTGCTTTGTTCATTACCTTCCAGAGTAAAAGCAGAAACTTGAAAGGCAGAGAGATTGACATAGGAATTTCCAAAACGAGTCTGGATTGTTATTGGAAGGGAAATGACGGCACAGACTCAAGATGAAACCATCTTTTGATGTGTAGTGTCCATTTGAATTCCCTTGCCATAAAAGTCTGTCTGATCTTTGTAAAAAGGATATACGAGTTCTGAGGATTGCATCTGCCCGCTAAAGAAGACTAGTTCCCCCATAGTCCATCTGACGGTTCTCCTGCTGTGCCTTCGTCTCCTGAAACAGTTACACAAATCAATTAGTATTATGAAATAATCAGCTAAAAGTAAGTGATATTTTAAAAAGTTACCAGCTCGCTATAGGTCACAGCAAAGGTCTTCGATCCTGCTGTGTGGTGGATCGTCTGCTACGCCCGGATCTCGGTGTTCCTCTGAGCAAGCTCCTGGAAAAAAAAAATTAAATGTATTATAATTTAAATTTAAATACAAATTAAATTGAAATTATAATTTAATATTTAACAATTACAAAATTATATATAAAAAATCTAATAAATACATTACCTGTGCCTCAGGGCTCCTCCTGAACTGGACGAAACTTGCCCAGTCGTTCGGCGGCACGCCGTCCGGGACGCTCTCGATCAGCTACTCCAGAGGCATCGTCCCGTCCTTATCCACCTTGTGGAAGAGACGGTTCCTCCTGTTCCTCCAGGCGTCACCCATCTTCACGAGGGCGTACCTCTTCCGGTTGGCCCGGACGGCAAACCGCAGCTGAAAAAAAATTATTTAAATATCAATAATTACAAAAAACATAATTTATAAAATATTAATTAAATAGAATTAATTACAAAAAATATTAATTAAATAATTTTAATTACCTGAACCACCTCCTCCCAAGCTAGGTCCTTCGGCCCCTTTGGAACGTACCTCCACGTCCTGAAGTGAAGGGGGAACCGCATCCAGTTCGCGCCCAGGTCGTTCAGGAAGCGGTTGAGCAGGTGACCCCCATTGTGGATGGGCTGGTCAGTGCCCTCATTCCATGGCACTATAACTCGCAGGCTCCGGTCCAACCTGTTCACACCGGTCACGTCTAGCCTCCTCGTCGAAACGTTCCCCTGCTCGTTTGCACAGTTTACTGCACGTTAGATAAATTGTAATTCAAAGTTAACATTTCTAATTTAAATAAATAATTTACTAAATTAAAAAATTAATTTACCTTCGACCTGCACCTTAAACCCAGTGGACCGCGAAGACGACCCTCGTGGGTTGTTCTGGTCCCGAGCGTCCTCCTCATCGAGGAACTGCTCCATCTCCCTGAACCCAATCGGGATCCCGAACTCCTCCTCGTTGAGGAATTCCTCGACGCTAATATCTGTCCCTCCAACCTCAAGCACCTCTGGTGCGGTCGTCTCCTGTGGGATCGTCTGCGGTGCCTGTGGTGGGGCCGACTCCTGTGGGGGGATGGGCTGAGATGTCGCGGTCGCCCTGCCTCCGCGCTGCCCCCTCCCTCTGCCCCCTGCCCCCTACCCGGCTACTGCCACCCCGTAAAATCGGTCTGGGGACCTCAGGGGCCTTCCCCTTATCCTCTCTTGAAGCCCTATCAACTATACAAATCAAAACAAAAATAAATTAGTCACATTATTATGCAAAAATCTAATAAAAATACAAATATAAATAAAATACGTGTTATATACGTACCTCAAGTGCAAATACTGAGAAATACTGTAGTAAAAACTCCTGCACAGACGTCTGAACGCTCAAATCTTGAAGAAATCACTCAGAGAAGCTCTAGGAAACAAAATGAGTAAAAGAGAGAAATGAGGAAGGAGGAGGTTTAAATAGGCCAGATTTTAGTAGTGGTTATTCAAATAACCGCTACTCTAACCTCTACAAATAATTAAATTTGTGGCGGTTTAACAATAACCGCTACAAATTATGACAACGTTTGAAATTTTGTAGCGGTTATTGCCCAGAACCGCTACAAATTTAATGACTCTTGAAATTCTGTAGCGGTTATAGGGGTATAACCGCTACAAAATGCTGACCTTTGGTATTTTGTAGCGGTTCTCTTGCTGTAACCGCTAAAAATATCCGCTACATTGTTGGTCGCGCCAAGTGGCGGGAATATTGTAGCGGTTTCTGTGCATTAACCGCTACAAAATCACCGCCACAAGTTTTGGCGGGAATTTTGCGCCAAATTTGTAGCGGTTTTTTGTACACAACCGCTACAAAAAAAGCTTGCCGCTACAAATTTGTAGCGGTTTACGTAAAAACCGCTACAAATACGATAATTTGTAGCGGTTTAATATAACCGCTACAACTTCACCGCTACAAAATACCTTTTTTTTTTGTAGTGATATAATGAGTCGTGTTTAAACATTAACTACATGAATAAAATTGACAAATTAGTATTAATTGCTCTAAAAGTGACTTATATTGTAGATCAAACCATTCTTTTAGAAGTGATTTATGTTATGGATCGAATGAAGTATATGAATTGATAGCAGAACGTTTATCAATGGTAACTACCACTCTGATCCTATTTATAATTCCCTTTTTGACTAAAATTTTTTGTCCTTATTACAAGTCTAGTTTAAGGTAATAAATGCAAATTTTACAATTTTTCCCCTATTAATTGTAATAAAAAAAAGAATTTATTTATGTTGACTCTTTAACCATTCAAAAATGTGGGCAAAATTGAAAATTTAACCCATAATTAATGAGTTAACTAACTCTCATCGACATATGAAAGTTAATTAATTTAGAATATTAAATAGAATCAGAGGGGTAAATATTTAGCAAGGTATTAAAACTCGGACCGGGTATTGAACCGGTTGGGGTACTAGGTTAAGGGTCAGTGGATCAGATCGGGACCAAACCGGGACTAAACCGGTGAGAAATTGAATATTTTAGATTTATTAATATGAAATTTTAAAGAAAAATATTAAAAAATTAATTTTTTAAAAAAAGTGAACCGGTTCGGTCACCGGACTGAATCGATTTAGGCACCAGTTCCCGGGCCAGACTGGCCGGTCCAGTCCGATCCATATTCTGGAACCCTGATATTTAGGACCCCAGGCATTAGCAAGGCTTTTAGTGGCTCATTGGTCGTATGATTTCTTGGGAAACCAAAGGTGATGGGATTCATGTAAATGTGCTCAAAATTTTAATTCCATTGTTGTCTTTTTAAAGAACTTAGATTTATAGGTCCATTAAATCTACTTAATCACACGCCCAATTGATTTTACCATTACAGATACCTTCACAAAAAAGGATTGCCTAAAGACAATTGCAAAACTAATCACTTAGGTGATTTTCATTGCATTGATGCATCGACATGATTATTTGTTTTCATTTTAAGAAAATGTTTATTAAACGCATAAATTTAATATTTTCAAAAAATATATATTATTTAGCACATTTTTTAGAAGATATTATTCAGCACATTAATTAAACATGTCGTTGTTGAACCTTTCCTATCATAGTGTAGTGGAAATAATTCAATCCTTTGTGGTGTGCAAACTTCTCCATTTATATATGCTCATCCCAGGAAAAAAGAGATTGTGACCCATCACTAGAATCAAATGGAGAGGCAAACATTAAATAATAAAATAAAATAAGAAAAATTGTCAATAGAAATGAGAAAGAGTGATAATAAGTTAAAAAAAAAAAATTGAAGAGATAACCAAAAAGATTGAGAAATCATATATGATATATGATCGTTAACAGTTTTCTTTGCTCCAAAAAAGTTGACGCAAGAGGCCAAGAGCTTTCCCTCAAAATTGAAAAGATATATTTATTGTTAAATAATGATGTTATGAATATTATAAATATTACATATTCTCTTATTTTAACACAAGGGTGAAATTCGAACAAAAAAAAAAAACACAAGAGGAAAAACGTTTGTCCCAGGTTCCAAACCCCTACCATTGAGCCTGAATAGATTGCTTTACATATGAAAAAATTTAAAATGACAAGTAGATGGAAAAAACTTTGGGAAAATCCCTCAAAAAGAACTTTTAAATTAGTAAAAGACGCAAAGGTGTTCCAAAATTCCATATTTCCACAAAAGTGCGAGTGCCTGATCTGGGATATTGAAATTGTAGGCAAAATGACGTGCGTAATCCTGGAAGTTTTAAAATTGAAAAATCGTTGAGGAGATAAGAAGGGCAAAATTGCGCGAAAACTCTGTCGGGACTCTTCATCTTCTTCCGGCGTCGTCGTTGTCGTTGGTGGACCTTGGTTCCGTGGCGTTGAGAGAGGATAGTAGCAGCGACACTGTGCGGCGAATTTGGGGTGGATTTGAGGAGGAGCGAAGGCGAGAAGAGGTTGTGGTGAAAGGCATTGGACAGTTGCAGAGGTACCGGTTTGCGGCTCCGAATTTGAGCTTCGGTGTTGAAGTTGGTTAAGTGGTTGTGTTTAAAATTGTATTTCATTTTAACTTATCCAGTTGATTAGAATGGGGGTTCAATGTGGTTGGGTTAAAATTAGTTTGGGAAATGTGGATAAAACCTATGAAGTGGTGTGGGGAGTGCTTAATTTGGAACCTCGTAAGTGAAGTTGGGAATCGTTGAGGGGAAGTTGTGAAAATAAGTTGTTAAGTTGGGAAGTTTGAATTGCAACTTTTGAAATTTCTAAACCGTTGAAACAGCATATGAACGCGTCAATTTGTGAAGTTGTGACACGGTGTTCAGATGTAGGGAATTGTGATTTTATTGTTGTGAGAATATTATACATACAGTTGCGAATGACTTAAGTGAAGTTGTGAAACAAAACCTTTGAAAACTGCATGTTAAGTTGTGAACACAAAAGAAGAATCTGTGAAAACGATAATGACACGTTGGTAACTTGTGAAACAGCATATGAAGTTGTGGGTGTGAGTAAAAGTTGTGAAAGGGTGTGTAGATATAGGAATCGCCGATTTCACAGTAGTGAAAATGTTATGGATAGTGTGGATTGTTTTAAGTGAAGTGCTGAATCCCTAAGATAACATGTGAAAATCGAATGTTATCCTGTGAAAATATTATCGGAGTTTGTGAAAACGTAATGAAAAGTTGGTAAATATGTGTAGAGGTCAATTTAGGTGAGGAAATTGTGAAATTCATAGACGAACTTGTGAATCCTTATGCATAACTTGTAAATTTTTCTCCATAAGTTGTGAGACCTTATTTAACTGTGGGGAAATAGATATTTCCAATAGTTGTGGTTGTGATGGGAAGGTTGTAAAATGGTATGAGAAGTTGCGATGACGTAGCTTAGATGTGTTAACTTGTCATGTACAAATTAAAATGTTATTAAATCTGCTGAAATCCATAGTTGCTGAGTGTAAACTGAATTTTGTGCAGGTAAAAGTAGATGGCGAGACACAAAGGTGAGACATCAAAGGTAAAACAAGTAAAGGCAAAAAGTGTCAAGAGTAGAGCAGTAACGAGACAAAGTGAAAAGTTTGAAACAGTAAAGGGCGATGGTGAACAGAGTAAACTAGTGATGAGTAGCTTTATGGTGTTTAGAAACGACTATGTGGCCAAGTTAGGGGAGAAGAAGAAAAGGATGGCAGATGAAAGTAGATCTGCAGGGAAGGCATGGTGTGAGTTGCTAGAGGCGAAGAAGAAGGAGTACAATGATAAAGTTATGGAAGGACGGCCGAAAAGGAAGATGAAGAAAAAGGAACTGCCATTTCATACTCGCTACTCACTGAGAGGATTTACATTATTGGTGCAGTCTGTGAACGGTAATGAACATTTGAAGGAGAGGGTTAAGAGAATAGGATTTGGAAATTTATTGAAGGTGCAATTGGATAGACTCCCCCGTGACCTCATTGTGTCCATGCTGAGAGCATATGACCTAGCAATACATCAATTCAGGATTAGGGGGAAGTCAAAAGAAATAAAAGCATCAGATGTGCACAAGTTGCTCGGTATACCTGATTCAGGCGAGGAGGTGAAGGTGGATGTGGAGGATTCGGATACAACATATCAGTGGTTGAAGAGGGAGTATGGGAAGAAGAAATATACGGATATTCTGAAGCACATAAAATCTGGGTCAGCTGGCGATAAATTTGAGTTTATGTTTGTGCTGTACAATTTAGGAACTTTGTTATGCCCTACCTCAAGCGGGCTCATGAGTGACTGGATGTTGAGAGTTATGTTCTGCACAATAGACCGTTTTGAACATTATGACTGAGCAACATACATGATGAAAGACTTGTGGAAGGAAATAAGTGATTATGTGAAAGAGTATAGGGAGAAGAAGAAAAGGGAAGGGAGCAGCAACGTGGGTGGTTGCCTGTACTTACTCCTGGTATGTCATTGTTTACATTAATGTGTAGCTATCATTCAAGCTGAAAATAATGATCCATATATTTTCTATGGTGCAGTTGTTCTTTGGGGAAAATTTTCCTTTGAAACAAAGTGTTCGCCAACAATCCACCACACCGATTGAATTTTGGATAAAGGAAAAGATCAACGAAATGGTGAAGACTGAGAGGATGAGTAATATGGGCATTTTGTATCAAGGGAAAGGCTCTGAAGTTAGGGCAGGGAATGAGGACACAAATAATGTCCCATATTTAGACCCGGTATTTGTCTGTGGAAGCTAATTTAAAATGCAAAAACGATTTAATCATGTAATTGAAAAATTAAGTTGTGCTGTCACTGCAGGAATTGAAGGAGGTCTATGCGCGGTTGGTGAAAGTTATCGATGAAAATCGAAACAGACTTGTAAACGTGGTGGTGCAGGAGTTACTGAATGTCCAGCTGGCACGAGAGGCCAGGGATAAAGCACAACAAGATGGCCCTGGTGTGACAGTAGATGAGGAACATAAAGATGAGGATGATGATGATGCGACAGATGCTTCTCACGACTCAGATTCTGATAATGCAGACGCAGAACGTGATTCTGTTGATGACGATGAAGATGATGATGTAGAGGGAACTTAGGTGGCGAAAAAAGTCCCCACGGATGAGCATGCAATTTAGAGGCCTCAACAACTGCGAAGATCAAAGAGGCAGCACTACAAGCGATGACATGTCCATTTATACAGTTGGATGGGAGTCAAAAAAGGAAGACGCCAACGCATGATCAGAAAATGTTGTTCAACATAGTTTCCACAATGGCCAGAGGTGCTGAGGCTGAAGTGTAAGTATATATGTCATGTGATTAAATGACTGTTATGTTGTTAGTATATCACCACAACACGGGAAGCGATGAACACACTACCATTGCATTTGAAATGTTTTTCTAGGCTGTTGGTTCATATTTTGGATGAAGAACTGTGTCAAGACAAGTTGTATACGCTAGGGGGAATTCAAAGACTAAGTAATACGGTATGTATGGATAACGGCTTACGTGGATAATGGTTTCATTAAGTTATGGTGAATTTTATTTGTAGACATTGCAATGGTTTCTTTGCTGCTGTAGGTGATGTCGGTTGTGTCTAAGGCTTTAATGTATGACTTTAACCTGGAGGAAGGACAGCCAAAGTGCCATATTTTTTATGCATGGTTCATGTTAATTTACTTCAGTTGACCCACATCGTAAGACGCATAAATGTTGTTTTTTCATAGAGATAGGTTCGTTGACATCATGCACATTATTAAACCTCATCTGGCTGGGAAGAAGAAGATGTCAGATATTGTGTGGCCTCCTGTTGTGTTCATGACCTTCAAAGACATACTTGACCACAACACCTATGCCACCAAAAAGATCTGTGTTCATGTAACCCAATGTAAGTACACATTGAACTCGTGATTAATGAGGTGGTTATATATGATATTCAGCAGATGATAGTTCTTGCTGATATTCATATACCCTTTGTGAAGTATGTTGTTTGTGCATCAATATACCCTGCTTGAGACAATCCATTCCACAAGTGGAGGCTGGAATGACAATTGTGTTTTTATTTACACAACTTTAAATCACATCAAATTTCGTCTTCCAAACGGAGATAATGGCATAATAAAAACACTTGATATCCCAATTTATATTTCAAAGACTTGTGGGAATACAATTTGCTGTTTAGATGGGGATGGGAAAACCAGGGCCATGGCTATTGATGCTACCGACTGTTTATTCAAACTTTCTTTGCTGAGGAAAAGGTATAATCTTGTTATGAATATGATAACAGTATGATCTACACAATTTTCCGTTTGGATGGGGATGGGAAAACCAGGGCCATGGCTATTGATGCTACCGATTGTTTATTCAAACTTTCTTTGCTAAGGAAAAGGTATGAGCTGGTTATGAATATGATAACAGTCTGAGCTAATGCCGTAGAAACAAGATCCTGTTAAAGCATACATGTAACTTGAGTTTAATGGAATTTATACTCGAGTTTTGCTCAGCACTGGAGGGTAACCAAAGAGTGATCGTGTGAAGTCGCATCAAACTCGAGGTGTTCAGAAGCTAACTCCAGTGCGTATATCAATTACTTTCGAATGATGACTCGAGTTGGCCCATATATCACTCGAGTTATAAACTTCACTAGAGGGTAACCGAAGAGTTATCGTGTGTAGCAGAACAGAACTTGAGTTGTACAAAACTCACTCCAGTGCGATACTGTGTTCACTCCACGTGTGGACTCGAGTTGGCCCATTAGAAACTCGAGTTATACGCATCACTGGAGGGTAACCAGCCAGTTATCCTATCAACATACACAGAACTCGAGTTGTAGAAAACTCACTCCAGTTAGCTCGTGCTGTCAATCCATGGTTCGACTCGAGTTAACCACTTACAACACGAGTTAATATGATAACTACAGGGTAACTGGAAAGTCAGGAACAAAAAGGAGAAGACTAACTCGAGTGGATGAGCTATAACTCGAGTTAATCAGGCTTGCACGCTTTAAATCCCTCAATCCCCAAATATTTCTGTTCACTCCACTCGACCTCTGACTTCTATAGCCCTCGAGTTAATTGACGAGAAACGTACTATTAGTCAGTTGAGTTCTATGTAACCGTAAATACCATTCAAATAACCGTGCCGTAAAAGCTTCATTCCCCATAACCTTGAGCGAGTCGAGAAGCAGTGTTTCGACTAGCCTTAGCATCGCACTTTGTCATTCTTGCATCTGGTGCAATGATGCGTACCAAGGGCTCCGACAGTGGCAAGAAAGAATCTCGTGATTCACAAAAGTTGCCATCGAAAGGGAGTAAGCCGTTGAAACAACCGAGGAAGCCTTGGCCAAAGGTTCAGGAGCGACTTCCACCAGAATAACCGACCAAGTCACAGGGGGTTATGATAGCAGAATCACAGCAGAAGCGGCCAAAAGTAGCCTCTCTCATTTCGAAGGAACTAGTTGTGTCAGTGCCTACAGAATATTTGGCCTCAACCTCCACAGATAAAACAGAAGAAGACTTAGAACGGAAGATAACAAAGCTTGTGACTCAATTGGTTGATCAGACATTGCATGCACCCACAAAATCCAGATATGGGGGTGCATCAACTTCAAATAAAAAAGCAAAGTGTAATGTACCTCCTGAACTGGAGGATGAGCTTCTGGGACCACCACCAGATTTCAATTCAGAGTCACTAGAGCCTAATGATAAGAGCAAGTATGACGATGATTTTGCTCATAGATTATTCTGTCCTATTGTTTATCTGGATCTACAACATATTAAGGACATACTCGCTTTAGATCTATACACTTGGTTTTAGTACTATGAACCTTGGTTAACCATCAAAACGTCATATAGTCCCTCTGTAGTGAGGCACTTCTACTGTAACTTGGAGGTGGTTGAGGTTTGTGATGAGGTGGGCGAACTGATAGAAGAAAGATTAGAGTCAACTGTTAGGGGCCAAAAGATTCAACTATCTTCTGCATTGATTAACACTTACCTTGGCATAGACAATCCTCCAACAGGGCCTATAAAAGAATTCAGTGATGTAGAAATATGTCAGATTCTGAAGCCAATGGGTGGAAGTAAAACTTTAACTTTCAAACCTAGCTCGTTGAGTGATATACATCGAATTGTGTGGTACATATACTCACGATCTATGGTTAATAAATCCAACACTTTGTGGGACAAGATTACCAGCTGATGGCCTCAATTCTGTCTAAAGAACAGAGGAACATAGGGCAATACATTTACAATGAAATAAACAGATACAGGAAGTCTTCCACAAGGAGTACCCCTCTACCATTTCCGCAACTGATCTCTCACTTTCTGACGCTGCACAATATCTGGTACCTCAAACCTAATGAGCAAATTGTTCGTATTCCAATGTTTGACAACATTCACCTAAGCAGAATGAATATTAAGCTGCCAGTGGGTGCTTCTATAAGTATAACAACAAAGAAAAGGAAGGAAATGGAATCTGAGAGACCCAAAGTGGATGAGGGACAATAATCAAGAGCTGGGTCTCCTGGACCCTCATTCATGGTAGCCACAATTCAGAACTACATCCAGGATGCATTGAAGATAACCACAGACCACATAAAGGTCTCAAATGCCTATCTGGTCGAAATGGCTGACCATCAAGTAAAACGTCTGGTTATTGGCATTAATGAGAACTTCGAGAGGTTATTTCAAATGCAAGATGCTCATACTCAGCAATTGAGGGAATTTAATCATCGCCTTGATACTTATGAAGCTGTCCTTAGAGATCACTTCAACTTTCGTCCTTTTGATATGCCGTCACAGTGTAATGCTACACCTGTTCCATCTGCACCATTATCTACAACTCCTGCAAACTTACTCATTGAAAATGCTCCATGTGCTCCTTCGTCAACCCATGTTATGTGACACCCCCGGATCCTACCATACTCTCTAAGGTTCCCATCCCTCAGGATCCATAAGTTATTCCATAATCCAGTTCTGAGCTCTCAGGTACCAATCCCACACAGGACCCCTCTCGTACATGCTTTAGCTCCCATGCTCAAACCTCTGCCCCCATTGAACCTGTCACTGCAGTTACACCCTATACACCACCTTGTTTTACCACTGACACAGACCCTATTCCACCAGTAGCTCCTCTTCACATTCCACCCTTTTCCTCTGCAACCTTCAATTTATGTACAACCTTTACCCTTCTAGATGACGACAACAAGGGGGAGACATGATCGTGAGACATATTCCTAGTATGAGCCCGAGTAGAGAGCATTGCTTCTCTGTATAATGTATTCTTTATGGTTCATGTGTTACTGATAGTCATGTTGTCTACTTCGTAACTTTATGGTGTGATGGCCTATAATTGCAATGACAATGTTTATTCTATTTCATGGCTTAATGTGTTGCATGGTGGTTGATGAATATATTTCTGGTTTGATCATTCTGTAATTAAGTAACACAAACCTTAGTCTGTCGAAATTGTATAAGTTTTGTCATATGAACATGGGGGACAATATTACAGTATGTGTTTTCATCAATACTAACTCCCAAAAGAAACTCGACATTGTCACTGCCCACTGATGTAGTCCGTTTTGTTTGAGGAAACAGTTTTAATCAATAACTCGAGTTCTATTACACCACTCGAGTTAGGAACACAAGCTTCGCAAGTTACCACATGAAGTGGCCAGTTTTTCATAATGGAACACTCGAGTCTCACGTGTGTCACTCGAGTTATATACAAAATTGGACAAATAACGTCCTAGTTACTAGTTACAGTGAACATGGGTTACCATCATTGCATACGAGATGTTAATTTACTAGTTTCTGTGCTTGGTTTCCAAATTCCCAGCTCATATACCATTTTCAGAAGCTGCATGTTATAGATTATCAATTTACTATTACTATTACAATTTCTTAATATCACATAAAACTTGTTCATATTCATTCCTACACAGCATCAGCATTCCAACAAACTATATTGATTAAAAGTAGAGAACATACAACAGTCCAACAAACTATATATATGTATTCGCATATTGATTCAAAGTCTATAATTAGTTGCCAAAATATACATAATCAACAATATAGTTTAGTACAAAACAGTGACTAGGTAAATAAACTTTCAATGACAATAGGACATTAAGATGATGTTTTTTTGTCACTGACATAACATTGCATACATTACATACAAAAATGCTCTATGTTCATATTTATTCCTACACAGCAGCAGCATTCCAACAAACTATATTGATAAAAAGTAGATAACACATAGTAGTCTAATAAACTATACATTTGTATTTGCATATTGATTAAAACTTGAGAATTAGTTGCCAAACTATACATAATCAACACTATAGTTGTGTACAAAAGCAGTGGCTAGGTACATAAACTTTCAGTGACAACAGGACATTAAGATCTTACTGCTTCTTAATGTTTTTTTGTCATTGACATGACACGACACTGCATACATTACATATAAAAACTGCTTCCCATGCACCCCATCCCTTCATTCCAAAAACCATTGAAGGGTCAAACTAAAACATATATACAATAAAAAAGATGAAGCATCAAAGATGATCTTAGAGTTCAATATGGGTTGGGATTTTTGCACGTCCTTCTTGTGTGTCCTGCTTCATAGCACCGTGTACAATCGTATATCTTTTTATTTTAGAATTGTGATTCCTGCCTCCTTACTCTTGGTTTTCCAGGAGGTCGACTTGTGATTGGAGGGTGGAGGAACGTAGCTTCAGACATGTTTTCCATGTTATATACCTATAATAATTGACGTTGGGCATGTCTATTGTCACAACCGGAATCATGTTGTGCTGGTAGATCTGTTGCTGAGCTTCTATCTTAAAACAATCCTCAACATAGTCGTAGATGTTGCCGTGCACAACTTTGACAGCTGCACACGCATGTGTGCATGGAATCCCACTCATCTGCCATGCCCCACAACTACATTGCCGTGATCGCAAGTCAACCCCATGGTCTCTACGTCCTGTATGCACACTGAATCTACCCTGCCCATAATCTTCACACCCCATATGCTCACATCCACTCACATTTTCCATTACGTTTGCATCTATATTTGGCCCAACATAATTCTTCCACTTGGTCATTGCCACATAAGAGGCATGCATCTTCTTTGCTACTTTCTCACGATGTGCATGAATTAGTTGGGCTACATTATACTTCCTCTCCTTCACCATCCATGCATTGAATGACTCGGCGATATTGGTTGTTATGTTATCCCATCGTTTGTATGCGAACTTGCTAAGAGCCCACCTATCAACATCACCATGATTGTTAATCCATTCATATAACTCTTGACAATGCCCCCATATCTTTTCCATTGCTTTATCAAAGTCATCCACACGCCTTGCATATACAATCTTGTCAAGAAGCATCAGTCCATCCTCCTTTGACCGGGTACTAGTCTTTCTCTTGCCCTTGTTTATTTTCAGTATCTTTGCACTGAAGTTCTCCTTAACATGTCTATAATAGAATGCATGACGATACCCTCCAAATATTGCTGCCACAGCACCTATTATGCCATTATGACGATCTGACATAATTGTCAACTCCATGGAACCAACAATCCTTTTAATCATATGCATGAACCAAGTCCAATCGTCCAATGTCTCTCCCTTCACAATTGCTATGGAAAACATCAACAACTCATTATCCGCATCATAAGCTGAAGCTGCAAGTAGAGTCCCTTTATAAGGCCCACTTAAATGAGTTCCATCAACATATAGTATATGTCTTGCACCCCCCCCATGAAACCCTGTATACATGACCCATATGCAATAAAAACTTTTTCAAACCTATAACCATGTGCTACCCATTCAGCAACTGTATTAGCATCAGTTTCCTTCAACCTTTGGCATATCTATGGGATTAACATGTATGATTGTTCCGGTCTTCCATGTATGTCTTCCATTGCCTTTTTCTTTGCCTTATATGCCTGTTTATATGTTAGCTTCACACCATACTCCCTTTGCAGTGTCTTCATAATCTTAGTTGGATGCTTCTCGGTATGATTCCTAATCTCGTCGATTATTATTGATGATGTCAAAGTAGATCTTGTACTATGGCCGCTCACTTGCAAATGATCTTGAGCTGAATGAACATGATCTTTTATGAATTTTGTCACACACAGTATTCCAGAACTCCTGCCCACTGCAGGCGCACATAATTTCAAAGGACAATCCTCTACTTTATACTTGACATACATCTTGTCCTTGCTATTCCTATCATATTTATACATAAACTTGTGAGCAATGTTATACTTGTACAAGGCTTCTCTTAATGCATCGGCATGAGGAAAATGTTGCCTGACCTCGGAAATTACTCCTGACCATTTCAAATAGCTCGTGTCACTAAAATTTGTCTGTTCTGTCTCATAAGTTATACACCCACCACCAATTTCAAATGACACAGCCTCAAGATTATTGCCATGTGCAATGGGAGATACCTCTGCTTTCGGTGACCGTTCCAAGAATCTGTGGCTCCTGCATATAACAATTACAACACTTTATAACGTATTATCAGCTTGGGAATGAACAAAATATTACGAACTTATAGATGTGCATCATTCATTGGCAAGGATTCATTGCCATTCTCTATATGGGCTACAAACACATGCGCACTGCTTTCATTGAACCGAAATAGGTTTTCAATTTCACCATCATTGTCAAGATCAATTAATGTCCTCTCATCAAACATTACTGTGTATTTAATGTCACAGCTGCTCCCTTCATGACTTGTCAATCTTGATATAATTTCTCTTAAATCTTCCACTCTTATCCCATCTTTTAGTACCTTTACCCTCACACTGCCTCCAATATATTTAACTCCACCGTCATTATTACGTTCAAATTTCCCCCTACATGAAATAACAAAACAACTCCTTTGCACAGCTTGAACCAATATTACCATCCATTTTTTTACGCATCCTGCAACAAATAAATAACACATTGTTAGTTCACAAAAACAAAACTAAATGGGTACCTCAATCTTTCACAAATCTATATTAGGGTTTTTCAACTTCATATTAATCGTTTCTTACAAAATCCACCCCATTTATTCTCTTCAACCACAACCCTGAAACTGCCCGTCATTAACCACTCCAACCTCTTCCCCGCTTTAGCTAGTATCTACATTTTTGCCCATACTACTTATCAACATTCACGTCCTTCAAACCCAAATACCCCACAAAGTTTCCCACCCAAATGAAGACGAAAATGGTTTTGCTTCAACTCGACCACACGGGGGAAGAACATTGTCGACTCAATAAAGTACATACCTCACTCCTATTTGTATCGCCTCCCATTTATATTCCCGCGCGCTGACGCTTACCCTGTATCGCGTCACCTTCTTTTGTCATCAACTTCTTTTCTTTCATCAGAGGGCCAAATCTGTCATTTTACATTCAATTCTAGTATTCCAATTGACGTACTCGCATTGATATGGGATATTATATTTCCGAGAACCTTTGCGTCTTTTACTAATTTAAAAGTTCTTTTTGAGGGATTTTCCCCAAAACTTTTGTATTTGGAAAAAAAAAAAGCAAGGCTTTTCAAGCCATTTTAATAGTATGTTAGCTTCTAAATGTAAGATCTTGTTTATAATATAAATTATATTATATATAAATCTTATATTAAAAGGCGGGAGGTAATATCTTAGATCTAACTCCTACTTCTATTTTATCTAGTTGTGACACTCGCAACATTATCAGGTTTGCACATAATTAGACAATCTACTTGAGAAAGGTTAAAATTTGAAATATATAATACCTCTTGCTTTGCTATGATTTTCCTTAATCATGATAAAGTCCTAACATTTAAAAGGGTATGTGAAGCTGCATTCTTCTGATATTGTTCTTTTTACATCTCCAGTATGAAATTGATGCTACACTAGACTCAAGCTATTTCAACATTCTCTAGCTGCATCCTTGACCTATGTTAATGTCAGTCAAATTCAAGAAGTATTTGCTCAATGATATTTTTTTTCTATCCTAATTTTAATCGCATATTGAAAAAGGATGCCTATATGTTGCTTTGAATCTTTGGGAAGATTAATCTTGGGTGAATTACAATGAGGTCCCAAGGAAAGGAAAAAAATGAAGCAATGGTCCCTGTAGATTATAAAATGAAAAAATGGTCCCATTAACAACTCCAGGAGCATGTATTGACAACTCGTTAACAACTCCAGGAGCATGTATTAACAATTCCATGGGACCATTTTTTCATTTTGCAATCTATTGGGACCATTTTTTCATTTCTCTTCTTCCTTGGGACCTTAGTGTAATTCTCCCATTAATCTTTTGGCCTATTAACCTTTTGGCTTCTTTAATTTTGATTCAGTTGTAACTCAGTCCTTCCTTTTGACTCGTTTCAACTAAGTTCCTATGGTTTTGACTCAGTTTCCCTGAACTTTGACTCACTGCAACTTAGTCCTTATAATTTAAACTCTTTTATAATTTAGTTGTTATGTTGTAGAATAAAAGTCATTGACTAAATTATAAAATGCTTAAAACTATAAGGGCTTAGTTGCAGTTAGTCAAAGTTTAAGTATTGAGTTACAATCGAGTCAAAATTATAGGAACTGAATTTTATTGAGTCAAAATATAGGGACTATGTTGCAATTAAGTTAAAACTATGAGGACAAAAAGGTTATTTTTCACTAAATCTTTTTCTATTGTCTCTCTCTCTCTCTCTCCCTCTCCCCAAAGCTGGTGATGTTTTATTAATTACCCATCCCTTAACTCTACAAATGATTAAAAAGGATAGTTGAAAAAAAACAATACAATTTTTCATAAATAATTAAATTAACTAATACCTTTAATTTGAACGAGCGAGTGTTAAATATTTTTTTC
This sequence comes from Inga laurina, assembly GCA_963855925.1. Lineage (NCBI taxonomy): Eukaryota > Viridiplantae > Streptophyta > Magnoliopsida > Fabales > Fabaceae > Inga > Inga laurina. The sequence goes on along the minus strand of OY979709.1, from coordinate 44,710,573 downwards.
CATTCGATATGCCCATAGAATGGTGGTGGATGATGGTGGCCAAGTCTCTTTTTATTCATCCACTAGCTAGTAGGAATCCAATTTACTATTGCTTTGATTGAATAGTTCAATGGTTGATAGCCGCCTTTCAAAAGTGTCGCCTGACCTGCTCTTATAATAGACCCTTTCCTGTTCTTTATACATACTTCGTCCCTTAGTTGAATATTGTCTCTTTATAGCATGTGCCCTTAGCTTTCAACACATCATTCTCTTTTCAAACTGTTGAATGATACGAAAATTGCAACAAAAAGAACTTTGATTTCTCCCCGTATAGGGTTTAAATTCAGAACATGGGATTTAATTTCACCAAGTGAAACAGAGCAGCCAACATTGACATGAAAATAAAACATATAACTGAAATGATGCAAGGCATGACGATTATGCAGAGGGAGTAGGTGGGAGAAGAGTTGGTGAAACTCAACGTTTCTGACTCTTGTAATATTTTAATAGGTATTTTAGTAGTATAAATAGGTGAATGAGATTCATTATAAGACACATCTAAATATTGAAAAACACATTTGAGATTGGTTTCTGTACCATTTTGGTATCAAAGCTGAGTTTCAAAGTGCCATAGAACAAAAGAGTGAGGAGTGGGTAAGAAACAAAAAATGTGAGAAAAAGGGGGTGCCGGATTTTCATTCTCGGAGCATTTTTTTGAAGAAACCGACCTCACCATCATGTTCAGAAGGCCGAAAAACCTAGGAATAGCCTCGGTCACCATCGTGAAACAGTTCCACACGCCTCTACAGACTTTGCCAGAAAGTCGTCCGAAAAGTCGCCGAAATTTCACGCAATCGCCGGAGTTCAGAGGTTGAAGATGATGACGTCATCAGCCACTTCATCCTGATCTGCTGCGTCATTGACAGGTCAGCCACCTGTTGACTGCCACGTGTTATAACCCCACGTCAACAATCCCAGTTAGCCTAACTTTTAGAAATTGTATTTTGACCCCCAAAATTAGGTCAAAATTACATTTCAGCCCTAAAACTTTCTGAAATTATATTTTGGCCCTATATTTCTGCCAAAATTAAATTTCAACCCCAAAACTTTCTGAAATTATATTTTTGTCAAAAATTACATTTCAGCCCCAAAAAATTCTGAAATTATATTTTTATCCCAGATTTCTGCCAAAATTACATTTCAAACCCCAAAACTTTTTGAAATTACATTTAGACCCCCATATTTCTGCCAAAATTATATTTCAGCCCCTGAAAATTACTAAATTACATTTTGACCCTTATTTGCCTAAACTTTCCAATTTTATCCCTTACTTTTCCATAAATACCAATCCTACCCTTATACCTTTCCACCCTATACCTAATAACTGTGTTCTTTAAGTCCTAACCTCACAAGAACAATTCCAAAATGCCTCCAAGACGTAGAAACACACACGAAATTGAAATGGAAGAGATGAGACGCCGGATACAGGAACTGGAAACCACTGTACAAACACAGCAAGCCATGTTAGAATCTCACAGTGAATATCCAGAGGATGATTTAGATAACAACAGTTCGTCATCCACTGACTACCGCTGCCGTCCTCAACAGTAACCATTCCGCCTTAATGACATTAAGGTAGACATATTTGAATTTGAGGGAAGACTCCAGCCGGACGAATTCATCGACTGGCTACAAACTGTTGAACGAGTTTTTGAGTACAAAGAAATTCCTGATGAGCAGAAAGTTAAAATTGTTGCCAGCAAACTAAAGAAACATGCCTCCAAATGGTGGGAGAATCTCAAGAAAAGGGGTAAAAGAGAAGGAAAGGGCAAAGTATGAATGTGAGACAAGAGGCGACGCGAGCTCTCACGTAAGTTTCTTCTCGAAAATTATTATCAAGATAATTTCCTTCAATTACATAATATCCAAAAAAAAGGCTATGTCTGTAGAGAAATATACCAGGTAATTTGAGAAGCTAATGATGAAATGTGACATACAAGAAAGGGAGGAGCAAACAATAGCTCGTCATCTTGGAGGGTTAAATACGAACATCGCCCATCCAGTACAACTCCAGCAATACTGGACTCTGGGCGACGTCATTCGTTTAGCCATCCGTATCGAGAAGCAGTTGCCCAGAAGGCCTTCGTACCAACCGTCCTGTTCAATTCCTTTTGATGGGCGTAAGCCACAAATGCATTATCCTAGCTCTTCAAGCGCACCTCCACTAAAGGCCACCAGGGAATTCAGTTCCAAAGCACCTAAGTGCTTCAAACGCCAAGGATTCTGTCACATCGCTTCTAACTGTCCTAACCGTAGAGTTGTCACCATTATTGAAGGGAAAGCTTCTGCAGTATTTGAAGAAGAAAGGGAGCCCATGCCTGAAACAGAGCCAATATTTGATGAGGAGCTAGTATTTAATGAGGAAGTTACTCCTGCTAATCATGGTGAATCACTTGTGATTAGGAGAAGCCTACATACAGCAACTGTAAAAGAAGAGTCTTGGCTACGTCACAACATTTTTCATACTCGTTGCACTACTCATGGTAAAGTCTACGACGTCATTATTGATAACAAAAGCTGTGAAAATGTAGTTTCCAACTATATGGTAGAAAGGTTGCAACTACAGACTCACAACCAACCGTGCCCTTACAAGCTCCAATGGCTTAACAGGACAGTGAGGTAAGAGTTTCAAAATGATGCCTTATTACTTTTTCTATTGGTAAAAGGTATCATGATGAATTTTGGTGTGATGTTGTTCCAATGGATACCTGTCATCTTCTTCTGGGGAGACCTTGACAATATGATTGACACATTCTATATGATGGTCACGCAAACACATATTCCTTCTAGAAGGATGGCGTGAAGATTTAGCTTGCACCTTTGCCACCTGATAAACACAATAAAGGCAAAAATAAATCCAAGCCATTAGTGTCTTTAAACGAGAATGTGATCAAAACAGAAAGCCAAGTCATGGGTTTTCTTCTATCACTTGAGGCAAATAATAGAACTGTCATTCCACCCAAAGTGCAGCCATTGTTAGATAAGTTTCCTGATGTGATTCCTGATAAAATTCCACCGGGATTACTACCCATGTGAGACATTCAACATGCTATGGATTTTATCCCAGGAGCAGTAATTCCTAATAGGCCAGCTTACAGAATGAGTCCTCAAGAACATGCTGAATTTTAAAGCCAAATTGAAGAATTGTTGAAAAAGGGATTGATCCGTGAAAGTGTCAGCCCTTGTGCTGTACCTGTGCTCCTAGTTCCCAAGAAAGATAGAAGCTGGAGAATGTGCATAGATTTTCGTGCAGTGAACAAGATCACAATTAAGTATTAGTTTCCAATGCCCAAGCTTGATGACATGCTCGACCAATTATATGACTCTACCACTTTCTCTAAGATTGACCTTCGTAGCGGATATTATCAAATCTGAATTCATCCTGGAGATGAATGGAAGACCGCTTTCAAAATCAGAGATGGGTTGTACAAATGGAATGTAATGTCATTTGGGTTGACAAATGCTCCTAGCACGTTTATGCGCCTGATAAACCAGGTCCTTTGCCCTTTCATTAGCAATTTTGTTATTGTCTACTTTGAAGACATTCTTATCTACAGTAAGAGCATAGCAGATCACTTAGAGCATCTACGTCAAGTACTGCAAGCTCTTCGTGAACAGGAACTTTATGCCAATTTGAAGAAATGCACTTTCTTGACAAATGAAGTCATTTTTCTGGGTTACATTATCACTGTAGAAGGTGTACAAGTTGACCCAAGCAAAATTGAAGCCATTAATAGTTGGCTAACTCTGCAATCTATCCAAGAAGTTCGGAGCTTCCATGGATTAACTTCCTTCTATAGGAGGTTCATTCAAAATTTTAGTTTCGTTGTTGCACCCCTCACTGATTGCATCAAGGCAGACAAGTTTCAATGGACAGAAAAGGCTCAAAAAAGTTTTGAAGAATTGAAGAAACACTTGACATAAACTCTTGTACTAGCTCTTCCTAATTTTGACCAAGTATTTGAGGTCAGTTGTGATGCCTCTAACGCTGGGATTGGTGTTGTTCTGAGTCAAGAAGACCATCCAATTGCTTTCTTCAATGAGAAACTTAATGATTCTAAGCTCAAATATTCTACCTATGACAAAGAATTTTATACCGTTGTCCGAGCTTTGCAACATTGGAACCACTACCTGTTGCATAAAGAGTTTATTCTCTATTCTAACCACGAATCACTCAAGCATTTGAATTCTTAACAGAAGATCAATCGAAGACATGCTACTTGGAGTGAAATGTTGCAGACCTATCCATTTTTACTCAAGCATAAGGCTGGAATCCTAAATTCAGTAGCTGATGCGCTTAGTAGTTGCCATGCTTTGTTAACGACTATGCAAACCAAAATAGTAGGTTTTAAAAGTCTAAAAGAGTTGTACCAAAATGATCCTGATTTCCAGGATGCCTGGAGTGCCATTGAATCTTAGCCATTTCAGCAGTATTATAGGGAAGAAGGATTTTTATTCAAAGAAAAGACCCTTTGCATTCCTCATTGCTCATTACAAGAAGCTATAATTTGGGAAGCCTATGATAGAGGATTAGCTGGTCATTTCGGTAGAGATAAAACTGTGGCCTTAGTAAAGGAGAACTTCTATTGGTCAAGACTTGAATGAGATATAAACAAACATATCCAAAGGTGCAGAACATGCCATCTGGCTAAAACTAAAAGGCAAAATACCGGATTGTACATGCCGTTGCCAGTACCCGAAGTACCTTAGGAGGATATGAGTATGGATTTTGTCCTCGAGTTACCTCAGACCCAGAGACAAAAGGACTCTATAACGGTGGTTGTTGACCATTTTTCAAAGATGGCTCACTTCATCCCTTGCCAAAAGACTAATGATGCGGTTCAAGTTGCAGATTTTTATTTTAAGGAGATTGTTCGTCTCCATGGAATTCCCAAAACTGTCACCTCTGATAGAGACATCAAGTTTGTAAGCCATTTTTGGAGGACTTTATGGAAGAAGATGGGAACTAAGCTTCAGTTTAACAGTGCTAGCTATCCTCAAACTAATGGACAAGCAGAAGCTGTTAACAGAATTCTTGGAAATCTTTTATAAAGTTTTGTTGGAAAGAACTTAAAGCAGTGGGATCTTATTCTTGCTCAAGTTGAATTTGCTTACAACAATTCAGTTAATCAAGTAACCGAAAGGTGTTCTTTTGAAGTTGTTTACGGTACCCGTCCTCTTAGCCCACTTGATTTGACACCATCCTCTAATAAACAACAATATAGTGTCAATACGGACCAACGGGCCAAGGAAATTAAGAAACTACATGAGCAGGTCTATAATAGGATTCAGAAGCAGAGTTTGAAACTCAAGGCACAATAGGACAAGCATTAAAGGCATCAAGTTTTTAATGTGGGAGATATGGTCTGGATACATTTAAGAAAATAACGTTTCCCTAAACAACCAAATGCCAAGTTGTCTTAGCGAGCTGATGGCCAATTCAAGATTGTGCAGAAAATTAACAATAATACTTACAAAATGGAATTGCCAGGAGCCTATGGTGTTTCAGCCACCTTCAATGTTGCAGATCTATCTCCATTCATTGATGATGTTGTTGATTTTGACTCGAGGACAAGTCCTGTCCAACCCCGAAAGAATGAAACAGAGCAGCCAACGTTGACATGAAAATAAAGCATATGACTGAAATGTTGCAAGGTATGACGATTATGCAGAAGGAGTAGGTGGGAGAAGAGTTGGTGAAACCCAATGTTTCTGACTCTTGTAATATTTTAGTAGGTATTTTAGTAGTATAAATAGGTGAATGAGATTCATTGTAAGACACATCTGAATATTGAAAAACACATTTGAGATTGGTTCCTGTGCCCCAAGAAATCAGCTTCTAACTTGTCTTGTGATATCTTATGTGAAGCTTTTATTGGGGGAAAGATTTGTTTCACTGCTTCTACCAACAACTAGCTTTTTTTGCTAAAAAAAGCTACCTTCAAATTCTGACTCCGGTTCCTCCGTTTAGTGCGTAGTGGATGTTGCTATGCACGTGTTTTTTTTCTTTACAGACTATATGATTCTATCCCAAATCCTTTTTTGAAGAGTGTCTAGTTTGTTCCAGACCTCTGTCTAGATTCACAAACCCGTTCCTTGAAGAGTGTATGGTTTTATCCTAGAGCTCTGTCCAAGTCTTTAGATCGTATGGTTTAGCCCAGACTTGCAAACCCTCTGATTCCATCTAGATCTTTAGACCATTTGGTTCTATCCAGATCTGAAGACCCCCTGGTTCATCCAAACCAGCTCGATGTGGTTTCTATTCCCTCTAGATCGATGCTTGCTACAAGTTGTTTTTGTTGCCTGGTTCGTCCAGATTAGCTTGACGTCATTTCTGTTCTATCTAGATCGATGTTTGCTCCAATATTTACTTTTAGTCCACCTGCTGCCGTAGCTGCTCCTTTTGGTTGCTGATTTGAGTTTTTAGTTGACAAACTCAAGATGATCATGAGTTTGAGGGAGTGTAAAGATACTAATTATTATATATTATATTAATATTTGGAATATTCCCATGTTGAGATATTATATATCTTATGTTGATATTATTATTTGATTAGACTTATTTAGGTTAGATTAGACTAAATTTTAGGATTAGTCTATGTTTGCCTATATAAAGGCTCTTGCTCAGTTGCTTGTATCAAGAATTAATTATTAAGGATTCAATAAATATTAAGAGGCTCTTGTTTCCTCCCTACTCTAATCCTTCAAATTCTAATAGTTTTCACAAAAGAACACCTAATAGAAGTGAACAATAATTTCATATTATTAATATAAAGTTGGTCTAACGGTAGATTCCTCTAGATTTTGAGTTTGAGTTCTTGAGGAGATACTTGAGGTGGAGGACCAGTTATATACCCCGAATCGGATATAGTGGTTGATTATATATAAAAAAATATAGTAATTTCATCCTCATTGGTTCTATGTTATTAGTTAGTACATGATAGGGTTAATCCTATATAAAAGTTGTATGAGTAGTTTCTTTTTAGGGAAAATTCTAGAAAAAGACGTTGGAAAATAGGAAAGGATAAATCAGAGCTATGAAATTGTAAAATCCTATGTCAATGCTATATCAGTACGGTGGAGGAATCTGAGATTATAAAATCTCAACGAAAAGGCGCTCATGTCCTTCAGCTCTCCCTTTCTCTCAACTCAGAATAACAACACCGGCCTCTTTATTAACAACATCGCATTCTACATTAACAACTCTGCTTTATTCTTTCATAACTTCGTATCCAAAATATAGTGTTGTTAATGTAAAATATGGTGTTGTTAATAAAGAGGCTGGTGTTGTTATTGGTCCTAAAACTTAAATTCTCAAATATTGTGTTGTTAATGTAAAATATGGTGTTGTTAATAAAGAGGTTGGTGTTGTTATTAGCCCTAAAACCTGAAACTTAAATTCTCAAATATGGTGTTATTAATGTAAAATATGGTGTTGTTAATAAAGAGAAAGGTGTTGTTATTAGCCTTGAAACTTAAATTATGAAGTTGTGAAACAAGAAAGCCGAGTTGTTAATATAGAATACGGTGTTTTTAATAAAGAGGTCAGTGTTGTTATTGGCCTGAAACTTAAATTCTCAAATATGGTGTTGTTAATGTAAAATATGGTGTTGTTAATAAAGAAAGAGGTGTTGTTATTGTCCCTGAAACTTAAATCATGAAGTTGTGAAATAAGAAAGTCAAGTTGTTAACGTAGAATACGATGTTGTTAATATAGATACTGGTGTTGTTATTGTGAAACAAGAAAGTTGAGTTGTTAATGTACAATTCAGTGTTGTTAATAAAGAGACCAGTGTTGTTATTCTGAAAGAAGAAATGAGAGTAGTTGTGAATAAAGAGACTAGTGTTGTTATTTCGAGTTGAAAAAGAGGGAGAGTTGAAGGATACATGTATCTTTTCACCGAGATTTTATAATCCTAAATTTTTTCACTATACTGTCACAACATTGATATGAGATTTTATAATTTCAGAAATTTGATTTATCCTTTTTTATATTTCAAAGTATTTTTTTAGAAGTTTCCCTTCTTTTTATCTCAACAACATACTAAACATGTTTCAAAAAGACAAACACTCACTTCTTAGTTTTTTGGGCACACCTTTAAAACTCCCTTCTATCTAAATTTCCAACTTCATCTCTATTTTGATATTTTCATTTTCTCTTTTTTGTTTTTTGGTAAAACTATTTTCATTTCTTTTAAAATTATTCTCCGCAAACCAGACGGACTCATATGTCATTTCCTCTTAATTCAGGGACTTTTGAGTAAATAAAATCAAATTCGACAATTCCACTCTCGTCCTCCTCTCTGCCCTTCTCATTCAGACCGTTGTCTCTCACTCTACTGCAGCAAAAACCCTCTAAAACCTAGCAATGGCGATGACAGCACTCTCGGATCGTCCAGAAATCCAGAGGCTTGCCCAATATAAATACGTTGACGCTGTTCGTTGGCTGCCACCTCTATCTCCATTCGATCGATTTGCGGTTCTTGCTTCGTTTGATTCCGATACTGATGCTTCTTCCATCGAAATTCACTCTTTTAAACCAAATCCAGCATCCTTAGAACCTCATTCTTCATGGGTTTCACCTTCCAGAGTCTCCTCCCTCAAAACCTCACAGTTCCTTCAGAAGACCGTCATTGCTGCCTCAACTTATGCTGGTTCTCTTCACTTCCTGTTCTCTAATTCCGCTGACGCGTCTTTGGAATCTGAAGTTTCAGTGCCGAAGAATGAACTGCGTCCGGGATCGATTTCATCAATTGATCTTATGGATGGCGGGGTGGAGTGTGTGAGTGTTGCGGAAGACGGGAGGGTCAATTTGGTCACTGTTGGTAATTCAAATTTAAGTTATCGTCGGGTTTTTGATAGCAGTGGTCTGGTGTCCTACACGACAGCTAAGTGGGCATCACCGGTGGAGTTTGCTACCGGTGGATATGGATTCAGTCTTCATTGGTGGGATCAGAGAAAACCCGGCGGACCGGTTTCGCAGTTTAAGGGTAACTGGTGAGCAAATTTTGCAGTGGCCTACTGGCATTTTCCTTAGAGGGTCATATTATCCTACTTTTCCTTTGAATCATTTGATAGTCTTGCAGTTGTATGTATACAATAAAATAAAAGGAGCATCTGTAAGCAAGCAATTATAATTATGATGAGCCATATTCCCGTTTCAGTGATTAAAAGTAACACTACTCTGTATATTGCTTCTTTTCTTGAATAACAGTTAGATTCTAGAGATATACTAGTAAAGCTTCTTGGCGTGGTTAATGGTGAGTTTGGTGAGGTTGTAGGAAGTTGAAGGCTTAATTATTGTGGTGTGATGTACTAAGAAATATCAACAAATCTGAATTTGGTCAAGCGCGTTTGGTATGATATACCTATTATTACAAATATAAGCGTATTGTATCTGTCAAAACTTCACCATTGTAAACTGACGTCCGCTAAGATTTTCACCAGATGATAATGTTGCAGGGATCAAAAAATGACCGCTGGGATTGTGCACTCTATTGACATCCATCCATCACGAAAGCACACTTGTCTAGTAAGATGGTTACCCCTTTTTCCTTATTTCTTATTAAGTTATCTTATGATGACCAATGTGAGCCGCTAATTTTTATTTCTGAATGACCTTGTTGCTTATATTGGAGCAGGGAGGATCATTAATTTAGTTTTCAGTCTCCACTTCCCCTCAGTTTCATTGTCTTTGTTAATGTTATTATTCCTTAAAAGGACCTTGCTGTTTTATGTTGGCGGTTATTTTCATTCTTCAGTATTTAAATTAGTATATATGTATGTATTATTTTACAGACACTCATTTCTGTTAAAAGGGCAATAACCTGGTCAGTTTTCTATTGCAAGTGTGATATTGTGCCATGCCAGTTACAGCATGATTCTATGTCTCTAAGATAATCTAACTTGCTCCATTTACAATTTTACAAAGCACAAAGTTTTGGACCCTAGCGAGATTTTTTGTGAACTATTGCTTTAATTTCACAGCAAGCTAGTAATAAATTTAAACCTTAGATGCTATTCAAAGTAAATTACTGTTTGAAAAAGCCCACTGCTTTTTTGGGTCATTGCTTCTGAGTTCTAACATTCATGGAATTGTAATCTTTTTCAGGCAGGTGGTTCCTTAGGTACACTTTTTGCCTGGGATCTCAGGTGGCAGCAACAGCCTATTATTCTTTCAAGGGGAGGGACAGCAGCCGGCAACAACGAAGTCCCATCAGTATCTGAAAGTGAGGTTTGGGAGGTCCAGTATGATCGTAACACAAAATCTAATATGTCATCCACCCGGATTTTACCTGCCATGATCTGCTCAGAGGATGGAATCCTTGCCGTCATTGAACAAGGTATGTCTATTAGTTGCATCTTGTTGGAATGCCAATTGATCAGGAACCCAAATGTTTTACCTTGTTATATTTATGGAGTAGGGGCGCTTTATATTACAAAGAAACTGGTTGAAACTTAAACTGGGATTGATTTGTCGCATATCTGTTGTTTATTTACATTTGCATAGGTGAGGAACCTCAGGAGCTGCTAGCAGAACCCTGTTCAATTAATTGCTTTGATATTGACCGACATAATCCATCAGTAAGTGAAGGCAGCTGTATGGTTTGCACAATATGGATCTTTGATGGATTCGCTTGAGCATCCTTTTTCTGTTTTTTACTAAATGGTTAATCTAATGGAAATGATGGAATAACTAATGTCATGTTTGGCATGAGGAAAAATGGTTTCAGAAAAGAGAGGGGATAGAAAATTCTTCATAGTATGTTTGATAGGCAATAATAGTTCTTTCATCAGAAAGCTCACTTCTATCGAGCAAATATGGGAAGGGGCTTTCCATCAAGATGGCCAAAGGAAGGCCATTTCCCTTGGGAATTGTAAATTGGACGGCAAGAATTATTATATACATGATAACCTTAATTATTTAAAATATTTTAATTGTTATTATTTTAAAACGATATTTAAATGACATTTCTTTTAAAAAATATTAGCTTTCTATTAAAATGATGCCAAGGCACATGTTATGCTGTTTGCTCGTAGTCCTTGGAGATTCATTTTCAGTTTGTGAGGGATATTGGTTCTTTTTTTAATCCATTCTTGATTGTCACACCGAGCTCCCATTGCCCAAAATGTGAAAAACATTTCCAATATCTTCCTACTTACCAAACATGTTTTTAGCTTAAAAATATTCGTTCCATGGAAGCATCTTTATCTCTATCACTCTATTTATGTGGAGAAAATGTCACTTCTGTAGCAAACAACCTAGAAGAAGCAGAAGGTAGAAAGTTCTTTACTGACGATTTTAATAAATCGCTTTGCAGGATGTGATATGTGGTTTGGAGTGGGAAGCAGTAGCCATATTGACAAAACAATAATGCCTAAATTTCTAATCCTTAATGGCTTATAGTTCTCTGATTGGAATCTGATGTATAACGCCAGGGTGAGTTTTCCATGAAAAAAAATGGGATTTTTCTTGTATACATTGATTGGATGGAAATGAAACGTATGCCGTATGACTCTGCTGCAATGTTCAGTTCATTTATCATTTGCATGGAAATAGGTTTTGATATTCTTTTTTTCCCACTTCTACAATTTATAGAGAAGTTGAATTATGTGGATTTTGCTGGCCAAGAAGTAGCTTTGATTTAACTTTAAGTTTTGGTGGAAAATGTAATGGTAATCAAAACTTGATATTTGACACTCAACTAGCTTTTCTGGGTCATAACTTCAGTTTTGGACGTACAAATGGTATACCAAACGCAGATTTACCCACATATTTTGATTTGATTAGAAGAAAGTATCTTAATCATATAACGTTAAATATTTAGGTTTTTTAATTAGATTAATATTAAACTGATAATTACAATATATTTTATTAGAATGAATTTTGTATATTTACGGAGTTCAAAATAAATTTTATTTATAATTTATAAATATTGTGACATTTTAATATTTTTTTACTTTTTTTTTTTGTTAAAAATCATTAATATAATTTTTATAGGAGTACATATAATTTATGCAATACCAATACTGTTTATAAGTAATAAAAATAGTGAAAAATTGTCCCGGCCTCGTGGTTGATGTATTGGTTTTTGAAATAAAAAAACTCAACAGGAATAATCAAAAGAGAAAAAGGCAAAATAATACTACTTGAATTTTAAAATCCCAAATTGGTTTTGTTGACAATAAGAGTGATAAGATTAACACAGAGTATAGCAATTGACAAGGATTTTGAAAAATCACTGATTTGAGATTTTAAAATTTAAGTGATATTTATTTATCTTTTTCTCTAATAAAAACTCCACATTCGGGGAAATTGTGCACGCAACTTTTTCGACATTGCTCATCAATTCTGTTGAGTCTTTGCTGCATTTATTTATGTTTTTTAACAAGTCTAAGAAAGAACTAATTAAGGATCAGCTAGAAGTTGAAAGCACTCGTGGACATCATGTGACATTTCTTCCACTAAGGATTCCGTCACTACGATGTGTATTAAAAAAGGGTTAATGTGCATCTACCACTCTAAAATAAATTCAAGTAAATTCTTAAGTACGTCCAATATTCATTCAGCATAGGAGTAAAATGTATTTTCAAGTTTGTCCAGCCCTCTAGTCTCTAAAGTATTTACTGGCCAAAAAGTAAAAAGGTCTCTAAAGTGTTTTGTAGCATAATTTTATCCTACAAGTATTAATTTAAGCATTATTTTGTTTAAGAAAACTTTTGTCCACAAAGTATTTTCCAAAATTACATTTAGGTCATATATAAGAAACAATGGATAAAATGATCTCTTGAAATCTCAAAATTATATTTAAATCTCATAAAATTTTTTTACAATAAATTTCAATTATTAAATGCTCATAAACTTATCAATAGACGCCTATAAACTTATTAATATATGCGCTCATAGACTTTTCAGTGGATGTTATTGGACTTGTCAATGAAATTGGAATTTATTATTAAATAGTCTCACAAGATTTAAATTTAATTTTAAGATTTTAAACAACTTTTTATCGTATTTTTTTTAATCTGGACCTAAATACAATTTTCCGAAGCATTTTTTCATAGTGAGGTGTATGACCCAGCCCGCCGCGTAAGGGATAGCCGTACCGTGACCACTCACCACCACAAACCATAACCCTGCCTTTATCCACAACCACTAGTTGTAACTCCAAGACCAAGACGTTGCAGTGCCTTTACCAAGAAGAACAGCCATAACAATGGCGCGTGCGACGGCGGCGACGATGGTGTCGTTTGGTTTCAGGTGTCCTCCGACAAGCTATTCTTCCTCTCGTGTCTGTTTCAGCTCAGTGCACTTTGCTCCGTTCAACAAGACGAAATTGAGCTCGTTGAGTAGCATTTCTGGGTGTGACCCAATTCTTCCCCTAAAGCTGTGCACCGTCTCGCCTCTTCCTCAAAGGATTCGTCATCTCACCGTGGTATCTGCTAAAGGCTACAAAATGAAAACTCACAAGGTTACTTCCTCTGTGTGTTTGTGGCTGCTTCATATTGTAAAATAGGATTTTCGGCTGTCACTTGTTTCGTTTCATATTGTAAGGCAATCAAATTAAATAGATATTACGCCTTGGCCTCTGTTTTCCTTGGAATATCGGGAATTTGAAATGTTTCCATTCTTTGAATTTTTTCTTAATTTCTTTAATAGGCATCAGCAAAGCGATTCCGAGTTACAGGTCGAGGAAAAATAGTGCGCAGGAGGGCTGGAAAGCAGCATTTACTGGCCAAGAAGAACACAAAGAGAAAATTACGACTCTCCAAAATGGTTAGATACATTTAACTATTTCTGTTATTACATAAACATGTTGATTTATTTGAATGTTGCCGATTTTTCTTATAAGGGCGAGTAAGTGCGATTCTTTTCATTGACAACAATTGCTGAACGGAAATGCTTCTTTTGATTGTGAAAAATTCATTTTTGTTACGAAAGGTCTGAGGTTCGCATAAACTTACCATACCTTTTTATAAGTCACTTGTACTCAAAAAGTTTTGCTCAAAATATAAGTCACTTTTAGGTAATAAATGATGTTTTGTCAATTTTACTCCTATTCAATATTGGTTAGGCACATAGGAAAGAGAAAAGAGAGAGAAAGAGGTGTAAATGTATGGAGACAAAAGGATGTGAGAAAATATGTGCACCATTTTATAAATAAGGCTACATATGAAAAAATTTATTCATTTAACGTTTTACTTGGTTTGCGAGAATGGGGTACCGGTGACTTATAATTAGGTACAGAGTGGTAGTATATCATGAAAGGCATTACTACCGAATTTCAGCTTTATCTAGCAAGTAACTTTAAAGATGCAGAATGCAGTATAGGATGTATGGTAGCGATACATTCCATTTAGTTTTTTAGACTATGCGCTCTATTTCTTCAACTCTTTTTGGTGATTTCAATAAGATTGGAATTTGGACTTGGATCTTTCAGCCCTGAAACTAGTGCTATTGAGCCAAAAATCATTAGTAGTTGTTCTTCAACTTTGATTGGCTTCATTTTTAATGATTCACATCTGTTCTTGCTTTATGGCTTTGTTTCTTGTTTATTTTGGGGGTGTTATTTTGTTACCTTCATTGTTTCCACATTGGTTCGTAGTGCAATCCATGTAGCCGACTCTGCCTAATGGGATAAGGTTGGTCATCGTTGTCGTCGTTGTTATTTCCACGTTGGTTGTTGAAAGCCTCTCCCATCTAGGGCTATTGATTTATTTATTTATTTTAGTGTTGATTTGTTGATGCCTAAAGGCAACTTTAATCCATTATCTTCAGTAATTTTGATAAAAAAAGCTATTATTATTACTTTGAAAGCTGTCTCGAGTTACCCTATCCTCTTCACTTTTTACAATTAACAAGTGATTGGCTTTTCTAGAGGGCAGATAATTTGAAAACTAGGATGTGTCTTTTTCTCTTTATATGGAGAGAAAGAAAGTAATATTTATATTTAAAATATATAACAAAAAACTGAATGTTTTAGTTGCAACCGCAGATGATCTGCAATAAAATCCGATCAATTAAACAAAACGCTTGGGGTTCCTTTTTCTTATTTTTTGGGTGAGCTTAAATTGTTATTTTTTATTTTTATCAAGTTCATATTAAGAATGGAATTTCCTGTTTATTGCAAAGAGACTTGATTGTGGATTTCTCAGGTTAGCTAGTGTAACCTCATCTTCTCATTTGAAAATCTGAATCGAAAAGGGGGGCTATATAAGTTGGTATGCCTGGGTATAGGAGGCTCATTCCTGTTCATATGGGTGTTTAGAACTCATTTCTTTTGGGCTTCTGTAGTCAATTGGTATCATATATCGTTTTGTTTCAGTAAATCATAACCGAATCATTCTCTTAATTTAAAAAGTTTCAACCTATGTGTGGATTTCTACAAAATAAACAAACCTCAACTATTTAAATTCCTGCTATAATAAATATGGAAAGATTGTAGTATACGCATGCATCATAACAAGGTCATATAAAGCCTTGTGCACTGGCTGAACTTGATAAAAAGCTCAGCTCACTGTCTTGAAAGTGAAACAGAACTACTACTTTGTGAGAAACTCTTTGATTTGGATAAAAAGTTCTGCATCTCATAGAAGTTGTCGTTTTTGTGGCTGGAAGCAGTTTGAGTGGGTGAAATATCTGAGATATTCCGCTTCCTGTGCTGTCTAACTCTTATGTTTTTGGTCATTCACAGTATGAAGTCAGCAGGAGTGACTATGACAATGTAATTGGAGCCTTGCCATATCTGAAAGTAAACAGACTGGCTAAATAGAGGCTTAGGCTGTGTTTGCTACTCCTTGTCAAAGCCTGAGTGCTTCTTGGCATTCCCATTCCACTGTACGTGAAGAGGATAGCTTGTTGTCTTATTTTTCAAATGAAGTCAGGTAGTTTGGCGACTTAAGTACATCCTCCTGTACCGTAAATCTATTGTTATTTCTATTAATTATATATCATTTGCATCTTCCACTCTACTTCCTATTGCTTTGTGCCGGCTGCACTTGGTATGTTTCACAAGAGTTTGGTTTATCTGTACGCGTTTATGTTTAACTTTCAAGTAATATCTTTAAGTATGTGTAAAATATTTCCTCTGGTCCTTAATATAAGACTAAACTGTTTCATATCATTCCAGCTTTTTCTCCCACATTGATTTGGTATCAGTGATCCACAAAACCAATTTTGCTTCCTTCAAGTCTTAAGATCACCAGGTTAAGCACATTCCTATTCCATCATGTATTTGAATTCACCGAATCTTTTAAATCAGTTCAGTCATCCCACCAGAACTGTATGTTGTCATCTTTTACCACCATTTCAGCTCAGTTACTCCATAAAATCTGGCCAAATTTTGTTTCTCACTTGCTACGTATGTGAGTCCGCTGAAAGTCTTCAAGTCATCAGGATCATCTTCGGCTCTCAGAATTCTAATCCGTAACTGATCTCTCACTGTCATCAGTGACTCCTGTACAATTTTGTGACAAGTTCTTTTGCTTTAATTATCCACTTCTCTTTGGCGCGCTTTTCAAGACACACAATCTCTACATGATACCTTCCAAACAAGGACTTGGATTCTCTCCACTTCTCATTGAAGCTAGGATTCTACTCCTTTCATATTTTATTATAAGTTTTAAATTTGTGAATATGCTTGTCCAAAATATAAACTTCATTTTATATTTGTCTGAATATTTATTGTATTTTCCGAACTTTATCCCTTGTTGATTGTATTTATTGAATTAATTCACTCTTACTTATTCTCTTTGTACACAAGGCTACAAGAGTATGGATGGAAAAATAATATATATGCATTGCCTTTGATTAATTTTAATTTTAATTGTTTTTTTATTAACACAAATCAGTTATTTATAACTTATTATAATAAAGGATAGAGGGGGCAATATTCCTCGCTTATGAATATAATGATAGTAATGGGGCAATTTATGTTGATATTTAAAATTACATGACTGAAACAAATAGTGAGGACCCAAATTCTACAAAATCTACCTGATATTAATAATCGTGGACTTCAAATCGAAATTCCTTTAAAATAGTTGTTCCGGTTTGGGGGCGGCGAAAGTGACGTGGAACAATGATCAATCATATCTGTTAAGCAAACGCGGTAGCTTCCTCCACGTTTTTCGCGCAATCAACCCCGCCGTCATGTAAAGCGAAATGAGGGTCCCACATTATATCCAAAGCTTTCCAGGGTACTGTTCAAGAGCCGGCGCTGAAAAGACAAAACCAGCCAAGTTCAATTCATTTTCTCTAGTCTCCACCTATTTTTAACCTACCTGCTTAAGGGTGTTTTAGTCAATTCATTTACACGCCTCGGTCAGAGTGGCACGCGCGGATTCTTCACGTGCATACGGTTATAAGCTATAAGCCATCTTTCTAAATTCACAGCTCCCCTTCATCAGGCGATTTTTCCTCAAGGAGCCTTCCTTCTAGGGTTTTCGAAATATCCGTCTTCTCGATCACAACTCCCTCCTTTGGATCTTGCTCCGGATTTCGTATTTATTTGAATCGTTGCATTTTTTTGTTCTCTCGAAAGTTGTTGGCCGGAAAGTTGATGGTTCAGCTGATGAAGTCTGGGAATCTCTGTTCGGAGCTTGAAAAGAAACCGGCTGTTTGTGACAAGGTGCCGGTGAAGTTGGAGATCGAGGATCCCCTGGAAGAAGAGCATGGACCTCTGAACAAGCGTTGTAAGCTTTCCGTGGATTCGCAAGAGGTATGTAATCTGTTAGTTGGGGGTTGTTTGGTTACTGGAGGAAGTGCTTTGCAATTCTGATCAAGATCTGGATGATGAAGTATGTTGTTAAGCGTCATTCTTGGATGTAGTTTAGGATTTTGAGAGTGTAAAGAGGTGGAATTCAGGATTCTTGTCTAACCCTCGTCCTCCGCAGACAAGTGGTGTTATAAGGTTCATTGAAAATGCGGTTTTGTGTCTTTAGTATTTAACTCTTTTGCTTGTACACTTGTTGTCTTTGCACTTGCTAGCATATTGTTTCAATTAAAAAAGAAAACTAGTTAAATAAAGTCATCTGTTAGCAGTATTTTCTTAATCAATGCATTCCAAGCTCATCATTGGTGACATATATATAACTGGATTCGACTTATTTTTTTTCCACATTATAGTCAGGAATCGCAAATTCCAAATTGTAAATGGTAGCGATTGTGATGGGAGGGTTGATATACCTGTTTTAGATATCCATTCCTTAGTGTATGACACCTGGACGCTACTTCTCCTAAATGTTTAGTTATCACGTGGTATTTGATCTATTATTTCCATAATATTTATCTATTGGATAAGATTGGCTGACGTTAATAATGTAATTTTGTAAAATGTGAAACAAATTTTTTGTAATTTTATATACATATATTATAAATTTTTACTCACATAGTGATGTGCATACCAGTATGCACGGCTGATGCTTTTGCCACATCTGACGTGAAATACAGACTAGTGTTTATAGTTAAGACTTCGCCATCAGATTCAGAGGTCCATTGAATAAATAAGTGGAGATTATAGATTATTCCCATATATTTCTAACCCAGTTGAAAGTTGTTTTCATCCATTCATTCAGTTTTGGCTTTGTTTTCCTATGTGACTATGTCATAATCGATAAGTTTAAGATGTTCTGTCTTTAACATTTTCATTTCTTGCATTGCCTATCCAATTGGTTAGAAATGGAGTACCTCAACAGATACGTCCAGTCCTCCTTCGCAATACAATATACTTGATGAGCCTAGTCCCTTAGGGTTGCGTCTGAGGAAGAGTCCCTCACTGTTAGATTTGATTCAAATGAAGCTTTCTCAAGGGAGTATTACTCCTGCAAACACAGAAGATAAACACTTGAGCTCTGAGGTGAAGAAGGAGAGCAGAGGTGCTAACACATCAGGTGCTGGCGACAAGCTTAAGGCTTCAAATTTTCCAGCTTCACTTTTAAGAATTGGTTCTTGGGAGGTATACTCAAGTTACTACTTATTTGGAAGAACGAGTTATTGAATTCAGCATGGCTGAAAGCTATTTTTTCTTGCAGTATAAATCTAAGTACGAGGGTGACTTGGTAGCAAAATGTTACTTTGCTAAGCATAAGCTTGTTTGGGAAGTTCTTGAAGGTGGCCTCAAGAGCAAGATAGAAATTCAATGGTCAGATATTATGGCACTTAATGCAAATTTTCCTGACAATGGACCCAGTATATTGACTGTAGTGGTAATTGACTTGCACTATTTTCCTCTCTATATTTTGCCGTCACACAGCTCTTTGAAAACTGGTATCATTCTGAGTCATGGTTTGAACTTTGGAGTTATTTTCAGCTGGCTCGGCAGCCTCTTTTCTTCAAGGAGACTAATCCACAGCCTCGAAAGCATACACTATGGCAAGCCACAGCAGATTTTACTGATGGACAAGCTAGCAAATACAGGTCTTTTCCCCCCAACAATGTTGTTATCTGTTTCGTGGTCGTTGAATTAGCTGTCAGGAATTGATCCCATATGAAAAATTGATACTTTATGAAAGGATATTATGATTTGAGAAAGATAGTTGTAGCATTTAACTGACATTCAGGGTTATCTAACCTGGACCGGACCGGAAACCGGTGACTCGGCCTCTAAACTGGTCCGGGTCAAATTTTTTAATTTTTTTTAAAAATTTTTATTTTTTAAAAAATTTTTTCCTTTAGAATTTCATACTATAAGCCTAAAATATTCCATTTCTCACCGGTTTGGTCCCGGTTTGACTTCGGTCTGACCCACTGACCCTTGACCCAATACCCCAACCGGTTCACTGACCGGTCCGGGTTTAATTACCTTGCTGACATTCAATAGAACCATTCTCTAAGCTCAAAGTCTGATTACCAATAGAAACTAATGCTGTTTGACCAGAGATAGAGGAGAGTTCAAACTTTAAAATGCCATTTGACAAAGCATGTTGGCTTTACCGCTCTCCTGTCGTCATTTAAATTGTTTTCATGACTCTAAATTTGACAGCATTTCTGGTCAGTAGTGGTCTGTCTTGTAAAATATTTCGTCAGACACTTCATTTCAATTTGCAGTAGGAATTTAGGATTGTCCTGCATGCTTGGTCCCACCTTCTTATATATATACAGGGTTTGAGATGTTTTGGGAACACTCTTTTGTTCTGTAGGCAGCATTTTCTGCAAGTCCCACAAGGACTGCTGAACAAGCATTTTGAGAAGCTTGTCCAGTGTGATGCACGACTTAATTTCCTGAGCCAGCAGCCAGCAATAATTTTAGATTCACCGTATTTTGATACACGACCACCTACTTTTGTGGAGCCGGATGAATCCAAGGATCATTGTCTTGATCAAGTCAATGATAAGGCATCTGCCTTATCTTGTGTGCAGGGCATAGGATCACCTCATGCTTCCCAGTCATCATCATTTAATATTGAAATCAGTGATCCTTCGTGCGTAACTTTGGAGAGCCGGTCCCGAGAAGCGCCTTCCCCCAGTTCAGGTACATTAGGAATTTGGCTCTTATTTGACTTCTCTGGCGAGCATTATTATTCATTGTTTCGTCTGTCTGCTCATTTTCCATTAGAGAGAAAAAAAAAATTTGTTATATTTATTGCTATTTATTGTTTTACATTTGCTTTTAGTATGAATCAGTTTATTCATCTCTTACATTTTGGTTGTGGACTGTCTTAATTGAAGGTAGTGGATGTTCTGAAACTGAGTCAAAGGGTCCAAGAAATTGGGATAAGATAAAAGTGCCCGGCATCTGTCCTTCAATGTCCATGAGTGATTTTATGAGCCACATTGAGCATTGTATTTCAGAACAAATAAACTCTGGGAATCCACCTTCTGGTGGAGCAGAGTTACGGGAGATGCTGGAGGACATTTCACAGTACCTACTCAGTGACAATCAGGTTGCAGCAACATCTGATGAAAAATCACTCATGTCTAGGGTCAATTCTCTCTGTTGTCTTCTGCAGGATCCTGCGACTGAGCAGAATACGCTTAATAATGAGGGATGTTCTGCTGTAGAACCTGATGAAAATCCTAATCTGAGTCATAATCTCGAATTAATGCAAGACAACAAAAATAGAACTGATGCCAGTGTTGCTGAAGAGGACGCAAAGGATGTTTCTGGGGGCAAGCAAGCTCCAGGTATGTCCAGGAAAGACTCTTTTGGAGATTTGCTTCTCCATCTCCCTCGAATAGCGTCTCTTCCTAAATTCTTGTTTAATATATCAGAAGATGACAGTGATTGAAGTCAAGCTAGATAAGTTTTGTCCAGTTTGCTTTTCGAAAAGGGCAATTATGGTATGTGCTAGTTCAACGTCTCCCTTGGGAATTACTAGGATTTGGAAAACATGTTTTAATGAAGAATCCTGGTGATTCCCTGTAAAAATTTGTTAAGTAGGTGCTTAGCTCTATTTTTTCCACTACCCTTGCTCGTCATCTTGTGTAAGGCTGTCCGTTTGTAATTAAATCACGATCACGTGTCATCTAATATTTGCGAGACTTAGAATCGTTGGGTGGCTTCTTGACTTAAATCTTATTATGTGCTGATTTTCCCTTGAGTAATTCATCCTATTTAATTAAAGGTACAGGGACGGAGATATTCATCCAAGGCCTTCTTTCCATTCCAAACATTTTACTTTCAAATCTGAGATTGTCGTTCCAATTCATCCACTCGGCCTTTTTTGGTCATGCTAATTGATACCCCGGTTGTAAATATGCTCCTTCAGGCACCATATATGATGTCTTTTTAACCGGATTATGGAATTCTAGAAAATAATTAAAATTAATTAAATATAATAAATATGTAGGATATATAATTGGGAAAATATCATTAAGGTCTAAACCGTGAAAAATAATATTAGAAGTCCTATAAGTTGTCAATAGTAGTTCTTTTATATGTCAATGTGATTTTTTTGATATTATTTTTTTTTTGGTTGGGTCCTTAATGATATTTTTCCAATATAATTTTTTTCCCAACAATGCCCTTATGGATGAGTAAGAGAGTAATAATGAGAAAATGATGAAAGATAATGTATGGAGAATAAATGATGTAAGAGTAATTGAGGGCAAAATAGGGAAAAATGCAATTATTATCAAAACCAACCCAAAAGGGACCTTTTAAAAAATGACAAGCAAATTTGAAAAATGGGATTTTATATATCGGGATAGAGGGAGTAAGTTACAATTTTTTAGAGGGGGTTGATCCTTCTTATAAGTTACTTTCTCCGATCCATAATATAAGTTATTTCAACTAATTTATTGTGACCAAAAAATGATAATTAACTCATTAAATATCTTATATTTAAATTTTTTTCAACTTTACCCATGATAAATGAGGTTTTGAAAGAGAGAGAGAGTAATATAAAAAGTCACATTTAAATAATAATTACATACGCCAAATTGACAAAAAACATTAATTACTTTCTAATTACTTTATGAGTTATTTATATTAAGGATCAAGGAATTTTTCTAGGTGTGATTTATATTATGGACTTATTTGAAAATTACATTTTATACACATTTATTGCCATCAATTATTTCCAACTATCTTGTTGATTTAGGCAAGTAATTTGCAAGTGATATTAATTACTGATTTATGAAAAGTGAAAACAATCACAATCTAACAGACTAACCAAAGATATAACGATGTATAATTTTTAACTGGGTAAACTCTAGGAGGTGATCCAAAGCCCTAAGATGGAATGTTTTCATAGGTAAAAGTCAATGTCATAGACTAGGGAATTAAAAGCCCAACTATTAAATTTTCAACGTCGCTAAGGAAGGCAGAAAAATAAACGTAAGCAACACAAGAGTCGGCTTCGCACTCGCTCGACTTTGTTTAAGGGCAAAAGATATATAAATAGAAAATGACATGGAGGTTCTTCCAATTTTAAGAACCCTTAGAACATGTCAGTGTTCTATTTGTGTTTTTTTTAAAGGGTTAATATAATTTTTGGGGGTTAACCATACTTTTAGTCCTTATAGTTTCAGTTGATTTTGGTCCTAATCCCTGTAGTTTATTTTTTTGGGTATTAGTCCTTATAGTTTTATTTTGTTAAAAAGTTAGTCCTTTCGTCTAATGATATGGCAAACGAAACTGACATGGCAACTAACACTGTTATTAAATGATGAGACAGAAGAACACATGGATAAAGCAACTCACTTGGCCATTGTTTCCTTTTTATCTCTGTTTTTTTTTTATTTATAAAAAGAACCCATTATTCAAAACACAATTTCATAGTCGGAATATTTGTCAGAGTTAGCAAAACTCCATCGTTTCTTCTCCTTCCTTCTTGTCAGAAACCAACGAGCGAGAATTAAGAAGCCTCCCCATGATTTACCTTCCCTCCCTAAAACTTTCTGAAACACCGAAATAGAGAGATAAAGAAAACGCCAAGTCAATAAAATTCAATCAGATAAATGGGTTTTTGTGTTTCTCTTGCATGAATGAAACAAATGCTATAGGTACAAATGTTTGAAAGATGAAGAGAACAAATAGGTGGAGTTTACTGCAAAAAAAAAAAAAAAAAAAAAAGAAGTTCTAATAAATCAAGTAGAATTTGAGAAATTTTCAAAAATTTCATAAAAATCGAAACTTTAATGAAAAATAATGCAAATAATATGAAATTGTCAAGACTATAGAATCCGAGTTACACAAGTTTGGGATGGGGAATCTGATTCTTGACTCGTCAAACAACCTCAAATTCAACTATGACTGAATCTGCTAGGGTAACTTGTTATGTTGCTTCTGCAATTATTTTGAAATATTTCTCAGATATTCAAGGGTAGTCAGAATTACAGCCCCATCTCCAAATTCATCAGTGAGCGCTTCTAAATCGATCGCTTCTTGTCCACCGAACCCAAGCGACAATACCCTCTTCGCCTTCACCATGCAGCCACTGAGAATCGATCTCCATTCCACCACCGAACATCCTTGGCACCCCAGATTGCCTTCCGACTATGCGACGTTGTTTTAGGGTTTCTCGTTGGGTTATATTTTTTTAAAAAAAGAAAGCTCAGTCAGCAATTTTGCCCATTTGTTCTTCCATCTCATCATATAATAATAGTGTTAACAGCCACATCAGCTCCGTTTGCCATATCATCAGACAGAAGGACTAACTTTTTAACATGATAAAACTATAAGGACTAATACCCAAAGAAATAAACTACAGGGACTAAGACCAAAATCAACTCAAACTATAAGGACTAAAAGTATGGTTAACCCTAATTTTTGGTCTTTGAGGTTTGACCCGATTTTAGTTTTGATCCTTCAAGTTTGAAATTAGTGGTTTTAATCCCGAAGTTTAACCCAATTTTGGTTTTGGTCCCTCAAGTTTGAAAAGGATTTAGTGACCAGGTTATGAAACCCAGACCGAAACGGATCAAAACTAAGTTATTTTCAAACTTAAGGGACGAATAGTTATAAAAAGAGTAAATTTGAATGACTAAAATCAAAATTGGGTTAAACTTCAGAGACCAAAAATTATATATACCCTTTTTGAAATTAAAAGAAAATAACACAAATGCCCTTCAGATTTTTGTTTTTTAAAAAAAGCAACCCCTACCCCTGCTGGTGACCATTGATTGCCGCCGGCTAGCAGAAGGTCGCCAGCGGCCATTGACCACCGCTAGACAGCGGGCGACGACATACCCTGTCGGAGCTCCGGTGGCTGGCTAGCCAGCCGTTGGAGTCGAAGCTCCAGCGAGAATAATTGATCATTTTTAAATATATAGCTGTCATTTTCACATCCAAATTTGTTATTTTCAAATTCAAACTTAGTAAACCCATAGAGTCTAGAAATTAATCCATGTATACCTTTTCATTTTTACAAGTGGTCATTTTTTAATGGATGGTTGTCATTTCCATATCTAGAGTTGTTATTTTCAAATCCAACCATCGTCAACCCATATCAATTCTAGGAATTAATTTATGCTTACTTTCTCATTTTCTCAAGTGTTTATTTTTAAATGTATAGTTGTCATTTTCATATCCGAAGTAGTTATTTTCATATCAGAATTTGTTAAACTCATATCCATTAAATGATCATTTTGAAATGGATAGTTATTATTTCTATATTCAGAATTATTATTTTCAAATCTAAATCTAGTAAACCCATATCGATTCTAGGAATTAATTTATGTTTTTTTTCTCATTTTCGGTCATTTTTAAATGTATGGTTGTCATTTCTGTGGTGGAGTTGTTATTTTCACAAAACCCATCATCACCTTAACCATTGAGCCTCATTATCTCCGACCACCGCGTCCATCTTCGGTTACCTTCTTCTTCTCCGCTGGTGTCTTCTCCACCACCAGAGAGGAAGCAGACTTTCGAACCTAACATGGACTTGGAGATCTGAGGCACGATTTTGGAATGAAAAGGAGAGGGGAAGAGGAAATCGGACCACCGTCGACAGCACCGTCGATATTCTCCACCACCGTCTTCTTCTTCGTTCTCACATACCACCATCATCGGAGATTGCGCCCTCTCACTCCATCACTTCCACCTTTGGTTTTATTCTCTTTCCTCGACCACCATCGGACCTTCACCAACATTTCTGACCACGTCCGTTGAATCACCTCCTGCCCTCTCTCTTTCACGGAAGGAGCTTCTCTCCTTTACCTTCCCATCCCTTTCCCCTCCTTTGCCACCTTCATCACCGTTAGATCTAGATCCAACGGTTCAAATTTAATATTATTTTTAAATATAAATAAATAAATATATATATATATATATATTTTTATATAAAATTATAATAATATTTTATGTAATATTAAATATGAACCGTTGGATCTAGATCTAACGGTGATGAAGGTGGCAAAGGAGGGGAAAGGGATGGGAAGGTAAAGGAGAGAAGCTCCTTCCCTCTTTCACCATAGTGCCTTCTTTTTCCTAACAAATTTCATCCCAGATTCTCCTCCCTTCATTTCCTTCTTTCATCCTAGACTTCGTTTTCATCATCAGTGTTGTTCATGGCGAAATGTCAAAATTCTGGCAGCGATAAAATGTCGGAAAATTGAACGAATGAGGTGGGAACTCGGAAGGTTGAAAGAAGTATGAGGACATTTTTGTCATTTGCTTTCAATTTTAAAAAGACATAACATCTCGCAGGGATGTTGAAAATTGAAATTGGAAGCACTTCTCCATCTTTTACTATTTTAAGTGGTCTTTACGTGTCTTTTTCCCTTAGTTTAAAGTTTAAGTGCGTGTTTGGATTAGTAGTGGAGAATAAGTTTTTTTTACAGATGGACTTTTAACAAAGTTAGATAGAAAAAAAGTCAAATTGTATATGTGATTTGTGTTTGGATTGGCGGTGGCAGAAGTGACTTTTTTTTAACCTTAAATCTGTTTGGATTAGTGTTTAAAAAACTCGTTTAGATGAAAATTTACTGAAAAGGGCATGAATACTATATATATATATATATATATTATTTTTATATATTGTGATAATTGAAGTGAAAAATTATAAATAAAATTTTATAAAATAAAATAAATTCAATTATTATTAAAAAAAGGGTTAAGGTGCAAAAATGCACATGTGCTTTTTCTCAAAGTGCACCAAACAACAAATATTTTTTTTAGGTGCAAAAGTAGCTATGTGGTTATATAATAGGTGCAAAAGTCACAGGATCTGTTAAAGGGAAAACGTTGACCGTGAAAAACATATTTGTTGACTAACTGTGATGATGTGGCAGGTGACTTGGAAGATGAAATTGCTGATTGGATTTTTGTAGTGTTTAAAAAAAACTAAAAACACACACATGTAAAACTCAAGCAAAAGCTTGGCAGAAGAATAAAAAATTAATACATGCCCACTCGGAGCTGAGGGCGAAAGGAATCGAAAAAAATAGAAATAGAGTGGGATGAAAAGGGAGGTCGAAAGAAACACCGACGGTGAAATTAAATCAAGGACGGACAAAAAGGAAATCGAATCGGAGGGGGAAGGAGGCGAAATCAGATCTGAGGGCGAACACATGGCGTGGGGAAATTAGAACTACAGTTTCGAGTCGGCATTATCTGAACGAGTTGAAGATCATAGGGTTTTAAAGTCTGGGAAGAGACAAGGAATCCCAAGTATGAAGTATGATTTTATGTAGCTTTTGTTAAAATGTAAATTACACTCTACCGGCTTTATGTTAATATTTAAGCACTCTTAAAAGTTTGTATGCTTTACCTTTTTTCCGTTTCCCTTTCTCGGATTGTGTAGAACACAATTTAGAATTCAGTAATGCACAATAACAGGGAATATCTGGCCAAGATGGCTTAGTTTTATTGATTCAAAATCCTTACCACTTTTTCTTCTCTCGTTCACTAGTCGTTCACAGTGGTCCTTCATGGAAGCCTAGTGCTTCCAAGACTCAGCATTTTGCACTGAGCGTTATATTACTATTCAAATAGTTTGAATAGTTTTATTACTATTCGAATAGTAATAAAACTATTCGAATAGTAATAAAACTATTCGAATAGCGAATAGAAATTAAAACTATTCACTATTTGAATAGTTTTTTTACTATTCGAATAGTTAATATAAACTATTAACTATTTGAATAGTTAAAAACTATTCGAATAGTTTTTAATAGTTTTTAACTATTCAAATAGTTAATAGTTTCTATTAACTATTAGAATATTCGAATAGTCATGTGTTCGCCCTCATATCTGATTTCGCCTCCTTCCTCCTCCGATTCGATTTCCTTTTTATCCGCCCTTGATTTAATTTCATCGTCGGTGTTTCCTTCGACCTCCCTTTTTGTCCCACTCTATTTCTATTTTTTTCGATTCCTTTCGCCCTCAGCTCCGAGTGAGCATGTCTCAATTTTTTATTCTTCTGCCAAGCTTTTGCCAGCGTTTTACATGTGTGTTTTTAGTTTTTTTTAAACACTACAAAAATCCAGTCAGCAATTTCATCTTCCAAGTCACCTGCCACATCATCACAATTAGTCAACAAATATGTTTTTCACGGTCAACGTTTTTCCTTTAACAGATCCTGTGACTTTTGCACCTATTATATAACCACATAGCTACTTTTACACCTAAAAAAAATATTTGTTGTTTGGTGCACTTTGAGAAAAAGCACATGTGCATTTTTGCACCTTAACCCTTAAAAAAAATATAAATTAAAGTACTTAATTAAAAATGGATAAATCTATATTAAACAACAACATTGATCCTAGGTTCAATATTTTTTGAATTGCTAATTCCTTTCTAGTGGCTCAAATATCCAGATTTTAGGAAAAATAATCAGAAAAAGCAAAAACATGTTTTTTCGTCAATAATAGCTAAATGAATATGATTTGAGGGTACGAGGCGTAAGAAAAAATTAGAATATGGCCCCCTAGTCATCATGAATGTCTCTGCCCCACACCCAAATCAGCTTCTTCAATCTTCACCCTCCACGAGAAGCACCTGAAGCAGCTTCTTTAAGAAGCTGCATTTTTTTCTAGAAGCTCAGTGTCACCAGACGCGAACCCAAACGGCTCTATATGTGTCAATTGGGCTTTTGGGAGCTCCAGACGCCTTCCCAAACAGACCCTAAATTGCTCTTATGAGAGATTATGTTCTGATAAAGTAGATTTATTACTCTAATAAAATAGTCTAATCAACTACTCTCTCCGATCTTTAATATAAGACATATTTATGGAGTTAATTTTGGTGTTTAATATAAAACATATTTTTTATATTTGTCAATCTTTTCCTAATTCACCCACTCCTATTAATGCTTCTTCAATAATAATCAAAGAGGAGAGGAAATAGAGGAATTAAGGAAGATAATTATGATGTTTAAGAAAATAAATGTCATACTAAATAACTTAACTAACTTCTTTAATCTAATCAAATTTGGTAAATATATCTCACATTAAGGACAAGAAGGAACATATCAGACAACAGTCCCATTATTGAATCATGTACTACTGTTTAATAATCACTACAGCCTTTAAAACATTGTTAACAATAGAGGGGAGTGCAAATTTCAAAGGGTAAACGACTATCTAAATCATTTAATGATAAATACATACAAGCAATGCATTAAATATGATATAGGATAAAGTGTTACTATCTTGTTCTTTTCATCCTTGATCAGGCGTAGGCCTTCTACATTCTGGGCAAATATCGAATCTTATAGTCATAATTAAGGACGACACGTTATCACTTAATCCAATACTCAAATGACTTCAAAACATTTAGTTTTGGTTATCATTAAAGTCCCTTAAGTGGCTACTAGAAGCCCAAACAAATGCCTAAAGTGTTGGGAAGTACAATCTCATAACCTATCCAAGTATCATTTTAGACTCTTCTATAGTGTTTTTTGTGGTTATATTAGCCTATGGTGAAAATTTACCAAAATTCCCCCGGGACCTCGGCCCGGCCTCGCCAACCTGTCCTGATGACACATTTTCCCAAAATTTTGACCAAGGCTATTCTAACGTATTTTCACCCAAGGAATCCATTTCCGGGCTCAAAATCACCAAATTCACTATTAAATTACGAAAATACCATTGACATCCCATATTTAGGGATTTCAGTGGCGTTTTCGTAATTATGCTTTTTCGGTCTCTATCGAAAAAGTGCCCAACTATAACCCCACCTATTTTTGCCCACTGACTCCAATGGAATCATCTATTTCATGAAAATCCAGGTCCTACCCCTCAGAACAGTGCTGGCCGAAAGTTTAGGCAAAAATTGGAAAAATTAAACTTTTGTGTTTCAGCTTCGAAAAATTATAACTAATTCTAGAAAAATCGAAATGAGGTGATCCCAAATCTTATTGAAATATATTTAAGTCCTCTACATAGGAAAAATATGAATCAAGGCTATCCATAACCACAAAAATACAGAATTCAAGAAATGTCCACACTACTCCAAAATTGATCACAGATTTAACATCAAACTTTGGACAATCATAACTCCTAGCTCACAAGTCGAAATTATATGTCCATTTTGAAGCTTCGCATGTAAAATTTAAGACCGAAAAGTTTCAGAATTTTCCAACACCATTTGCTATTTCACAATGTCCATGCAAGACCACTGCCAGCACAGAGTTTTTCATTGCCCAAACTTGCAACTTTTCAACCTAAGTTTCCAATGGTTCAAAGTTCACATCCAACACTACTCCCACACAATTTTCCACAAGGAACACAATGAAAACATCAAAACAACCAAATTCTCATTCCATTTATATGTTCTGTTTTTGGCATATATTCAACAAAAACCCCAAAATTGTCAAATTTGGCATTTAAGCTTCAATCAAATTCTATCTATCCAAGATACATCTCAATACATCATATCTATGACAGCAACAACTCAAACACCACAAGACCCTAATTTTCAAAAATAGGGCTAAATTCCCAGAAATTCTAACTTAACCAAATGACCACAAAACTTATATCAAAATGCTCAACTCACTCACCTCTTCAACTTTATCCAAAGGAGTTCTTTGATTCTCCAAACTCTAGATTTCCTTGTGTGCTCAAACACCACCAAATGGAAAATCTAAAATCATGAAATTGAAGCCCTCAACAAGAAGAACAATTTTATAGAAGAGGGTTTTGACATAGGAGGTCGTTAGAAGGGTCAAAATACTTACCTAAACCAAGATCTTCTTCTTCTTTCCTTCCTTCAGTGGCTGCCGAGATATATATATATATATATATATATATATATATATATGAGAGTGAAATGGAAGTGTGAAGAAGATGAAAACATGATGGTCTTCCCTTGCTCATACCCATTCAGCCGAATACAAGGGAGGGAAAAGAGAGAATTTTGTTTTAAAATTCCTTATTTGACTTTTCTCAACAACTGTCATCATATTATCTTATCACATGTCCAAATTTCCTCATTTCTCACTAAATAAGCAACCATATAGTTAAACTATCTAGTCCATTAGTCATTTAGTTACACTTCTCATTTCTCCTTAGTTAGTAATTAATTTCTCAATTAATTACCAACTAGTTAGCCAATAGTTTTCCATTCTTTCCAATTTTTGCACTGATTATGACATATTTATTTAAATTGCCGCATAACCTATAATTAAATCATTCTCCTCAACTTCATGTGCCCTTTACCCATGTCTTAGTCCGAATAATTATTTTTCCACATAATTATGCTAAAATATAGAATGTTAGGCATTTCCAGTAACAATTCATGCCTCAATTAACTTTAATTCACAATTACATTCTCGATAATTATCATTAGCCCTTAATCAAAATTTGAGGTGTTACAATTGTCACCATGAAATAGTCACAGCCTATGGGGAGACCATATGGGATTGAAGCTGATCCTGAATTTGCGCTCAACCGATCGGTTCCCGTGTCAAAGATCGGTTGATCCGCCCTAGCATGCTCAGGTTGAGTGGAAATCAGAGGCATGGCCTCCACAACTTGGTGTTCAATATGAACAATCTGTCTGACAATGTAGTTGGGTCGGCGAGGAAGGTGGTCTGCAAACATGGCCACACATTCATTAGATAAGTAGTAGTTTGGGTAGTCCCTTGAGATTGCCCGATAGTGCCCAGATGCATTGAGGACAAAGACAGCAATCTCGTGAACTTCCAGGTGACCAAAAGAAATCTATTCTTTGTTTGCCTTGAACAAAAACACAAGCAGAAATATTTTCCCATCAGTTGATTTTCCAGCCACAAATGGATATCAGCTCTGTTTAAAATTTGGAATTTTTTAAAAGACAATGCCTAAAACCAAATCTATATGCAGTCTTCAAAAAGATTGTTCCATGTCTGTATCACAAACTTTCAAAAACCTACTTTACATGAAACAAGCCTAGAACCGTCAGGAGCATGAGAACACCCCTGTTGATGCTTATTGTATATGGCTTTGACCTGATTCATTTCCTCCTCCAATTCTCGAATGCGTGTCTCACATGAGACACATTGCATCTGCTTCATCCTAGGCATGGTTTCAGTATATTTGATATATTCATCTTTCAATTGTAAGGCTTTAGCTGTCTTCTCTGCAGCAGTCTTCAGAATACCATCCACCTTGTCAGTTATCATCGTCCAAGGACTCATACTCTACCTCAGGACAAAGAGAACAAAGTAAGGCTATTCTAGAAGCAAGCTAAGCTTTTAGTTTAACATTCTCAACTTCCATTCTGCTAGTTCCAGAAATTTCAACCAACTCACTGCATCAGGAGAGTCCTTAGGCTCAGAATAATATCTTGTACAAGATCTTGAAGCAATGTCTTTAGCCTTAGTTGGGTGAGAGCTATTAGTAGACAAAGCAGATGAAACTTCAGCTAGACACTCAAGAGCATAACGGTCCACATCTGCTGTGTCAATATTAAGTAAACCTACATCAAATGGAGCTACATTAACATCACATTGGTTAGGGAAGTCAAACAATCCCATAGAGTTTAATACACCCTCAGGTATGCATGAAAAGTGTGTCCTAAGAAACTCCTCCCGTCTCCGCATCTCAACCTCCCGCTTTTTGGCGAGCCTTTCAGCCATGCCCATGTAAAGCTTCATAGAAGCCTTCCGTCTCACTACCTCAGCAAAGCAAGCTCTGAATGCAGGGCCAATACCATGGAACAATTTTAAGTCCTCAAATAAATCATCCTGATGTGTTATTGCCTCTTTGAAGACAGGAAACTGTGGCTTATGATCTTTGATGAGATAAGAACCACATGTTATGTTTTGCATGAAATTGCGTACAAACATGTTCATTTCATTCTTCCTCTCCTTGCAAAATTCAAGTAGCTTCGAAATGGCATGATCATAAGTTTGCATCCTAGGCAAGTGATCCTTGCCGTGAACATTGTACATGGGATCCAAGGCTGAAACTACATCATTAGTTCAGTCCAAAAAAAAAAAAAGAAACTACATCATTAGGACGAAGTGACAAACACAGCTGACAGGACAGACAATCATCCGCCAATTTCTTTATAGTGTTAACATCTTTGCTGCAGAGATCCCCACAAATATGCAGTTTATTAAGTTTATTCATGCTCAGAAGATAAGAGTAAAATATAGAATATAAAAAATAATTAAGATACAGAAGTCATTATGTGAAGACAGGTGATGTCCAGACAGAAGCACTATTATTCTATACTACTTCACTTCAGGTGAACTGGCAAGTGTTTAGTTCCAAAATTTAAAAGAGCATTTTTAACCAAACAAGCATTGTAATGACCAAGAAATGGTTGAGGAGCTTTGCAAGAAAGGATTATAGATATGATCCACAGGCAGAACCATGAGAAGAGCATTAAAAAAAAATAGACTAATATCTCTTGGGAAAAACGTCAATCAAAACAATTATTTGCAATGAAAATTGACCCCACTACCCAAAGTTAATTTGAAATATTGGCAATTACAGACAAGCCGTCAGAATACACGTACTTGTCTCTGTCTGATGAAGTGTGGCAAATAGTGAGCACACAATCATAAAGTTGGACAACATAAACCAAAACTAACCTGAGAGATTGCATGATACTCTTTTTCTCATCTATATATTTCTGGTGTTCTTCAATTGTTTGTTCTAGTTTCTTGATGGACAAGGAAGCTTTGACAGACAAGAATTCCTCAACCCTATGCTTCACTTCACTGAATGTATGCTCAAACTGTGAAACCTTATTCTCAAACTGCTTGTGGGAGTTGGTACAAATCTCCACTGACTTCCTTAGGTTCTCTTCCTTCATAAAATCCATCAAGCATCTGTAAGTTTAGTGGATTTTAGTTTTTCAACATTCCTCTCAAAATTCAACAAAAGATCAGAATGATTCCGGTTTTGTCACTTATAATGTTTCATGAAGTCCCCATAGTTTTGGTTGATCAGCCTATAGTATCGATCCAAATCACCCCTTGCAAACTCCACTGCTCTCTCTTGAACCATCAGTTCTTTCAGAAGTCTCTCACAGTGCTCATATTTCATTATTGAATGTCCGAATAGCCGCTTATATGAAGGTAGGGCCTTCAAAGCATCATCCAGTGAGTAGGGATTATGCGACGAGGATGGTGATGTAGGCCCAGCAAAATGGGGAATATCAACTTGCTCTGGTGGAGGAGGCAATGAGTTTTTCTGAAGTCTTGTTTTATTGAAAATGAACACCTCTCCCTCATCACATGGAAGCTTATATGCAGAAAGCTGTCTCTGTGACTTAAGCTTCATATCCAAGTAGAGGACAACTTGATCATCAAAAGAGATCCCAGATAGAGACTCAATACGTCGCATGATTTCCTCAACAAGCGTGGTTTCATCACAATCCAAGTCAAAAGAGCGACCATTCTCAGCAATATGAAATCGGATTTTTCCCTTTCGGAAGAAGCTACCAGTGGCGCCGGAACTCATGATGAATCAGATTGGCTTTTCCAGAAGGAAGTTCCCGATTTTGTGCCGTATGAATATATCTACAGAAGAAGGCCTTATGTGATGAATCAACAGAGTAGTTTTTTTTTTTTTTTTTTTTTTGCCTTTGATCCTCTCAAAACTCTGGAAAAGATCAACAGAACTCGAGAAATCGCCCCCAACAACAATGATGAAAGTGAAGCCACATTCGTCAGCACGCCATGATCGGAATGCAAAGAGAGCGAACCTCACAACCAAAGTGAGATGTGCAGCAGTAAACCCTAAGTATGTCCCCACCAAGTCCCTGGTTCTTCGCAGAAAACCATAATCCCAATAGAGAAGGCACACGAAGCTCAATATCACAACTCGAATCGTCTGTTCATATTGTTTAAAGGGCTTAAAAATCTTGAACTAAAGGCAAGATTATCGAAATTTATCACGTGAAAATTACTGGAGGTTTCTGTACAGTTTCAAGAATTGGAACCCAAAGCAAGATTGTTGCGAAACCCTCTTATCAAACTTGGTTTCTTTCTTCTTTTTCTTACCCCACTTTCTTGGGAAACCACCTTGGGGAAGCTGAAAAGGGAAGTAAGAACCAAGAAGCAGAAGAAGCTCAAGCACCGTCAGCTTGTCTCTATTTCTCTCCTCACAATTCGGAAGCAACTGAAAAGCAACACAATTTGTCACATATCACGATTTTTTTTTTTTTTTTGGTACAGGTCACATATCACGATTTGTAAATGTGTGTTTGTCACAGTGAGTAGTAATTGGGCTTATTTTAATTGGGCTTGTTATAATATTATTTTTGATAAAAACTAAATTGTGTAACGTGATTTATGTTTGGATTGGCGATTGTCAATTGAACTTTTATTAAAATAAAATTTGTTTAGATTGGCTTGAGCGTAAGGGCTTTTGTGATAATGGTAAGAGAGAGTGGGTGGAAAAATATTTAAAAATTCAAGTAAATATTTAAAAATTACTTTAAAATATTAGGTGCTACTGGAAAAATATTTTAGAGTGGGTGAAAATTAATAAATCAGTATTCTAAGTTTTGGTGCTCTTTACTACTAAAAAAAATACATTAAAGATAAAATTATAGTCAGTATTCTAAGACTGGGTATAACTGAAAAATTATTTTAAAGAGTTAAAAGCACCAAAAAATATTTTAAAGTAATTTTTGGAACTGAAAAAGTACATTAAAGGTAAAATTGCAATTAATCTGATAACCAAGGTATTAAAACTCGGACCGGGCATTGAACCGGTCAGGGTACTGGGTTCAGGGTCATTGGGTCAGATCAGGGCCAAACCGGAACCAAATCGGTGAGAAATTGAAAATTTTAGATTTATAATATGAAATTCTAAAGGAAAAATTTTTAATTTTTTTTAAATGTGAACCCGGACCGGACTGGTTCGTCGGTTTCCGGGTCGGACCCTCCGGTCCGGTTCGGGTTCAGAAACTTTGCTGATAACACACCGGATACAGCTGAAAAAATATTTTAAGGGGTTAAAAACACTCAAAAAATATTTTTTGAGTGGGTATAACTAGAAAGTGAGTAAAATTGTAATAAGTCTGATAGCACACTAGGTAGTGGGTACAACTAGAAAAATATTTTAAGGGGTTAAAAAAATTCAAAAAATATTTTTTGATACTATATACTATTTAAAAACATTTTATGGAAAAAGCTAATGTCATATAACTAATTTCCAGACAACCCAATCTAACATAAAATGCCATTAACTTTTAACAAAAGATTCATTCTCTAGTTTCTCTCAATTGAGCTTTCACCAATTGGACTTTGACAAAAACTCAATTGTCAATATGCCTCTCCAAACACTCAAAACAAAATATTTACTGCCAATTGAATTTTTACCTCCTCCAATCGAGCTTGTTGGCCTCTCCAACCACACCCTTAATCATTGAATAGGGAACTAATCATGGAGATCCAAAATGCAAAAGGTAACTAATCATTAATTACTAACCCTTTTTTGGCCCTTTCGCTCAATCATCATTCATAGCTACTCATCATCACCACACCAGTAGCTGATGACTTCATGCCAAAGAAGCCTTCTCATGCAATTGTTTACTGTATCCACTCCTTGTAAGTTAATATAGCAATTCTGTCTTTTTAAACTATCAGAACATTCTACAACTACTATTAATTAATGTAATTAATTTCCATCTTAATATTAATTCTTCCTTCCTGGAGAATTACTATAAGGTTCAAGAAAACATTTAATCACCCAAAAATTCAATAACAACTTCTGCGCATACAATGATAAGTCCCAAGTTCCGGTGCAAAAAAATTGATAATAGGATTATGCTACTCCCTTGTCCTCAAGGCATTTCAGTAATTATGCTTATTTTTTGAAACCTCATAATAATTCTCCTATAATTTCTTTTAATAAAATGTTAAGTGAATTAGGTGTCCGAGGCTCACCAGAATCTAATAACATTAACAAATGAAATGAAAAAAATTTAATACTCATAATTGATAAATAATACTATACTGATTCTTATTATAAGGCCCAACTATTTCTTATCCCTTTTTTAGGAGAGACTAAAAAAGTAAATTAAGTTACATTAGAGTGATTATAGTTATAATTTTTCTTCAAATTAATTTACTTGACTTATAAATTAATATATAATATAGGGTTAAGGCCTTAAGGGGTAATTTTGCCTTGATCATTATCCCAGTTAATTTTGGATGTTGGTTGACCAAATATGATGAGTTGATAGTCTATATGTCATTCACTTCATTTTTGTTAGGTGCAAATTTACCCCGAAAGTTTTAAATCTAACTTTGAGAGAGAAAAAATGAAGTAGATGACACACTAACTGCCAGCTTAGCATAGCATAATCCTATTATCATTTTTTTGTACTAAAACTTGGAACTTATCATTGTATGCTTAGAAGTTGTTATTGAATTTTTTGGTGATTAAACCAAAAATTATGATTATGCTACTCACTTGTCATCGAGACCTTGATCAACTAACTATCAAAATTAACTAGGAATATTCAACCCAATGGCCAAGGAACACAACTTCTCTCCTTTACTAGTTGCGTCTGCTGCCCCTCCTTTTCTTTTAAACTGCACTGTTTTGATGCAAAATGCTCATGATCTCTTTTTTTTTTTTTTGGAAAAAATAGCATCCAATATCTTAAAATATATTTTCAGTACCATCCAATACCCTAAAATATTTTTTCAACATCACTCAATATCCTAAAATGATTTTTGGTCCACTTAGCATCATAACATATTTTTTTCAATACCATCCAGTATCTAACACCTAGGACACTAAAGCATTTTTTTCATTATTATCTAGTATTCTAAGCTAATTTTTAGTGTATTCAGCACCGTAAAACATTACACCAAAAATTACTTTAAGATATTTGAGTATTACTGGGAAAATATTTTGGGTGCTATATGCGTTAAAAATTAGTTTAGGATATTGAGTACATATAAAAAAAATACTTAAGTGTGGTGGCTATTAGATAGTGAGTGATACTAAAAAAATATGTTAGGGTGCTAAGTGGATAACAAATCATTTTTGGATATTGAGTGATATTGAAAAAATATTTTAGAATCTTGGGTAGTACTGAAAAAATATTTTAAGATACTGAATACTATTTAAAAAAAAAAAAAGAGGACCATACGGATTTTGCTTCAAACCTTCGCAGTTTAAAAGAAAACGAGGGGCAGCGGAAATGGCATGATCATAAAATATTGAATACTCCTTCACTCTTTCGTCATTTGGGTGAGTTCAAACTTCACTATACATTTGCCCTTGTTTGATCACGTGAAGAGTTGGGAATCAGGATTGGTTTTTGATGGGTCAAGACTTAAAAGGGTCTATCTTTTTAGGTTCGAGGTCAGAAAAATTGTAGTTTTTCAAGGTTCGGTCTGAAAGCATGCAGGCCAGGGCTGGGAAGTTCTTTTCATAACATTTAGCTATTTTTCCTACATTTTTTCCCCAAAGAGATATAATTAATTAATAACAATAATTAAAGTTCTAATTTAACACATAAATGTTATCAACATTAAGATTTAAACAACACGTCTCATGCATTAAACAAACACAGTTTCTAATGTATAATCAAAGGTAAAATCATGTCTATAAATAACTCACGCAAATGCCAAAGCATAAAAAGGCAAGAAACCAAACACTCTAACCTCTAAGCAACATGAGTATGAAGACTATCATTTTCGTCTTCTTCGCCACTATCATCAATTTCAAGAACATTTGATTGTGCTTCGCTTTGAGTAGTAAGCTCAAGTAGTCAAATAATCACAACATTTATCAAAAATCATACTTCATTAGACAGAACGTATACAATATGATTTTATTATAAATAGGCAAAACAATATACTCAAAAATTACAATATGATTTAATTAGGCAAAACACTATACCTAAAAATCATATTCTATACAATATGAGGACAGAGTGACATATAGATTCAATAAGACAACATGATTTCCCTTTCCAAGCAATATATATATATATATATATATATATATATGCTCGGGCTGGCTCTTTTAGGTCTGACTTCTTTTGGAGGCTATAATTTGTAAGCCCGGCCCTTGCTGGGCTAGGGTCTAAACGGGTCGATCCGACGGACTCGGCCCGTTTTCTCGGCTCTAACCACGTGTGTGTTTTAAGTTCTAAGACTTTTTTAAAAAATAAAAATAAAATGACTAGGTCAGCTAGTCCAATTAACATGCCACATAAATAATTTAAACACTGTTAATAACACATATGTTAAGTTAACACCGTTAGTCTAACCCTAAGTCACTTTCAAACTACAGAGACCAACAGTTTTAGATGGAGTAAACTTAAGAGACGTAAACCTTAATTAAAACTTGAGGGACTACAACCAAAATAAAAATAGACTATAAAGACTATATATTATATTAACCCTAAAATTATTAAGAAACAACTAGCCACATAGGCTGACACTTATCAACATGGCACATTTTAATTGGACAGAGCTTATGCTGCGTGTTTCTCCTGTAGCACACAATAATTTCTCTTTGAATTGTCCACCAAAGAGCAATGGCTAGAGCCGGGAAAACGGGCCGAGCACGTTGGGCCAGCCCTTTTAGGCCCTAGCCCTTCAAGGGCCGGGCTTGTAAATTGTAGCCTCAAAAGGAAGTCGGGCCTAAAAGGGCCAGCCCTGTAGGGCCTCGGGCTTAAAAGGGCCAGCCCTGGAGGGCCTCGGGCCGGCCCTTTAGGCCCGTTTATTTTTTATTTTTTATACTTGAAAAAGAATCATGTTACATTTTTGAATTACCTTATTGAATCTATATGTCACTCTGTCCTTATATTGTATAGAGTATGATTTTTGAGTATATTGTTTTGTCTAATTGAATCATATTGTGATTTTTGAGTATATTGTCCTGCCTATTTAGACTAAAATCATATTATATACTATTCTGCCTGATAGAGCATGATTTTTGATGGAGGTTGTGATTATTTGACTACTTGAACCTACTGCTCAAAGTGAAACACGATCAAATGTCTTTGAAATTGATGATAGTGGCGAAGAAGGTGAAAATGATAGTCGTCATACTTATGTTGTTTAGAGGTTAGAATATTTAGCTTCTTGCCTTCTTATACTTTGGTCTTTGTGTGAATTATTTATGGATATGATTTTACTTTTGATTATACATTAGTAATTGTGTTTGTTTGTTGCAAGAGACGT
The DNA here is from genome assembly GCA_963855925.1 of Inga laurina. Lineage (NCBI taxonomy): Eukaryota > Viridiplantae > Streptophyta > Magnoliopsida > Fabales > Fabaceae > Inga > Inga laurina. The sequence goes on along the minus strand of OY979709.1, from coordinate 44,670,556 downwards.
GTTATTTAAACCTTAATGTTGACAACATTTATGTATTAAATTAGAACTTTAATCGTTGTTATTTACTAATTATATCTCTCTGGGGAAAATACGCAGGAAAAATAGTTAAATATTGTGAAAAAGATTTCCCGGCCCTAGCCCTGATGCTCTCGGGCCGGGCCTTGAAAAACTGCAATTTTCCTGACCCCGAGCCCTTTAGGGCCGGCCCTGTTAGGCCCTGGCCCGTCAAGGGCCGGCCCTGTAGGGCCGGGCCAACCCTGTAGGGCCGGGCCAACCCTGATTCCCAGCTCTAGCAATGGCGACAAGCCTATGCTTACAGTAAAGCTCCCTCTTTCAATCTTACTGTACTACCTCTTTCCCCTTCATTTCAATGGCTTCAGTAAGATTGATAGGCCTCTCTCAATTTTTTGAATTCGGATTTAGATTTGATGAATGTGTTTGTTTGTGTAACCGCAAGAGCAAGGAAGTCCTTTACCAACGTTTGAATGATCCAGCTTCTATCTGTAGAAGGATTTACCGTTATCTTCAACAAAGCCAGAGATGAGAAGAAAACCGGTGGAGCTTACGGCCGTCATTCCTCAAAGCCAAGAACTGACTCTCATGGAGATGAACAAAAGGTCCAATCTGTCATCAATGGCGGATCTGGAAGCAGAAAGGTACAATTTGAGGAGAAATACTTACATACTCTGTGTGTCATCTCATCTATATTCTGTCTAATTAAAATACTATAACTCATCTCATTTTAATCCTATATGGTAGATAATTCATTCAGAGAAATTCAAATTTTATGATTTTTAAAAATATAAACTTCATAATTTAAAAAAAAAAAAAACAAAAGACACAATGCCCTCCTATGAGTTATTGTTTTTTTTAAAATCATAAAATTTAAATTTATTTATATGATGAATTGAGATTAAATTAAGATGAATTATTGTATTTTAATTAGTCAGAGTACAAATCAGAAAACGCTTCTGGAGTATGAAAGTATTTCTCCAATCTGAGAGAATGCCAAAGACTTGGGAGTTGAGTTGGCAGCCATGTAAGCACAATATTATTAAAGTTTTTACCACATAGGATAACTCATTGCTTACTCATATTGAGTTGTGGAGGATAAGGATAGAATTATAAAATCCAATTGATTTTTTAAAAAAAAAATTAAGGAATTTAGATAAATTATATTATTATAATATATATTATATATTATTAGATTATATTTAAGTTTATAAGTCATATAAATTAGTTTGAAGAAAAAATAGTAAATATAAATACTCTAAAATTTAAAATAATTTACTTTAACTTTTTTAATCTTTTTAAAAATTAATCAGACCCTATATTTATAACATGAGGCAGTAATTATTACGCATAGATAGAGAGAGTCAGAGAGGGACAGAGGGCACAGTGAGACGTTTGGGACAAATGAAAATGAATTTTGTGTCTCCAAGAAAATCCTAATGCACTGTTATGTATTTAGAGTGTGTCCCAAAACGTTACTGCAACACTCTTTTTAAGCAAAAACTATGCAACACTTATGCACTCTCTTCTTTCTTTCTTAATGGCACCATGCTTGTTTGTGATAGCTTAATTTTAATTTATAAGTATTTTTAAATCATGATTTACGGCTTACGAAGTATATATGTGAAAAAAGTTTTGTCTCGATTTATGTAAAAAACACTTATAAGTCAAAAATAAATTATCCCAAACATATACTTAGTATTTCATACAATCAAGTTTCTATGAATAAGGGCTTGTTTGGGAAAATGTTCGGGGGCAAAAAAAAACCCAGCTGGGACTCAAAAGCCCAGTTGACCAGAAAACATGTGTTTGGGAAGGCGTTGAGCATGGATAGGCTTGTTTGAAAAAAGCAGATTCTCAAGGTGCTTTTCGGCGATATCCACTGCTGCTATGCTTTGACCATTGAAAAAAAAAAAAATTTAAAGCTGTTTCTGTGCAGAGAGCTGTTACCATGAAAAAAAAATTTAGAGATTTTTAAACACTAATCCAAACAGTTTTAAAATTATGAAAAAGTCATTTATGCCACTACTAATCCAAACACAAATCACATTTATAATATGACTTTTACAAAAGTCAAATTGCAAAAAAAAAAAAAAGCTGATTCTCTACCTCTAACCCAATAGGAACTAAGTTTATGAAACCGAAGCGTTCTTTTGCTGCATATGCGACGGCTATAGTGAAGTCTAAAGCTGAGATAACAAAGGATGAACTCTCTTATTGCAACTCATTCTCTATTTTAATTTCCATTAAACCAGTAAAATGAAGAATTCTATGTACACATCAAAACATCTTTCTACCCTCAAGAGCCTTTCTTCCTATATGATGCAATAGCTACTTATACATTATATTACAATCAAATATAAAAACAAAAATGCTTAATTTGCATAATCAAAATTACCTCCTCACTGTACAGAAGGCATGCTGCATCTCAAACCCAGGTGAAGGAGATTGCCAGCACTAAAAATCTCGTGGAGAATTTCCTTCCCAGTATGTTAAAAACGTATATCTTCTTCAACTATGAGGATTGACAAATCAGCAACATTCTACCAATAAGAGACTCTTCCAAAAGACCGTTGCCACATATTTTCTTCACTTACTGCCCTTTTATGTGAAGCAACTTTCGGCAGTTGTCAGCATCCCAACTTTCAAAACAGGATAAACTATGTTTCAGAAGTTCCTTAATGATTTTTCATCATAGGCAATGAAGACATTGATTCGGCCGAGATTCAGTCTTTAGGAAAGAGGCTCAGTTGAAAAAGTATGGTGAGTCAAGAACATTGCGCAAGTCAAAATCACCTCTCTCAGGCAATGAAGGAAAATCCAATCCTGGGTATGATGTCTGGAAGCCTTCTAACAACTGTAAAATAAAAATTAAGAAATATGAGGTTAATTTTCCTCATTCAGGTTCATCTAAAAGGAAAAAACTGCTATGAATCAAGCAAGGCTCATTTTATGCCGGCCTTTGAATAAGAGTCACAAACCCACGTTTCTTGTAGAACAAGGTAAGTACTGCCCCATTCAAGGGAAGGAGGAGGCAGTCTATACATACTGTTGTCATTATAAGGAAAACTCTTATAAAAGAAATAAAGAAATCAATAAACAAGTTGACCTGGGTCCAGAATTCGAATCCTGACAGTTTTCATCCCAAAAATACAGGGCAAGTCAATGTTTTCTCCTAGTTCGCAACTATGGTCTTCTGTTGAGAATTTTGGTGAAGATAAACTTTTCTTTGGATCTTCCTTAAAAACCAGAGATTTCTAGTTAACCATCCCCATAACACAAGATAAAACCAGGTTTCCAAAACTTGCATTTTTTTATGCTTGATATGAGAGGGAAAAAAACTATGTACGGCTTTTCTACATTTTAATTATATCAAGGATCTAAATTTATCATAATACCACAACAACAACTTACATTTTCAAGTATTGGCATGTTATAAAGCTCCACAAATTTTTCTCGAAGAATTCTATTCATTTTCTCAACATCACATGCATGTGTCCAAAATGAATCGTGAACCCCTGCAAACACATGATTCACAAAAATATGAGCACCAAAATACATGTAAAACAAAAGGCATTTCTTCTATAGACGTGCCACTAAATTTTCACAAAATAACATAAAGGGCAAGAAAGTGTAAATATATTCATAGAGCCATTGGATTAAAAAGGGACTGAACTGCTATGATGAATATTAAAGATGCACTGGCAGCATTGATACCCACCAACACTAAACTGCAACTACAATACTTAAAAAAAGTGAAAATCTTTCACCAATTTACTGTGTGTATTCCAATTTTATCCCAATATTTTCTGGAAACAATTATGCGACAATGTCAAAAGAAAACTGCAGCATATCCAAGCAGAGCGCAGGAAACTGTTCACATTTTTCTGAGAGACAAATATTAAATGATTTTTTAAATAGAAGTTTCACATATCATGTACATGATTTCTTTGCTATTGTTAGGTCTTCAAACCTGCAAAACGTAAGCCAGCATCCCTGCAGGCAAGAGCAGTCATCATCATGTGTGAACCATCAAGTGAATGTACAAAGTTTGGAGGAAAGGCAGTTCTTTGTTTCCTGATATCTATCTGCAATCAAGACAGATTTGGGGAATGAAATAATGACACACAAAGTTAAAAACACGAGGAATAAAAGAAATGTGGCTACTTACTGCACTACCCTCCCGCTGCAAAGCCAAAACCTGAAGCGATGTTCTGATCTGCAGCCCATGGTGAGAATCATCAGCATGGTGTTTCAAAATAAACAGCAGATTAGTACAACAAAACTAGAAGAAAGTATATAATCAATCAACTACTAAACTAGTTTGATCCTTTGTCATTGTTGAGCAAAGCAAGTTTTTAAAACAATAGGGGGGAAAACTGTGCATAGAAAGCTCACCTGATAACGTTCAGTTCTACAGTATGGCTGTATAACTGGAAGACCAAGAGGAGTGGTCCAACAAACAGGCTGATTTTCAGAAGCAATCACCTATAAAAATTATACACAATGGAGTTGCAGAAAAGAGTCACAAACCCCACAAACTCCAAATCTGAAAGACCAAAACAATATCAGCATCACATGAAGTCTAACAGGCGATAAGAGCATACCTTTGCACAATCACCAAGCCAACCCATAATGCCACGTGCAGCTTCAAATATTTCTCCAAGAGCAGCCAATGTCACCTTTAGAAAATAAAAGATAATCAGTTCAGAAGTCCTGATATGACTTAACTTGATAATCAACTTTTTCAACTTAAATAATATTAAGTGTTTGATTTGTTGACTCCATTTTAGCTTCAGCGTGGAAGGGTTTACCAGATTTCAGGTCTTAAAGAGTATTTGAAGGAGTTATATTTCTTTCTTCTTTTTAGAAAGAATAATTTTTCATTCAACCAAACATTCCAGAAGGAAATGATTATTGAAGAGATAAGAATAACTTATCAAGATAGCTGTAACTATCTCTAATAGCAACAAATCAATCCTTCCATATTTATAGGGTTTCTTACTTTGGCAGCATAGCAGGCTGCAGTAAAAAGCATTCTGTCATCAGTTATGAAACCTTTTTCCTGTAATCTTCTTTTTATTTGCTCTCGTGCCCCAACAAAAGTAACGCCATAGACTGAAGTCATCACAGTCTGTTTGACCAGTTTCCTATCAACCTGAAAGCTTCCAACAATTCAAAGTAAGAGATTATTGCTAACTTCTGGAGCATAATTTCATCATATAACACAACTTTCAACCTTTAAAAAGAGGACTGACCTGATCAATTAAAAGCTTTGCCAATAAAGCCTTTGGATAGGCAGCTGGGTCTTTGTTGCTGTCCCTTCTCATAATATTATGAACCCTGCACACATGCCAATACATATAATTAGAGTGACAATATAATATCAATTATACATAGTTATTTGGACAACAATTAACTGCATGGCCAATGGATGATGGGCCATAAAGCTTCTTTCACGTGTGGGGGAAATCAAGCAAAGCAGGTGATTGAAATACGGGATGCAAACAAACAAGCGACTATCCTAATGATGGCCTCAAAAATGTACAAATTCAAAGCAGGTGTAAAAACAATACATTTAGCAATCAAACCTGAGTTCAAATAATGTAGCATGGAATGGAAATTTCGATGCAAAACATAAAAGTTGCTGACAAAGAATTAACATACCTAACTGCAATCTCTGAGTAAACATCAGCAGGTTTTTCTCTAGCAACCAAGTTAACCGCAGCAGCCTCTGGCTGAAAAGGTACAAGTAAAGAGAACCAAAAACAAAAGTGTGGCTAAAAGTAATTAGCAATAGCAAAAATTTTACACTCAATCTTATCAACTTAACCATCCTTCTATTGGTATTAGAATATCATTGTGTCATCAAATAATTTAGTCTTTACAGAACTGAAACTAATTTATTTAGTTCAACTAGTGAAATATAAGTGACCGTACTTGGTTTCTCCCCAGAGCTGCATAGTGTTGTAAGCCGTTACAGGAACCATCCTAAAATCCATCAGAATTGTATTATTAATGACTTCTCTTGAAAATAGTAAATGAAGAAAAATTTTGAAAATACCAGATAAAGTAAAAAATTTCAATTGCAAATAAAATCATAAAATGCAAATATTTGCAATATAAGACCACAAAAAACCAAAATCCCTGAATTACAAATACAGATAGAACTTGGAGTCAACTTTGTTACTTATAGAATAAATGTGCAGAAGCTACGCAATCCATTTTTCCCAGCTTTTAAGGCTCCCAAAAGCCTATACCTGATGAATTGGCAGATGTGAGATCACAGAATGTGGTGATGAGCTTCTTAAAGCTTCAGATAGATTAATACAAGCAGCAAGGAACTGGAAAGGATCTTCAGCCGTTAACCACCAACGATTTCCATTAATAGGATAATCAGCAGAGTCAAATATATCATGAAGATGATTCTCCACAAATGCTAGGCGGCCATCATAAGACATCTTTTCAATGCCACCTGCATACAAAGTTGCTAAATGTATCTTCAGCCAATGTAGGCCAGACTTCCCCAATGGCCGCCCTTCAGCAAATTCAAGTAGTCCTCTACATAGATCAGAACTTAAATGATTCAAATAAGGATGCATTGGATATGCTCTGCCACGGAAGTCAAGATTGTGGGGATAATAAAAACCTTCCTCGTCTTTCATTCTTTGAGCCACCTGTTTCAGATTGTTTTCATATAATTATTGCTCATCTAATGAAACATGGAATAGAGATTATATGAATATAAAAATATAGGTGAAATTAAGCAATTCATGGTCTAATTTAACGCATACACACATTGGGAAATCAAGTATAAGCTTGTTTACATTGATCAACTTCTTCACAAGATGTAGGCAAGATCAGAGGACATTGATGTAACAATTGAAATTGGAATTTTCAACTGTTTAAAGGCATGAAAGATTTTTTACTACGGAAGGAGAGTCTTACAGAGAGCTTAAGTTCAATGTCACATCTTTGAGAATGTCTCTCTAGATTAATTTTCCTTGCCTTCCTTGCACTCCATTTCCATTCCTGAATTAGTTTCAAATCCTCTACAGAAGGCTTCTCTGGTACAGGAACCTGTGAGTCAAAGGAGAAATTTGCGGAACAGGTGAATGCATGGGAAAAAATAGGCATTTAGAATTCATCACATTTCAAGCTCTATGAAAAATAGGGATGGAGGAGACCAGAATTTATTACAACATAAATACCATTACATTTTATCAGAGAATGACCCGGAAAAATCCAAAATTGGTAGGGTGCTAAGCCAGCTACTATTATTCAAGGTGATTTTATCCCACAGTTAGTCTTGGCCCATCCATATCTTTATTAAAGATTCATCTTCACATGGGAGTAACAATAACAAAATTAAGTTGGTTAAGGGGTTTGTAACTTTGTATGATTCAAAATGCTGCCTTCTATAAGTTGATAATATCTAAAATTTATTTTATTTATTCAAATAAAGCTCCAACAACTCTTTTTGGCCTGAAAACTCCAACGTCTCTTTGACCACAAGATAAAGCCTTTTTCTCATTAGGGTTTGTAGCATAATTTTCAAATGAATTGGGTAAATAGAATAAAGACAAACAAAAGAAGAAACTAACACGATCATTCTTTTCTAAAACCTATATTGTTTCATTTGGCAACTCTAAAAGTTCTTTATCAATTTGTGCTTACATTATTACGATCAACCAGGCCAGCAATGTTACCACCTCCAGCCCAGATGGACTCCACAACACTAAGTAATTTTTTATTTATTCGCCATTTGGTTTCTCCGAGCGTATCCAAGGCCTGAAAATTTATCATGTCAGAGATACATAGGAATATGCATAGGAACAACTTTGCATGAGAAAAGAAAAGGCAATAATGCATAATGAGTATATGAATGACAGTAGTCGTGCCAAGTGAAGGGTAAATTAAGAACTTACAAAGAATTTAACACTCTCGTAAATGCAGAAGACAATAAATTCTAAAACAAATAAGAAGCAACTATACCTTTTTTTCAATAAGGAAGAAATTAGCAAATAATAAACTTGATCATTACAGCACTCAACAAGTTCCTGATCATCAATCCTGAATTGTACAAACAATACAATAATGCATCCTTTCTAACTAGAATATCCATTTGATGGCGTACTGCTCGTTCCTTCCTTGATAATGAAAAAGGAAAGCAGAAATTCACATATATTACCTCATAAACTTTATGCATTTGTTTCCCTTCAACACTCTTCATTACATTTTGCTGCTTCCTAGATCCATGAGTACGCATGATATAAGAAGGTAAAAACAAGTGGCCACCTTTGTCATACCTAGAAAGAGTATCATGGCGAGAGTGAGAGAATGAGATTTTTTTATTTTTTTTTTTTGTTTCCTTAAAAAAATGTGGGCAGCTATCTGCAACCCTCACTAGCTGCCAAATTATTCCTAGATTTTATGGTGATTAACCAAATGCAGACTATTCAAATAAAATGCAACAGTATGACCCATTATATTTGCCATACCCTTTCCACTTCTTAGGAGGTATTAGCATTGGCATGTAAGGTATTAACATATTCTTAGCCTGCACAATAACAAGGGCATTAATTAGTAAACAAGCAATTATGTATTCACTGTTTATGGTGTATACTGCTAATGCTGTAACTATTAGCATTATCAGGAGTTTAAAATACCTTAAAATCATGCTTAAAAGAAATCATGGCTTTGGTTAAGATGTCAAAATAAGCAATTTTTTCCATTGTTCAGTGTTTTTTGCCCTGCTTTATTTTTTTTAGGGGGGGAGGCGAAGTGTTAGGGTGAATGAGAAGAATGTAAAATACAAAGGTTGTTAAGATAATAATGGGTTTATCATTCGTTTATTTTCAGGAAAAAGCTTATTACAACCCTGCAGTTAAGCTTAAAATGAGCACAGTATGAAAACATGAAATAAAAATAATAAAAACAAAATTTTTCAACTCACAGAATTATCAAGCCCAGCCAGGAGTAAGGGTTCACACTCTATAACACCATAACTCTTCAAAGCCTTTCGCCTACAGATACCAAACAGCAATTCAGAATTCAGAATCACATACGAAATAAGACAGTACTATTCCAAAAGAACTTTAATCAATCCTTTGCAAACCATTTTTGCAGTGATGCGAACCCTCACCCTGGATATTTTGATATAGCTTTAATCCTATGACTGAATGCTGGTCGAATATCAGGCGGAGCATCAGCAGATTGGTCAGCTGGAGCATGTAAATATGCTGTCTCAATTAATAATTCTATTAATCGGCATCCCAGCTGCACGTTTCATTAGGTTCACTAAGTAAATTACAGTGTTAAAAAAAATGATGAAATTACACATATACATGTACACAAACCTTAGCCTGGGCATCACGGCCCCAAGGACTAAATTCTTCTTTCTTCAATAGCAACTGCACCTCTTTCATTCTTTTCCTTCTGATCAAACCATTTATACGTTTCCTTATTTTCTCTTTATCATTATTAAGGCCATCCTCAGAACCAGCTACTGCATTCTTACCATTGTGTCTTCTAGTCTTCTCCAGAAATCTGTGAATCCTAACCTGCAACACATTTGAGACAATTATAGTAGATATCTTAATTTTTAACATAAGTAGAACCCATTGAGAAAGGATGTACTCCTTTTCTAAAGTCACCATGAAACCACATTACAACAAGAACAACGAACCAAAAGTGATGAAAAGAAACGGGAATAAAACCTCAACAAAAAAGAACTCAGTCCCTTCCCTATTAGTAGAAAGAGACACATGCTATGGAGATGAGGGAGTAAATAGTATACTAGTATGATATGGGATTACTAAATCCCACATGAAGCAGAATAGGAAGCTCCATAGTTGGTTCTAACATAGTAGCCATTATGATGTTGGTTCTCCAGGGAGGCCAATTGATGGACACTCAGGTGAGGTAGTATAGGCTAACTAAGTTCCATATAGAATGGGACGTCTTAAGTTCTACATGGAGTAGTATGGGATACTTTATGTAGTTATTCAAGAGGATAAGCAATCCCCCCTCAAAAGACAGCTATTGAAATAGGAAAAAAAAAAAAACCAACTTAAATGGTCCATTGAACATCTCATGCTACTCAATGTGGGACTTAGGCATCTTGTACTACCTAAGTATCCATGACCCACCAATGTCAGAACTTAATGACTCATTATTAAAGAACAGGCTTGTACTATTTTCAAAGAGAAATTGTAAATATATATTATGGTTTTAAGTTCTGATTTCATGAATATTATTTTATCTTTTAACATCAATTTTTCTGTAATGAAGTGGCCAGAACATACTATCAGATCAAAACTAGTGAAACACAGCTATCTAAAGTACTCCCTCCATCCCTTATTATAAGCTTCAAGTTTGTGAATGGGTGTGTCACAAAATATAAGTTTCATTTTCAGTTTGTCTAAACATTTATTGCATTTTTTCCAACTGTACCCCTTGTTGATTGTATTTATTCTTTCTCACTTATCATCTTCACACATAGCGGCATAGTTGAAAAAATAATACACACTTATTGCTTTCAACTAATTTAAATAGTTTTCTTGATTAACGCAAATCGGTTATTTGAAGCTTATAGTAAGGGACAGAGGGAGTATAAAGTCAAATACAAGCCACTAATCCATATAAGACTAATGGCACTATGGATTGAAATACAGACTTTAGTATATAAAAGTCGAATCTTTTATGAACATGGATCAACAAAGTTGTTGTTGTTGCTTCAAGTAAATGCAATAATTGGATAAGCTAAACAGAAACCAGTGTTAGCTGTCAATGCATGTTCAGAAAACCATACAATGAATAGGATGGATAAATAATAATGCCCTGTGGCTTGACTGGCACCAAAGGAAGCTAGTGCTAAGAAATACTATACGTGAACCACCGAATCTTCTGCTTAGAATTCTGGCAGAAAAAGTCACCAACAAGAGTGCAAGACTAATATGTACATGATGCCAGCAAATGTAGCCTAAAAGCTAGCAACAGCACAGAGATATGTAATATCCCCATGTGTTGAAAGTTGCATTCTGACTGGGACGAGTAAGCCCTCTGTGTCCTGCTACTCTTCAAGGTACAGTTGCTCGAGTAGAGATTTAACTCCCATGGTTTATTCCTTGTGATCAAATGCACTTGAATGACAATCGTATGGAGGGAATTCGTGCATCTAATGTAGTTGAGAGACGAGTGAGAGGGACACACATTGGGGGAGACTACGGAATTCTCAGACGGGACAAGGTCAAGTACTAAGTAAACAACAATCCATGTGCTAGTATACATGGAGATAAGCTTTACTCAACTGCTTAAAATACTGGGGAGAAGAAGGATTTACCCAATACTCATAATTATTTCAAAACATTCAAATTTCATTAAGCTAAACGGAACTTTTATCATTTACCTCTTGTTCTATAGCCATGCCAATCTGAACTGCAGCCTGAACAACACGAACACACCCCGCCTCAAGCTCCAGCATCACTAAACCCATCATCTTATGCATGACAATAACCGCCATTTTAGATGCAGGCAACAAGTCAATATGTGGTGCATAAGCAGCCTTCTTCTTCTTCGACCTCTGCAACTTCTGCTCAGCTTCTATAGCTTCCTTCAGCGGGTCAAACCACCCTAAAAACAAATTCTTCACCTTCGGCAAATTAGGAGCCAAGTTTTTCTCACACATTTCTTTTTCAAGCTCTCTATACTCCTCCACCATCCTCTCCCACGCTTCCGTCTCGGCTTTAATCTGCCTTCTCCTCAGCAAATTATACTTCCTTCTCTCAATTTCCTTAAACTCCAACTTAAATTCTTGGCTAGTTTCCGGGTACAAACCTTTCAAAAAGAGCGATGAAAACCAAGGTGGTTCGGGGATAAATATGCGCGAGGTCGACTCCGGGGACTCAATTTGATGAACTCCGTTCACGGGAGCAAAAGAAGCAAGTGAATTCTCGAGGTCTTCAATGAAATCATCAAGTATAGAGTCCGGTAAAGGGTGAAATTGAACTGAATTAGAAACAGACTTGACACTGAAAGAAGAAGAAGAAGAAGTAGTAGTAGGAAGTGAAGCGAAGAGAGTGGTGGAGGGTGAGATAAAGAGAAGGCGACGGTTCCTAAGAGATTTTCTTCTGATAGGAAGAAGGCAATTTCTGCTAGTGTTGGGATAAGCGTGGACATGAACGCTGGCAAAGGAAGGTGCCAACGTCATTGTGAGGAGAGAGGATAAGAAGGAAGGAAATGGAATGAATGCGCCTTCACGCAGAAGAAGATGATGAAACCTCCGTTAAACCTCAATGGCGGCCCCCTCGGAGATTTTTATGTTCCAATTTTTTTTATTTTCTTTTTGGTTGAAGAATTTGGAGCTGTCTTTTTAAAATAATAACAGAAGAAAATAGAAGTCACGTGGGACATTTGATGCATAATTTTTTTTTTTTTAAAAAAAATACTACAGCTACGTAATATAAATATAAGGGAAAAAGATAGAAAAATACCACTTGAACTTCAAAATCTCAAATTAGTTCTTTGACAAAGATTTGCGTTGTCAATCTCATTACCATTCTTATCAATCCCATTACCATTCTTGTCAACGGGATTTTGAAGTTCAAATGGTATTTTTCTGTCTTTTTCCCTAAATATAATGTACTAGTTTCACCCAAAAAAATAATGTACTAGTATTAATAATAATTACTCCACTATTTTTATTTATAAATAATTTAAAACATTGAAATAAAATTGAAAACGAAATTGTTTGAGAGGATTGAATCTTGTAATTAGCAAGCAGCATGCATATATGTATATGTATGAAGAGGAAGAAGTAATGTCTTGATTATAATTGGGTTAAAGTGTAATTTGTCTGAAAATTTTTGTTTAGGAATAATATTGTCTTAAAAAAAATTTTGGGTTCAATGTTGCTCCAAAAATTTCAAAACATAATAATGTTTTTCCATCCGGTTAAGAAATTAATGTTGGTCATTAACATTTTTAAAGGGAAGAAGTAACATTACTCCATTTTAACACTTTTGGGGCAACATTGAACCCCAAAAACTTTTAAGTCAACATTACTATTAAGTGAAAACTTTTTTAGATAAATTTACAACTTAATCAATTAAAATATCATTTCTCAAAGAAATTTAAGGGGATTGCACAATAATTTGAGTGTGTATTTGGGGTGGGCTTTTGGCCCCCAAAAAGCCTGATTGAGTGACAGAAGCCCAATTGTTAATTGAGAAAATAAAAATAAGTGTTTGGGTGAGTGATTTTCAGATTTGGCTTATGGTCCTATAAGCTCATTTGGTTAAAAGCTCTAAGCTAGAGCTTTTTTCAATCAGGTTTGTGAGAATAGTCCAGATCCTAGATAAATTATGTTCTTTTCTTCATCACCCTCGTCATTTACAAAAATAACAGGAAAATTAGTACAAGAATGGCAAGTCTCATTTCTGTCATAATATATAGGGGTGAGCATGGTGCCCAGTAACCCGGTGCGCCCACCCTGACCCTGTAAAAAATTACCCAACCCAGCCCTAAAAAAGTGGCCCGAAAAAATTTTGGGCAGCTTTGGGCGGGCTAATAACCGGGCAGGGCCGGGCATCGGGCAAGGGGTGCTGCCCTGCCCATTTGGCCCTGCCCTGAAAATTATTTTCATTTATTTAAAATATAAAATTTCATATCAATTAAATATTATTTCATATATATATTTTTATTTAAAATATATATTGTCTATTGTATAATATTCTTCTGATCCTCTCTTTTTTGCCCGAACCACTAAACACTATTTACAAATAGATTTCTTCCTTTCTTCTTTACTTTGTACTGTATTAAATTATAGTTGCTTTTTATTTTCTTTCCGGATGCTTCATCATTTGATCAACTTTTGGGACATTGAATAGATACAAACTACTTTGACTGCATGGCTTTAATTACAATCATTTTGTTTTCTTATTTATAATAGATTATGGATGTTGTTTAATTTTTAAAGTATGGATATTTGTTAAGACATATGGTATTTTTTAAATTTCAAGACTTAATTTGTAGACTTATTTTGAAATATCCCAAGATGTGAAATCATTGAATGTATTTAAAGTTTATATTACTTAGGGCAAAGTTAAGACATATATGATATTAGTAACTACAGGAATATTTATGAAATTCATAAGGAATTATTTTTTTCATAAGCGAACAAGATAAAGCGTTATCACTTGGACAGGGAAGCCCTCCCTGCCCAGCCCACCCTTGCCCATCCCAAAATGGTTAGGGCTTTTAATGGGTAGGGCCGGGCATCGGGTTGCAAAATACAGCCCATTCATCCTTTGGGCAGGGTATCGGGCAGGGGTCTCGCCCTACCCAGCCCAGCCCATGCCCACCCCTATAATACATCAGCAGTCATGTTTAGATTAACTTCTCTATTTTTAATAAAGTTTTGTTCGGTTATACCTGGTGTGTTATCAAACTGATTGTAATTTTACTCTTAATGTATTTTTGTCAGCTTCAAAAATTACTTTAAAATATTTTTTGATGCTTTTAACCCCTTAAAATATTTTTCCAATTGTGTCCAGTATGCTATCAGACTTATTGCAATTATACCCTTAATATACTTTTTCAGCTCCAAAAATTATTTTAAAATATTTTTTTTGTGCTTTTAACCCTTTAAAATATTTTTTTTAGTTGTATCCAGTCTTAGGGGACTAACTACAATTTTACCTTTAATATATTTTTTTTAGTAGTAAAGAGCACCCAAAACTTAGAATACTGATTTATTGATTTCCACCCACTCTAAAATATTTTTCTAGTAGCACCTAATATTTTAAAATAATTTTTAAATATTTACTTCATTTTTTAAATATTTTTCCACTCACTCTCTTTTACTATTATTACAAAAGTCACTTGTGTTTAAGCCAATCTAAACAAGTTTTACTTTTACAAAAGTTATTTATACAACTGTCAATCCTAACATAAATCACATTACACAATCTAGATTTTATCAAAAGTACTATTGCAAAAAGTCATTTTTGTAATCGCTGTTCCAAACACATCATTCTTACAAAGGTTTAAAAGCTTGTTTAGGAAACTCAGAAAAAAACTTTTTCCGTAAACTCAAACAAAACTTCTCTAACGTACTTACCTCATAAATCATAAAAAAACTTCTCGAATGCTAAAAACAAACAAGCAGTTACTGTCGGTTTGGGCTAACAGTAAAAACATCTTTTACAATATAATTTATGATGTACGAAGTAAGTATGTGAAAAGAGTTTTATATTGACTTACATAAACGTGCTTTTCAAACACCAATTTAAACAGTTCTTAATTGTTAATTGTTTGATTAAGACAACCCTTAACAAGGTGTTCTCCTTTTCTTTGATTGAACTTCATACCCACCATCTCTTCTCCTAAAACTATTAAACAAAGATGCTGAAAATTTTGATTGAATCTAGGATGGGAACGGGTTTATTTGTATTTTTGGTCTTGTTTTATTTTATGGTTGTATGAAATTTCTTTTCAGAAAAGAATAAGGGAAAAAGACAGAAAAATACCACTTGAACTTCAAAATCCCAAATTAGTCATTTGACAAAGATTTGCGTTGTCAATCTCATTACCATTCTTATCAATCTCATTATCATTCTTGTTAGTGGGATTTTAAAGTTCAAATAATATTTTTCTGTCTTTTTCCCAAAGAACAAAGGTAGAAGTTAATAACATACAAAGTTCCACTGCATATTTAAAAAAGAAAAGGATCATTTCATAATGAAATTGGTGAAGGACAAAATTAATTTAACAGGACTTTGTTTTTCTTAAATAATGCTTTTATAAATAGTAGTAAGTAATTTTATTTTTTATTAACTAGACGTATTATTTTTTCATATTTTAAGATATGACTTGAGCCCCTCATATTTTGTAAAATTACAACTTGCTATATTTTTTATATTAATAATAATGAAATTATTATTGATACTCCATTGTCAATTATTAACAGATAGCAAATACATTATACATATTTCTGTATGCAACTCTAAATTGCTCTCCATTTAGGGAGAATCCCAATTAAATTCTTCTGAAATATCAAAAATATAGATTTAGGCCTACACTTTCAATAAACTCTTAATCAGGCTATTAGGGATTTTAGAACGTTGTTAAAAGACTATAATGGTCCTATTTAGTTAAAAAAATTTTTAATCTGCAAATTCCTATATACTTTTAACACTAATGCTAGAATCTCCACTTCTTAATGGTTATTAGTTTTCTTGATATTTCTCCAATCGCCAAAATTTTCTTTCCCATATTTTCCAGAATTTCAATTATGGAAATGGAGATTATGTATGGCAAGCTGTTTGACAAAGACAAATGGCTCACATATTACACCTATTTTATACTACAAGACAATATATACCAGTCTCGCATTACAACAAAGTGGGTTGCGATGAAAAAATTCGTAATCAAATGTATTATTTCTTCATGTGACTTATTGTTAAACTTGTATTTTTTCCCCTAATGTTTCCGGGATTGATAGTTTGGTCGTCCCTCACAGATAATCAGTAATTTGTTATTTACTAACTAATAACCAGCCTTATTGTCATTTACATAGTGGTTGAGAATTTTTAAATTTGAAATCTTTGATCATCATTAGGGTTAGGGTAGAAGCCAATGATTTCAATGATTCAAAGAAGTGTAAATTATAACGTTAGGGTTAAAAGTATATGGGAATTTACATATAAAAAATCTTCATTTTTTAACCGAATAGAGGCATTATGGTCTTTAAACAACATTCTAAAATCCTTAATTAGGCCCCACAGCTTCATTAGGAATTTGTTGAAAGTGTAGGCCTAAATTTAGATTTTGCTATTTTGAAAGAATTTAATTAGGATTCTCCCCTCCATTCATTCATTCTATTTTTATGTTTTTTTATATATTTAGCAACGTTGCAATCTGCTTCTTTAATCCAATTTGGTATACTCCCATCTCCTCGTTCCCCTTCAACCACCCTCACTCCACTTTGGTACGTTATTATTATTCCTATAAACAAATAAATATATTCTTATAGTTGGAGCGTTCGACTTTGTTTTGGATATAAATGAGGACACTGCCTGAAATAAAATCACTACTTTTTTTTTTTTGGTATATAAATGTTAAGAAAGGGTTAGGCTCACCTACGATATAAAAGCAGGGCTTCAAATTACCTCCCCCAGCGTCTCGACTGGATAACAACTAAGTGAACTTTTTTGGGATCGAACCCTCTCCCATTGGTGAGAGTGTCTGATCCCTTCGTCCGCTGAACCTAAGAACAAGGGGTAATGAAATTACTAATTTAGGAGGGAATTAAATCTCATATATTCTTTACATAGCAAGATCCTTAGAGTGCTGGACTTTGTTGTGATTTACATGGTGGGTTAAATGCCGTTGTAAATTTGGAGCTGGACTCCACTTGAAATATTGGGCTTCTCAGTTTTTGTGACTTGGTCCTAAAGAGACTTAGGCCCCATTTAGTTATGATTTGGTCCATCAAGAGATGGAAATATATCTACTGATTAATAAGGGTTGGGTCTAACAGAAGAGGCTAATCTCTTATAATATGGAGAATCCAGATTTGAATTTCTATTGGGAGAGATGTTCATATTTAATACTACCTCTGGTCCTAAATATAAGACAAAGTTGACTTTTTTTAGAGAGATTAAGGAAGCTAAATAAGTTACTTGATCATATCATATGTTATATATCCTTAGATTATATTTTAATTTATTAGTTAAACTAACTAGTTTGAAGAAAAAAATAAAAATATAAATACTCTAAAGTAATTTAATTAACTTCCTTAATTTCTCTAAAAAAATCAATTTTATCTTATAGTTAGGACCGGAGGAAGTACCCGGTAGTGTCCCAAAAGGGATCGCATCTAATAAGAAAATACCTGTGTTTAGCCAAAAGGAAAAAAAAAACAAACAAACAAATAAAGAAAGAAATGTATCTATACCGTGACTAGGTAACAAATTTTATCACTGTTTCAAGACTTTCCTCATGTGTCTATTAAAGTTGTGCCGTTATCTTCTTTCAAAATGTAGAAATTTCTCATTGTTTGGTTCATTGGACGCATGATTCTTCTCTTCCGCCGGAACCGCAAGTTTTCTTCTTGTTTTTACTTTTTTCCCCCTCCTATTGGAATCAAATCGCAAGCTTTAAGCTTGAAGATAAATAATATTTACAGGTTTGTTTGATTTCATGCTCTATTGTTATTTTCCTAAAACAATCACATATAGTAATTTTCTAATCGGTAATAGGATTTGAACTTACTATTAGTGATGCGTATGGGTAGGGTTGGATAGGGCAAGACTACCTGATGCCTGGCCAGGCTGGCCTAAGTGTGGAGTATAGAGTAACTAACTTGTGGTTTTTTTACCAAATTTTTTTATACAAAAAATCATATAAAAAAAATAAGATAAAAACACCTTTTTAAGAAAAAAAAATTCTTACTTTTAACCACATCATTCATATTGGGTATAAAACTTGTAAATTCTTTTAAATATTCACCTTCATCACAAAGAAACAATTTTTATCTCCTTGACCCCTCGTTTTAATCATTTGGTTAATCAAATATTTTAGGACATGCTATAATTAGTATGTTATGACTTATGAACCATATTAAGAAGGCACACTAACTCTCTTAAATAACTTTTATTTCTTGTAGAAAAAGAAATAAAAACATCAACATAAAAAAGAGAGGAATCAAAACAAGAACTTGAGACATTAATTAAATATTGCATACCAATATGCTTTAAATTTAAATTGTAAGAGTTGAGGTATGCAATTTAAAATATACTGGTGTCTAATATTTGAATAGCTTAATATTTTATTTTGATTTCTCTGTTTCTTATTAGGTCAATCTTGTTTTTCCAAAGTAGATCAAAATTAGGTAAGGAATAAGTGTAAAATGATTCATAATATATTAATTGGGGTAGCACTGAAATATTTGATCAATTATACGAGATCATTTAGGCAAGGGTAGGAGGAGGAGATGAAAAATTGGTTCTTTATCATCTAGATAAATGTTCAACAGAATTTGCAATTTTGAATGATGTTATCAAAGGAAATAACTTTTCTTTAAGACGTGCTCTGGTTCTTTTTTTTTTTTTTTTTTTCTTTTTTCTGGGCATGGTTCTTTTGTTGAAACAAGTTTGTTAATTTTTTTTCCCTGAAAGTTGAAACTAGTTACTTTATACTGTTCATTCTTTTGGTGTCATAAAAACAAACGGAGTATATGAAAGAAGTTTTTGATATATTTTGTGTAAAACAATTGTTATAATTTCTGGTTATGATGATATATTTTTCTATCAGAAAGATCTTTTAGAGGGTGTATGAATATAACAAATATCAATATATTGGGGTTAAGGTGCAAATTTATTGCGGAAGTTTTCGTTGAGGAGTAATGTTGCCTCGAAAATTTCAAAACATAGCAATTTTTGATCTTTGCATATTTTTCAATTTACCATTATTGTATTTACTTTTCATTCGACTTTTACCAAACTCTTTCCAAAATTAAGGAAACAAATATTACTGTATTTACTCTTTTATTCGAGGTTCAAAATTATATCTAGAGCTATTATGACTCTGAAACTCGAATGAACAAGTAAACACAGTAGCTTATCTTTCTTAATTTAGAGGCTAACTTTGATGCAAATTCACCTTTCAAAATTCAGTCTGAGAGATTCAGAGCTTCAACATTATCTATCCACAATAGAATATACAGATTCATTGTATAAAAAAATTGCACATATTTAAATTATTTGGTATTGTATGGTAATGTGATGAAACATGATTCAATTGTATATGTTCATTGGCTTGAAGATGAGCTAGCCATGTGGGAAGTTAGTAAATTTTATCACATTAGCCACCTGAGGCCAATGAACACAGGCAATTGGCTTATGAGGCTGAATAGTGGTGAAGCTCTGAAGCTGAATTTTGAAAGGTAAATTTGTTTCAGAGTTAGCCTCTAGATTCAGCCACAATACCAAAATTAAGGAAAGGCATATTTCTATATTTATTTTTTCATTCTAGCTTCAGAGTTGCAATAGCTCTAGATTCAGCTTTAAACCTCAAATGAAAATGTAACTACAGTAATATGTCTCCATTGGTGTGTTTAAATCAATGGGCTAAACCAATGAGAAATTGAAGATTTTAAGATTATTAATATGAAACTTTAAAAAATTAGACCATGACCGGTTTTCGGTCTGAGTCTAATTACCCTAGTCTAAACCAGTCTCCGAACACCTTGTAATTATGGTTAATGGCGACGTATTATGCAACTACGCGAACTCTTTATCATTTCTTTTTCCGTAAGTTGTTAATGGTTCATCAGTTTCTTGAAAGATTTGTACTTTTCTTAGCCTTATGGCATTTCTGGCTACTTTGGGACATTTCATAGTGGAAGAATCCCATAGGTCAAGTCTTTTATTTACTACATAGGATGCTTGCCATAAAATACTGGATTTAGCATTTGAGCATGTTGAAGTTTTTCTTTTCGGTGGTTAGTATATTCTAAGTTTCTTAATGCAAGGTTTCAAAGTACTTAAAGATCATTAATCTAAATTCAATTTCGTCCCCAGTGGAACACCTTTACTTCAATTTTACTCGGAGAAAATAATTTTTCTGTATGATATTACGACCTGCAAATCACTTCATATCAGTCCTACAGATTGGCGATATGCTGCAGAGCACTTTGTGAAGAAGCTTCCAGATAAAGTCGTAGTTCACCGTGAGTATTCCTGCGAATCCTGTCATAATAGCTACTGGTTTCATTGTCAACAATCCAAGAGAGATATAACAAGAAGACAACAACTAGTGCTATCCTTCATCAACATCCCCCTCTTGTATGAACGGAGGAGGGTGATCAATGACACAAAAATTTCCTACCATCCTATGCAAATATTTTGCTAACTGATCAGCAATATTATGAATGATAAACCTGACGCCATTGACTACATCCTTGAAAGGATGATCCCTATCACATCCTGTAAGAGAATAATTAATTGCTTCTATACGATCATAATACAAAACAGTTTTCCTAAAACCTTTAGAGTAACAGAGATTAAGATCAAGAATGATCCCTGTAGAAGTACAGAAAGTCAAGATCCGCAATTATAGGCAGGAATTAGTCTCCGCAATTATAGGCAGGAATTAGTCTTGATATACAGTGTTGTGTTGGAGCGTATTCCAATATTTTATTCTTTCCTATGTGTGTATATATGCGTATGTAATCTATCAAGCAATATAACAAAAAATTCAGTCTTCCTATTTCTCTTCATGGTATCAGAGAATCGGAGAAGAGAATAATCAAGATTGAATCAAACACACTCACCATTGTGTTCTGAGTCGTCGACGCTTGTCCCAGCGTCCCAGTCCGTCAGAACCAGAATCGGTGTGTTAGTCTCCGGCCCATAAGAAGAGCCCTCGTCCTCAGGATTGTCACCCTTGTCCACGGTGGTTTCACCAGCGAGACTCTGTGACGTGAGAAGCACCACCAAACAGGACTCCGATCGTTGCATCCGCAAGCCAACGCCGATTAGTCAATTACCGTCTGTGTGCCCTCTGTGTTCTCCATTTTTTGTCAGAACCTGTATTGGCACTCTCTAAACTCCTCATCTCTTTGTCCCCGTCAGCCACCGACTTCACCGGCGAGCTCAAAGTCGACGAAGAGACCAAGACCCGCCTCACGTCTTCCAGCGTCCTGTGTTTTTCAGAACCAGAATCGTTCAGAACCAGAATCGTCGTCCCCACTCCGATTTGTCATCTTCGGTGTTCTTTCCTTCCGTCACACCAGATCAGAACGATTCTGATCTACAATCATTTTTACAATCAATTCGGTGCTCTTTCCTTCCGTCACACCAGATCAGAATAGAAGGAAGAGAAGCCACCATCTTGCATCCACTACTATCGCCGTCCCTCCACCGCTGGCAGCCTCCTACCACACCACCATCATCATTCTTCGACCACTAGCGATAGCTGACCCGCGGTTGGGGAGCTGTGAAAGCTGTGAGGGAGCTGAGCAGCTAGGCGAGAATCAGATAGAGAGCGGAGAGTCGGATTCAGGGAAGGCAGCGGCAAGCACAATCTTCACCACCGCGTCTCATCACCGTCCTCCTTCCGCTGCACAAGGAAAAGTGAAGAAGCCATTCGAATCAATTATTTAAATTGATCAAGTTCAGATCTGTCATTTTTCCAAATTCGAAGGCCTGAACTGTCATTTTCATAATTCAGAAGACCAACTTGTCATTTTACAATTTCGGAGGACCAAACTGGTATTTCTGAAATTTGAAAAATCATTACCTCTTTTGTCATTATGACTATAATTTCATATGTCTCTTCCTTTATGCCTCAATATGGTTCTCATGACATCTCTACTGTTCGATTCACTGAACAAAGAAATTCTAAAGGATGTCCACTTTGTGACCATTGTAAGAAACAGGGACACACAAAGGACACTTGCTGGAACCTTCGTAATAAACCTGCTGACTGGAAGCCTAAAAATGGGAAAGGAAGAGGTAATGTGGCTGAAGCTTCCAAGAAATCATCACAAAGTGACCAACTACACAAAATCATAGAAATGCTGGCCACACTACAGACTACGACAAAGCCTACTGCCATAGTAGTCAAGAGAGGTAATTTCTTTCAAGCCTTGGCTGTGATAAAAGAACTATGTACAGGGAATTGTTGGATTGTTGACTCAGGTGCCTCGGATCATATGACTGACAATAAAACTCTTTTTTCATCCTATACTCCTATTACCAAAGGAATGACCGTGCGAATTGCTGATGACTCTGAGTCTGTTGTAACTGGAATTGGTTCCATCGAAATCTCAGCTACACTCACTCTTCACTCCGTTTTACATGTTCCAAATTTGAAGTGTAATTTACTATCTGTGAGCAAATTAGCTAATGATAAACGATGTCAAGTCAACTTCTTTGCTACTCACTGTGTTTTTCAAGATTTGCTGACAGGGACGACGATTGGGAGTGCAAAAAGAGCTTGATGGTCTCTATTACCTTGATGAAAGTGATAGTCGTCGGATTAAATCTTGCAATAAAGTGTCTCTCCCTAGCACTGGTGACTTGGAGTTATGGCACAAACGTTTAGGTCATCCAAATTTAAATTACATGTCTAAAATGTTTCCATCCCTCGTTCCTCATAAAATCACCTCTGATTTTCATTGTGATTCATGTGAAAAGGCTAAGCATCATCGTACTTCATTTCCAAAAATCCCATACCAAGCATCAAAACCTTTTTCCATAATTCACAGTGATTTATGGGGACCATCCCGCACTCCAAACCGATCAAAAACAAAATGGTTCATCACATTCATCGATGATCATACACGTGTCAGTTGGGTCTACTTGTTGAAGGATAAAACAGAGGTATATCAAACATTCCTTAATTTTTACAATATGATCCAAACCCAATTTCAAACCCAAATCCAGATCCTACACACCGATAACGGGACTGAATACTTCAATCAGGTCCTGTCTACCTTCTTGACCGAAAATGGCATTGTTCACAAAAGTACTTGTCCTTATACACCTCAGCAGAATGGTATTGCTGAACGAAAGAATCGTCATATTCTTGAGACTGCCAGAGCCATTATGTTTAGCAGTAATGTTCCTAAATATCATTGGGATGATGCTGTTCTTACTGCCACATTTCTCATTAACCGAATGCCAAGCCGACCACTGTCCAACAAAACGCCACTTCAACTCCTCCACAGATACTATAACCTCCCATACCTCGAAAACACTCTACCACTCCGGGTGTTTGGTTGCACATCATACGTTCACCTTCATCACACCAATAAACTTGACCCTAAAGCCCTTCGGTGTATCTTCCTTGGTTATTCTCATTCCCAAAAAGGATACAAGTGTTACGATCCGGTCTCCAAACGTTTGTTTGTCACTTGTGATGTCACCTTTCTTGAAAATACACCCTATTATGCCTTGCCTGCAATTCAGGGGGAGAGAGATGATGAATTTCAGACAAAAGAAACGCTAAAGGATGACCAAACAATCACAATTTATATACCTACCCACACAGAACCTAATCCTGATACCTCTCACACAGAACCTAATCTTGATACTTCTGATACTCCTGATAACAACCTTGATATCCCTGATAATCCTAATAACCTTGATAACTCTGACAATGTGCCAAATCCAGGGGGAGAAACAAATATGTGGGGTAATACCTACATACGACGACACAAAAGAGGTAATGAGCCACAAGCTATTAGCACTCACCAGGAGTCAGTACCAGTGGCAGGTCTAAGAGAAACAGAAGGTTCTGATCTTAATCTTCCCATTGCAATGCGAAAACAACCCAGACAACCCAAATCATCCACTAGATATCC
Source organism: Inga laurina (assembly GCA_963855925.1). Lineage (NCBI taxonomy): Eukaryota > Viridiplantae > Streptophyta > Magnoliopsida > Fabales > Fabaceae > Inga > Inga laurina. Next base: position 44,646,171 of record OY979709.1, on the reverse strand, counting down.
CATTGAGAAATTTGTCTCTTATAAGGCCCTTTCATCTAAATACAATGCATTTGTATCTCATCTTGATAGAATCAGGATACCAGACACTATTGATGAAGCTATGGCTATACCTGAATGGAGACAAGCTGTCTTGGAGGAAATGGAAGCTCTTAAACATAACAAGACATGGGATGTGGTAGATCTACCACAAGGGAAGAAGCCTGTTGGGTGCAAATGGGTATTCACTCCTAAATATAAAGCAGATGGAAGTCTTGAAAAATATAAAGCTAGATTGGTTGCAAAAGGCTTCACGCAAGTATATGGGGAAGATTACACTGAAACATTTGCTCCAGTAGCCAAGTTAAATACCATTAGAATTCTCTTATCTATTGCAGTGAATTTAGATTGGAATCTGCACCAACTCGATGTGAAAAATGCTTTCCTCAACGGAGAACTCAAGGAAGAGGTGTATATGAAGTTACCTCCAGGGTTCCCAGGAAAAAAGGCTAACCAAGTCTGCAAGTTAAAGAGGTCGTTGTATGGGCTAAAGCAATCTCCACGTGCTTGGTTTAACAGATTCACCCGGGTTCTGAAGAGACATGGTTATACTCAGAGGCAGAGTGATCATACCTTGTTCTTTAAACATCATAAAGGCAAGATGGCTGTTCTAGCAGTATATGTTGATGATATAATCCTTACTGGAGATGATGAGGTAGAGATCAATCAGATCAAGGGAGCACTTACACGGGAATTCCAAGTCAAAGATCGTGGAGAGATGAAATACTTTCTGGGGATGGAAGTTGCTCGATCAAAAGGTGGTATCTATATTTCCCAAAGAAAGTATATACTAGATCTCTTGAAGGAAACAGGTATGACAGGCTGCAGACCTAGTAACACACCTATTCGGGTTGATAAAATAAACGAAGAAGCAGACCTTGGTAAAGCTGTGGATATAGGAAACTACCAACGAATGGTAGGTAAATTAATATACTTGTCCCATACCAGACCCGATATCGCATTTGCCGTTAGTATGGTCAGTCAGCACTCCCATAATCCTACACAGAAACATCTGAATGAAGTATACCGGATCCTTCGTTATTTGAAGGGATCTCCGGGACGTGGCTTACTGTTCAAAAAGACTGATAAATGAAATATAGAATTGTTTACAGATGCTGATTGGGCAGGTGATCAAGATGATAGGAAATCCACATCTGGATACTGTACGTATATATGGGGTAACTTGGTCACATGGAGAAGTAAAAAGCAAAGTGTAGTTGCAAGAAGCAGTGCTGAGGCTGAATACCGAGCTGTGTCACTTGGGATTTGTGAAGGCATATGGATAAAACGTGTTCTTGAAGATGTAAAGGAATGCATAAATCTACCGATCAAAGTCTATTGTGATAACATGGCTGCAATCAATATTGCTCATAATCCAGTTCAACATGATAGAACCAAACATGTCGAGATAGACAGACATTTTATAAGGGAAAAAGTTGATGAGGGTATCATTGATCTAAGGTACATACCCTCTAAAGAACATACCTCAGACATCCTCACTAAAGGATTGCCCAAAGACAGATTTGAGTATCTGATTGGCAAGTTGAACTTGATTGATATCTACAGTCCAACTTGAGGGGGAGTGTAGAAGCACAGAAAGTCAAGATCCGCAATTATAGGCAGGAATTAGTCTCCGCCTATTAGTCTCCGCAATTATAGGCAAGAATTAGTCTTGATATACAGTGTTGTGTTGGAGCGTATTCCAATATTTTATTCTTTCCTATGTGTGTATATATGCGTATGTAATCTATCAAGCAATATAACAAAAAATTCAGTCTTCCTATTTCTCTTCAATCCCAATTAACCCAGCAACCACCAGAGGGACATTAGTTAATTTACAGCTAAATCCCCCAAGCCATCGATTTTGTTGATCCCAGAATAATCCTCCACAGCCGCTTCTTCCTCCTTCTAGGACCGAACCATCTACTGCCAACTGCACGCAATCTGCTTCCTGATTCAAAGAAACATTTCCAGTACCTAACACCTTCCTTTGATGAGTAGTAGCCTTGAGAATATCTTGATCCGAGCATGCTTTAAAGAAGCTATGGTTGATATTCATGTCCCCATTAACAGTATCATCCCCGAACAATTTATTACACTGAGAAACCCAGATATCCCAGCATACATAGCCAAACAGAGTAGACCATAGAACCTTCCTTGTAAAATTCATCCCTCTATCATGTGTAAGATTCCATTTGATCCACTTTGTTCCCTGCATTGGGAAGAAAGTTGCCCATCTGTCTTGTCGCGCCACCAATTTCCAGCACTCCTTAGCATTTGCGCATTCCCTTAACAGGTGCATCAAGTCTTCTTCTTGTTCACAGCCGAGCGGGCATGCAGCATTTGTCCCTAAGCCTCGCCTTGTTCTCAACTGTGCAATGTGTGTTCTTCCATGAATAGCTAACCACATAAAGCATTTTATCTTCTCCAGGATGGGCCATCTCCAAATAATCTTCCATATACTGTCTGCATTCGCCCTGGTACCTGAAAAAGGAAAGTGATATGCATATTTGACAGAAAAATAACCATAAGTGGATGGTTTCTAATAAAATTTATCCTTCATTCATATCCAATCGTGTCTTCTATGCATTCTCTCTATATATAAAAACATGCACGCCCTGTGTTCTCTATATATCCTTCATTCTATCAATAGGGTCTGTATTATATTTCATTCTCTCTTTTAATTTATAATGTTGCTGGACAATTTGAACAAGGATCCCATATATTTAACTGCAGCTCTTGTAGCCATAGTTTGGGTGGTGTTTGTGCTAAGAAAAGATGGAAGAAGCAGAATTCTGCAGTCTCGGAAGAAGAAAGTATCATGTTATTGTTGGCACTATTTTACACCAAATGTTATATTTTCATAGGCTGCATGACTACATGACAGAACTTGCAGGAAAGCACAAAACTTACAGGCTACTTGGCTTAGGCGGGAATGAAGTTTACACCACAGACCCCATTAATGTTGAATATATCCTCAAGACTAACTTTGCAAACTATGGAAAGGCATTGCACCAGTTTCAGTACCTGATTGTTTACTATCTTTTGTGGGCTGATGATCTCTTTGTAAGTGGTCGCATGACTAACTATGTACTTTCTCATTTTAATTGCTATTCTGATGAATTCTTTCTGTCATTCTCTTTCACGTGATTATGATGTAAATCATTTTACTCAGGAAAGGGGGTTTTGCCTTCTATCTACAATATAATGCATTCATCGTTTTTCTTGTATATTCTTCTGGTTCTTTCTGTGAAAATGCCTTTAGATTATCTAGCTAACAGTGGTAGGCGTATTGTTGGTACTTCGTATTGTTGTAACTGGAATTGGTTCCATCGAAATCTCAGCTACACTCACTCTTCACTCCGTTTTACATGTTCCAAATTTGAAGTGTAATTTACTATCTGTGAGCAAATTAGCTAATGATAAACGATGTCAAGTCAACTTCTTTGCTACTCACTGTGTTTTTCAAGATTTGCTGACAGGGACGACGATTGGGAGTGCAAAAAGAGCTTGATGGTCTCTATTACCTTGATGAAAGTGATAGTCGTCGGATTAAATCTTGCAATAAAGTGTCTCTCCCTAGCACTGGTGACTTGGAGTTATGGCACAAACGTTTAGGTCATCCAAATTTAAATTACATGTCTAAAATGTTTCCATCCCTCGTTCCTCATAAAATCACCTCTGATTTTCATTGTGATTCATGTGAAAAGGCTAAGCATCATCGTACTTCATTTCCAAAAATCCCATACCAAGCATCAAAACCTTTTTCCATAATTCACAGTGATTTATGGGGACCATCCCGCACTCCAAACCGATCAAAAACAAAATGGTTCATCACATTCATCGATGATCATACACGTGTCAGTTGGGTCTACTTGTTGAAGGATAAAACAGAGGTATATCAAACATTCCTTAATTTTTACAATATGATCCAAACCCAATTTCAAACCCAAATCCAGATCCTACACACCGATAACGGGACTGAATACTTCAATCAGGTCCTGTCTACCTTCTTGACCGAAAATGGCATTGTTCACAAAAGTACTTGTCCTTATACACCTCAGCAGAATGGTATTGCTGAACGAAAGAATCGTCATATTCTTGAGACTGCCAGAGCCATTATGTTTAGCAGTAATGTTCCTAAATATCATTGGGATGATGCTGTTCTTACTGCCACATTTCTCATTAACCGAATGCCAAGCCGACCACTGTCCAACAAAACGCCACTTCAACTCCTCCACAGATACTATAACCTCCCATACCTCGAAAACACTCTACCACTCCGGGTGTTTGGTTGCACATCATACGTTCACCTTCATCACACCAATAAACTTGACCCTAAAGCCCTTCGGTGTATCTTCCTTGGTTATTCTCATTCCCAAAAAGGATACAAGTGTTACGATCCGGTCTCCAAACGTTTGTTTGTCACTTGTGATGTCACCTTTCTTGAAAATACACCCTATTATGCCTTGCCTGCAATTCAGGGGGAGAGAGATGATGAATTTCAGACAAAAGAAACGCTAAAGGATGACCAAACAATCACAATTTATATACCTACCCACACAGAACCTAATCCTGATACCTCTCACACAGAACCTAATCTTGATACTTCTGATACTCCTGATAACAACCTTGATATCCCTGATAATCCTAATAACCTTGATAACTCTGACAATGTGCCAAATCCAGGGGGAGAAACAAATATGTGGGGTAATACCTACATACGACGACACAAAAGAGGTAATGAGCCACAAGCTATTAGCACTCACCAGGAGTCAGTACCAGTGGCAGGTCTAAGAGAAACAGAAGGTTCTGATCTTAATCTTCCCATTGCAATGCGAAAACAACCCAGACAACCCAAATCATCCACTAGATATCCCATTGAGAAATTTGTCTCTTATAAGGCCCTTTCATCTAAATACAATGCATTTGTATCTCATCTTGATAGAATCAGGATACCAGACACTATTGATGAAGCTATGGCTATACCTGAATGGAGACAAGCTGTCTTGGAGGAAATGGAAGCTCTTAAACATAACAAGACATGGGATGTGGTAGATCTACCACAAGGGAAGAAGCCTGTTGGGTGCAAATGGGTATTCACTCCTAAATATAAAGCAGATGGAAGTCTTGAAAAATATAAAGCTAGATTGGTTGCAAAAGGCTTCACGCAAGTATATGGGGAAGATTACACTGAAACATTTGCTCCAGTAGCCAAGTTAAATACCATTAGAATTCTCTTATCTATTGCAGTGAATTTAGATTGGAATCTGCACCAACTCGATGTGAAAAATGCTTTCCTCAACGGAGAACTCAAGGAAGAGGTGTATATGAAGTTACCTCCAGGGTTCCCAGGAAAAAAGGCTAACCAAGTCTGCAAGTTAAAGAGGTCGTTGTATGGGCTAAAGCAATCTCCACGTGCTTGGTTTAACAGATTCACCCGGGTTCTGAAGAGACATGGTTATACTCAGAGGCAGAGTGATCATACCTTGTTCTTTAAACATCATAAAGGCAAGATGGCTGTTCTAGCAGTATATGTTGATGATATAATCCTTACTGGAGATGATGAGGTAGAGATCAATCAGATCAAGGGAGCACTTACACGGGAATTCCAAGTCAAAGATCTTGGAGAGATGAAATACTTTCTGGGGATGGAAGTTGCTCGATCAAAAGGTGGTATCTATATTTCCCAAAGAAAGTATATACTAGATCTCTTGAAGGAAACAGGTATGACAGGCTGCAGACCTAGTAACACACCTATTCGGGTTGATAAAATAAACGAAGAAGCAGACCTTGGTAAAGCTGTGGATATAGGAAACTACCAACGAATGGTAGGTAAATTAATATACTTGTCCCATACCAGACCCGATATCGCATTTGCCGTTAGTATGGTCAGTCAGCACTCCCATAATCCTACACAGAAACATCTGAATGAAGTATACCGGATCCTTCGTTATTTGAAGGGATCTCCGGGACGTGGCTTACTGTTCAAAAAGACTGATAAATGAAATATAGAATTGTTTACAGATGCTGATTGGGCAGGTGATCAAGATGATAGGAAATCCACATCTGGATACTGTACGTATATATGGGGTAACTTGGTCACATGGAGAAGTAAAAAGCAAAGTGTAGTTGCAAGAAGCAGTGCTGAGGCTGAATACCGAGCTGTGTCACTTGGGATTTGTGAAGGCATATGGATAAAACGTGTTCTTGAAGATGTAAAGGAATGCATAAATCTACCGATCAAAGTCTATTGTGATAACATGGCTGCAATCAATATTGCTCATAATCCAGTTCAACATGATAGAACCAAACATGTCGAGATAGACAGACATTTTATAAGGGAAAAAGTTGATGAGGGTATCATTGATCTAAGGTACATACCCTCTAAAGAACATACCTCAGACATCCTCACTAAAGGATTGCCCAAAGACAGATTTGAGTATCTGATTGGCAAGTTGAACTTGATTGATATCTACAGTCCAACTTGAGGGGGAGTGTAGAAGCACAGAAAGTCAAGATCCGCAATTATAGGCAGGAATTAGTCTCCGCCTATTAGTCTCCGCAATTATAGGCAAGAATTAGTCTTGATATACAGTGTTGTGTTGGAGCGTATTCCAATATTTTATTCTTTCCTATGTGTGTATATATGCGTATGTAATCTATCAAGCAATATAACAAAAAATTCAGTCTTCCTATTTCTCTTCAATCCCAATTAACCCAGCAACCACCAGAGGGACATTAGTTAATTTACAGCTAAATCCCCCAAGCCATCGATTTTGTTGATCCCAGAATAATCCTCCACAGCCGCTTCTTCCTCCTTCTAGGACCGAACCATCTACTGCCAACTGCACGCAATCTGCTTCCTGATTCAAAGAAACATTTCCAGTACCTAACACCTTCCTTTGATGAGTAGTAGCCTTGAGAATATCTTGATCCGAGCATGCTTTAAAGAAGCTATGGTTGATATTCATGTCCCCATTAACAGTATCATCCCCGAACAATTTATTACACTGAGAAACCCAGATATCCCAGCATACATAGCCAAACAGAGTAGACCATAGAACCTTCCTTGTAAAATTCATCCCTCTATCATGTGTAAGATTCCATTTGATCCACTTTGTTCCCTGCATTGGGAAGAAAGTTGCCCATCTGTCTTGTCGCGCCACCAATTTCCAGCACTCCTTAGCATTTGCGCATTCCCTTAACAGGTGCATCAAGTCTTCTTCTTGTTCACAGCCGAGCGGGCATGCAGCATTTGTCCCTAAGCCTCGCCTTGTTCTCAACTGTGCAATGTGTGTTCTTCCATGAATAGCTAACCACATAAAGCATTTTATCTTCTCCAGGATGGGCCATCTCCAAATAATCTTCCATATACTGTCTGCATTCGCCCTGGTACCTGAAAAAGGAAAGTGATATGCATATTTGACAGAAAAATAACCATAAGTGGATGGTTTCTAATAAAATTTATCCTTCATTCATATCCAATCGTGTCTTCTATGCATTCTCTCTATATATAAAAACATGCACGCCCTGTGTTCTCTATATATCCTTCATTCTATCAATAGGGTCTGTATTATATTTCATTCTCTCTTTTAATTTATAATGTTGCTGGACAATTTGAACAAGGATCCCATATATTTAACTGCAGCTCTTGTAGCCATAGTTTGGGTGGTGTTTGTGCTAAGAAAAGATGGAAGAAGCAGAATTCTGCAGTCTCGGAAGAAGAAAGTATCATGTTATTGTTGGCACTATTTTACACCAAATGTTATATTTTCATAGGCTGCATGACTACATGACAGAACTTGCAGGAAAGCACAAAACTTACAGGCTACTTGGCTTAGGCGGGAATGAAGTTTACACCACAGACCCCATTAATGTTGAATATATCCTCAAGACTAACTTTGCAAACTATGGAAAGGCATTGCACCAGTTTCAGTACCTGATTGTTTACTATCTTTTGTGGGCTGATGATCTCTTTGTAAGTGGTCGCATGACTAACTATGTACTTTCTCATTTTAATTGCTATTCTGATGAATTCTTTCTGTCATTCTCTTTCACGTGATTATGATGTAAATCATTTTACTCAGGAAAGGGGGTTTTGCCTTCTATCTACAATATAATGCATTCATCGTTTTTCTTGTATATTCTTCTGGTTCTTTCTGTGAAAATGCCTTTAGATTATCTAGCTAACAGTGGTAGGCGTATTGTTGGTACTTCATATTTAGTTTTTTGTCAATAGGAATAATTGAACACACTCAACAGAAATAAGGTTCAGGCGCAATTCCTCCATAACAATTAAGTAAAAAAAGGACTACATTAGAAAAGAAGGAATAAACCAAAAAAAAAAAAAAAACATTGAACTTATAATAAAGATTCATCCTCATTCAACATTAGGGGCTGTTTGGTATTGGGGGGGGATTTTTAGTTGGATTTAGAAATCTTAGAGGGATGGGGTTAAAAAATTTTAATTACGAGCTAAGGTGTTTAAATAAACTTCAACTTTTTTTAAAAGTGCAACAGTAACCATAAATTATTTTTTGAAGTAAAAGTAATCATAAATATTATAAAAGAGGGCAAAAGTGATCATGATGTTAATAATTCCAAATGTCCATTACTATTAGTTTTTTAATGAAAAATTAAGGTGTTAAAATAGTTATTAACTTATACCAAAAGTATAAAAGTAACTATGAACTTTTGTTAAATGCAAAAGTAATTAAAAGATAATTTCTTAAACATTAATTCATAGGTTTTTCCTTGATTATTGTATTATGAGTGTTTTATCAATTTGAGGGTTAAAATGACAAAAGTCAAAGAAAAATTTTATAGATTAATATTCCAGAAATCACCTTTTTTTTGTTCTAGGAAGAATGATGAAGTGAAAGAAACTTGTCACCCCAACTTTAAAAGTTAAAATCCCCTACATGAATCATTGGCCTTAAAAATGTTGAATCAATCATTTAACCAACCAAAAAAAAATTCTAAGGGAGGAGATCTAAGAAAAAGACTAGGAGGCAATGAAAAATCGCATATGCATATAGTAGAGTTGGGAAAACCCATGTCACCCGTGGTCATTTCATAATTAAAATCCACTTGGACTCTAACTTATACAAGCAACAGCAAAACTTATGAATTAATGTTAAGAAATCACCTTTTAGTTATTTTGTATCCAAAAAAAGTTTATGGTTATTTTTTATATAAGTTAATGGCTATTTTAACATATTAGCCTTTTATTAAGAATCTCACGATAACAACATTAACGGACGTTTGGGATCATTAAAGTTGAAGACTATTTAAGAACTTTATCCTTTAATTAATTTTTCTTTACTCTTTTATCATACTTCTTCTCTTTATTAAAATTTTATAAACTCACTTCTCTAATTTTTTTAAATTCAAAAAAAAAAAATTATTCCTCCCTTCCCCTTTTTATAGACCACTTTTTATACTAGTAATATTTATATTTATTGGTCCATAAAAATATCTATTTTAATTTGAATATAAATTTCTTTTCCACTACTTCTAACTATATCCGTTTTTCACCACCCAAAAATTTTATCCACCACTGTTATATGCGGTAATTATACATATTAAAAATAACACAGTCATATTTATATGATTTCTAGAATTACTAAAATAGTTCAATAACTTGATTTGTTGTGAGGCCATAAATTTTCATTGAACTCTCTAATTTGCCAACCTTTTCTTCATTTAACTTGGTAAAGAAGGTATAGTATAAGCTCATCTGGTGGCAATATTTTTGCTAAAATATGTTGATCCAAACCTCAAATTCCTATTAAGTGCCAAGATTTCAAGTCTTTTACAATTCCATACAATTGGAAAGTTTAATTTTGTAATGCAAGCGTACGTCTGCAATCAAATGCGATGCCAAAATCTTTTCATTCTTCTCTTTGCATGAACACCCTTAAGCCTTCAAGCAACGTTGTGCAGCTTGCTTATAGGACTCTTGAACACCCGTATGAATTGTTAGAACGTGTTCTTGTTAAAGTTAAGGATTTGCAATTGAGGCAAGCACACAATCTGGGAAATTGGAGCCTATGCATGCCAAAACCGAGAGCTTGACGCCACAATTTGTGCAATCTCTATTGAATAGGCTGAGATCGAGCAATTCATTTTTACTTGAGAAACATCCCCGTGCATCTGAGATTCAAAATCTCATACTTGCATTGAAGCCGATGCCTTCTAACTTGAAATATGCGTTTCTTGGAAAAGATGGTAAACTCCGAGTTATACTCCTCCACCAGTATTTAATATAAAACATATTTTAAGAGTTAATCTTGGTCCTAAATATAAGACATATTTTTTATTTTTGTCAATATTTTTCTAATTTACCCTATTGATTCTCCTACAACAATAATTAAGCAGGAGGGGGAATGAGAGAATTAAAAAAAATACCTAGGGTGTTTTAGAAAAATATATGTCAAATTAACTAATTTTATTAAACTAATCAAATTAGGTAAATATGTCATATACTATGTCTAGTCTTAAATATAACACCCAGTTGACTTTTTTAAGAAGATTAAGGAAGCTAATTAAATTACTTTAAAATATTTATATTTATTGATTTTTTCTTCAAACTAATATGTTTGACTTAATTATAAATTGATGTATAATTTAATTATACCCAACATATGATATGATTAAATAACTTATTTAGTTTCCTTAATTTTGGCAAGAAAAGTCAACTAGGCCTTATATTTAAGACAAGAGGTAGTATTAAGGACCAGAGGGAGTACTTTTTGTTGGTGGTAGCTCCTAGATTTTCATGCAACTTAGTGGATTCTCTGGCTTCTCCTAGTGCTATGCAGATTCTGTTAGCGGCAACGCCTGCAAATGACAGAGCTGATTCGAGTCATGCTAAAAAACATTGTCTTTAAGAGCTATTCCGCAACTCCCGATAAATAAGAAGCGACACTCCCCAAGATTAAACGAACCCTTCCTACAAAACAAGGTCAATAGAACTATGAAAGATAATAAAACTCAAAAGGTATGAAAATATACTAAAGGAAGAAGAGAGGTGCTCAAGAGTTTAAGAGCAAAAGTGTGTCTGAACCTCTAGCCAACATCTTTTTATATAGGCTAAGGATAAGAGGCGTTGGAAGCTCGTTAATTCACCATAAAGCCATTTAAAAAGATAGCAAGCAAACGTTTCTGAATGTTAGAAGCAATGTCAAATCAGTTTTGAAACGTTGAGGCATTAATAAGCTTGAAGACCATTGGAATATATAATCACGATAGCAATAAAAAATTAGGAAATCCGGTTATGACGCTAAATGTCTCCAACGTTCAGATTTTTATATGTTTTAAGCTAGTAAATGAAAGGAATTAATAATTCCTTTCATGAAATTCAAGATCTGCAACGTATTTATTGTCCAGGTGTCATGGAAAATACTAGCAAAAAAACTTTCTCTAGTAAATCATTTATTTAAAAATAAACCTGAACTTTTCAAGAGGTCTCTTATAAAAACATACAATTCGCTTTGAACTCACACGTAGGGAAAATGGTTGGATTTTTATGTGACCCGTCATTATACGAGCTCACTCATCTTCTTAACCCCCACAATCCCAAGTAAAATGGGAATTGTTCCTTATGGCACATCCATCCAACACTTTCTAGTACTTTACCATTGATTGAGGAAGAAAAGTTGCTTGCTGTTTTGAGTAGACATAGGAAAGCAATAGGAAGGACCTTAGCTGAAATCCTAGGCATTAGGGCCCTCAATGTGTATTATATTCATTTATAACACTTCAGCTTGGAGAAAAACACATTTTAGAACGGACGTTTTGACTTGAGCAGAGTAAATAAGAATGCAATTCCACTCGTAGAAAAAATATGCAAGAATAAAGGAACCCCAACTTGGATTCTCCCAAAATGAATTGATATCTTTTTACCAGTCAAAAGATAGGTGTTCTTCTAATTTAACCAAAACCTCACCAATGTTCCAATTGAGGGTTTTGGGTTCTCTCTCTCTCTCTCTCTCTCTGTTTTTTTTTTTTTATCATTTTTTTCTCAGAGTCTCATTTCCACACTTAAATGAAAAAATGGATGATTTATATTAAATATTTTATTATATAGAGATAAATAAATAAATACAAATTGTAAAAATATGATATACATGATTTGTAACAGAAGATGTTAGTCTTTCACAACATAACAAACCAGTGTTTGAATTTTTATTGGGAGAAATGCCCATACTTAATGTTCGACGGTGCTTCTAAACATACTCCCTCCAATCCTATTTATAAGCAACTGTCATTTTGATTGCGTAAAACGAATTGGTAGTTAAAAGCAATAAATATGTCAAAAATGCCATGTTTTTTCCATATATGCCCCTATTTATGAAAAGAGTATAGGAGAGAGACTAGATAAAAAGTATGAGAGATAATGAGTATTTAATAAGGGTAAAATAGGAAAAAGAAACTTACATTTTCAGACAAAAAGTGAAAGTTGTTTATAAAAGAGACCAACCTAATGAGAGAGAAAGTTGCTTATAAATAGGACTGGATGGGGCATATCTTTATGTTTTAAGGTTTGTCATGTTGTGATAGACCAATCCATTTCATTAAACCCAACTTCCCTTATTTATGTTTTAAATATAATTATTTGACATTCTATATGTCAATATCATGATAAATACAATTGAATGTAATTCTCTTAACATCTCTTTTGTAATATAGAAAATACAAACCCTTGACATTGCTTAAGGAAAACTGTGTCTATTTTACTCTACTCAACTAAGGCTTTAATAGTTCAATGATAGTGTTGTACCTAAGATCTTCTTTAGCTTCTCGTTAATAGTGTTGTACATCGCCTTTCTGGATTCAGTTTCACGGCCTTCCTTTGGCTGCCTTTGATATGGAAAATGCAATTACACTTGGTAGTGCTACTGGTAAAGTGATGATGCTGGAGAATCCCGAAGTCAAAGGTAAACTAACCAGAAGCTTTATCCGGGCCCGAGTACTAGTGGATCTTATGGAACCGTTGGTACCAGGCTTTTGGGCTCCTCGTGCAGGAAAAGAACCAGCGTGGGTATTTGTTAGATATGAAAGACTTCAATGCTTCTGTTATAGATGTGGTCGTATTGGTCACGATAGTAAAACATGCTCAGAGTTTGTGGAAGAACATGAAGAGACCGAGGCTAATCAAGGATACGGGAACTGGATGAGTACTCCTAATGTTAAAACTATGGAAGAGGCGGTGGAAGTCTGCGAACCGGATTGGGAAGAAAGAACAACAAAAAAGGAAGTTGCTCCGGCTGGCGGTGGTGAGCTACGGCGATCAAAGGAGACGGAAGTTAATGATATTCCTCGATATCTTGAATCACAGCTGTCAATGAAGACTAATTCCGTGATTGAAGGTAATGAGATAATTATCCATAACAACTTTAAGCAAATGGTAGGGCACGTGAATGGGCATGATGGTAGGGGCTAATATCAAGCTACTTTGAATAGAAAGGAATCAAAAGAGGAAGTATTGGTATACAACTTGAGTCAAGAATTAGGTGGACCCTCTAATAATGACGTAGGAAAAAATCCTGCATGCATGATGAGAAATCGGTTCGGGTGCCACTTTAGGAACACAATTGTTGACTCAACTCAAGTTGTTAACCGACACCAGCACTTACAGATTAGCAATTTGGAGCTGGACCCCACGTACTCACCCCACAAAGCACTGCATTCATACAGAGTGGAATTACCCAATGACGAAGACCTGAATCCTAAAGCTCTAATCCCCATTAACGGGCTCTCACCAGTAGCTGCTGGACTTGGAAGTATCAATCTCAAGAGACATGGGGACGATGAAGTACGCTCAAGCGATCCGAAGAGAAGGAAGAAGTTAGATTTTGAAGATGAAAATCCTGTGCAACCACAATTACTCGTCTCTGCAGAAAAAGGTAAAACAGGACGCAGATCAGTCCGAGCCCTTAAACAGAAGATTCGCAACTAGAAGAAAATACCAAAACAGGCTTTATCTAATGGTAATGATGGCAATATTCCTTTCTCAACAATCTCTCAAAACGCCGGTGGTTGGATGGGACCAACCACCGGTTCACAATGAATCTTATAGTCTGGAACTGTCAAGGTTTGGGGTCACCCTTGACAGTCAAATACTTGAAAGAAGAATGCCAAAAAAAAAAACCACATCTGGTGTTTTTAATGGAAACAAAAAAACATAATCAGTTTGTTCGAAAAGCAATGAGAAGATGTGGCTTTACAGAAGATTATTTAGTCAATCCAGTAGGAAGGAGTGGTGGTCTTGCATTATGGTGGAAGGATGATGTAGTGGTTAATATTCTAGTTTCATCACAAAATATTATCCATGCCAGTATCTCAGCGTCTGCTTTTGAAACACCAGCATATATTTCCTTTGTTTATGGTCCGCCGGATGAACATCAACGTCTCTTATGCTGGAAGGAAATAAAACGTCTTGCAGGTAATATTCATGATTCTTGGCTCTGTGTTGGTGATTTCAATGATATTGCATCTTTGAACGAAAAATGTGGTGGCAGACCCAGAGCAATGCGTAAAATCCTCAATTTTCAGAATTTTATTTCTAATTGTGAGTTGCTAGACTTGGGTTTTAATGGATCTAGATACACTTGGTACAATAACCGGGAGGGAGAGGAGACCATTAGAGAAAGAATTGATAGAGCTTTGGGCAATACATATCTTCGGGAGGCATTTCCTCATCTGGAAGTATTCCATTTAGATCCACTAGGATCTGACCATCACCTTTTATTGATCAATTGCTACTTCAAGAAGCAAAGCAAAAAGCGATTATTCAAGTTTGAACCATATTGGAATGAGCATCCTAATTATTCCTCTAGTGTACAGAAGGGTTGGCGACATTCAACTATAAGTGATATTTCTCCTACTGATTGTTTTATTACTCTCCTAAATTCATGCAGAAAGGAATTGGTATATTGGAGTAGTCGAGAGTTCCACAATAATAGGAGGTTATTGGACTCGTTGAAGCTGTAGCTTGTTGAATGTTTACAACGTCCTATAACCTATCAAAGCAAACAGGAGGCAAACAGAATTAGCAGCTCTATTGAACTTGCTCTTGATCGTGAAGAGCAGTATTGGAGGCAAAGGTCTAGAATTTCGTGGTTACAAGCAGGAGATAGAAATTCTAGATTTTTCCACTTATCAACTATTAAGAGGAGGCGGTGCAACAACATTCTTTCAATTAAAGACGATAATGGTTGTTGGCTAACTGAACAATCTGATATTTCGGCTAATATATCATCATTTTTTCAGAATTTGTTCTCCTCATCAGGACAAAGGGCAATGGATAAAGTTCTAAACTATGTGGAGCCTAAAATTTCTGCACAAGCCAATGCTCAGCTTATGGAACCAGTATCAAATTAAGAAATTTGTTCAGCTGCTTTTAGCTTGGGAAGTACTAAAGCTCCTGGACCAGATGGATTCTTAGGTAACTTTTACCAATCCTCTTGGTCCACTATTGGTGATGATGTCAGCTCAATGGTCTTGGAATTTTTTGGGGGACATTCTTCTGCTCATAGGATTAATGAAACCAATCTAATATTAATTCCTAAGATTGAGAAGCCGGAACACGTATCTCAATTTCATCCCATCGGGCTGTGCAATTTCTCATACAAGATTATTTCTAAAATCTTGGCCAATAGAATGCGACCATGGCTTAAGGATTGCGTCTCCAATAATCAGAGTGCTTTTATTCCGGGGCGTCAAATTCAAGATAATATTATTATTGCCCATGAAGTTTACCACTACCTCCGCAGGAAGAAAATAGGCAAGAAATATGAATTTGCACTTAAAATGGATATGAGCAAAGCCTATGACCGAGTAGAATGGGATTTTCTGAAATTCATTTTGCTGAAATTGGGATTCTGTATGGAATGGGTCAAACTTATTATGAATTGTGTGGAATCTGTTAACCTCAATTTGTGTCTTTCAGGTGAAAAGATTGGTTCCATTAAACCAGAACGAGGGCTTCGTCAGGGAGATCCTTTATCCCCTTATCTATTTATTCTGATGGCTGAGGCTCTATCTATGATGATTAATAAATGTCAAGATAGGGGTGAGCTTAAAGGTATAAAACTAAGCCTAAGATGCCCAATTCTTTCTCACAGTTTTTTTGCTGATGATGCCCTCTTTTTCATGAATGCGGGAGAAAAGAATTGTGAAAAATTATCTCAGCTTCTTAATCTCTATTGTATAGCTTCTGGTCAAGAGGCAAACCTGGATAAGTCTAGTATCTTTTTCTCTGCTAATACTCCGGAACTGGTTCGGAAGAATGTCTGTGATATTCTGGGTATTAACTCAGTACTTGACCCAGGGAAATACCTAGGGATTCCAAGTATTTGGGGGAAGACGAAGCACCAAGCCTTATCTTATATTAGAGAGCGTGTTAAGACAAAGATGCAAGGATGGAGCAAATCTACATTATCTTATGCAGGGCGGGAGGTGATGATTAAATCTGTGGTTAATGCTATCCCTATATATTCAATGAATTGTTTCAAATTTCCTGTTCAGACATGTAAAGAACTTAATAGCTTAATTGCCAACTTCTGGTGGGATGGTCACTCGGATGGGAATAAAACTCATTGGAAGAATTGGAACTACATGACCGAATCTAAAGCTAACGGAGGTATGGGTTTTAAAGATTTTTTGATCATGAATGATGCCCTTTTAGCCAAAACAGCTTGGCGGATTTTTAATAATCCCAATGATCTTTGGGTTCGTGTTTTAAAAAGTATATACTTCCCTACAGATGTATTTGTTGATGCCCAAAAAGGTCATAAAGCTTCATGGTGCTGGTCTAGTATCTTAGAAGGAAGAGATTTTCTCAAAAGAGATCTATTTTGGGATATTGGTAATGGCTCCTTTGTTAGAATCTGGGGCGATACTTGGATCCCTAATAATCCATTGCCTATTCCAAATGATGAGAATGATAATTTTCTAGTGCAGCATGGCCGTGTAAGTGATCTCATTCATCATGGTGCTTGGGACCTCTCAGAAATTCGCCACCTCCTGACTGAAGCTGATATTATGGCAATCAATGCCATTCCAATCCCATCCAACATGGTGGAAGATAAATTGTACTGGATAGGTGCAAATAATGGGGACTACACAGTTAAAGGTGGTTATTTCAATGCAAAAAAATTGACCTCCTTATCCAATATAAAGGCTAGCACGTCGATATCAATAACTGCAACGGATTGGAAAAATATTTGGAAGCTTAGAACAGTTCCCAGAATACAACAGTTTATTTGGAGAGTCCTTTGTAGGGCATTAGCCACAAATGATGCACTTTTCAAAAGACACAGATCCTCCACCAAATATTGCCCAATATGTGAACAGGAAGAAGAAACAATTGAGCATCTTTTCTTTTACTGCTCTTGGACCCGCTATATATGGTTTGGATGTGCTTTTGGGTTTAGATTAGCAAACCATGCTCCAGACAACTTCGTGATTTGGTGGCAGAGTATTACTAGTGGAGGTGAGGCTTTGGCTGAACATGAACTATCTTTAATATGCCTAATCTTATGGAACATTTGGAAGCAGCGAAATAATCTAGTTTTCTCCATGATCACCCCGTGCCCTTCAAATGTGATTGACTTGGCTAATGCTGTTAACAATGAATTCTGGGCTGTGTTTAATAAATCCAAAATGCAGTTATCCCCCGAATTTCATACTGAGAAAATCACCTCTTGGCAATTCCCTCCTATGGGATGGTTGAAAGTTAATTGTGATGCTGCCTTTAATCATGAGGACTCATCTGCTGCTTTGGGACTTGTTTGCAGGAATGAATATGGTGACTTCATATGGGGTTTTGCTGATAAGATTAAATCTCTCTCTGCATTCATGGCTGAAGCCTTAGCTCTAAAACGTGCCCTACTGTTAGCCCATGATATGGGACATGATAAAGTTGTGTTTGAAGTCGATTGTAAGTTCTTGATGAATAGTGTGGAGGCTAAACAACCTGATTTGTATGATTGGCAATGTAGAGGTGTTCTTCAGGAGATCATTAACCTCCTAGCAACTAAAGTTGGGTATTCCTTGTCTTTCACACCTCATCAGGGGAATTTAACAGCTGATCATCTTGCAGCTAATGCTATTAAGGGGGTGAGCCCGGTGGGGTGGGTGTCAGAACCATCACTCTCTTTGAAATCTTTCCTGACCTCAGATGCTAGGAAGGCTCAATGTGCTTCTGAGAATGCCTTTGATTCAGAATCACGAGTGGGTGTTGGTTAATGTTTTGATTTCTTTTGTTCTTTTGTTGGATTGTTGCAGTTTTCATTTATTTTGACTTCTTTCCTTTGATATTGCTAGTCTTATTTCATTAAGTCATGAGTGTGTACTCTGATATTTGAATTAATAGAAGCTTTTTCCGATAAAAAAAAAAAAATAGAATGAAACAAACTGTGCTTCACATCATTTTCCTTATGCTAAAGCTGATACAATACAAGTGGCAAATGGAACTTAATTACAACAAACCAGCTGATGCGGTGACCCATTTGGTACTATCAAATTATGTTCCTCACTCACCTTTTCACTGTGCAAGATAATTTGCATTATTAGTAATAATCCAGTTAATGATCTTTTGTGGTAATTCTCAGCGATATGACTCTCAAAATTTTGTATACCTAACCATTACTGCTCAAGAGTCAAGAACCATAACACTATCACTGAAATAAAAAAAAAAACAGAGCTCATATGTCATATATATTATAGTTTAGATTTAAATTTCTTATTAATTGTAAGTATAAGCCAATCTTTAGACGCATTCTCATCCCCATTCATTGCTCCTATTCCCTGCAACAAGCGTGCCCATTAAACAAGATTATCTACCCAAACACAGCACAGAATCCACTAACGTGGTCCACCATCCATTAAACTAGAAATGTTAATGTTAGGCCTACTATGCCGACATGTCCACCACTATTGCCTAGTGCCTAAACTCACCCCCTAACGTCGGTGACGTGTCACGGGAAGGGTAGCCACGTGTACACCCCTACATAGGCCAGTTTCAAAGTCAACATCATAGGCGCCCAAACGTACTGTCAACAGCTAAAACGGTAGTTAGGCACACTGCTTCCATGAGCTTACATATATATATGAACATTGAAACTCAGTTCCTGTGTGTGTATTTCTCTGGTTTCCATCGCTTCCTTCAATAAAATTTTTTTGGGGCTTGAAGAGAAGTGATGAGTATTATTAATTATTCAATGGGTTTATGTAGATTTTCCTTGTTTGCTTTTTTCTCTGTGGTCGTTGTTCATTTATTAGGAGCTCATGGGGAAGAAAAAGCTGACCTTGTGAGTGATAAAAGTTCTCTGATATCATTCATGAGAAGCATTGTTTCTGACCCAAAGAACACTCTAGCAAGCTGGAAATCTCCTGATATTCATGTCTGTAATTGGTCAGGCATAAGATGCAACAATGCAAGTGATAGAGTCATCGAGATTGATCTCAATGCGAAATCACTAGGAGGCACAATTTCCCCTGCTATTTCCCACCTCTCTTCCTTGAAAATTCTTGATCTTTCTGAGAATTTCTTTGTGGGTCACATTCCAAAAGAGTTAGGCTTCTTAACTCAACTAGGGCAACTCAGCTTATCTTGGAATTTCCTGGAGGGAGAAATCCCAGCTGAGATGGGTTCGCTTCATAACTTATACTACCTTGACTTGGGAAGCAACCAGCTTCATGGTGACATTCCAGCTTCACTTTTCTGTAATGGGTCTTCCTCATTGAGGTATATAGACCTCTCTAACAATTCCTTAGGGGGTTATATACCATTGAACAATGAGTGTATGCTTTTAGAGGTTAGGTTCCTCTTACTTTGGTCTAATAAGCTAGTTGGCCAAATTCCTCTGGCTCTTTCTAACTCCACACAGCTCAAATGGCTTGATTTGGAGTCAAATATGCTGAGTGGAGGGTTACCACATGAGATTGTAAGTTGGCCTGAACTACAATTCCTTTATTTGTCAGATAATGACTTTGTTAGCCATGACGGAAACACCAACCTTGAACCTTTCTTTGCTTCTTTGACAAATTTATCTAACCTTCAAGAACTTGAATTAGCAGAAAACAATCTTGGTGGGAAGCTTCCTTCTAACGTTGGTGGTCTTCCTAAAAGCCTTGTACAGCTTCACCTTGATAACAATCTCATTTATGGCCCTATTCCTCCTCAAATATCCAACCTTGTTAACCTGACTCTTTTGAACTTTTCCAGTAATCTACTAAATGGTTCTATCCCTTCTAGCCTATGCAAGATGGGAAAGCTTGAGAGAATCTTTTTGTCCAATAATTCACTCTCTGGAAAGATTCCTTCAGCACTTGGTGGCATTCAACATCTGGGCCTTCTAGACCTGTCAAGAAACAAGCTTTCTGGTTCTATACCAGATAGTTTTGCTAACCTTCCTCAGTTAAGAAGGCTTTTGCTTTATGAAAACCATCTTTCTGGGACAATCCCGCCGAGTCTTGGCAAATGCGTCAATTTGGAGATTTTGGACCTATCAAGAAACAGAATTTCTGGGGTGATTCCTACTGAAGTTGCCGCCTTGACTAGCTTGAAACTATACTTGAACTTATCAAGCAACAACTTGAATGGCCCTTTACCATTAGAGCTCAGCAAAATGGACATGGTGCTAGCTATTGATTTATCTAACAACAATCTCTCAGGCAGAATCCCACCTCAACTTGAAAGTTGCATAGCTTTAGAATACCTTAACCTTTCTGGCAACTCCTTAGAGGGCCCTCTTCCTTTTTCATTAGGCCAATTGCCTTACATAAAGGCAATTGATGTCTCTTCAAATAGGCTAACTGGGGCAATACCAGAGTCCCTTCTGTTATCATCCACTCTGAAGAAACTCAATTTCTCCTTCAACAAGTTCTCAGGGAATTTACCAAACAAGGGAGCAATTTCATCTCTCACCATAGACTCTTTCCTAGGAAATGATGCTCTATGTGGTTCCATTAAAGGAATGCAAAGCTGCCACAAGAAACACAGCTATCATTTTGTTCTCCTTATAATTCCTGTGTTTCTATTTGCCACTCCCCTCGTGTGCATGTTTGGCTACCAGTTGGCGTGCTGGGACAAATTTCAAAGGCGAATGGTGATATTTGGCAGAAGAAACTATGAGAATGATGAAGAGGAAACAGAGGAGCTAAAGTACCCAAGCATTTCATATAAACAACTTATTGAAGCCACTGGAGGCTTCAGTTCTTCAAGCTTAATTGGTTCAGGAAGATTTGGTCATGTCTACAAAGGAGTCCTTAGAGATAACACCAGAATAGCAGTGAAGGTGTTAGATACCACCACTGCTTGTGGATTTTCAGGGAGTTTTAAAAGAGAGTTTCAAATTTTGAAAAGGACTAGGCACAGAAACTTGATAAGGATCATCACAATTTGCAGCAAGCCAGAGTTTAAGGCTCTTGTTCTTCCTTTAATGCCGAATGGGAGCCTTGAGAGGCACCTATATCCAAGCCATGGGTTGAGCCACAGGTTAAATTTAGTTCAGATAGTGAGGATTTGTAGTGATGTGGCTGAAGGAATGGCCTATCTGCACCATTACTCACCAGTAAGAGTGATCCACTGTGATCTCAAGCCAAGCAATATACTTCTCGACTATGATATGACAGCTTTGGTTACTGATTTTGGAATTGCAAGGCTTGTGAAAGGTGATGAGAGTATGGCTTCGAATAATAGCTCAGCATCTTTCAGTTCAACACATGGCTTGTTGTGTGGTTCTTTTGGCTATATAGCCCCTGGTATGTTCTATGAACTTAGATTTTGCAACAATTTTCTTTTCTTATGTTCTTGCTAGAGTTATTGAAGACACTTTTCCTAGAAGTTAGTGGATAGAATTTTGAGACAGATGCATTACTAAGACAATGTTTGATATTAGGCTACAATCATTTTTTCACTTAAGGTGTTTTCTCTGTTACATGAGAGTATTACAAGGTAGATTCCATATAGCCCCTGGTAAATTCTTTTCGGCTTGTCTTTTTCCCCTCTGATCATGCTGCAGTTATTTAATCAAAATGTTGATGGAAGAAATCATATGAATAGTGAAATGATAGACAGACTAAAATTGTGAGAAGTCTATTTTACTTGCATCATGAAAGGATTAACCCAACAAATTCAACTTATGAACATACTTACAATGGTCTTAGAAAGTTATTCAATGTATAACTGAAACATGTTTCCCACAATAATAGCTGAAACGTATTCATCATTTTAACATTGATCATGTCATGATTGTTAAGAGTGCAAAACAACTCATTAATTTTAATTCCACATGTTTTGGGGTCACAACTAATTCTGCACTTACCACACAGAATAAGCTATCATTCATAAATAATAGGGAAGTCCCACAATAAGTGAGCAACATGAACCTGTTGTTATTTTATACACTGGATGCTTACTTGTCGTTGGACTTTTTGATATTGTTTTTTCCTAAATAATACCTTTATGCTGCAAAACTTATCATTATTTCTCTGCTTTTCCATTTTGGACAAACCAGAGTATGGAATGGGGAAACAAGCTTCAACGCAAGGCGATGTATACAGTTTTGGAGTATTACTACTAGAAATAGCGACAGGTAGGCCTCCCACAGATGTTCTTGTCCATGAAGGCTCAAGTTTGCATGAGTGGGTAAAGAGACAATACCCATGCAAGCTAGACAACATTGTTGACAAGGCATTACAAAGGTTGTCACATTATTCTGGTCAACGTGACAGCAACAAAATCTGGCAAGATGTTGTACTTGAACTCATAGAACTGGGACTTCTCTGCACACAGAATAATCCTTTCACAAGGCCTAGCATGATGGATGTAGCTCAAGAAATGGGCAGGTTGAAGGATTACTTGTGTAATAATCCATCATCCTCTTTGCTAATTGATGAAGCTGTCAACTGTAAGGTTAATGATTCCTTTTGTAGTGAAGATAATTTACTTGAAAAGTAAATTAAGTGAATTGATTATATTTCATAGTGTACATGAAAGATTATGAGTGAAATAGAGGAAGATGAGTGAAAGTGTTTAGATCCACTTGTTGCAATGGAAGAACCAAGTGAATAGAATGAAGAGAAAGTAGGAGAGGGAACCCTACATGACAATTGGGTCCCACCTACATTTATTTTTTTGCCCCTCTTCATTTTCTTTTTCATCCATTACTTATTT
The DNA here is from genome assembly GCA_963855925.1 of Inga laurina. Lineage (NCBI taxonomy): Eukaryota > Viridiplantae > Streptophyta > Magnoliopsida > Fabales > Fabaceae > Inga > Inga laurina. Next base: position 44,622,944 of record OY979709.1, on the reverse strand, counting down.
AATATTCAGATAAACATTAATCAACCAATTGTCTACTTTTCGAACCATAAACTGCTTTCCCCCTCCATAAAATTGATTCAAATGGAAGGGACTCGATTTCTCTAAACTCCTAAAGTAAGGTTAAATGTTTGAACTTTAAGGATGACCAAAAAAAAAATGCTGGAAAAGCTAAACTCTAATGAGATTTGACGATATTTAATTTAAAAGTACATTTTCCATATTTCTAGCATCCTTAGAATATTGAAGGCAGTGAATTTTTCTTCTTAATTCCTAATTTTTGCTGAATATTATCCATTATTTGTGAGGAACTCCATTTGCTTAATGAATAGTGAAAAGATATAAATGGGGGAAAATAATTAATATAATGATACCACATGATACTAATATGTTGATGACGATTTAAACTTCAAATTACTTTATCATAAACTTTTAAACATGCATCAACGTCATGAAACCATTTAAATCAGACCAAAAATCATGAGGGCGTCAACCTATATTCCTAACTATTATTCATCTAACATCCTTTCACATTAACCAAAGCAAACCCTAAAATGTCCACTCCATTACATAACATGATTGGTTGTATTTTGCAAGTGGTAGTTAAAAGGACAAGTTCTTCTGGATGGTATTGATGTTGGATTGTTGGGGGATGCTTCAAATATATTTATTAGTATTTATTTATGGTTATTTTAGATTTAGTTGACTAAGTTATAACTGACGCAATCCCATTATATATCCACATCCCCACTTTTTGTGACTCTATTTACGCCTATAAAGGCTAGACCATTGATTAATAAAGATTAAGTCAGTTTAATGAGGGAAGAGAATCTTTACACTTCCTTTACTTTCTATTTCCCTCAACTCGGATCCTATAGTCTCATCATTAGATCAACACTAAAAGGTTGAGATTTAATATCTTATAAAAAGTAAAAAATATATAAAACATTTTAATAAAAATATAAAGATATGAAATATTCAAATCAAATTTTAATGACCTCAATTTATTTATAATCATATATTTATAGGATAAAAATTGTCAACTATTTAAAATTAATCTATCAGTGAAAATAAAAAAGTGGAAGGAAATGTATGGTAAGAGAAGTTGAGAGGTTCTCTTTCCATTTTTAGATTCATCTATTCACATCTATTCTCCAACAATCGTGGTATTAGAGCCATTCCAAGAGTGAGAGAGTGTGCGATATCAGTCTTAGAGAAAGCCCCGCAGCTAGCGTCCCCTTTGTGAGTGTGCAACTGATCTAAGTGAGACAACAAACCATGGCAGTAGACAGTGTATCTGCATCAACCAATGGAGTTTCTACAACCTCTCAACCATTTATTCCTATTTTCAATGGAGATAAATATGAGTTTTGGTCAACTAGGATGAAGACCTTCTTCCGATCTCAAGACCTATGGGATTTGGTGGAGGATGGTTTTGCAGACCCAGATACAAACCAACAACGTTTGAAGGAAAATAAGAAGCGAGATGCAAAAGCTTTATTTTTCCTTCAACAAGCCGTGCATGACAACATTTTCTCTAGAATCACATCTGCCTCAACTTCTAAAAAGGCATGGCAGATTTTAAAAACTGAGTTTCATCAGGACTCTGACAAGGTAATCTCTGTGAAAACTCCAATAACTTCATCGTGAATTTGAGAACCTCCACATGCAAAAAAGCAAGTTGGTACAAGATTAATTACTTGTCTAGGGTTAGTTATGTGGTTAATAAAATGAGGTCCTATGAAGAAAAAATTATTAATGAAATTAAACAATTGTTGCAAAAATTCTAAGAACTCCAGCCCTCAATTTAAATTTGTTCTTGTCGCAATTGGGAAGCTCATGATATGTCTAAATATTATTTTGATGAATTAATGAGTTTACTACAGGCTCATGAGGACAAGATGAATCAATTCCAAGAAAAAAAGGAACCAGAACTAGCAGGTTTAGAGTTATCTACATTTAGTGGCAATAGCTTGCAACCGCCACATTCATCACCTTCTACTGCAAACACAATTATATCTTCACCAGCAAATTCACTGTCTGTCTCCTCGAGTGTAACTCCTCCTCGAACGGTTCGGTCTTTGATAGAAATGTATGAATCTTGTAATTGTACTCTTTACGTTTCAAATCCTAAGTCTTATGTGGATGCTGACAAAGAGCAAGTTTGGGAAAATACAATGACTGAAGATATGAGTTGTATCAAGAAGAATGATACGTGGGAGTTAGTTAACCTTCCTGAAGACTGGCTAGATGTGTGTGGCTTTGAAGCAAGTGATTGGGTTGATTGATGCTTCAAAATTATTCATTACTACTGCTAGTATTTAATTATTGTTATTTTAGATTTAGTTGACGGAGTCATAACTGCAGCAATCCCATTATATCCCCTACACCTCCACTTTGATTATGATTCTATTGCGTTTTGCCCATTACTGCATGGGCAAGTGGCTTCTCCATTCTTTTATTTATACCGTTAAATTAATTCTGATGGTTCAGATTTAATATCCTATAAAAAGTAAAAAAAAAAGAATATATGAAATACTTTAATAAAAGTATAATTATATGAACTATTTAGATTAAATTTTAATCATTTAAATTTATTTATTTACATTTTTGGTTATTTAATATAATAATACTACATTCGGTTCTAATTATAAGACAAACTTGACTTTTTTTGGAGAGATTAAGGAAGTTAAATAAATTACTTAATCATATCATATGTTATGTGTCCTTAGATTATATATCAATTCATTAGTCAAACTAATTAGTTTAGAGAAAAAAATAAAAAATATAAATACTCTAAAGTAATTTAATTAGCTTCCTTAATCTCTCTAAAAAAATCAATTTTATCTTATATTTAGGATCGGGGGGAGAAATATTTTTATAGAATATTAATTTCAACCGTCAAAGTTGATCTAATGGACTAAATAAAGAAGTGGAAAGAAATAGATAGTACGAGAAATGGAAAGCTTTTCCTTATTGTACAGCCTATAAAGGTTGCATCATTGATTAATAAAGATTAAGACCATTTTCTTGTTCATGTATCTTGTAATATCCCGAATTTTGGGATTGAAGGCTTGGGAATAAGCCTAAATTAAGCGGACTGCTAAGCTCTAGTTTAGTAGATGTCCCAAATCTATTCTCTAATATTTCTTATATCTTTGGGGTATTAAGAAAGTAAAATGGTGAATTTTGGAGAATATAATTATGTTTTCGGTGAAATCGCCTATGAGTAAGTGAGTTTGTCATGTGATTTTGAAGAATCAAATGATGAGCAAAAATTATAAAATTTTACAGGATGAAATTATACATCCTAAGCTTTAATTTGATAGGTCATATGACTTAATTAGAGCTATATACAAAAAGATATGAATTTTTGAAGTCAACACAGAAAAACTGTGAAATTTCTGGAACAACATGTAAAGATTGAAATTCTGAGAATTTTGTGATTCCATCTAGCAAAATTATATATTTTTTCTTGAAACTAGACTCAATAAGCATTCTATAGGCTTTGGAATCACTTCAATTCGATTTTTCTAAAATTAGTTATGATTTTTCAAAGTTTGGGCAGAAATCTGCCAGAATTTTGTAAAAATCCGAAATTGGGAAAATAAATTAATTAAATTGATATATATTATAAATCAGTTCCTCCTTCCTCCAAGCCTCATTTCTGACGTGAATTTCATCTTTTAGAGAGAGGAAGTTCAGCAATTTTCTAGAGAGAGAAAGGGAAGAGAAATTTGTACGGTAGGTTGATTTCTTCGGTAAATCTCTACCTCACGTGTAAAACCCCGCTCCTAAGCCATTCTTCTATGTGTATTAAGGTTTTGAAGCTCAAATTTCAATGTTGGGAGCTTAGGGTTTTCAGCCAAAAAGAGAAAAAGCTAGTGGGAGCTTGAGGTAACTTCCAAACTCTTGTATATTGATTATTCTGGCTATTGTAGACAATTTAATCGGTGAAATTTCGTCGAATTGTCTTTGTGTGTAAAAAGGAAAAATGGGTTGTAGGGGCTGTTATGCTGCCCAAATTGGTATTAAATGGTAGTTGTAACCTAATGGAATAGTCAATAAAGTGGTTAGGAGTAGGAAGGAACGAGTTTACAGAGTCGAAACCGAAAAACCCTGATTTTCCCCGGAAACCCCATATAATTCGGTCAGGACTGTAAATGGGTCTTAGAGTTGGATTTTCAATGATTTGATGGTTCCATTGAGTTTAGGAGCAAAAATTAGGTGGGGTTACAGTTGGGCACTTTTTCGGAAACATAATTACGAAAACGCCCCTGAAACATTGAAATAAGGGTTGCCAAGGGCAATTTCATCTTTTGGCAGTGAATTTGGTAATTCTGAGTCCGAAAATGGATTTCTTAGGCAAAAATATGTCAAGATAGCCCAGGATAGAATTTCGAGAAAAGTACAGCCAAACTGGTACAATAGGGCCGGGCCGGGTCCCTAGGGGCATTTTAGTAATTTTTCATAATAGGCTCATATAACCCCCATAAATACTATGGAAGTGTCTAAACAGTACCTTTGGCATTGTAGGATCGAATATGGAGCCTGAGCTGTTGGCACGCTTTACGAAGCACACATCTCAAGGCGAAAAAGGGTTAAGGTAGGGAACTTACCTCTCCTGCATATATTTGATATTTGTGTTAGTGTGTTAATATATGTTAATGCTTTGCTTGATTATGTGAAACATGTATGAATGATTTGAAGCTGTTTTAATTTATGCTATGGCCATAAGTATATTATTCGAAGCATTGAGCTTACAGATTTGTCACTGTGTGAGCATGAGTTATGTGATGCAACCATGTTATGCATTAAATATTTATCGTACATGCATATTGGTATTTTTTCCTACTGAAATTCTCTCGAATCTCACCCTCCCATACCAACAATTTAGACAGGAGGAGATAGAAGATACGCTGAAAACAAAGAATAGAACCGTACGAGGGATTGCGGTGGTGGAACAAAGAAAAGAAGATGTCTCTGTTTCACTGGGATGGATTTAGATACCCAAGTAGCCCTGTGTGGCTACATTGATGGTAATTATTATGCACGAACCCCTATGGGGAATTTCTGTAATCGACAACTTTTTATCAGTATTTTTATGCTATTCCTGTGTTGCCCACCAAACCGCATATCATTTTCCGTGAATACTCTGGTAAAGGTGAAATTAAAATAAGGGCGTGACATTTTGGTATTAGAGCTAATAAACGGTTCTGGCATTATCAAAATGGTATACTGATATAGTTTTGTTTGCATGGTGACAGGATATCATGAGCAGTTCGAGTGTACCATTTGAGGGGTCAGAGATGTCTGCCAACCAGAGCCCTCCATAGCAACGGATACCAGACGGGCGGCTTTTCATCGAGTACTTTGGACCTGGGGGCGTTCGTATGAGGCGAACATCACGAAAAAGTGTGCCGCAGCTACCCGTATTTGGACCAGAACCCAGGCCGGCTTCTCCAGGGCAATCTCGGGTAGGAGAGACCGATGAGTATCTTGAAGAGGACTTTGAGTAGGATCCTGATAATGATCCAGAGGAGATCCTCGAGGACAAGTCGAGCGATCATGAGTCTTGAGCAGAGCTAGTGCAGGTGCCGTATAACCTGCAGCCAAACCTTGAGTTGTGGTATTATCTGCAGGGCCGATATATCCGAGCGATACAGGAACATGACACTCCCCACAATCAGTATCTTACGTTCTTGATAGGTGTAGGAACGATGTATAGGCTTCAGGAGGATATGGGAGTGAGGTTCACGAATAAGGTCTGGGCATATACTACTATGGGCTTCTTTCCAGATACAGCGTATTGGAACAGACAGGAGAATAATATTGTAGAGAGGGGTCCGAGTAGGGACTACTATCTCTCATATACTATGTGACTATTTGTATGATGCGTGTTATTACTGTATTTTGTGATATGAACACGTGCTAGAGGCACATTACCTAGATGTGGTCTAGGACCTAGCTGAGGTACACTAGTCTTACCTAGCTGTAGTCAAGGACTCAGCCGAGGTACATGTAGGGGTTTCAACGGGTTAGTTGGTCCTGAATTTTGTGTACACACACGGATGATATGAGTTTTCATTTTACTAGATATGGTGCATTGCATATTTAATTTTTCACATTTTATGTGTTAATCGCATGTTTCTACTGAGATTCCTTGGAATCTCACCCCTTTTTCTAATCCAAATGTCTCAGCGGGTACCAATGGCTCGAAAACCAAGGATGCAGAGAAGGGAAACTGACAGGCACGTTCCTAAGATAAATACAGTTGTTGTATATATATAGTCTGTATGTGAAATTGTTTTGGAACATTCTGTAAATATTTGTCATTATTATCGATTTCTGCTCTGTTAATGACTGTTTGTAAACAAATACTTATTATCAGTATAACTATACTTTTCTATTTGCCTATGAAACTTGTTCATTATTGCCTTACGCATAGCAAAATGGAAACGGGTGTTGACATATTTGTTCACATCTATTCTCCAACAATGGATTATAATTATTACTTGATTCATGCTTTGAAATTAATGGTGGTGCTCTTCTATGAAACACAGGATGAATTTTTTTACTGGGTCAGCGGTCAACCACTTCTCTAATTATATATATGTATATATAATCAGTATCAGTAAGTATGATTGTCCATTACACTGATAAATATATATTCACAAACGTGAAATATACTTGAAGTCAATCCTTCTTATTCCAATCTCTATCATCTGATCTGAGATAAAGTGAGAGTCGTGTTTTGTGGCAGCTACGATTGAATTCCACAATCGAAGCTGTTCTTGTTTTCTCTTTTTGCCTACCTTTTATACATATTAAAAAAAGCCAGTGGAAGTTGATAATAACCCTAATCACTTATGATTAATATATATATATATATATATATCCGCTCCAACCTTAATATCGTTTTTATCTTTTGTTCACATTTTTGCATCACACACACTTGAGCAAGAGAAAACCGCTACGCCATGATTATTTGCAGAACTGGTAGGTCAAGTTGTCCAATTTATTCATTCACTGGAGATCAGAAGGAGAAGATATCAAAAAAAGCAACTTTATAATGAATTGTTTATATATCTGCCTGCAAATTGAGCAACAATTAAGTGGGTTTTACAAGATATCAATATGATACGAATTCCATTTTGAATATAGTTTAACATTAAGATATTCATTTGAGTCAGACACACTATTATTAATTTCTTGCTTCAGGCTTTTTTCTTTTTAGACGTCATTGATCTCTTTCTACTATCACACACAAACCCAGGTAGTTTTTTTAAGGTTGACTTTATTTGACAGGTTTGTAATGATTCATAGCATATATGCAAATGCAACTCCTAGTCCTCTAGTATATAATACCACTGTCTCTTTGTGTGTCCAAGAGTTCATGTTATATATGTATGCTCGTAATCGTTTTTGTAATTTCACATGTTGTGGTGAGCAATATAGTTTCCATGACAAGTTGAATATGTGCCAGAAAGATAGAACCAATTAATAAATTTGCAAAACAATAAACTAATTGCAACTAACTATCCTAGCTTCTTTTCTTAATTTTTGTGCTCTCCCGTTTAGAACGGTAGCGAATATCTTAATTTTTTAAAAATGACACTTATTTTTTTTAATAACTTTAAATTTTTGAAACATTCTACTTATTTATTACTACCTCCGATCATAAATATAAAACACATTATCTAATTTGAAAAGATTAAGAAAACTAAATAAATTATTTAATTATAATATATATGATATGATCTCTCTAAAATATTTTTGTGTATCATTATTAGATTTATATTAGTTTATATGCCAGAAGGCATATATACAGACTTGCACGAGAGTTAAACGTGATAGTCACACTTTTTGAGAAAATATTTTTTATTTATTTTGAAACTTACAGAAAAGCCCTTATTTTGGGCGCTTCAAAAATTGTTACACCGGAAATTGCCAGCGGCCCAATGAGTCTCCTTGATCTCCAAGATTCGCAACTATAAATAGGTGAGAGACAGAGTCAATATGTCTTATATTAAGGACCATAAGGAGTGTAATCATCTCATAGGCATGAGTCTAAAGATCCAAATTTTATAGCTTTAGTTAATTATGTCAAAAGTTTATAAATGTTATAAAACCTAACTTTTATACTTCGATTGAGTGAAGATTTAGCAACCCAATCGGTTACTATATATGCTTTCTCGAGATCCCACAAAAAATTGTGATTCTTACTATTTGAATATCTCATAGAAAGGATGTTCTCTATCAAAATATGGCATTTTCAATCCGTAAATGTGCAATTCTTTAAACAAATAATTGATAATAATTTTACTAGACATTAAATTCAGTCAATTAGAACTAATTTTTCCAATATCAACGGCAACCATGAAACACAGTTTTTTTTTTTTAAAGTTAATGTTAAATTTTCAGAGGGCTGAAATGTAAATACCATTATATACAAAGAAGAAATTAAAATTTTGGGCTTCTCCCTTCTCTCACATCTAGAAGAAACAAGAAGGAGAAAAGAAAAGGATTCGTATGTTAGCCCAAAAGTTGGCCATCCACTAAATATAAAAAATAAATCACCAATCAAAACCTCAACAAGTTGATGACGATGTTTGGTCGGTGGAACAAGACATACGCAATAATACTATTAATTAATCCGAATATCCCACAAACCCAAAAGATTTTGATCACACGTCCACCGAAAGTGTAAGTTTGTGACACTGACATCCACATTGCTTGTTTCTTTTTCATAATACGTTTTAAATATAGAACATAGTTTGTAGTACAAATTTCACTATAAACTATGTCCTATATTTAGGACCGGAAGGAGTATTAAAAACTTCTCAATTCTTATCCAATTGACTATTTTTTAAACCACACTATTTTACCTGCTAATGAAGCTTGCTAGAGCTAAGGTTAATCATGCTTCTATTATATGACCATCAAAAGTTTGGGTGACTTTCTACCAAAAAAAAATTATGCCAATTAACCTTCGTAATGTATCAAAAATATACATGCACAACACCTAAAATAAATCAATTAGAAGATTATACCATATGTGCTTTGATGAATTTGCAATAACTATAAAAATTAGAGTATTTTTTTATATGACTATCTTTGTTGAGCTTAATTGGGATAGCTTTCTCAAAGACATTGCTTATATTTAGTGTCTGTTTGGATTAGCGATAGAAGCTGCCTTTACAACGTGATTTATGATATATGAGGTAAGTATGTTAGAGAAGTTTTATCTCGACTTGCGTAAACGTACTTCTTGAACACTAACTTAAACATACCTTTATACATATTCGAACTTATGACCTCATGATTAAGTAAGCAAAGCTCCTTTCACTATGACCAACATCTATCTTTTTACCTAAAGGATCAATAACTAAATTAATTTTCTCCCAAAACCAAACAGTATAACTAGCATACAAGACCATTTTTGTGAATAAATATAAGTTTTGTTATAACTAAAATTTTGATTTTGTGAGAAAGTCCTTGTGCGTTATCATGTTAATTTAATAATTTCTTAAAGAAATAGAAGTATCTTGATCTTAAACTAATTACTAATATTATTGCAGGTTCATGCACCTAGCCGCTCTAGATCTTTAAATTTTAAAATGCTGCTAAAATAACATATCAACAGAGGTTCATGAGTTAGGTGTGAAGGCATTGTAATTTTAATTTATTATTATTAATATTCATAAAAATGAGGAAACTGGACCACTGGGTGCTAAAGGAGAACATTATTTTATCACATTTCTTTCATTGGTTATGACAGAAAGTTCTATATTTTTTTAATAACAATGTAAACTCACGCACAACATAGCATGTTTGGAATGGTTTTTGAACCTCCCAAACGTGCATATGAGAGAGCCAACATTTGTATGTGTTTGGAATAACTTTAAAGCAATATGAGAGAGCCAACCTTTGTATGTGTTTGGAATAATTTTAAACCAATTGGGCTTTTAAGGGAAAAGTAACGATTGGGGTCTTGAAAGGCTTTCAATCGTGATTTACGGTATATGAGGTAAGTATGTGAGAGAAATTTGTCTTGATTTATGTGAATAAGCACTTTTGAGGATTATAAACGTGATCTCAAACAAGCAGAATACTTTTTCCCATGAGCTACAAAAGGCAGCTTATCACGTTTGGGTTTAAAAGGAAATGTGACTTTTCTTTTATAATTATCACAAAAATTATTTATGCTATCATCAGTCCAAACATAAATCATATTACACAATCTGACTTTTATCTAATCTTATATTTGCATAAGTCATATTATAAAAAAGTCATTTTTCCCACTGCTATCCAAAACACACTAATGTCGATGCCGAGTTTGAACTGGAAACCTCTACATTGCAAGATGAAAACGTTTGTTATGGGAGCAGCTAGTCGCCACAAAAAGTTCCTTAATTATCATGCCATGTTCGGTATTATCATTCATTTGCTATATTATATTATCATATATTGCTTTGTTTTTATTCCCCCCCCCCCCCCCCCCCGCCCTTGGTATCTTCTAATTTGCATTTTATTTTTTATTTTTTTGGGCTAAAATCCAAAAAAAAAAAAAAAATCTCCCCGAATTTAGGATTTGTTGGGTATTACCTCCCTAACCTATAAAAGTTTGAAACTAAAACCCCAAAGTTTCATACTTTGGTCATAAACTCCCTTAAAGTTTATGCTGTCTCACTCTTTTTTTTTAATTGAACAATATGCTATATCACTTTAATAAATAACACTTGATATATACATGAAATTTTAGGTACTTTATCTATTTTATTAATATTACAAAAACACTTGGGAAAATGACACAATGACAAGGACCTCACATAGTGATTTTTGTTAGAGCAGATGAGAGCTTTTTGTTTTTTGTTTTTTTGGTTTGGCAATGAGAGAGATAATGTAGGCCTAGAATCCATTTGGCCCATGGACCCCCACACGTAAGGGAGCTAAACCTCAGCTATATGCATTGAGACAAACTAACTTTAATTGTCCATATAAGTATCCACTAATACTATCCAGCTTCATCCCAGAAATGAATGAGAGGAAACTGAATCTCATTCCATTCTATTTCTTCATATTCTTCTGTTTTTCACTGGTTTTCTTCTTCTTCTCTTCAAAATATAGCATATGCCTAGTCTGTTACTCTTTCAAATAAGCAGAGTACAAATGAAACATTCTTAATTAAACCTCTAAGTGTGTGTTTAGTTTCGTATTAGAAGCTACAGAAACAATAGTTTTGATGGAAGGTAAAGTTTAAAGAGAAACCAAACCAACCTAAAAAGAAAGATATAGTGATAAAATAAAGGTACTGTATATTTGGTGCTCCAATACAATGATTATAGCCCATAATCATCTATATAAACAGGCTGACACATTTAGGACTTTCAGATACAAACAATCTGGCAAGAGACACCAAAAAAGGCATGAAGATGAAGAAGAAGAAGCATATGAATTTTGATGAGTTAAGTATTGACTTTTCTTTAATACATAAAAACTTGGGTGAGTTGAGTCTTAGGGAGCTTACCAGGGTCAGGGTATGCCTCTAAGCTCAAAAAGCGCTTACATAGAGGTATTTATAGATTGCCAACTAACAAGATTCTCACATCAGCAGCGGGATTTGAACTCACAACTCTATGGGTTATAAACTAACTCTTTACCAACTGGACCAACTTTGTTAAGTATTGAACTTTCATATATCAGTGACTTGTCTAATTTGTCTATTTTCACTTCACTTTGAGGGGGGAAGATCGCACAACATTTTATTTTCTTATCATGGCATGAACATACAGTACCAAGAAGCTCCTCACTCCACTAACTCAAGTATACATCAATCTCAATCTCAGATCAAAAAAATAAGAAGGAAACAAAAAAGAAAGAAAGAGCAAGTTCTATAGGAGCTCCAAGTCACTGTCATATCAGTGCCTAATGTACAAGATGAAGTTACAACAGAATATAGACATTTCAGAAACAATCTTCAAAATCAATGAATGTATCCTGTGACCTCAAATCCACACCTTTTCTCAAAAGTGACTTCTATTTATAGCCAAATCAAGCACACACCAAAATCAAATCCAGCAATGCAGCATTGCCTGTTCATATCAACTTGTTAATCAGAACGGTTCAATTACAGAAACAAAAAGGCAACAACACCAGAGAATGTTTAATGTGTCTTACCTCTTTAAGACGATCCAAAAGCCCACCATCATCTTTAGGAGGAGATTTTTTTGCTTTTAAACTTCGAGACATTGTCTCTTCCCTCATTGATTTGAGCTGGCTGAGTATTTCCTTCAAGAGCCTAAGCTGTTCTCGGCCATCTCCTTCATGTATAATTTCTTCCCTTGAGCTCACTCTTTCCCTCTCATTCTCAAGCCTCTCCATCCTCTTCGACAGAAGGTGAAACTCGGCTTCCCCATTGCAATATTCCACGCTCGCTCCTTCCATTTTCCGGCCAAACATGCAAGTAATCTTATTATTGTTATTACCACCATTTGGACTATGTGCATTGGTGTCCATGTTCATGCTAAGAAGACTCATTAGCTTCCCTGAATCATATCTAGAAAGTGCTTCAGCCTTTTCCTCTGGCACTTCCGGGTCTGGTTTTGTTAATCTGTTATCTGAATCTGTTCTTCTCAACCTCTCTATTCTATTTTTCCCATGCTTATTATTGACTCTATAATTATTTTCATCATCACCAGGTTGTGGAACTTCAAACACATCATGCACATTTACTGAACAAGAAGGATCTGTAATTGCTTCCCTATTTTGTTGCTGCTGCTGCTTAATTTCATGATGAACACCTTGACGTGGACTAATACTAGTAGAGATTGTCTTACTCCTTGATCTATATAATGAACATGATCTGTGTCTCCTTCCTCTCAAGTTTGGACCTTTGATTCCTTCTTTTTCCTTATAATCTGATATCTCCTTCACTTTCTCATCTAACTTTCTAATCTGTTCCCAGTACGAATCAAGGGTTTCATGTGAAGATTCTCCCAGGCTCTTGGCGAAATCTGCGCCTTGTTGAACCGGTTTTTTCTCGGTTTTCTTCTCCTCTATTGTTTGAACCATATCTGTATGATGATTATGATGATGATGATGATATGGACTTGGTGATCTTTCTCTCTTTCTAGCACCTCTGAAGCTGTTCTTATTTACAGGTAAAGGAGGCAAAGAATTGAGCCTTCTCACAGAGTCATCATCTGAGTTATTATTACTATCATTATTAATATAATTCTCTTGAAGCTCAAACTCAGTGAGATTAGGATCACATCCAAGGCTAACAAGCTTTCTCTTATAAGCCTGAACTTGATTCTCCAGATTACCAATCTCCATATCTTTCTGAAACATAAGCTCTTCGAAGATCTCAAGAGTTGTCTCTGCATGTTCTAGCCTCTCCTCTGTCATTCTCTCGTACTGTCTTGCCTCCATCTTCACTGTTGCTTTCTCTCCCTGTAATCGATGAATCATGTCGAGAGCTTCACTTGCTGCTGTTGCAGAAGCTTCTCTTTCTTCATCCAACTCTGTGTATAGCATCTGCAGAAGTTGTTGCTGAGCTCGAAGCGTCTCCTTCATCGCTGTTATCTCACTCTCCGCCATTGTTCCACTACTGCTCAAGCTAGCTTCTTCCATTCTCATATCAGAATCATAAACAGTCGAAGAAGCGGTCTCTTAATTCTGAAACACGCCACATATAGGAATAATTCTCCATCACTTTCACAATTTCAAAGAAACTTAAAATGATCTTCAACTTGATAATATTAAACAAAATCCACCTAGGATAGGATCAAAGAAGAAACAAGGGAGGTTTATTGTTTGATGATATTGGATGTAATATGGATCAGAAATATATCATTGAACAGTGAACATACCTGCAGGGGAATCGAATTGGTGGTCGAGAACTCGAAATTACAGAGTTCAGGACAGAGCAGAGAAGGATGAAGCAAAGGGATAAGATGAATCTTTACGCAGATGACAATTCATAGGGAAATTAACAGAGCTTGCACTTCAAGGACAGCCAGAGGGGGAGAGAGAGAGAGACTCTTCGCACGAATCGAATTGGACGAGAAAAGAGGAAGAAAATGATGGATTTAAGAACCAGAGAAGGGAAATTATAGCTTTTGCATTAACATGTATTGATGAAACGAGACAAGCAAGGGAAGCTACCAGGGAGACAAAAAACAGGGAAACAAACAAAAAGGGCCACACAGTTTCACCCGGAATTGTACTTTTCAAGGAAACAGGGTTGAAGAAGGGAAAAAACAAAAATCAAAACTTGAATCATAATTTTTTGTGGGTTTTCTATAGAAAGGGGAAACAATAATCAATGCCAGCATCATGATGACGATGAACGTTACAGGCTTCAAAGGGGGGGGAAAATCAGATAAGTGTGTTGTTGTTGTTTTAGGATTGTTTAGAATTTGCCTTTTTTTTCTCAGCGGTGAAAAATGATTTCCATGTAGGGCCCTTGTCGTCCTTTTCCCGCAAGCGCTCTTAACCCCTTCTTTTTTAAAAACAAAAGATGGATTAATTGATTTTTTAAAAGGTGGTTGGCTTGTTCGTGTCATGAATTCCAACGGCTATAACGGGCTCCAATGACGTTAGACTATTGCCGACCATATTTCAGAGGGCTGCTCAAAACATTGGAGTCAAACTCCGGCTCCACACATAAAAGAAGCCTCCCCCACAAGATACACGCCAAAATTATAGAGTTTAAGCTTCATTAGCTTTTGATTATATATGCAATTAGGTTTTTTAAAAAGGAAAAATTACTGAAAAGTCTTTCGCTGCAAAATTTATTCCCCAATTGAACGCGTACAACTCTTCAACGATTTTATAAGATTAAGTAGATTAGGTATACTATAGAGAGCAAGACCTTATGATAATGACACTATCATTAAACTTTTGTAAATTTGCAAGTCAAGCTCCATGAGAGTGAAGATTCCTTGCTATCTCTTGGTCTACGTTAAAAGCATCCTCCACCAACCATGTTTCGAGTCCTCTTAACATGTTTTTGCTCTGTTTTTGTTTGCCTTGCAGGGTCTCTGGGTGCTCTTCTTTTGGGTTTCCAGCAAGGTAGATGGGGCTTGTCGATGGAAGCCTGAGAGTTGAGACCGAGAGGGAGAGGGGAGAGAGAGAGGAAGGTTAACAGGATGAGAGATTAAGAGAGAGAGAGAGATATGACGTGTCATGGCTCATGGAGAAAAATTGTTGACTTTGTGGGCTCACCAATATATAAAGTAACGGAATTTGCTTCCAGTTAACGGTGTTGTTAATTTTACTTTCATTTAAAAAGTTTATATATAATTTTACTCTCACGAAGCTTAATTGTGTTGGCCAATTTGTTGTTAAATTTACGCTAACCCGAAAAAATATTATAAAAGGTATAAAATGAAATAAATTAGAAAGTTGAGTGAAGATCAGTGATGAGAGCTCCTGACTAATTGTATTTTGTTGTTTGTGGTTATTATAGTAGTTTTTTTTTCTTGACCGAAGTTATTATAGTCGTTAGCTTGTATGATAATTAGCTGTTGTGTACCAAGTCTTATCCATTACTTTATCAGGTTAATGGAATCTTCTTGTTTGGCCCAAAAAACAAGAAATAAATTATAATTTTCAGATATTATCTCCATTGACTAATTTAGATGGACATTTGTGAACAAATTTTTTTCATATACTTTCACTGTTTCACGTCCTACACTAATTTTTTTTTTTTTGGCCAACAAGGTCTTACACTTAAATATGATTATAGTTCAATCATTACTTCATACATATGACGTCCAAGACTAGACTAAATTTTTAAATGTACAAGGCAGCACTACTTTCATGTAATGTTTTTTTTTTTTTTTTTGAATTGAAGTGATAAGAGAGAAAACTCTTGAGGCCATTACAGGCCATTACATAGGAACTAATTACAGAAAAATACTAGGTAGGCCCAAAAAATTTTAGCTAAGGTCAGCTAATATTTGGATCGAACAAAAATCAGGAGGTTGATCCAAGAGAGACAAATCATTTGTGGAAAGGAGGGCCTTCCTCGTCAAGATATCCGCACACATAATGGCTTCTCGGTGACTGTGAGTAATCTCTAAGTCCCAGTCCCTGTAGATTAGGTGTCTTGCTTCCTCTAACTCATTCTGGAGGGGATGGTATTGGCCACCTGGCTGGAGTAACAATCGAATGGCTTCCGTTGAATTGGTGTGCAACTTTATCTTTCTGAGATTCATGGTTTTGCAAATCTGGAGGCCTGTTTTGATTGCTTGAACCTCTGAAGCTGTCGAACCAAAAGAGAATCCTAAGTTCTGTTGGAAACCGCAAATCCAAGCTCCAGAGCTATCACGAATCACTCCTCCAACAGCAGAGTTTCTGTTGTCGTCGACCGCAGCATCCACATCAATTCGAGCAAAACCCGCCGGCGGAGCATTCCATCTTGCCGTGTCTCTCTCTGGCACTCTGAGAATCTTGTGTCTGAATCGTCCATCTTCTATGCCTTCATAAAGAAAATGTAGACCTCGGTGGAGAAGTTGTTGTATAAGGTCGCTAGTCCCTTCAAAAGTTGGATCGAACGTTGAGCCAGAAATATTAGGAACAGGCTTCTCTCCTCTATTCTTAATATCCGCTGCCAGTCTTTGCCCGAAACTGCGTTGTTTTGATGCAAAAAACATGAAGCAAAGCTTCTTCTTTTTTTTTGAAAAACAGTATTTAACTTCTTAAAATATTTTTTTAGTGTCAATCAGTTTCCTACAACATTTTTTAAATAGCACTCTGTATTCTACAAAAAATTTTAGTCCACTTATCATACTAAAATACTTCTTAATGCCACACAATATCTAGCATTCAACACCTTAAAATATTTTTTCATTAACATTGACTCAATATCCAAAACTAATTTTTATTTCACCTTGGGTAACACTCTGTGTTTCAAACTAATTTTTGGTATCATATTTTAGGATGCTAGATGTACTAAAAATTAGTTTAGTATACTGAGTGAGTGTTTGGGTAGCTCCAAAAAACAATATTCAACATCCTGAAGTATTTTTTCAGTGCCAGTCTTTTTCCTAAAATATTTTTTCAAGTCCTTAAAATAATTTTTTAATATTATCCAGTATCCTAAAGTTTTTTTAGCATCAGTCAGTATTCTAAAATATTTTTGGTGCATAATTGACACTAAAAAAATAGTTCAGGAAGTTGAATACTATTTTAGGGTGTTGAATGCTAGATATTGTATGGTATTAAAAAATATTTTAGGGTAATTAGTGGACTAAAAATTTTTGTAGGATACTAAGTGCTATTTAAAAAATGTTTTATGAAATTGACTTGGACTGAAAAAATATTTCAAGAAGTTGAATACTATTCTTCAAAAAAAAAAAAAAAAAGGCTTTGCTTCATTTTTTGGGTAAGAACAATGCAGTTTCTAGGCAAAGGACGACAGCGGATATTAAGAGTAGAGGAGAGAAGCGTGTTCCGAAATGCTAGTGGGTCAAGGTTGAAACAGTTGCAACGGTTGGATCGTCCGATCAATCCGATGACATAATAATTAAATAAAAAGAGTATTATATACATATATAATAATATATCTAAAAAAACAAACTTTTTAATAATGTAATTTCATGATTTGAGGCTTTGGTAGCACTTAACACAAGATTAATTTTAACTTACTTGATAATTTTATTTTAATTAATATACATATAAAATAATGAGTGTGTAGTTAATGAATAATACATAATAAATAATATATCATCAAAATTTATTTTCCCTCCCTTTCTTTATCTTTTTCCCAACACTTTCCCTCCCTTTCATGCTTACGGGCAGAGTTGTACTTTCCAAAGAAAATCAAATATATACTATTTATTAGTGAAGTGAAAAAGAAAAGGCAAAAATTAATACCACCATCTACGGCAAATTTAATTACTTATCTATTGACATGACATGGGTACCAACTTCGCAAGCAAGTAGACATGGGGAAACGAAATAAGCAAAGACCATTTATTTTGTTTTTTAAAAAATCAAACAGTCAAATGCCAGGCTGCCAGCTTGCATTGTAGAAACCAAATCTCTTTTTTTGTCTCTGAAATTGCAGTTTGACGTGGACCCGCTAGAAATTTGTGCTAAAAAACCCAAAAATTATCGGAAAGGTTAGCAGATATGGAAACGAATTATAAAAAATAAAGAGAAACACATAAACGATCTAGAAAATAAGAACCCTGGGAACACCCTTTTCAGAGAACACTGAGTATATGAAACCCAACACCCAACATGACTCAAGAACTTCAAGTATAACACAAGAGTTGATCAACATCTTATGCCTAATAGTATCCTCATAAGAATACAAGGAAGTAAACATCCTGAATAATTCTTTTATTCAAAATCTCAAAACTGAACGTACAATGTTTGACTTTAAATAGGAAATAAGACTCAACATAAGGTAAAACCCTAAAAGCCCAAAAGCCCAGTATGGTTAGGTATGGAGGAGGTAAAAAACATCACTTTGATGATCATGGCTGATTTGGGACGTTACTTTGGTGATTGGATGGAAAGACATCAGATATTGGTGAGATAATGGTTGAATATCTGAAAATCATAATTTTTGGCTAAATGAATAATTTGAATATCCTTTAAATGAGTTAAAGGACGTGATAAAATAATAGATATTTAGAAGATATGGTGATTAGAATCCA
Source organism: Inga laurina (assembly GCA_963855925.1). Classification (NCBI taxonomy): domain Eukaryota; kingdom Viridiplantae; phylum Streptophyta; class Magnoliopsida; order Fabales; family Fabaceae; genus Inga; species Inga laurina. The sequence goes on along the minus strand of OY979709.1, from coordinate 44,604,270 downwards.
TTTAAATCAGATATAGACATATTTAAATGAATCTAATGCATATTGTAAGATAATTTGGCTTTTTAAAGCTAATTCCTAAAGATAATCTAATACTATCGTAATATGCCTTAATTAATTAATTAATGGCATCTAAGATACTCATAATGACTCTTGACTCATGGCCTTATTAAAAAACGAAAATTACAAAATAAATGGAAAAAAATGAATTAAACAGACTCTAGCTGAATTGATATGCAAGTAATAGATTCTTGACTAAACTCCTCCACATTGACATAATTGCCCTCTAGGTTTATATCACAATTCCTCACCAGTCTCTTCTTCCCTCCTCAACATGGAAGAAGCTCCAAGTTGTTTCAGATCAAGGTAAAATGGCGAGAATCAAAAGGCCATGAAAGAAGGCATGGGGTTCTTTATTTTTGTAAATCTCATGTATGATTTTTCGTCATTTTCTTATAAATAAACTCCATTTAGTTTGATATTATCTTCTTCCTCCCACTACTCCTACTGCCTCGAGATTTCTTTGTTTGGTTGTGGTTTGCTTTCCACTAGTCCGGTTTTTTATTTTTCACTCCGGTTCCCGACTTTTTTCCGGCTTCCAGTTGAAACCCTAGCTTTAGACAACTGAAACAAGCTAATGCATGGAGACAAATCACTCTTCTCTTCGGGCAACAATTGGACCGTTCGGTCCAATCCAAGTCTGAAAACATTGACTTTCACGACTTACACTAAGGGATTGTTTGGTATGAAGGGTATGGAAAATAAAATTTGAGTTGCATTTAAAAATTTTGAAGAGTTAATGTTATAAAATTTTAATAAAAAAAACATATAAAATAAAATAGTAGAAAAAATTAATTAAAGAGTTTTAACCTTACTTCTCTAAATTTTTTTAAAAAATTTGACATCTAAAAACTTTCTCACTCCTCCCCCTCCAAATTTGTTGTACCAAATAATCCTGAATTTTAATAACCCGCTAGTTCAGGGCATGATTCAATGGACCCACTACATCATGCGTAGGTAGTTGACTAGTAATAAATCTAATTCGTAAGATAGGGACATCAACCTTCACATTTTTCATATTTTCAACTCACGTGATTCAAATATTATTTTGCAGCGTTTGTCACTTAACATGTGTTTGAATCAATGTTTTAAAAGTCGGACTAGATATTGAACTAGAAAGGTTAGCGGGTCACAGATCAAAAGGTTGAATCAGTTTAACCGTCGATTGAACCATTTATGTAGTACTTAATTAAAAAATAAAATTTTAAACATATATAATGATTTCAATATAAAATATTACATATGTATTATGTATTTTTAAAGATTATATTAATAATAATAACACACACACACGGTAATGAATTTTAATTATATACAAGTAAAATTTTATTTTAATATAATTTATTAAATGAGTTTCTATTTAAGAAAAATTTTATATAATTATTTAAATTTTTTCCCTTAAATTAGGAAGAAGAAACTAAGAGTTAAAAACCCATAGAATAGGTTTTACCCCTTTCATTAGAAGTGGTAATTCCGATTGGCCCGCCGGGTTGCGGACTGTGACGGGGTGAGCTGGTATGGCATGCCCCAACCAATTCAAGCCCGCTTAGGTGGCCCGCCACCTAAGCATGCAAATTCGGATAACCCCCTTTTTAATTTACCGTACACTCTCATTAGGCAGTTTATGCCACACTTTCACTCTATGGTTTTGAAAAAAATTTAAAGCACGCAATATGTCAAATAGAAGTCAACAAGCATATGTCTAATCAGAATTGATTTTCATGCTTAGCATATTTGATGTGCATGAAGAGTTAGAAGATTTTGACCTGTTGGATCTAATCTGAACGGTCCAAATTTATTTTATTAAAAAATCTATATTTTTTAATAAAACAGATCTAGGTTATTCAGATCAGATCCGACGGTCCCAAATCTCCTAACTCTTCATGCTCATCAAATCTGCTGAGTATAGAAACCGAGTCCATGGCTAACCCCCGCATTTTTTCTCTTTTTAATAAACGAATCACTCTTCCTTTTTGTCTTTCTGACTCTTATTCGTCACACTTTCAGAAGCTCGTTTTGGGTTTTATGGCATCTCAATTTGGAGCATTTCTATTGTAAATATTGTGTGTGAGTGTGTTAAAGGAAGAAATCTCGTATAACTTAAGATTGTGAATGCCTTAGTATATAATTAAATATGAGCTTGAGTTAGGAAAAAAGATAATAAGAGGAGTCTTTGAATTGACCGTTGGAATTTTAATTGATCGGTTTTTAATGATATTTAAAAGGTTTTATTACATTAAATTGTTATTAACACTTGTTTTGTAACTGTCGTTTTAATTGTCATTAAACAGTTGTTAATGATTATTATAACTTCCCAACGGTCACATATTTCTGCCAATACAAGGCAATGTTCTATGCATGGTTAGTAGACACCGAGGTCCCCGAACTCCTCTCCTCTCTCCCTTCTTCTAAGTCACACTGATATTTTTCTGCAGTTCTGTCACCCTGCTTTCCGCAGGAAAGGTTCGTTTTATCCTAGGGAGTGTCGTTTCCTAATCTACTAGGGAAATTGCAGAATATCTTCTAAGGACAGCGTCCTTTGGTGTGACTCGAACTATTTGTTTGTTGTGTTTCAATAGGTGTTGCCACTAACAATCAGTATAGTGTGAGGTGCTGACGCCAACAATTTCCTCCTATAGCATTAGCTTTCTCCGTCAAGCTCTGGTGGCTTAAAAAACAACAACACTTTTCATGATAAGTTATTGTTCTTTCATTTTTTTTTTTCATTGTTCCTTTTTAACGGGCTGTTGTCTCCATCTTTATCGTTTTCTCCGATGCTATTTATCCCTCCCCTTCACTATCTTCCTCTTTTCAGATCGTTCGGTTTCTTCCAAGCCGCTCGGCGGTTTAAATTCGGCTCCCGGCTTAAAAGCCGGTTCTAGGTGGTTTAAAGCGGCTCAATCCCTGAGACGGTCTAAAGCTACAAACTGAGCTGCTAAAGCCACCGGATGACGGTTGAACCATCCGGTCCAGGTTTCAGATCCTTGATTTGGATTAACTTTTGAAGAATAGTTTTTACGATTTATGAGGTAAATATATGAGAACAATTTTGTCTCAATTTACCGGAAAAGGACTTTTAAAACCGCGATTTGGGGCTTACTCAAATACACACTTAATCCGAACAATACTTTGACCACAATTTTTCACTACCCAGCTTGCGATTCATATATTCAAGGCCTTGTGTAGTATGAGCCCAATCATCTAGTTTCTCCAGGGGAAGGCTACTTTTTGTTACAAAGTAGGGAAAATTGCACTTAGGTCCTAGATAAGAAAAAATATGACAAAATAATCCCTTAAAATCTCAAAATTATATTTAAGTCTCATGAGACTTTTTTACAATAAATTCCAATTCAATTAATAAGTTCATGAGCGTTTACTGATAAGTCAAGAGACGTCCATTGACAAGTATATCGGCGCTTACACTGACAAGTCCATGGGTATTTAACAATTGAAATTTATTATAATAAAATCCTATAGGACTTAAATGCAATTTTGAGATTTTAAAGAATCATTTTATCATATTTTTTTATCCGAGACTTAAATGCAATTTTCCCATCAAAATAGGTATGTGACTATGGAATATGGCCAGAGCAAAAGAGATTGATGCATTGATGTTATTTGAATATTCTTTTTTTTTTTTTTTTGCCAATATGTTATTTGAATATTCAACTCAATAACAGCTGGGCAAAAAAAGTAGGTCATTAACAGAAGAAATACTCTCTTGTTCCAACACGAGCTACTCGAATTAAAAGGCAAATCCAGAAATTCTGGATCAGAATATTCATACAGAGGTCCTCAATGCATCAAAATTCAAACCCCAAAAATTAACATCACCGAGTCTCGCAGTGAGATGCAATGGGGGAATGCATTACAAATTTTGACTGGATGAATACAACTAATAATTATAACTACTCTGGAAAAAATAAAAGACATGGTCAACATCCATTTCAAGCACCTTAAGTCCGTTGCATAACATAAAGCTCACAGTAAAATATTCAAAATTTGTCATGACAACTGCAAAACAGCTCATACATCATCAGCTTGCAATATTAACAAGACGTTTAAACAATGCTAAGTCTCAATGCATTTTATTATCCATATTTTGGTGCATAGTAATTACAAACTCAACAAATGTATCCGCCACTGAGATGAAGAACTAAATACCAGAATCAAGAAATGCCCACATCAAACTCAAAAAGAATGCAGCAGTGAGTTTGATTGTTGAAGATTCGGGAAATCCACATTCAATTGCTACGGTTAATCAACGGGAACTTCAACTTCCATTTTCAAACCTGAGTTGCCAAGAATCTGAAGGAAAAAGGATGGACGTGGATCAATAATGCACTTTCCAAATAAAAGATGGCAATGACACAGCGACAAGAAACAAATATCAAAAACAACAGACGCCTTAATCAGAAACTAAACAAGCTGAGTCCAGCACGCTTATAACACCAGACATTACAGTGCTCATTGTGGGAAAAAAAAAACAGCAAACAATAACAAGCATTCAAGCCTCTACAAGTATAGCCAGAAGACCATCATGATTGGGATCATATCATGCTCATTGACTTGAATAAAACTAATTTTTATGGTTATTATAACCTGGGTTTCAGGGGGAAAAAAAAAGGTGGAGTGGACAGTAAAAGTAGGTGACTGTTGGCTCCAATTTCAAGCTACTGCAACCAAGTATATAGGTGTCACCATCAAGGCAAATGAACATACTAATTAAATGATTATCATGAGAAATCACCAAGAATAGAACTTCAACCTCTTTTCTTTAATCTTTGACAAGCAAGAGCAGGGTAGCTTGAAGAAAAACAAGAAAATAACGTAATGAAAGACTAATGAAGAGAAGCTTACTAGATCAGAGATTAGAATACCAAAAGTCATATATAAATTTCTGACATCAGAAGAACACAAAAACTGAAGCAAATCAACTGTCTCTTACTAGCCTATTAAAATGTTGATCAATTATAACTCACAACGAAGGTAATGAAATTTTCACCACTGCAACTCATGTTATTTTTTTGATGTTTTGATACCTTCATGAAGTCAGCCAAGACAAATAATGAATCCTTTTTGTAGCCTGCTTCCTCGAGGACATGAGCTAGAACTTGCTGTATCAGGTACAATGAAAACATAATACAGAATAGGCTGTTAGCAGCAAATATGAAAGTTAATAGGACACTTTTCATTTATTTAGAAATATCCAATATTTTCTATCTCTTTCTTACGAGGCTTTATGCACTATATTGTTATGAGTACAAGTTCAAAAAATGCGCCCATCTAGCCTGTTAGGAGGGAAAGCCCCTCGAACTTATAAACCCTATTTCTCTTGTGAGGTTCTCTGATGGCGAACCTATGTCATGCACATACGTCCAAAAGGAGAGCCACAAAAAAACTAGCCTATAAGAAGGGAGAGCTTTTAAATTTATAAACCCCACTTTTCGTGTGAGGTTCCTGGATGTGTGGGACTCATAACATATATATCATAAATCATTTACTGTGGAGGATCTGGACTCATGCAGACAGCTGAGGCACTTTACATGAAAATTTTATTTCGTTATAAATGCATTCACTTTTCATCTTGTTAATGGACACAGACATGTTACATGCAAGTTATGAAATACTCCTTCACTCTTATTAGAAAATAGAAAGCTAAAAACTCTTTTTCACTTATATTAATTAAATGTAGAAGTTATGGGTAAAAAACCTTAGATGTAGAAGTTGAGAGCCTCGGAAAGGTGACCTTCTTTCATCCAAAGTTTCACCACATCTCTTCTTGTTGTCTGTTGCTTACAGTTTCAGCTTTAGAAAGAAATATCTGTCCGTATTTTGATCCCTACCATTCAGATAATGATTGATCAAGCTGTTCCCTTAAATAACAAATTTCAAGTGAAATGTTTCCCTTTACGTTCTATAGGATAAATTATAAGCACATGAATCATACACAAACAAATATAATATCCATATTTCTGTGATTAAGAATTATAGATTTGATATTAAAAGGTCTATTTGCTTCTTACATTAGAAAAACATACAAAGCAGAGGAGGAAAACATAATTTTGCCCAGTAGGAGGATGTCCAAGTAGTATCTCACCTCTCTTTGGTGTTCAGATATAAACTGTCCTGTCAAATCTCGTAGAACGTCCAACATGTCATTGAAGCTCACTTTTCCATTGCAGTCTGTGTCATATACCTTGAAAATAACTACAACACGAACAGCATCCACAAAAAGATTTCAACAGTCAGCAAATTAATCTGGGGAAAAAGAATTACGCATCGGGACAACCGAGAAGGATTAACTACATTCAATTTTGTGCTGTAAGGTCGCACGAGGACTGAACGCAGATAAGAACGCCACAAATTCCTTGAAGTTCAATCCATCCAGCAGCCTCAACAATCTCTGCCACATCACAAGATCAATGAATTGCCAGAATGCATAGAAGGAACAAATCAATACACGCACAGGAAAACTAACCATTCACTTCTAATAATGTGGGAAGAAAAATGCAGATAGAGTTACCTGAGAGAGAGGATTGACGGCGAATTCGGGTAGGGACAAAAACTCGTCAGCGGTAATAAAACCGGAGCTATTACGATCTAGCTGACAGAATCTCTCGTACAGGGAAACGATCTCCTGCTGTGTAACTAGAAGAAAACAAGAAATTGAAACGAATTTAAAAGATCAGAAAGTGAAAGAAATGGCTGGAACTCGAAGGAATGGTCCGATTGAAGGGAATGCGGGATTACAAGTGTAGTTACAGTGTTGCTGGACCTCCTCGATGTCGTACTGTGTGAGCATAGAGGAAGTGTTGCCCATGGTGGTGAAGATCAGAGATCGATGGAACGTAGGAAGGACCCTAACCACGTTTCCTGGTGCAAATGGGAGAGCTACGAGTCAAAGAGAGTCTCAGTCAGTCAGTTGAAGGAGAAAATGCACGGGCACTCAGGAGGGTCCGCATGCGCTGCTCATCGGATCAGCGAACTGTGCTCATCTTTAAAACTCACCGTTTTGGTTATTGTCAAATAATCTCAACCAGACGTACAAGAGTGATGGGAACGTGGGTTTGCGCATGGGAGTACATTATGTGCTCATCTTTTTTAATGGCTTTGAGCATAGTACGGTCATAATTGTTTAAATTTATTTTGGATAGTACATATTAGATTTAATTCAAATTTTATATTTTAAATAACATTTTATCTCAATATATGAAAACTAAAAATAAATATAATTTTATAACTATCATTTCTTTAAAAAAAATGAATTTATCATTTAAAAAATTAAAACTCTTAAATTCAGATTATATCAAGTAGATTTAAACGATTTGGATCTTATCCAAACTATGAGCACTTAGTGCTCATTGTTATAAGCAATATTGTGAAAATTTGACTGAACCGGATGATCAGATTGATTGGATCGGTGTCCGGGAGGGTTTTCGACTCGTTCAGTACGGTTCAACCGTTTCACCATTTAGATCGTTTCAGATCGGTTGTTGGGCCGGGAACCGGGGTTGAACCGGGAACCGTTTATTGGTATTATTGATATGTTATTATGTTATTTTTAATGATTTCAATGTATTAGAACTTGGGATTTGGGAAAGATGATACATATAAGCTTTTGTATGTGCTTATTTTTAAGTAATGTTAAAATTCATATTTATTGTTTATATTTATATGATTATATATACGTATAATATTATTTTTATTTAATTATTATGCTATTGGTCTGACCGCCAGTCCGATCATACAACCTATAATCCAATAACCTTTCCGATTCGACGTATGATCCAGTTTTTAAAATATTGATTATAAGCACTGAACGAGAACCTGATGATTGAGCATCAAATGTATTTTTTTTTTTTTTTTTATCGATAGCATCAAATGTAATTCACTTTCTCCCTTTTCACTTAAACCCCATAAAAAATGCACAACATTCTCAACTCCTACTTTAAATATTGGCAGTCGCCTTCTCCGTTTGACTACTTTTTCCGCCTTCGCAGTCTTATCCAAGAGAAAGGTGTTGGGTTAGGTTGTGGTGTCAAGTTCACTTGTATGCATTATCCCCTTGGGCCCTGCTGTCTTCTTCCTCTTGGATACGCTTCTCCTTGCCCATCACATTTAAAAAGTCACATAAGAAATTTTATAAATATTGTGGCTATTCAAACAAGATTACAAATGCTAGAAATTTAAAATGTAGCACTTAAATTCCTTGCATTTAAAATTCCATTTAATTAACTTGAAATAACTTATTCACTTGTGATCACGCAAGCATATTAACTACGAGTATTGAACTCAGTTGAGATTCACATTTGTAGTTTTTAATTCTTTTTTTTTAAAAAAAGAGAAGACAATTTTATTCATGAGTAAAATGTTACATAAAAAATGCCTCATCAGTTAAATAATATTTTTATAACATATTAAATGTGAATCATTAGATCTTGATTTACATTTACTTATAGTCCCCCCAAAAACACCTTCTTTATGTTGGACCGTCAGTGTTTACTTGTAGTCCCGAAGTTTAATTTCATTGTAGTATTTGTTAGAATATATCATTCGATTTTTATATATGTTTTAAAGCTTCAGGACTGCCGTTTTTCCCTTTTCTAGAACAATATAATGAAAATTATCCCATCTGTCATTCTGTTGTTTTCGGATGATACTGAGTTTGAGGTGATCAGCACTGTCGGGCTAATGGTTTCTACCAGTCTCGGGGGCATTGGGCTTCTTATTGTTCTGTGAGTTATTCACGTAAAGCCCATTAACAAGTGTATCATTTTACTTGCTTTTTAATAAAGGGATAAGGGGAGATTTTGCCCTAAAAGTTGGGGGGGGTTGTTTTTACTCCAAAAGTGTCAAAAAAGGAATAATTCTGTCCTAGCCATTATTTTCGTTAATTTTGATTATTAGTTGATTAAATATATTGAGCTGATAGCTTACATGTTATCCACATCATTTTTGTTAAAGTACAAATTTATCATAAAAATTTTACATCTAACAAAAAAACATGAAGTATATGACATATGGACTTTCAGGGAAAATTTGCATCTTAATAAAAATGACATAAATGATACGTAGACTACCATCTCAACATATTTGATCAATTAACAATTAAAATTAATTGGGATAACTGCTAGGATAAAATTGCTCTCTTTCTAACACTTTCGGGGTAAAATTACCCCTCAATAAATATATCAAGACAAAATTAGCCCTTAACCCTTTAATAAAATTGTCTTCTTATGAAAAATATAAACTAAACAAGATGGATAAAATAAACTAATTTAGAGTGGATTGGTAATCAGGTAAAAGTTAAGTTTTTTAAAACTATAGACATTAATCTATAATTATGTTATATATATATATGATTAAATTTATCTCACCCAATCTAAGATTAGACTTTCCTACATGTGAGATTGTGAGCGTACCGATCTACCACCTTAAATACTCACATTGAATCAGATCACGGTTCAACATGGCTATGAACACACAACAAATACACACAAATAAGAGAAGAGAGAGAACTCAGCACTAACACTAAATATGCAAAGAGTTTCGTGTGTGTGTGTGGAGTAAAATTAAACATTCCCCTCTTAATGAACTTGAGAATTTTATGTATACTCATTTATTGCACCAATAAGCCCTCGCAGTTCCAAGAGAAACACCTCACAAACATAACTTCACGGAGTTTATGATAATATCAGATTTCATATTTTACTCATGGTGCAGTAACATCGCCTTTAATTTATTCCAACAATAACATCCACTCACCTCAACTGCTATCACTAATACGAAAGAGGGACATCAAATGGTTACACTAACTGGGGACTAGATCCCATACATTCATTATCAACAAGAGACCTTAAATGTAAAGGGCACGAGAGAATCAAATCTGACTTTGCTAGACTATCTTTAGCCAATTTATCTGCAACTGAGTTTTGTTCCCTTGAGATATACTTAATCTTTACTTCCCATGGGCAACTTTTGTAAGTTTCTAATCTGAGTAATCATCAAACTACTGTCTTTGCCATCACAAGGAGATGTCAATAGGGACAATAAGTTCTTGCAATCAGATTCGAGAACTATTTTCTTTAATCCCGGGTCCTGATCAAGTCTCAAGCCTTTAAAAACACCCCATTCTTCTGCTTCAATAGGGGAACAGGCACCAATAACATGTGAGAACCCAGCTACCCACTGCCCATTATGATCTCTAAAGACACCTCCGCAACCAGCCTTATTATTGGAATGGGACATTGCTCCATCCACATTTAGTGTGACCCAACCCATAGGAGGGAGCTCCAAGATAAATTAACCTTCTCCCTTCTATGGGAATCAACTCCTTTAAAATGGTCCTGTACCAAAGCAAAATATTTCTATGTACTCAAGATTTCCATGGCAGGATCCTGGGGTTTAACAAAATCAGAATCAAACACAGCCTTATTCCTCCAGTGCCAAAGCTTCCAAATAGAAACACCCTATGGGATATTCCAATGCCCATCCCCATTCCGTCCTAGATCTCTTTTAAAATTAAAACCAAACCAGTCCTATAGTGAGGAAGCAAAAAATTGCGAGTAGTACTTAGGATCGACAAATTAAAGCCATAAATGCCTGTCAAACACACAGTCGCAAAGAATATGCAACACATCCTCCAAACCTGCTTCACAATGAAGGCATATCGGGGCGTGGAAGACCGTATGCTCCTCCAAGAGTTTGTTGAAAGCTTGTTATTAAAAGCAATCCATAAGAAGACTTGGATACGCTCAGCTCCACTTCCAAATCTCCTTTAAACCGTGTTATAAGTGTTACTGGGAGGATTTTCTATTCCATATATGCACTCTTAATAGTGAAAACATCATTAGCAGTATCTTTCCATGATAACCTGTCATCTCCAGCTTTAGGCATAGGTGCTAACAATGCAATCAACCATTGAAACACAGTTCTTAGAACTATTTGTTAAAACATCCACCCACAAATACCTTTGCCCCTATTAACAAGCTTCCATGCTATCTTCACTCCACAAGCACGATTTAGAGATGCGAGCCTCTTGAATCCAAGCCCGCCATGGTGTTTAGAGTGCACAATTTTGTCCCAACTAATGGGATGAAATCCCTTTGCATTGTCACTCTTACCCCATATGAAGTTCTGTTGAACCCTCTCTATCTCAAGACATATGGAAATAGAAATTCTAGAGACTTGCATGGGATATAGTGGAATTGAACTGAGCATTGATTTAACTAAAGTCACTCGACCTGCAGTTGATAAGCAATTTTCTTGCCATGCAGATAACTTAGCTTTCACCCTCTCCACAATGTATTGAAAAGTATCAGATGGCCTCCTCTTTCTTGTCAAAGGAAAACCAAGATACCTTCCAATTTTTGTGGACACCATCATGGTCGTTATATTGCGTATTTTGATGATAGAATCTGTAGCAACCTTGGGAGAGAAAAACATTGATGATTTGCTTATGCTGATTTTGGCCCCTAATGCAAAACAGAACTCATTGAGACAATCCATCATGCACTTTGCTTGTCTTTCAGTGATCTCTCCAAAAAGAAAAAGGTCATCAACAAACATGAGATGAGAAACAGTCGGTCCCTACTTTGTAACATACACAGGTCTCCATCTGCCCTCAATGAAGCCATCACAAATTACATAGGATAACCTTTCCATACACAAAACAAACAATAATGGTGAAATAGGATCTCCCTAATGGAGACCTCTTTGTGGGGAGAAAAATTCACTTTTAGACCTATTCCACAAAACATTGTAAGTTACCTATATCACACAAGACATAATCAAGCTAATAAATCTAGAATCAAACCCAAAATCCAATAGAACTTGGTGAAGAAAGTCCCATCGAATGCGATCATAAGGGTTTTTCAAATCTATCTTCAATGCCACTAAGCCTTTTCTTCCTTTAGCTCGCTTCATTATATGGACAATCTCCTACCCCACTATGATATTATCTTGAATATTTCTTCCTTTGATGAAGATAGACTGAAAGGGAGAAATTAATTCATCCACAATCCCTCTTAGCCGACTAGTAATCACCTCTGTAATAACTTTATAATGAACAGAGCACAGGGAGATAGGAAAAAAATGCTCCACAATCTCAGGATTATCCCTTTGGGGAATAAGAGAGATAAGAGTTCTATTAGCATCAGCCAAGGAGATTTCCTGAGCGAAAGCATCACGCACAAACTTGCAGATTGAAGGACCCACAGTGTGCCAATTGGTTTGGTGGAAGATGGAAGGGAAACCATCAACACCTGGTGCTTTGTATGGCGCCATGGAAAATGTTGCAGACTTGATCTCCTCCTCAGTAAGAACATTGCTACAGTTCGCAATAAATTACCCTCTATAGTGGGAAAGTTGAAAGTGGTATTCAAGCAAACAAGTGAACTATAACACTCAAAGCCGACAATACCGAGAGTGAGGTACTGAGATATTACATGAACTCCCTTCAGACATATGTAATTTCTTAAAATATTCAAGAACCATAGACAGCAATAAAGCTTCATCACCTATCCAATTGCCATCATCATCTTTTAGAGATCTCTAATTCGTCTTCTTCTCATGTTGGCTTTCAAGTGATAGCACCAAGTATTTCGGTTGCCTTTTAGTAATCCACCCTGTCCGTGCCTTTTGAAACCATTTTATTTCTTTTAGCTTTAGAAGCTCTTCTAATTCTTCCTGTAATTGTTTTTCTAGATTCACTTGAAAAAGTGAATATGTATAGGAAGGCGAATTTTGAATACCGCCCAAACGAGCCATGAGAATTCTTTTCTCCTTTTCCACAAAAATGAAGACATTCTTGTTCCACGAAATTAGGGACATACTCAAATCGTCCAGTGACTTATTCAGATTACTATTCTGCATCCATGAAGAATTAAGAAGTTCTGAAATCCCTCACAGGTCAGCCACATCGCTTCAAAACGGAAGGGTTTATCAACCTTATACAAATTACCACTATTCACCTAAAACTGCAGAACAATAGGATTATGGTCCGAAATATTTGTGAGAGGAAGATCTTTAACAATCCCATCGGCATGAATATTAAAAAATTTGGAATTCACCAAGGCACGATCCAACCATTCATAGAGCTGAGAGCATCTCGACAATTCAAGCCCCTTCCAAGTGAACTTCGGTCCAATGGAACCCAAATCAGTAAGACCACACTCTCTTACTCTGTCATTAAACCAATTGATACAAACGAACATCCCGCCCTACCAACTCTTTCCGAGGATAGGAGAATGTCATTAAGATCACCATACACGACCCAAGGAGCCAAAATGATGCTAGAAAAATTCTTCAAATTCTAACATAAGATTTGTCACAAATCCGAGTATGGGATTGCGTAAACCGCGGTCATGATGAAAGTTTGTATTATTTCCATTGTCACCCAAGGCAAAAAAAAAAAAAAAAAAAAAATCATAAACATAAGGTATAATTTTCAGTTTTATCAATCTTTTCTTAATTTATCCTTATTGATGCTCCCTCAATAACAATCAAGGAGGAGAGAGGATGATGGAATTAAGGAAAATGACTCAGGTGTTTTAGAAAATACATATCATATTATCTAATTTAACTAATTTTTTTAATTTAATTAAATTAGATAAATATATCTTATATTAATGATCGGATCGAGCACTAATGAGCTTATCAATTTTTATTCTCTATATGTACAAATGTTGGGAGGCCATTTTCTTCAATAGAAGGGTTTTAAAATGTTACAATTTTTCACTCAACTCTCACATCCTTCCTATCTTTTCTGTATCCTCCAAGTTCCACTAAGGGCTTGTTTGGTACGAAGGGTTTGTTTGGTACAAGGGGAGGCAAGGGAGGGAAATTGAGTGAATGAAAAATTTTATTGAGTTGAATTTAAGAAAATAGGAGAAGTTGGATTAAAAGTTTCAAATTAATTTCTCTTATTCTATTATTTTATATCTTCTCTTTATTAAAATTTTACAACCCCACTTTTTTAATTTTTTAAATTCAACTCATAAACATTTTTTCCCCACTCCCTTTCCCTCCAAATCCCTCCACATTAATTGTACTACTTTGTATTTTGGCATCCACTGTTTAGACATGACCTGAAACCATGGACATTGTTTCAGGTTATATAAATTTAGTTATTGTACGATTCTGTAGATATAAAAGATACTCATCTTGTCTTAATTACAAGATAAAGTTGATTTTTTTTGGAGAAATTAAATAAACTAATTAAGTTATTTTTGAGTATTTATATTTTTATTTTTTTCTCCAAACTAATTAGTTTGACTAATAAATTAATATATAATCTAAGGATACATAACATATGATATGATTAAGTAATTTATATAGCTTTCTTAATCTCTCCAAAAAAAATCAATTTTATCTTATAATTAGGACCGGAGATAGTACAAGATTTGATAACCATAAAAAGAAAATAAAAGAGAACATCTATTTTTGTACAAATATATTAGTAGGAATCTTCTTTGTTAATTGCGACCCAAGGGTATCCAAAGTAAAGCCAATGAATCATCCTAGGTTCAAGACAGAACAAAATAGGTAACAATCATGGGTTATATATATATATATATATATATATATATATATCCACACTGACATGTTAGGGCATGAGGAACTTTCCTATTATTTAAAACTTCATTAAATTCTAAATTTAATTCTTACTTATGAATGTTATCACAACTATATCACAAATGGATATAGTGAGTGCATGTGGTGATCATCATTGTGGGAAACAACACTAACTTAATAATTAAAAACTTTTGAATTTTTAAGTCGTAAAAGATTGCGTTTGATTCTTGGGCATATGATAATAACTCCATGAACGTTATCCATTATAATATTCATTATGTGAATTTAGGTTGAGAAAATTTGTTCTTTTTTTCCTATGGAATTATATTTCTTCTCCTAATGACAATATAGGGTAAAAAGTGATGAATAATAAATGTGATTAAAGGCTAAATTCAAATTTCGTTGTCAACATAAACATTTTATTTTAAAATATCTTTATGAGCTCTAAGAATTATTTTGATGATCTTCATCGATTCTTAAGATTTTTCTTATTTATTTAAAAATTCAGACAAAATTATGAAAATTTGCATAAATGTTAAAAAAAGTTTGCAAAGGCAAACACATGTTTACTATTCCTTATCCATTTTTATTTTGAAAATTAATTTAAATTTAATTAAATAACATGTTATATAGTTTTATAGCCACATCGAGCCCATGTTGTGCATAATAATCAGAACAAATTAATTCACCATTTGTTGGTCATGTCTTTGTGATGACATATATATATAAATGGTTATCATTATGGTAGGTGGAGTCTATTCAATCTTTTCAGTTTAAAGTAAATACATTATGATATTTGTAATAAATAAACTAAACAGATTAAAATATTGAAAGAAATCAAAATACAGTGTATATATATAAATAAAATCACTGAATTTAACGAGTACAAATGATATTTTTAACCATGAAATTGGTGGAATAGAAGTATGATAGACTTATCGACTATTATTGAATCGATTTTCTGAAAACTATTTTAATGATATCCAACCCACCATATACCATTGTCTTTCTATTAAAATTTCTCATATTTATTGGTCATGTCTCATGTAAAAAATGTTATCCTTATTGCCTCCCTCCTTTGCCTGTGACTTGTTTCTCTTTTTCTTTACAATCTAAAATGAGGATCCGGAATATATATATTGCTTCAGGGAATCATGCCCTATCACTCCCTTTTCTGATTCAACATTTGGAGGAGGAGCTTCAAGAAAATATGAAGACCCTAAAAAAAACTACTCAAAATGTGGGAACAGCTTGTTGGTCCATTGTCCCAGAGGGGCATACATGTTTGGATTAGCTTACTTTTTAATAATAAGCGCTTATTACGTAAATTGAGATAAAACTCCTCTTACATACTTACCTCATATATCGTGAATCACGATTTATAAACACTTATTACCTAAAAATAAATTATCTCAAATGAGCAAATCTCATTCGAAAGAGTGCAATCAGCATTATTGAAAGCGGCCATCTAAAAATATTGTTTTCTACGTTGATTGAATTTTTCAAGTTAAAAATATATTATGATATTTATATCAAATAAACTAATCAGATTAAGATATAGAAGAAATTAAAATATAGTATACATTTATAAAATATAAAAAATAAATCAAAATATATTTATGATTTTTTGAAAATGTTTTCTCGCAAAGTTTTTAATGAAACTCAACTCACATCCTTAATTAATCAATCGATAAAATGTTTAATTTAAGAGCGTTGGAAGGGTTTAATTTACTCTCAACCTTGTGACGGCTAAATATTTCTTTTTTCATGTGAGTTTGAATTGATTGTTTTTTCAGAATCGGATTTTCACTATATTCAGGAATCAATGATCAAGAAATTATTTAAAATATATTCTTAGAAAAGCTTAAATTAAAAAAAAAAAAAAAAGACATTTCATAGAACAAGGCCCACAAGCCTTGTATTTCTACGTTGGAGGATTAATTTTTTTTAAGCAATTTTCTCATAGTTCATATTCATGTATAGTCTTAAAAAATCACGTATAGAGTTTATCAATTTAAAACCTACTCCCATATTTCATATAATAATTTCTTATGTAATTATTTCTAAAGCAAATTTTATTTGAAAACATTTTTATCCCTTATTTCACCAATTTGATATAAATCTAGTTAATGTCAATTAAATTGTTTTAATCTCAAGAAAAATGTCATAGTTCATGTTCATAAGAAACTAAAATTAATTTGGAATACATGTGATTAAAAAGGCTTATTAACTCATGAGAAAGGGTGGGACGAGCCTAGCTGGGATTAAAATTTGTTCTTTTGTATTTTTTTTTCTATAGAACTTATATATATTTCTCTCCCCAACGATAATATAGGGCAAACTATGATGAAGGGATGTGATTAAAAAATGAATTCAAATACTAACAACCTATTGGTTTAGGTGATAGGGGGTTTCACCCCTATAATAGGAGAACACATGTTCAAATTCCGGAAAACGTATTTATTGGGAGAGGTGAGAAACATTTACGGTATTCATTAGATATAAGATTGCTGAGTTGGTTTTAGCATCCCATTCCCTTCTATCACTGATTCAACGTTTTGAGGAGGAGCTCTAAAAAAAATATGGACGCCCTGAAAGAATACTTCCACTGTAGGAGCAACCTGCCTGTCCAGAATCAACCAGGAATTGGGTAGGCTTGAAGATGTTTTCCATTACAAATTCAAGAGCAATTAATGAGAAGTGTTGGGCAATTTTATAGTTGGATGCATGCAGCATAGGAAGGAGGAGGGGATGGAGTCTTTGGCACATACAAGTTTTATTTAACGATGAAAAATAACATTGAGCAGTGTCACGATGCTTAGAAAATATGTGAAAACAAATTTTAGAAGTAGTCACAGGTAATTAAGCCGCGGTATCAACAAAATTGTTATTATTATTGTAGCGAATAAAATTTTATTGTATCAATAAAATATAAATGATATTTTTAAACCTCGGTGTGCGGCCATACAAATCAAGGTATTAAAATCCGGATCGGGTATGGTATTGAACCGGTCGGGGTACTGGGTTAAGGGTCAATGGATCAAACCGGGGCCAAACTGGAGCTAAACCAGTGAGTAATTGAAGATTTTAGGCTCATAGTATGAAATTCTAAAGGAAAATTTAAAATTTTTTTTTTTAAATTGGGACCCAGACCGGATCGGTCTACTGACCGGTTTGGTGGGTTCCGGGCCGGTCCGGTCCGGGTCCAAAAACCCTGATACAAATACGTAAACTCATGTTGATTCAAAATGCATTTATGATTTTCTGAAAATCATTTTCTTACCAATGTTTTAATGATGCTCAACTCAAGTCACCGGTGCCTTCCTATCAAATATTCTCGTCCTTATTTTTATCATCATTTACCCCTGGTTGTTAATTGATCTTGCATCTGCTTCTGAATTTGTGTTATGAAAAAGAAGAAAAGGAAGAGAAACAATAATCACAATGATTTTATTTTTAAAAAATACAGGTATTAGTAACTTTTCACATTTAATTCTCTCTTCTCATCAGTCCAACACTATCCTGATGGGGTACCTTTAAATTTCATCCCATTCTTATTATAAAGCTTTTCAACTCCTTCAAAAACCTTTTCAACATGCTAAATAAAACTTTAGTTTACTTTATTTTTTTTTGGTAAAAAAAACTTTAGTTTACTTTAGATGGATCTTTATCATGACTATCACTCATACAATTCATGTAAATTTACTTTTTAATTTTATGCTTAGTATTTAAAACTACATGATTGAACTCCAACCATGTGAGTCATGAACAAAGCTTTGGTGTGTTTCATAAAATTAGAGGAAGAGATAAGTCTAATTTACCCAACCGTGTGATGCCTGAATATCTTTGGTGGTGTGGGTTAAAATTGGATTTTTACTGAGTTCAAGAATCAAGGAAAAAATTGGAATATATCTTATTGGAAAAGCTTAAAAAATAGACATGTGAGTGTCATAGAAATAATATCACATATTATCTCAAAAAACGAAAAAAAAAACAATTTCTCAATTAAAATGTATCAACTGTAACACCCCGAATTTTATATTCATCAAATATATTGTAATTATTTGAGAAATACAATAAAATGGTGAATATTGATGAATTTGGACTTAATGAATTTTATAAATGTTCATATTCATGAGAAAATGTGCAAAATAATTTTGGAATTAATTTGAATAATTTAAAAAGCCCAATATTATGGTCCAAAAATGGAGGAATAATAGAGAGAATATTTGGTACAAAAATTGATGGAAATTGGCCAAAGAAAAATAAGAAAAGAAATTAGATTATAAAAGTACTGGCAAAATTGTAATTTTGCCAATTTAGCACAAAATTTATTATTTTTTGATTAATTGAAGTTAATTTCAACTAATTAAGACAAATAAAAGGAAAAAAATAAATTTAGAATATTCTGGTCAATTTAATTTGAATTTATGAAAAATTTGAACAAAAAGTACAAGTTTAACCAAAATTGAGACTTTACGTGTATACATAACCTGAACAAGTTGTGAAGTCAATTGAGACTAAAGGGTATGACCCCTAGGTTTCTCCTACATGTAGTAAGAGGAAGAAAATATTGGTTGGGTTTAATGAGCTTGGTTACATGTACATAAGGTTTATGTACATAAAACTTAATTTTTGGAATTTTTGGAAAATGAAACAAATGAATAAAATAATGTAAATATATGATAAATATCATCATCTCCTTCTTCCTTCAGCCATTGTGACGTCCTAACATATCTGAACTAGAGAGAGAGAGAGAGTGAAATTCTAGAGAGAGAAAGGAGGAAAAAGCTATAAAGGTAGGTAATTTCTTCGATAAATCGATTCCTAACGCGTATAACTCCACTCCTAAGTTATTCTTTGGTGTTCTTAAAGGTTGAGAAGCTCAATTTTCATTGTGAACAAGGGCTGGGGTTCAGCCACTTTGAGAAAAGCCAGAAGGAGCTTGAGGTAACTTCTAAACCTTTGTATATTGATTGTTCTGGCTGCTGTAGACAATTTAATCGGTGAAATTTCGCCGGATTGTCTTTGGTTTTAAATTTGGGAATTGAGTTGGTCTAAGGTTTATGCTGCCAAATTTAGTCTAAATGGTAGTTGTAACCTAATTAAATAGTTAATAAAGTGGTTAGAAGTAGAAAAGAACATGTTTGCGGAGTTAGAATCGAAAAACCTCGAGTTTTCTTGGAGGATACCCATATTTTGGCTAGGCCGAGATCTAGGGGTTAGAGTTGGATTTTCAATGATTTAATGGTTCCATTGAGTTTAGGAGGGAAAATTATGTGAGGTTGCAATTCATCACTTTTTCGGAAAAGCTCGAAAAAACATAATTAAGAAAATACCCTAAGCCCTAAAATAGGAGCTGTCAAAGGCAATTTCATCTTTTGATAGTGAATTGTTAATTCTGAGCTTGAAAATGGATTTCTTGGGCGAAAATATGTCAGAATAGCCCCAGTTTAAATTTCAAAAAAAGTACAGCTTGACCAAGGTCCAGGGGCATTTTGGTAAATTTTTACAACAGGCTAATATAACCACAATTAACACTATAAAAGTGCCTAAAATGGTACACTAACAAGTTTTAACCTAATTCTTGTACACTTGATATTTTAGGACTAAGTTGAGAGCTGGTCGGTGGCACACATCACGAGACACATTATTCGAGGATCAGGGAAGGGTGATTAAGATAGAGAACTTACCTCTCCTGCATGTATTTTATATTTATGCTGGTGTATTGATACATGTTATTGCTTTACTTGATTATGTGAAACATATATGAATGATTGAAATTTTGTTTCTATTTATGTTATGTCCATAATTATGTTGTTTGAAACATTAAGCAACCAGATATGACATTGTGTGAGCATAAGTTTATGTAATACAATCATGTCATGCATTAAGCACTTATCTTGCATGCATATTGGTACTGTTTTCCTATTAAGATTCTCTCAAATCTCACTCTCCCCTAAAAACAAATTGGACATGTGAGTACAGAAGTTATGTAGAGATCATGAAGGAAACTACATGAGAGGATTCACTACTACAAAAAGGGTAAAAGGTGGCGCACATTTTGTGGCACTTCTTTAAACAAGTGCCACAGCTTCTCTTTTTTTTTTTTTTTTTACCTCTATAATTTTTTTTTTAAATTTTCGGTACCAGCTGTGGCGCCTAATAGATTAAGTGCCACAATTGAGGAGGCCTAGTGTGGCGCCTGCCTACCCAGGCGCCACACTTGGGGCCATAAAAGCAGCTGTGGCGCCTAACCCACCAAGCGCCACAGCTGCAGCATTAAAATTTTTTTTTTTTAATAATGTGGGCATGTGTGGCGCCTAATTAAATAGGCGCCACACATGCTAATAATGTTCAGCTGTGGCGCCTAATGCTTAGGCGCCACAGCTGAATAGAGGAGGCAATTGTGGCGCCTAATTATTTAGGCGCCACAATTGCCCACATTTAAAAAAAAAAAAAATTCAACTTCTCTTTTTGACCACAATTATTTCATTTCCCGCGTAGTGGTTTTGTGTCCGCCCCCCATTCCTTCTCTTTTTGACTACTACTCCACTTTAATTATTTAACTACTCTCTCCTCCATTAAACTACTTTCCCTTTCTCATCTTCTTAGTGGATCCGTCGACCCCCTCCCTCCATTTCCTATCATCTTCACACTAAAAAACACACCCACACGCTCACTCGTCACTCAAGCTAGCATCACCAACGTGGTCTCCCACTCCCTGCGCTGGTCAATTAATAGATTTGTAAGAAGAAGACTATTTCATTCTAGCTTGCTTTGTTTAAATTTTTTTTTTTAGTCAAGATAAACCGTAATATAACGTTTGCCTTTATGTTCCTAATTTAATAGGAAAGAATGAAAACCTAGCTTGTTTCGTTTGCCTTTTTGCTTTGTTTAAATTTTTTTGCCGACAAGCTTGCGTTTTTTAGTAATATTTTAATTTACTTAATTAGTTGTTGATGTACTGTGTTCACATATCAAGTTCTTGTATTGTGATATTTTTTATGTTAGCTTTGGAGAGTATTAATGTAAGAACATTATTGTTGGGGAACTTGAATTTTAAATATGAAAATTATATATATATATATATATAATAGGTTGAAATATAAAATAGAAAGATTGACAATTTGTGGAGATGATAAACACGAAATCCACTCATTTTATATAAAATTTCACAATCAGGAAGCATAAAAAAGAGCCACAGGAAAAAAAAGAAGAAGAAGAAGAAAAAAGAAAAAAAAAAAGACCCTATTGTGGCGCTTGCTCGAGCAAGCGCCACAGGAGGTCCCCCTCCTGTGGCACTTGCTTGAGCAAGCGCCACAATAGGGTATTTTTTTAAAAAAAAAAATTTTAAAATATTGTGGCGCTTCCAAGCGCCACAGCTTTTTTTAGTGGCATCTAGATATGTGGCACTTCTCTAGCGCCACAGTTAATGCAATTATAAGCGCCACAGCTTTACTTTTTTGTAGTAGTGATTGCTGTGGTGGAACGAAGAAGGGAAGATGTCTGCGTTTCACTTGAATGGGTTTAGACACCCATGTAGCTCTGTGCGGCTACATTAATGGTAATTATCATGTACAAATCCTTATGAAAAATTTCTGTAATCATACCCATATTATCAGTATGTTTATGTTATTCTTGTGTTGTCCACCGAATTGCGTATCGTTTTCCGTAAATACTCTAAAAATGTGAAATTAAGATAAGGGTATGATATCAACCTACTTTCATGTTTTAGGTGATAAATTCTTAGGTAATTATTTCAAAAGTACATTACCATATCAGCCTGAATATCTTTGGTGATGTGGGTTAAAATTGGATTTTTACTGAGTTCAAGAATCAAGGAAAAAATTGGAATACACCTTATTAGAAAAGCTTAAAAAATAGACATGAGGATGGCATAGAATTAATTTCACATATTATCTCCAAAAAAAAAAAACAATTTCTCAATTAAGATGTATCAACCTACTTCAACTTATGTAATTATTTCAAAAGTAAATTTTATTTGAAAACATATTTATCTCTTATGTTGCCAATGTAATATAAATCTTATTAAAGCAAATTAAATTATTAACCAAAAAAGTGAATTAAATTATTTTAAATTCACTATAATATAGGTTCAAAAGAAATAAGAATTAATTTAGAAGAAAAATAATTAGATTAAGTTCCTAATATCAATTGTGTCAAATTCTCTAATCACATATGACTATGTACCCTATTATTTAAATATTACTATCATTTAACCATAAAATCACATGAAAGAAATAAGACATATAGCCATATGTAATTGGAAATAATGGTGGTGAGATGATCCCATAAGACATACTAATATTTACTTGGATCAAAACTAGGCTCTAATAAATTAAGCTTTAACCGCTATTTCTTACTAATTAAGTTAAAATTATTTTAACGTATAAAAGGATAACTTTTTGTTTTGGGCGCAAAGCCTAGAGAGAGACGAAAGTATTATCATTAAATAATTCATTTTTGTAGCTTTCGGCTAAAAGCATATGAAGCTTGTAAAGTGTATGGAAACTGCAATGCTGTGAAATGAATGAATGATAATAATCATTCTCCAATCCACAATCTCTGCTACTTTTCCCTCTTTATTCCTTTCTCTTTAATTACTCATTGATCATTCAAAGTAAACATTAGCATTTCGCCAACCCAAAAGCCAAAAAAAAAAATTGAAAATTTATCCATTATTTCAAAAACAAATAATAGCATTCGCATCCAGAAATAATAATAATATTCACAATTTCGTAAATGTTGTAGTTCATTGTATATTTTATATTAGATCTTGAGATGATATTGATGATGAATCATAAATCTATAATCAAGGACATATTTTAGCAAATAAATTAAAAATTATATTGGTTGTATCAGTTGTAATTATCAAGATGTTTCCAAATGATGCATGTAACATTTTTTCCCCCATAAGACTGGATGTAATATATAGTCTTTGAATGATCCAGTGAGAATCATAGAAATTTCAGATGGAATTTTCATCTTTCAATTAATAAAATCTCCCAAGTTATGCAATTTGGTGTTCCCCCTAGTGGTGCATGTTGTCCTACCCATGCTACGTATGGCTGGGAACTAATTGATTAATAAAGTTTGAATGGACGGATTTGCCCTTGTTTCTATTAAGAAAAAATCTTCCAAGTTATATCTCCTCCTGTCATTAATATAAGAGTTAGCTAAATATTGAATTTGGCTAAACATATAATACCCCAATTCATTTTTTTCTCATATATTTATCATTTTTTTTTCAAACTAATTTATCAACTAATATATAACATAATATATAAAGTAATACAATAATATTTTAGGGGATCATGTCATATTTGTTTAAATTAACTAATTCATTTTATTTTCTTAATCTACTCAAAATAGTTAAATATATCTTGTATTAGGGTTACATTAGAGATAAGAGGAGTACTAAAGAGGCACAATATCATCTAGTTGGGACCTGGGAGACATCAATAGATATGAGATTAAAAAAAAAACAAAGATATAAGACACAAATAAAACTTTAAGAAATGGAAGAGTTGGTTAAATTAAAGATTAAGGTGCAGAAATAGTAATAATGTTTTACACTTTGAGCACCCAACACAATTATCTTTTGTTGGGTGCAAACATGGCAGTTAACAATTATTTAGGTATCTAATATTATAAGTCCGTTAAATTGCCAAAACATCCGTCCATCCTATGCATTGCTGGGCCCACATTTTGACTAGGTAGCATGCATTATGCTTCTTAGACTTTAAAATGTGGTAGGTGGGGTGTAAATCGATTTACAAAAATGGTGAATCGATTTACAACTTTTGTAAATCGATTTACCAAATTTGTAAATCCATTTATCACTTTTTTATCTCATTTTTAAAGGGTAAAGATGAAGTGGCTCAATTATGTCCAGATTTTGCAATCACTTCAGAGTGCTCATTCAATTTTTAAAAAAGGCATATTGGTACTCGTTTTGCTTCATTAAGAAAAAAGACAATTATCATACTCTAATGAAATCTATAAAACTACAGATGTTATACATTAATCTCTTTCTTACTAATTTTGCAATCATCTATTATATATTCATTCCACCAATTTATTCCATTCACAGATTTTGCTCCACAAATTTTGCCCATCTACTGCTTTGTTAAGAAACACATTACTATCAAGCCCCATGTCATTAACAACAATGCCAAAACTCCTGTAAACTTCCTTGCCCACTTCCTCTGTTCAACATCATTAAACTCATGCTTCAGTTTAAGGTTGAAAAGTTCACAATGAATTGCATCAATTTTTTCATTTACTGTTTGACCAAGCTCTCATCTTCTGAGCTTTTTATTTTCATTATATAGTCTGTCAACATCATCTAACAGCTCTTTAATCACAATATTTTCCCTCTCCCCAAACTCAGCATCATGGCAAGTGAAATAGCCACACCCTCCTTCTTGTGACAATTCCATGCAAGAATCAAGAATAAACCCACACAATAACTTTAAACCTTTAAATTAGGAACAAACCCACTCATTATAATGCACTGCGCGCACGCGCGCACAAACTTCCATCAAATCCTCCCTTTCAATCGCATAGCACACACTCTTTTACCTAGTTATAGTATGGGAAACCATAGAACCTTCGACCTGGGTTCCCATCGGTCCTTGCCATCCATTGAGGGGCGACCAACCTGTGGTGGCAATACCTCCTCAGCACTTCATATTGTTCCTCCTGAATCGGTTGTCTCAGCAATGCGACCCTCCTTCTACACCTTGCCGTCGACAAACAGGATGACGAGGCCATCACCCACCCACTTCCAGGTCTACTTCCCCTTCCTTCTTCAATTCCTTTGACAGCTATAAAAGGTCTTGACTACTATGGAGTCTTTGAAACATAATGCACGCCACCTGGTCAAAATGTGGGCCCCGCAATGCACCGGATGGACGGACGTTACGGCAATTTGACAGACTTGTCATATATTAGATACCCAAATATTGTTAATTATCATGTTTGCACCCAACAAAAGATAATTGTGTTGGGTGATCAAAGTGTAAAACATTATTGTTATTTCTACACCTTAACCCTTAAATCAAAACCAATAAAATAAAAAGAAGGAAAAATAAAATTTAAAATAAGTTTAAAAAACTAAATTAAACACATTTTAATCTAATGGTTATTGTATGCACCATAATTTGTAATTTTTCAAAGCCCGTGCTCAAACCCTATTGAAAGGCCTTAAAAGTATTATAATAATAATTTTAAATATTTTAAGGAATAATGAATCTTATTTAAAACATCATTGGGATTCTTCTATTAAAGACAATCCTAATTAAAGTATGATTAGACAATAAATGCGTTCACCTCTCTCGATAAATATTCAAACCTTAATTCACCCTTTTGTGAGAAATTAACGCTTGTCACTAGATCTAACCCATTTTAATTTTATCCTTATCTTTTTGTTAATATGCTTGCATTTGGGAAAATTGTAGCAAAGGTACGGTTCTCTCAGATTCATTTTTTTAAGATGGCAATTAATAGGAAAGGAAGAAAAATATTTCCAACAATAACATCCGTCGATTTTTCTTTTTTCTTTTGGGTTGGAAAATTATCCAGCATGTAAAAATATACATTATTTCTTCTAAATGAAATGTTGCAAGGTTTTGAGTTTCTTAGGCAAACTGCATACTGAACAGACATGACATAGGTATATGATTTCAAAGCATGCTAGTAAATTACGAAAAGAAATTAATTAATATTTTCTGGTAAAAAATGAGTGAATTAATTAATTAATTGAAGTCATTATTGAAATGTCCAAACTATAATAACTAAGCAGGAAAATGATCCTAATACTTTTATTTTGTTTTTGTTTTTTTAAATTTTCTTAGTCGACAAGCATGGGAGTTGAGATTGTCATGAAAGCGAAAGACGTTGCTGACTCCTTATCCAACTCTGTCCTTTCCTTCCTTCCTTCAATTAATTCAATATTCTATTTCGAAGTTCAAACAGCAAAGTGAAAATCCCCCCTCAAGAATTTTTTTTCAATCCTTCTCATTTTAAATAGATCGGAGCAAATTAAGAAGTTATTCTGAGGGAAAATCCCATTAAAAACCTATTGAAATGTCCAAATCTTAAATCAGGTTTTTAAATTTAATAAATTCTAAATCAGATTAAGCAACCCAATTAAAAATTTTAGAATTGAATACTTTTATTTATATGCCCTCTTCTCTTTCTCTCTCCGTTTTTCATCTATTGACTCGTCCTTCTTCATAGGTGTCCTCCCCTCCCCTCCAAGTTTTATTCAAATCTCTAATTCACATCTATTAAGGATTATCAATTTTAGAATAACATTGGCTAAAAGAGTTTTTGCAGTCTAATTCGAATCAATTTCCTAATAGCTTGGAACAAATTTCCGAAATAACTAGGTCTCGTGAGTTTTCATATTCTTTGGTCACCTTACACAGCCATCTGGGACCGGCTCTATTTCTGTAGTTGTTGGAAGCTCTACACATAATCTATTCAAATGGGCATACAAGTGGAGAATTTAATTCAAGTTCAAGTAATACGATCAGTGTCAGACAATTTGGATTAGTGCCAAACACCTTGGCTCCTCCAATTTAGAATCCGAACTTATGCCAAAATGCATTGATGCAGTTTGCAGTGATAAATGTAGGCACCAAATTGGGAATTGCGTCCAACTATTTGTAAGTATTGTTTCGGTCTGTGTACTTGCACTTAATGGGTGGCGCTTGGGGCTTGGCTCCTGCTTATGTGTTTGGAGTATATAAGAATTCTTTCATTCATTAAGTGGATTTGAATGGAGATTTGGACTCCCCTGATGCTATGGGAAAATGCAGCAACAAACTTGATTTCTTTGAATATCAAAGAATTGTTAATTCCATTTCAATGGAAGAATTTACATTGAATTCAAATGTGAAGTTCTAGTTTTGACCAAAAAAAAAAAAGTGAAGATCGAGGAATTTGCAAGTGTATTTGACAATATTTTTTTAAGAGACTAGTGTAGCTGTGTTTGGGATCACTTAATTTTAAAGAATAAGTTATTATTACGCAAGCCGAGATAAAATTCTTCTCATATACTTACCTCGTATACCGTGAATCACGATTTATAAGCACTTATTACCCAAAAATAAACTATTCCAAACGAGCACTAAAGCATTTTATTTTTCTAATAATTTTTCGTCATTGCAGTAAACGAGCTTAGAGACATGCTCAATGCATGGGCGTGAATATGTGATCTTTCAATAAATTTAATGAATCCATATTTTTGTGAAAAAGATTAAAATAATAGAGTTGGATAGAGGTGGTAATATGGGTTGGGACCGTAGGTCAAGCCAGTCTAACCCGATAAAATAAGCGGTTTGGGTTCTATAAAATTGGGACCATATTAATGCGGTCCTTTTGGGTCTGAACCCATATGGTCCCAACCTGTGACGGTTTGGACCATCGGGTTGGCGGGTTGGCCCATATTTTACTTTATTTTCTTAAAACCAAGAGGGAAGAGCCATTAGTCAAGGCCCAACCCCTAACAGTCCCAGATTGTCACTCCAGAATCCAGCTTAATACTCTCACTCCTCAGTTTATACTCCTCAGCCTAGTCAACTCTCTTTTATTTTTGTTTGAAACATTCTCTCACTTCCTATCTCTCTCACGCTCTCAATCTCAGAAATCAGTTTCAACTCTCTATAATTTGCAATGTATTTTTAATTTTGTTATGTTTAGGTGTGTAGAAGAAACAATCTTAATGTATTAAAAAAAATCTTAGTACATTGTTAAAAAATTTTAAAAAAAATGGGTTGGCCCGCCCAACCCGCCCAACCCGGTGGTTATGGGTTGGATTGGCTAAATGTCAATCTATATTGATGCGGTCTTTTTAGACCTAAACCCATATGGTCCCAACCTGAGACGGATTAGCCCGAACCCACCAGGCCAGACCATATTACCACCTCTAGAGTTGGATACTCAACTCAAAGGAGGGGTAATAAGGTAAAATTATCGAATTCTAAAATCCTATATTAGGACACATGTCCCAATTTAGAATTTGTTGAATTCAACAACCCAATTGAATAATTCAGCTAGCTTTTAAAGGGATTTTCCTTTATTCTGATCCTAAATATAAAAACTCAATGCATTTTGTCTCTTCAATTTATAATTGTTTTAAACTATTTTTATTAATTGCACTTATTAATTAAGGAGAGGTTTCCATCTAGTAGTTTTTTTTTAAATATAAATCAAGGAGGTATTTTAGTTAAATCAACACACATTTTTATTTTAAAAATAATTAAATTAAATTTTTACAAATTCATTATTTAGCTCCTACATAAAATATTTGGTAAATAATTTATGAAGGAATTGAATTTGTAATTATGTAATATTAACCTTTGTTGGATTGTATTGAAAGGGATTT
This sequence comes from Inga laurina, assembly GCA_963855925.1. NCBI lineage: Eukaryota > Viridiplantae > Streptophyta > Magnoliopsida > Fabales > Fabaceae > Inga > Inga laurina. The sequence goes on along the minus strand of OY979709.1, from coordinate 44,575,217 downwards.
ATTTACCTTTAAATAAGTTTGAAGGTTTAAACCTTATAAGTGGAAAAATAATTATATCAGATGGCACTACTATAAAAAAAAGGGTCTATTAGCGCTTAATTTAAAGAATACTTTGGCGTTTAAGAAACGTCAAAGCTTTCAACGCCATTAAAAAATACCTATGGCGCTTTAGAATTTATAAAAACGCCATACATTAGTTTTTGAAATTAAATATATAAATTAAATACCTATGGCATTTAATAATCAAGCGCCAAATGAGGGTCTTGACCCTCCTTTGGCGCTTTAAACTCAAGTGCCAAAGGAGGGTGTTGCACCCTCCTTTGGCGCTTGTTCAATAAATGCCAAAGGAGGGGCACCCCCTCCGGCCCCTCCTTTGGCATTTATTGAACAAGCGCCAAAGAAGGTCTCTAATTTTTTTAAAATAATTTTTCTAATTATTTCTTTTCCTGTACGATGGTATAATGCAAAAAATCAAATAAACTAATTGCCTGAATATATATTTCTAGTAGACAAATGGCTATATATTTCAAGTAGGCAAATTATAATATGCTGGTGTAATGCTAAAAAAATAGCTATAATGAATAATTATAATATTTAACAACTACAATACCTTAAACATTTTTTTGAAAGTGGTCAATTGCTTGCCTCTTGCAGTTACTTATCTTTTGTTATTTATTTTTTTTTAAAAAAAAATCAGCAGCATAACATCCAAAAATTTAAAGTTTTCCAAAATATTAAACACTCTCCTTGAATCATAAATAATCACCCAATTAATCCAGCAGCATCTAATAATTCTTCACAACTCACAACCAAATAAATCATATTTGCCAACTCTACTACATATCATAGTTAAATAATTGGGTACATAACAAGCCAACAAAAATACAACCCTATGTTTGTTAAATTAATTGATTCCAAAATAATCATTTATTAAACTACCAGCGGCATTTATAACACTTCCACCCAATTTGACTATTTCATCAATGCCATTCACAACAATTTTTTCACTGTTGACAACATGTACTTCTACGAAAAAGTATAAGCAAATATATAAGAGTCATACATATTTTAACTAAAAAGAAAAAAAAATGTGGATCAAATGTTTTAAAAAAAACACTTACAGGAGCTTCTGTAGGAGGCCGAGACAAGAAGAAGAAAAACATGTGGGGAGAGGAAGCTATGTACTGCAACCAACCAAGAAGAAAAAGAACAAATGAGGGAGGAAACTTTGTAACGCAACAGAACTGGCTAACAAATGTTAAAAATGTGTGCACGAGGAGGATACAAGAAAAAAATAGAAAGTGGAGGATAAAGAAGCTTCTACTTGCTGCCGGTCAAAGAGAGGAAGGGGTAGGGATAATGGAAAGGTAAAGCAGGAAGGTGATAATGGCGGGTGGTGAAAATTTTTAAAATTTTATATAACCTTTTATGGCGCTTATATAAGAAGTGCCAAAGAAGGTGTGTGCTTTCTTTAGAAAAACAAAAAACAAAACCAAAGTAATAATCAAATCATATGCAAATAATTTTTTTTTTTTTTTGTGGCCTTGGAGGTAGAAGTTTTGGAGCTTAATAGTGGAAGCGCCAAAGCATCCATTATAAAAAAAAAAAAAAAAAAACTAATCTGGCATTATATAGCTTCCTATTTAAAAAAAAATATATGTATGAAAGAATCACAAAAAATATTGTTTATTCTAGCGTATTATGAATTATATCTTTTTTAGGAATTAATTAATAAAAATATTCAGATAGTTAATAAAAAAACTTTGAGATCGATGTTGGTCATACTCAAATAATAAAGTAAAATAAAAATTAAAAGTCAAAAAATGCTCGTATATGTGACTTTGAGTTTGATCCATGTGGCCATTCAATGAAATCAGTTTCTTTTATTTTTTTATTAAATACTAGGAAGCTTTGGCGCTTCCTAAGGAAGAGCCAAAGCTTCTTATATAATTTTTTTTAATATTACATGGAAGCTTTGGCGCTTCATTAGGAAGCGCCAAAGCTTCCTATTTTCATTTTTTTTAGGCTTCTAATTCTTTTCGACATGTGGTCTTTTTTTTAAAAAAAAAATTATGAACTTCAGGGAGCTCACTCAGTTTTACGCTTCATTATGAGTTTAAGTTAATACTACTGACGACAATATATATCCAACCATTCGTTCAAGTAGATAATATTGGATGTATAGAAAGAAAGAGCAAAAAAGTATGGTAAACATATCATATAGCGTTACGTTGATGGTAAAAAGTATCTGATGATCTTTTGATTTTTCTGTTTTAAATCACACCTAAAACTGATTTCTCACACATTACTTAATTTACATTTTAAAGAATAAGTATATTATTTACGATTTATAAATGGTATAGAGTTGCACAAAATGTCTTGTTAGCTGAGAGGCGGGATTACATTGATCTTTTTAATATATTGAGGGTAAAATTGTACCACAAATTATTTTAGGACTGGTTTTTTTTTTTTTTTATTTAATCACATGGCTTATGACAAATATAATCTACATTTGATTGAAATGAACACATAAATTAAAAGATTAGTTGCTACTATTGTTCTCAAACGCACGAGTCGACTCTCCAAGTTTACTGTTTTTTATGTTTTTGGCTTGTAAAATTGAGTCAAATCGCAGGTAAACTCGCCAATTGTAAACTCAATTAAACTTGCAAGTTTATACACCAAGTTTATAGTTTTTGTGTTTCTAACTTACAAAATCGTGTTTATTTACTCTTAAAACTTTTTTAATGATTTGATCGCATACTTAATGGTTTTATTTATGAATTTTATAGAAACATCTTAATTAAGTATGATATATTATAAATGTTAATGGATTTAATTTCAATCATTTGGAGTTGAAATAAGTTTAAATCAATTTTTTTGTCAATTTTATATTTTAACTATTTAATTATAAAATATTAAAACTTATTTAATGAAAAAGTCAACTCTTAATAGCTTGTTTGGTTCAATTTCATGGGAGAAGATTACATGCAATCTTGATACAATAGATCGATTACGACATTTGGTTGGGATCGTATAATGTAAAGAGGAAAATATTTTGTAATCTTGATGACATATATTTGATGTAATCAAGATTGCATTACTAGAATTGGTGAATAGAGATATAGACATCCGACAATCAAGTGAAAAAGATATTATTGCTATTGTAATTTTTTAAATTGACCAAAATGCTCCCCTATGTACACTGTTAAATATTAAATAATTACTACCATTAAATATTAAAAAATTAATTAATTATATAAAATTTTAAAAAATATTCCCCCATTAAAAACATTATATTTCACTATAAAAAATATTAAAATATTCCATTAAATAATAAGGATAATCCTAATTAAATTCTTTCGAAATAACAAAATCTAAATTTAGGCATACACTTTTAACAAATTCCTAATCAGGCAATAAGGCTTTATTAGGGATTTCAACATGTTGTTAAAAGATTATAACACTCCTATTTAGTTAAAAAATGAAGATATTTAACAGTAAATTCCTATATACTTTTAATCCTAATGCTAGAATCTATACTTTTTTGAATTATTGGGATCTTAACTTTTAATCAACTTGTAACAACATTGAAGGGCAAGTTCTTACAACTTCTCTTTAGCCTTAATGCTACACGATATATGTGGTATCTTTGAAAGGATAAACAATGAAACTATATAAACTGATTGATCTTCCACCATCAGCAATTGCATATTCGTAATTTTTTTTTAAATTTTTTTTGATATATGATCGATCAGTTTCATGCAAAAAGAAAAGGCAAAAGACGGTGAACACATCAAGGAAATAAACTACTACTAATTAAACTGTAGGGTTAATGTGTAAATTCACCCCAAAAGTTTTCGCTAAGGAGTAATGTTACTTTAGAAGTTTTTTCATATTCAATTTCACCCCGAAAGTTTCAAAACGTAGTAATGTTGCTTTATACCTTTTGAAAAAACTAAAGTTGACCGTTAAAAAATTGACGTTAGCCATTAGTTTTTTAATGGTAAAGGGCAATATTGCTTCATTTTAATATTTTTGGGGCAATACTGAACTCAAAAAACTTTAAGGATAAGATTATTCCTCAGCAAAAACTTCCCGAACAAATTTATACTTCAACCATAACCTTTATAAACTTCTAAAATACTTTGTCAAGTTTTGAATGCTCTGCATCTGGGGAAGCGCCTTGCAAAATACATTATTGGTCTATTGTTATTTAAATATGTGATAAATTCAAGGAATCATGTCATATTGGAGATATCTCGGCAAAATTGTGATTCACTACATAGACAAAAGTCATAAACTTTTATCAATCAATTCTCTCATAAATGTAAAACCGCAAAATTTGTCGCTTAAACATTAAATGAGACAGTATGCACATGTCAAGGAGATGTCTATTTTTCATTCTTTGGCCATCGCTCAAAAACCCCAATTCCTCTTACCCTCCTAGATTGGAAAAACGGGCTGGCCCGTAATGGGTTTGGGCCTAAATGGGCCGGTCGTTTAGGCCTGAGTCCAAAAAAGCATATAAATCTCGCGGCCCAGCCCGTTTATGTAAAGTTCGCAAATTTTAGGCCTGTTTAAATTTTTTCTTTATTTTTTTTATCATGACTTTTTTTTCTTATTCTCCTAAAGACTAAAATACCTAATTTAAAACATAAATATCATCAAAACTAATTTAAAACATATATATTATCCAATTTTAATAAAACACAAACACTAAGACTTAAGTCCAAACCATAATTAATGGCCACAACCAATCAAACAAGTCTACAAGCTTCAAATGTCTGTAATAATGGAACACCTGATTTGGATTTTGGCGTACACATACAAAAAAAGAAAAAAGAAAATCAAAGAAGAGAAGCTTCAAATGAGGTTTAAGTCAGTGTGACAGTGTCTCTGATCTAAGAGTTAGGTTAGGTTAACTTTACCCCCTGACTAGTGCTTGCTGCCCATTGCCCTATGCCCATTTTTTTTTAAAAAAAAAAAAAAGTTAAAAGGGCCTAAAAGGGCTGGCTCGTTTAGGCCTGCTTCCTTCTAAAGGCTCTAAATTATAAACCTGGCCTGTGATGGATTCGGGCCTTGGGCCGGCCCGATTTTCCAACTCTATACCCTCCCCCTTTTTCTTAGTTGATTTAGTTGGCTGAGAACAATGTGATGTGGACGCTCATTCATAATTTTAATTATTAAAGGTATTTTTATCTTTTAACAATATTCAGAAATTTCTAATTAGGCCTCACAACGTAATTAAGAATTTGTTGAAAGTGTAGGCTTAAATTTGGATTTGAATATTTCAAAATGATTTAATTGTGATTTTTCCTAAATAATATTCTTACAATTAAATATTAAAAAGTTATCATAAATCTAACCTGTACACTTTGTAATATTTCCACTATTAAATATTAAAAAATTACTATGAACCCAATGTGTACACTACCTAAAATGAAAAAAATTATCATGAACTCAATGTGTACATTATACGTATATGTGTAGACAAGAGCAATTTTGTCTCTTGCTATATTAGTATCATATATTCTCATATTTGATATAATCCAATCAAATGTTTTTATGTATATGTATTATTTTTCCTTAATGATAAACCAAACAAATTCATGTAATCATCATGACATTATATTCCCTCCGATTCCCTGAACCAAACAGGCAATAAGAGTTTATGATTTGAGTTTACGTTATGTAACACCCCAAATTTTATATTTACCAAAACTATATTGTAATTAATTAAGAAATTCAATAAAATGGTGAATATTCATGGAATTTGGATCTTATGAATTTTGAAATATTCATATTCATGATGAAATGGGCAAATTAATTCAAGAAAGGAATTAAATTATAAAGGTGATAGAAAAATCATAATTGTGTCCATTTAACCCAAGATTAATTATTTTCCAATTAATTGAAGTTAATTTCAAAAAATAAAGGAAAATGTATAAATTGAATATTCTTAGAGGAATAAATCAAGAATTGTAAAATTAGAAGGACTTGGGCATAAATCAATTAAGGGAATTATGGAAATGTTGAAACCATTTTTCTTCCTTTCTTTTCCAAAATTTCACCTAGCATGAGGTGTATGGAGGAAAAAATTGATTAATGAAATCTAATATGCTAAGTACCATTATCATATGAAGAGGAGATTAAATGATGATTGAATTCCAAGAGCATATGTCAAAATGCTACATGAAGATAGTAATGATGACAATGGTAAAGTGTACATTACATGAAGGCATGGACATAGTGATCATGATAAGTGATGGTAAGGGAGTAACTTGAGTGAAGGAAGGGGTGAAGTTGAGTGCAAGTTTGGTTAGTTGGAAGAGCAATTGGTTTGGTTAAATCATGGGAGAGGGGGATGGTTTTTGTGAGGCAAACCAAGGGAAGAAATTAGTCCAATGCCAAAATGAAACTTAATGGAGCAAGTAAGTCATAATGTGAAGAAAGTATGGGTGGAAGTATGGTGGTGACAAGTTTCACAACAAGATTAAATCTTGAAAGATCAAGGGCTAAGAAGAAAGAAGAGGCAATTCAATAAAACACATCATCTTCCCCTTCATGTACACATTTCGGCCAAGCAAGGAAGAGAGAGAGAGAGAGAGCAAAGAAGACTTAGAGAGAGGGAGGAAGAAACTTGAAGTAAGAAGATGAACTCTTTAGTTTTTTCTTGTAAACATGCATGAAAAATCCTCCTCTAAACCTTGTTTCTTCATGAATCCATGATCTTCAAGACTCATTCTTAGTTCAAGGAGGAGAGAGAGGAGATGCCTAGAGTGAGAGGATCCAAGAAGTGCAATAAGTAACTACACCAAACTCAAATCTATACTTGTATGAAGTTGATTTTGAAGTTTGTTGTTAGTTTGATGATTTTTGGTTCAGTTGTAAATTTAGAAAAGCCCTGATCCAAAGGGATTATGCAGCCCAAATTTCTTAGAATCATGGTTAAAAAGTGTTTAAATGAGTTAATAAAGGATTAGAAGTGGAAAAGTATAAGTTTTGGAAGCTAAAACACAAAATGACAATTTTTCCATTTTCTTTCAATATTTCAGCCAGCACTGTTCTGAGGGCTAGGAGTTGAATTTTCATAAAATAGATGGTTCTATTGGATTCAGAGGGAAAAAATAGGTGGGGTTACAATTGGTCACTTTTTCAAAAAAGGCCGAAAAAACTTAATTACAAAAACGCCCCTAAAACCCTAAATCAAGGCTATTAAGGGTAATTTAGTAATTTGACAATGAATTTGGTGATTTCGAGGCCGGAAATGGATTCCTTGGGTGAAAATACATTAGAATAGCCTTAGTCAAAATTTTAGGAAAACGTGCCATCAGATCGGTACAATGGGGTCGGGTTGGAGTCTCGGGGGCATTTTGGTAAATTTTTACCATAGACTAATATAACTACAAGGAATACTATGAAAGTGTCTAAAATGATATTTGGATAGGTTATGTCATATTTCTTATACATTTAATATTTTAGGACTGAGTTGGAGGTCAGACACAACACGTTTTACAAGATACATTTAAAAAGGGGTTTATAAAGCTTTGATGTAGGAATATTATCCTTCATACATCATGCAATAGTTATGTGATTATGTGGATGCCATTATTTGTAAATGCGATTTATTAATCAACATGGCTTGCTTAGAGAGGGGCATTTAGTGCCAGGGGCACTTACACTAGGAGTTGGCGAAAGTCCAACTGGTGTAGATTGTGGGGCTGGGCCCTACTCATGTATATATGAAAATGATGTGTTTATATTGTTCATTAATTAGTGCATACATTGGCGCATATATCATATTTACTTTTCACATTTTCTATGAACGATAACATGTTTTTACTGGGATTCTTCGGAATCTCACCCTATTTTTAAATAAACATCTCAGTGGGTGCTAGTCGATCGAAAGGCAAAGGCGTAGTTACCGAAAAGTGATTGGCACGTGCCTCGAGGTAAGGTCAAAGTCGGTGGTTATAATTAGTTTATGCTTAAAATATTTTGAGCAATCCTATAAATATTAGAATTTTCGATGTATTTCTGTACTTTCTGTATTTCGTTAACGAACGACATTAGGATTATAAACAAATACTTTTATCAGTATAATTGTACCTTTCTGTATGCCCATTGAATTCCGTCTTTATTATTCTTCAATTATCGAAATAGAAACGGGTGTTGACACATTACTGTCACGAATTTTATTTAAACTTGTGAGTTTGACAACCTTAATTTCTACCAAACTTTCCACAATGTGATCCAATGAAAAATAATTAATAACCAAAGTCCTATGTTTATTTTTTTTAAGAAAAAAAATTTGTGACTCTTATATTTCTTGTGACTCTTATATTTTTCAACACCAACAGATCACAATCAGATGATTTAATATTTCTTGATTGAGAGGATCTTAATCCTGGACTCTTATATGATTCAGAATTTCAGATGAACTTTTTTCTCCTACCTTGGTACAGTTGAACATTAATTTTTTTTTGAAAAGAAATGTAATTTACCCATAAGTACGAATAACCTGAAATACTCCGAGCCCGTTTGGTTCAACCGCATTACATGCCTGCAATGGTAATCATGATTGCATTATCAAGAGAAGAGTGTTTGGTAGCTCTTTAGCATGGTAATAGGGTTTACCATGGTAATGAAGATTACCAAAAAATTGGTAATCCTCATTCATACCTCCCCCCCTATGAATCCTCATTACCATCCCATTGCATAGTCTAAAAAGTCCAATTTACCCTTTAGTTTCCTTTGTCTTTGTTTCACTTATCTCATTTCACTTGCCGTATCACTTCACAACTGCCACCGCCACAACCTCTCTTCCACCGCTGTCACCTCCACCCGCCACCACCCCCGGCCCACCGCCCGCCGCTGCCGCCACCGGCCCACCACCCGCCACCACCTCTTCCACCCCCCGCCGCCGCCACCACCTCCTTCTCCATCGCCGCCGTCACTACCACCTCCTCTTCTATCGCCACCCTCACCCCCGTCGCCCCCACCGCCCACCGCCCACCGCCTACCACCACCTCCTCCACCCCCAACGCCTATTGCCGCCACCACCACCACCTCCTCCTCCTTCGCCGCCACCCTCACCCCCGCCGCCCCCACCGACCCACCACCCATCGCCCACCACCACCTCCTCCACCCCCACCGCCCATTGCCCACCACCACCTCCTCCACCCCTACCGCCCACCGCCACTACCACCACCTCCTCCTCCACTGCCACCCTCACCTACCGCCGCCACCCTCACCTACCACCACCACCTCCTCCTCTATCCCCCACCGCCCATTGTCACAGCCACCACCACCACCTCCTCCTCTGCCGCCACCCGCACCCTCGCCGCCCCCACCGACCCACCGCCCAACGCCCACCACCACCTCCTCCACCCCTACCGCCCACCACCACCTCCTCCTCCGCCGCCACCCTCGCCTACCACCACCACCTCCTCCTCCACCCCTCGCTGCAGCCGCCACCACCTCCACTGCCGCCACCCCCGGCCCACCGCCCACCGCCACCGCCACCCCTATCATTGCCATCGCCACTACCTCCTCCTCCTCCATCCCTGCCGTTGCCGTCTTGTAACTATTTTTTCTACAAAGATTATATTAAGGGGTAAAATAGAATTTTTGTAATATATTGATTTTAAATAATTGTTAAAATATTAACTCATTGCACATTGCTTAAAAATCAAACCAAACACTACCCTTGTAATTAATATCGCATTGCATTACCATTGCATCGCATTGCACTGCACCGCAGGGTGTAATGGGAACGAACCAAACGGGCCCTCCGTGTTTTATTAAAACAGATATTACAGTAGCATTTTTCAATAATAGTAAAAAATATCTATTGTTATATACTATTAATTATTAAGAAATTAAATGTTTGCTTTAATTTTAAAGGGAATTACAATAAAGTATCAAGGAAGGGATTTAATTATCTATAAGTCTAATAACAACTGAAAAGCATGCATTCACAAATTTTAGAGTAGGAAATGACAATAGATTTATATTGCTCGCTTATTAATAAGAATTTTTTGTTATTAAATTCCTTTCTTAAAATCTCATAGTAATTTTCTGTATTTTTAAAGGTAAGACAGCAAATCCTTAATATTTATCCCAAATTTAAATTTTTTTAAACTAACCATATTGATTATACATACAAGGGAAGTTTTTTTTTTATTAATTAGATTAGTTTCAATGAAAATGATTAGAGTGATCATTTAGAGCCCGTTTGGTTCAACCCCATTGCATGCTTGCAATGGTAATCATGATTGCATTACCAAGAGAAGAGTGTTTGGTTGCTCTTTAGCATAGTAATAGGGTTTACCATGGTAATGATGATTACCAAAAAATTGGTAATCCTCATTCATACCTCCCTCCTATGAATCTTCATTACCATCCCGTTGCATGATTTAAAAAGTTCAATTTATCCTTAATTTCCCTTATCTTTGTTTCACTTATCTTATTTCATTTGCCGCATCACGCTACAACTGTAACCACCACAACCTCTTCCTCCTCCACCACCATCACCTCCACCTGCCGTCGCTGCCTCCTCCTCCACCCCCGTTGGCGCCCACCACCACCTCCTCCTCTGCCGCCACCATCCGCCTACAGCCACTATCACCACTTCCTTCTCTACCTCCTACACCTACTGCAGCCACCACCACCTCCGCCGCCGCCGCCGTCTCTTCCTCCACCGCCACCCTCGACCCCACCATCGGCCCACCTCCCACTACTACCGCCGCCGCTGCCACCCCTGGCCCTGCCACCGACCCACCGTACACCGCCACCACCTCCTCCTCCCTCGCTACCCCCGGCCCCGCCACCTGCCCACCGCCCACCGCCACCACCTCCTCCTCCCCCACCACCCCCATCATTGCTGCTGCCACTACCTCCTCTTCCTCCATCCCCTCCGTCACCGGCTTTTAACTATTTTTTCTACAAAGATTATATTAAGGGGTAAAATAGACTTTGTGTTATATATTAATTTTAAATAATTGTTAAAATATTAATCCATTGCACGTTGCTTAAAAATTAAACAAAACACTACCCTTGTAATTAATATTGCATTGCATTACCATTGCATCGTATTGCACTGCACCGTAGGATTAGAGCCGGGAAAACGGGTTGAGCCTGTCGGGCCGGCCCTTTTAGGCCCTGTCCCTTCAAGGGTCGGGCTTGCAAATTGTAGCCTAAAAATGAAGTCGGGCCTAAAAGGGCTGGCCCTGTAGGGCCTTGGGCTTAAAAGGGCCGACCTTAGAGGGCCTCAGGCCGGCCCTTTAAGCTCGTTTATCTTTTTTTTTTTTTTTGCTTGGAAAGGGAACCATGTTACATTTTTGAATTGCCTTATTGATCTATATGTCACTCTGTCCTCATATTGTATAGAGTATGATTTTTGAGTATATTATTTTGTCTAATTGAATCATATTGTGATTTTTGAGTATATTGTTCTGCCTATTTATAATAAAATCATATTATATACTGTTCTCCCTGATGGAGTATGATTTTTGATGGAGGTTGTGATTATTTGATTACTTGAACTTAGTACTCAAAGTGAAACACAATCAAATATCCTTGAAATTGATGATAGTGGCGAAGAAGGTGAAAATGATAGTTGTCATACTCATGTTGCTTAGATGTTAGAGTATTTAGCTTCTTGCCTTTTTATACTTTGGCTTTTGTGTGAGTTATTTATGAAAATGATTTTACCTTTGATTATACATTAGTAACTGTGTTTGTTTGTTGCAAGAAACGTGTTATTTAAATATTAATGTTGACAACATTTATGTATTAAATTAGAACTTTAATCATTGTTATTTACTAATTATATCTCTCTGGGAAAAATACGTAGGAAAAATAGTTAAATATTATGAAAAGGACTTCCCGGCCCTGGCCCTGATGCTCTCGGGCCTGGCTTTGAAAAACTGCAATTTTCCTGACCCCGAGCCCTTTAGGGCCAGCCCTGGCCCGTCAAGGGCCGGCCCTGATTCCCAACTCTACGTAGGGTGTAATGGGATCGAACTAAATAGGCCCTTACACACTTTTTAAAAACAATAAATTTGGCTAATTTTATTAATATCTAGTTATCTTTCAAATTCTAAGTATAAGTCACTTATAACTAATTCATATGTACTAATAAAAAGAGTTAAATAGTAAGAAATATGATAGTAAAAGAGCCTCGAAATTGCAAAATCTCAAATCAAATATTTCCCATAAAATTAGTTATAAATTGTTTTTCAAGTCTCGTCATTATCCTATCAATTTTTGGTAACAAACCTGATTTAAGATTTTGCAATTTCAAAATTTTTTCTGTCATTTTCCTTAAAAAAATATTATTACATTTGTTGTAAAATTCAAATGATTTCCAATATTATACTTATTAATTATACTAAACTTGAACATCATATTAACTTTTACTCTATCTCACTATCATTATTAAATATGGCTATGTATGAAAAAAAATATTTAATACGCTTTTAAACTATCATATGTTTTACAACTACTAAAAAGATGTCCTATGATAAGAATTGAAGTAATATTATAGCTGATATGTTTATGACTGGAGGAGGAGGAGTAATATCTATAGGTTATTGTTAAATTTAATGTGTTTTATCTAAAGTTCTGAATAAGTAAATGAAGCAGGTCATATGGAATAGATGGAACATTGTGGGGAGAGGGAAAACATTGAAATTAATAAATGTTTATATTACATAATTATCATGACATCGCAAGAGTAGATATTCATTTATACTAAGGTCATGCATGTCATGCCTCCACTCCACAATGTATATTTTATATTTACATTACATAATACATTTAGTAATTTATTAATTATCAAAGGTTCAATATATGGTCCTTGTTTTGCTTTCATTGATGGTTGAAATTTCATCATAAATGTTGCAGATGGAAATTTAAATGGTTCACCACAATTAGCACTCCATAGTTATTGACACATTAATTTCAATCACTCAAAAAATAGGTCATACTCATACATATTATTAAGCATATTCTATTTTAGAAAATAAAAAATAAAAAGTACTCCCTCAGCTTAAATTACTCCTCCTATCCTTAATATAAAAGTTATTTATCTAAGTTGATTAGATTAAAGAAGTTAGTTAATAAGACTTGTTTTTTTTAAATACCTTAATCATTTTCATTAATTCTCTTCATCTCTCTTTCACTTAATTATTGTTGAGAAAACATCAATATGGATAATTTTGAAAAAAATAGATAAAGATGAAAAATAAATCTAACATTTAGAATCAAGATTAACTCATTAATTATGTTCTACATTAAGAACTAGAGGACAGGAGAAGTATAAAATATTTTTAACTTATTTCTATCCCAAGAAAATAATCAACAACATTAAAAAAAAAAAAAAAAAACTACCTACTCTTTCCTTGTCTATCCGTATGTAATAAGGTAGTTTAATCCCAAAAAACCGTTTATTACACTAAAAAAAGCTCAATTTTTCAAAAGCTAGCCCTGAAAAAAAAAAAACCAATCAATGTAATCCCGACGTACCTGACTCATTCTCGTTTCTACCTACCTACCCCTATTGAAATATAAGTTGCCATTTCGAAAGATCAATTGATTAAACAAATGATATATATCTATTTAAAGAATCTTAAACAAGCAAAATTATTTTTTGGTTATTATTTATTTAAATATTAATATAATAACTTTCTTAGAACTTAATATAACACTTATTTAACTTTTGTCTTAAGTAATTAAGATTTTAAGGTAGTTTCAATTTAATTTTCTTAATCTGAATCTTTTGATATGATTGTTTTCGTCGCAAACTTGAAATAATTGTTCTTAAAAAAGGTCAAGCTAACACTGCAATAATCATTAATGAGCTGGTTTAATTTGTAGTCTAACCACCGTTTCTAAGTTCTGAATATTATGCAACAAACCAAGTGTTATTTGATTGTCATGCACTTTTTCGGGCACATATTCTAGTAATAATTAATTCGATCGAACTCTAATTTATACTGACTCACAGTCATATCATTCAACTATTTTACCTAATTTATAGCTTTACAGAAAATGTTAATTGATGGAATTAAGACAGTAATGATTAATTTATTGTGTTTAGAAAACATAGTGCTCGTTTGGAATAGCTTATTTTTGGGTAATAAGTGCTTATAAATTGTGCTTCACGGTATACGAGGTAAGTATGTTAGAGGAGTTTTATCTCGGCATGCGTAATAAGGACTTATTGTCCAAATATAAGCCCAACCAAACACACAAATAATACTTTTATTACTATAAATAATTCATTTTCCAAGAAGTTTTGCTTCTGTCACTAAATTATTCCATTTTATCCAAAATCAATTATACTGATATGAAATTCTTATAAAATCGATTTTTTTTTCTTACGTTCAAATTAAGGTTGTCAAACTCATGAGTTTAAGTAAACTCGTGATAATGACGTAAACTTGTATCATGAATTTGAATCGTAAACTCATAAGAGTTTATTTTTATTATAAAATATGTATTAATAGTGTAAAATTAAATAATGAAAACATAAAAAAGATAAAAATTTGATTTACATATATTTTAAATTAAAATAATTAAAATTAAATCCATCAATATTCATAATATATCATACTTAATAAACAAGTTTCTATAAAATTCATATATATAGCTATTGAGCATGTTCAAATTGAAAATGCTAACACAAGTTTAAGAATAAGTTAACACGGTTTTATAAATTAGAAACGTAAGAACAGTAAATTCGTTGTATAAACTCGTAAGTTTAATTGAGTTCACAAATAGCACAAATTTATCTGCTACTCAACTCGATTTTGTAACCTATAAATATAAAAACAGTAAACTCGGATAGTTAACTCACAAGTTTGATAACAATGATTCAAATATTGTTGTATTAAATAAATATAAATTCTTGTGGTATGTTTAAGAGCAATAAAAAGACAACATTGGCACAGCACACCACCCATCACTTTTGTAACACCCCAAATTTTATTCATCAAAAATATATTGTAATTATTTGAGAAATTCAATAAAATGGTGAATATTCATGAAATTTGGAACTTTCGAATTTTTAAATATTCATATTCATGAGGAAATGGGCAAATTAATTCAAGAAAGGAATTAAATTACAAAGGTGATAGCAAAATCATATTTTTGCCAATTTAGCTCAAGATTAATTATTTTTCAAGTAATTGAAGTTAATTTCAATTAATCAAGGAGAATAAAGGAAAATTTATAATTGGATTTGTAACACCCCAAATTTTATATTCACCAAAAATATATTGTACTTAATTGAGAAAATCCAATAAAATGGTGAATATTCATTAAATTTGGGTCTTGTGAATTTTGAAATATTCATATTCATAAGGAAATGGGCAAATTAATTCAAGAAAGGAATTAAATTACAAAGGTGACGGAAAAATCATAATTTTGCCAATTTAGCCCAAGATTAATTATTTTCTAATTAATTGAAGTTAATTTCAATTAATCAAGGAAAATAAAGGAAAATATGTAATGTGGATTATTCTTAATGGAATAAATCAAGAATGGTAAAATTAGAGGGACTTGGCTATAAATCAATTAAGGGAATTATGGAATTAGAGAAACATATTTTTCTTTTCTTCTCCTCCCTAATTTCTTCCAACCCATGAAGATAAGGGGAAAAATTTAATTTCATGAGCACATGTCCAAAATGCTATATGAATAAAGCCATTATGGCAATGTTACATGGACATGGTACTTATGGCCAATGATGGTAATGGTTGAGTGATTGGTTAGATTAAATGTTGAGTGCATGATGGGAGGTTAAGCTTGAGTGAAGGAATGAAAGAACTTGAGTGCATGGAGGAGTGCAAACTTGGACTTAGTTGGAAGAAAAATTGGTTGGTTAGAGTAAGGGAGAAGGGGACGGTTTTTGGGAGCCAAACCAAGGGAAGAAATTAGTCCATTTCCAAAGGAGACTCAAGGGAGCAAGCAAGTCAAATTATGAAGGAAGTATGGGCAAAGGCATGGGTGAAAGCATGGGTGGAGGTATGGTGGAAGACATGTGTCACGATGACATCCCTTGATTAAATCAATGGTGTAGGATGAAGGGAGCATTTTTATGAAGCCATCATCTTCCTCTTCTTTTGTTCATTTCGTCCAACACTAGAGAAAGAAGAGAGAGAGAGAGCTTGGAGACCTTGAGAGCTTTAGAGAGAAGGAAGAAGAAATCTAAGGTAAGAAGTGATTTCTTAGGCTTTTCTTGTGATTTTTGTCATGAAATCCTTCTCTAAACCTTGATTCTTCATGAAACCATGATCTTCAAGACTCATTCATAGCTCAAGGAGAAGAGAGAGAGGATGCATAGGGAGAGAGGAACCAAGAAGCCTAAGAGGTAACTATATCAAACTCAAATCTATACTTGTATGAAGTTTGTTGTTAGTTGGTGATTTTTGGTTGAGTGGGAAAAATGGAAAAGCTATAACCTTAAGGGGTTATGCTACCCAAATTTCTTTGAATCATGGTTAAGATATGTTTAAATGAGTTAATAAAGGATTAGGAGTGGAAAAGTACAAGTTTTGGAAGCTAAAACACAAAAGTCCATTTTTCCAATTTTTGTCAATATTTCGGCCAGCTCTATTCTGAAGGGTAGGAGCTGGATTTTCATGAAATAGATGGTTCCATTGGATTCAGTGGGAAAAAATAGGTAGGGTTACAGTTGGTGAATTTTTTGGAAAGGACTGAAGAAGCATAATTACTAAAATGCGCTTAAAACTCAAAATCCGGGCTGTCAAGGGTATTTTCATAATTTGACATTGCATTTGATGATTTTGAGCCCGGAAATGGATTCCTTAGGTGAAAATAAGTCAGGATAGGCCTAGTCAAAATTTTGGGAAAACGTGCCATCGGGCCAGGCAAGGCGGGGCTAGGTCGAGGTCCCGGGGTTATTTTTTAAAATTTTCACCATAGAATAATATAACCACAAAAAACACTATGGAAGTGTCTAAACTGTACAATTGACTTTTTAGGACTGAGTAAAGAGCCTGAGGGATTGGCACACAGATCGAGGGACATTATTCGAGGATCCAGGATGGGCGTTTAAGGTAGGGAACTTACATCTCCTGCATGTATTTGATATTTGTGCTGGTGTATTGATGCATGTTATTGTTTTGCTTGATTATGTGAAATATATATGAATAATTGAATCTCTGTTCTTGTGTATGCTATGGCCATACTATGTTGTTTGAAACAGTGAGCACGCAGATATGTCATTGTATGATCATGAGTTATGTAATGCAAGCATGTTATTCATTAAGCACTTATCTTGCATGCATATTGGTATTGCATGCACTTATCTTGCTTTCATTCATTAAACAGTGAGCATGCATATTGGTATTGCTTTCATACTGCGTATTATTTTCCGTAAATACTCTGAAATAGGTGAAAATAAGATGTGGGTGTGACATTTTGATATCAGAGCCGAAAGCGGTTCTGGAGGTGCCCAAGGCGAATCTGGAGAAGTTTAAGTGATTCTAACAGAGTGGTAGTTATGGCAACATGATAGTATACTGATATGATATGTTTGTATAGTGATAGGAACCGTGAACGATTTTAGTTTAAGCAATTCAAGTGAGGAACAAGAGGGATTACTTTTGTTGGTGAACCAGGGTACTCGTAATCAAAGCATTTATGAGGAGCAGCAGTCTGTAGAGACAAGGATACCAGGGGAGCAGGTTCGTGACGGAGTGGTATCGGGATGGTAACAGCAGTATCAGGGAATAGGGGTATCAGGGTACTCAGAGGTGATATCAGTTCCTAGATTGTAGTATTGGTGCAGTTGGAGACGATATCAGTATGGTATCAATGGTATCAGGATGGTATCAGGTTGGTATTGGTGGTATCAGGATGATATCAGTGGTATTAAGATGGTACTAGCGGTAGCAGAGTAGTGTCAGTAGTATCAGAGGATGCGCCGAGCGATAACGAGTCTCAGGCAGGGCTGATACATGTGCTATACAATTTAGAGCTAGATATGGAGTTGTGCTACCATCTCAAGGCCAAGTATCACAGCATTGCAGAAGCACGAGACACAAAGAGGGTGATATTTCACATTCCTTAACGGTGTAGAGACACTGTATCAATTGTAGAAACTGTTGGGGGTTACGATGACCGATGAGTGCTGGGATATTTCCATGATGTGCTTCCTCCCGGACTCAGCATTATGGAACAGGTAGAAGAGCCTTATCGTCGAGCGGGGCCCGAAGGCGAACTTCTGAACTTCCCGAAAGCATATCAGAGGGTTAGTGCGAGATTTCATGTATACTGAGCTGTGATGTGGGGCCTACACGAGCTATTTTGGTTGCACGTCTTTTGAAACGAGGGTAGTCACGGGGTACCTGTGGACAGAAGTAGTGGAAGCCGATATCTGCGTTTAGGCATGGGTACACAAAAGTTAAGCGTGCTCAACACAGGGAAATCTCAGGATGGATGACCAAGGTTTTAGTGTCCAATGGTACCATGTCCCTTGGGCCTGGATTGGACTTCCTGACAGGGGGTGGACTTACCGAAATTGATGCATAGTACCTATAGGTACACCGAACTACGTATTATCGATAATAAGTGGTATGTAATGATTAAAGATCATAGTCATAAGCTGTGAGAGATATAGCAAAACACAAACCAAGGAAAGATTAGAAATTCAATATTATTCAGGAAAGGCCAATGTAGTAACTTCATCCTTCATACACTATGTGGATGTTTATATGCTTTGTATATGCCATCTTTTGCAATATGTATGATACACAGTGCCTCCGGGTACAGTGATGAATAATACCTTCGGGCAGTGCCTTCGGGTACACTGATGAATAATGCCTACGGGTACACTGATATACCCAATCGAGGACTGAGGTACGGAATGTGTAAAGGTTACAACAATGGTCGGCTCTGAACACATTTTTGACTGAATTGAGTTATGTGTTAGTATAATATTGCATTATATGATGCAAGGCATATACATTATCGCATTCTCTAAGAACGATTGTGTGTTACTACGAAGGTTAAGTGGAATCCAACTAAGGTGGTAAGCAAATGTGAGATTTGGCTTTCAGAAGTTAGACTTTTGGGTTATATAGTCTCACAGCAAGGAGTCTCAGGGGATCCTTGCAAGGTGGAAGCAGTACTAAACCGAAAAAGGCCAGAGATTATTTCTGAAATATGCAATTTTCTGGGTCTTACTGAATATTACAAAAGATGCGTACCGAATTTCTTCAGAATAGCTTTGCCTTTGACAAAGTTAAATCTAGAAATAGAAAAGAAAAACTCAACATTATCTGTGGGATGTAATTGGGAGAAGAGCTTGTCACGCCCTTATTTTAATTTCACCTTTACTAAAGTATTCGTGGAAAACGATATGTGGTTCGGTGGGCAACACAGAAATAGCATAATAGACTGATATTACCTGCTTAATTACTAAAAGTCCCCATAGGCCTGATAATTACAATCAATATAGCCGCACAGGGCTACTAAGGTGTCTAAACCCTTCCTAGTGAAACGAGACATCTTTCTGTCTTCGTTCCACCACTGCAATTCCTCATACGATTCTCTTCTTTGTTCTCAGTATATCTTCTATCTTCTCCTATCTAAATTTTTGGTAGGGGAGGGTGAGATTTGAAACAATCTTAGTAGAAAACAGATACCACAATGCATGCATGATAGATGCTATATGCATGACATGTTAGCTTTATCTAGATGCATGCCCTATAATGACATTTTTGCATGCTCAATGTTTCATGCAACAAACTATGGTCACAGTATAAATAGAAACATAGCTTCATTTGTTCAAATATGCTCTACACAATCAAGTAAAGTAATCACATACATCACTACACAAGCAAAGATATCAATTACATCCAATTAAGGTAAGTCCCCTACCTCCAGTCTTTTCTCCTCAATTTGCGTGCCAGCAACTCGGGCTCTCAACTCGGTCCTACAATTCTAAAGGTACCATTTAGACACTTCTATAGTGTTTCTAGGGGTTATATGAGTCTATATTGAAAAATTACTAAAATGCCCCCGGGGACCCGGCCGAACCCAGTCTAACTGTACTTTTCCTGAAATTTTAACATGGGCTATCCTAACATATTTCTACCCAAGGAATCCATTTCCAAACTCAGAATTACCAAATTTACGGCCAAAAGATGAAATTGCCCTTGGCAGCCCCACTTTAAGGGTTTCAGAGGTGTTTTCGTGATTATGCTTTTTTTGGGCTTTTTCGAAAAGGTGACCAACTGTAACCCCATCTAATTTTCCCTCCTGAACTCAATAGAACCATTAAATCATTGAAAATCCAACTTTAAACCCTCCAAACTAGCCTTGGCCAAAATTCTTAGTTCCCTGAGAAAAATTGGGGGTTTTCGATTTCAACTCCATAAACGCGTTCCTTTATACTCCAAACAACTTTATTGACTATTCCATTAGGTTACAACTGCCATTTAGTATCAATTTGGGCAGCATAACCTCTAGGCCAACCCATTTTCCAAATTTACAAACAAAGACAATACGGCAAAATTTCACCAATTAAATAGTCCATAACAGCCAGAATAGTCAATAGACGAGAGTTTGGAAGTTACCTCAAGCTCTCATTGGCTTTTTCTCATGGTGGATGAAAACCCTAGCTGTCTTAACACAAAAATTGAGCTTCAAAACCTTAAATCACATGAATAGGAAGCTTAGGAACAAAGTTATATATATTAGGAACCGATTTACAGAAGAAATCACTTACATTTATAGGCTTTTTCCTCCCCTTCTCTCTCTCTAAAAATTCTGCATCTCCTCTCTCTTAGGGCTGAAACATGTCAGTTTTGAGCTAGAGGAAGGAGATGAAATGTTTTAATAACATATCTCAATTTAATTAATTCATTTTCCCAATTTCGAATTTTTACAAAATTTTGGCAGATTTCTGCCCAAACTTTGAAAAATCATAATTAATTCTAGAAAAATCGAATTGGAGTGATTCTAAAGGATATAAAACCCTTATTGAGTCTAGTTTCAAGAGAAAATAGAGCCTATCATCATTTAGAAGCATAAAATTCCCAGAATTTTAATCTTTGCCTGCTGTTCCAAAAACTTTCCAGTTTTTCTGGGCTAAATTCAAAAATTCATATCTTTTTGCATATAGCTTCCAATGATTCCTATGACCTATCAAGTTAAATCTCAAGATGTCTACTTTCACCCTATAAAATTTCATAATTTTTAAACGTCGTTTGTTCATACAAAATCAGATAATAAGCTCACTGCCTCACAGAAAATTTCACTGGAAGCATATCATATTCTTCAAAATTCACCATTTTACTTTCTTAATACCCCAAAGATATAAGAAATATTAGAAAATATATTTGGGACATTTGCTAAACTGGGGCTTAGGATTCCGCTAAATTTAGGCTTATTTCTAAGCCTCAAATCCCAAAATTCGGGGTATTACAGAGCTTCACTGAGCTGACACAAAAATTAACGTCAGCACTGATATTGATAATCCCATATCCACTGTGAACCTTTATTGTCCTTATTGATGCCAGTAGGCAGGATTGGGCAGTGTTGTAATGCGGCATAGTCATGTATTAGCTTATGCATCTAGATAATGAAAGCCTCATAAAAAAATTAATTATTATCTCACACATGATCTTGAGTTAGCAGCTACTGTGTTGCACTGAAAATCTGAAGACGTACCTTTATGGTGCAACTGTAACATTGTACTGCGACCACTAAGATTTGAAATATGGTGATAATCAAAACAAACTAAATACGAGAAAGCGTTACTCGGAGTTTATAGTTATGTATGTGTAGCAAATTTCGGAGATAAAATTTATTTAAGTGGGGGAGAACTGTAACACCCCAAATTTTATATTCACCAAAAATATATTGTACTTAATTGAGAAAATCCAATAAAATGGTGAATATTCATTAAATTTGGGTCTTGTGAATTTTGAAATATTCATATTCATAAGGAAATGGACAAATTAATTCAAGAAAGGAATTAAATTACAAAGGTGACGGAAAAATCATAATTTTGTCAATTTAGCCCAAGATTAATTATTTTCTAATTAATTGAAGTTAATTTCAATTAATCAAGGAAAATAAAGGAAAATATGTAATGTGGATTATTCTTAATGGAATAAATCAAGAATGGTAAAATTAGAGGGACTTGTGTAACACCCCAAATTTTATATTCACCAAATATATTGTAATTATTTGGGAAATTCAATAAAATGGTGAATATTCATGAATTTGGAATTTATGAATTTCATAAATGTTCAATTTCATGGGAAATTGGGCAAAAATAATTATGGAATTAATTTGGGTAATTTAAAAAGCCCAATATTAAGGTCCAAAAATGAAGGAATATTAGAGAAAATATTTGGTCCAAAAATAGATGGAAATTGGCCAAAGAAAAATAAGAAAAGAAATTGGATTAGAAAGGTAATGGCAAAATCGTAATTTTGCCAAAATAGCACAAAATACATTATTTTTCAATTAATTGAAGTTAATTTCAATTAATTAAGGAAAATAAAGGTTAAAAATATATTTAGAATATTTTGGTCAATTTAATATGAATTTATGGAAAATTTGAACAAAAAGTGCAATTTTGACCAAAATTGAGACTTTACGTGTATACGTAACCGAAACAAGTTGTGAAGCCAACTGAAACCCTAGGGAGGGACCCCTAGGTGTCTCCTACATGTGGCATAAAGAAGGAAATATTGGTTGGACATGATGGCATGGTTACGTGAATGTAGGAAGTTATGTACATAAAATTGGATTTTAGCAATTTTGGAAAATTAAACAAATTATTATAATATTATGAGATATGATAATATAAAATTCAACTTTCTCATTCAGCTGCTATTCCACGAGAAACAGACCTGAAACCAAGTGTGAGAACGTTTGGAATTGTAGAGAGAGAAAGGAGAAGAAAAATCGCAAGGTAAGCCGATTTCTCCGACGATTTAGCTCCTAACGCGTATAACTCCGACTCTAAGCCACTCCTCTTTGTTCTTTAAGGTTTGGAAAGCTCAAATTTTGTGTTTTAAAAGTTAGGGTTTTCAGCCATTTTTGGGAAAAGCTTGTGGGAGCTTGAGGTAACTTCCAAACCTTCGTATATTAACTATTCTGGCTGCTGTGGGCAATTTAATCGGTGAAATTTCGCCGGATTGCCATTGGTTTTAAATTTTGTAAAAGTGTGTATCTAAGGGTTATGCTGCCCAATTTTAGTTCAAATGGTTGTTATAACTCAATTAGATGGTTAATAAATTGGTTAGGGGTAGAAAGGAACGCGTTTACGGAGCCGAAATCGTAAAACCCTGATTTTTCCCGGAGAACACAATTATTTCGGCCAGGGATGTTTGAGGGCCTTAGAGTTGGATTTTCAATGATTTGATGGTTCCATTGGGTTCAGGAGGGAAAATTAGGTGGGGTTACAGTTGGGCACTTTTTCAGAAAAGGCTGAGAAAGCATAATTACGGAAACGCCCCTAAAACCCTAAAAGTAGGGCTGCCAAGGGAAATTTTGTAATTTGACATTGAATTTGGTAATTTTGAGTCCGGAAATGGATTCCTTGGATGAAAATACGTCAGGATAGCCCTAGTCAAAAATTTAGAAAAACGTGCCATCGGGCCGGGTACGGCGGGGCCGGGGACCCGGGGGCATTTTGGTAAATTTTCACCATAGGCTAATATAACCACAAGAAACACTATGGAAGTGTCTAAAATTATACTTAGATAGGTTATGACCTATTTCTTGTATATTTGACGTTTTAGGACCGAGTTGGACGCTTATAGTTGACACATTTTACGAGGCGGATCCTTTGAGATAGGAAAGAGGTTAAGGTAGGGACTACTATCTCTCATATACTATGTGACTATTTGTATGATGCATGTTACTGTATTTTGTGATCTGAACACGTGCTGGAGGCACATTACCTAGCTGTGGTCTAGGACCTAGCTGAGGTACACTAATCTTACCTAGTTGTAGTTAAGAACTCAGCTGAGGTACACTAATCTTACCTAGTTGTAGTTAAGAACTTAGCTGAGGTACATGTAGGGGTTTCAATGGGTTAGTTGGCTCGAAAGTCAAGGATGCAAAAAAGGGAAACTGACGGGCATGTTTCCCAAGACGTATACAGTGGTTGTATATAGCCTATGTGTGAAATAGTTTTGGAACATTTTGTACATATTTGTCATTATTATCGATTTCTGCTCTGTTAATGACTGTCTGTAAACAAATACTTATTATCAGTATAACTGTACTTTTCTATTTGCCTATGGAACTTGTTCATTATTGCCCTGCGCATATCAAAATGGAAACGGGTGTTGACACTTGGGTATAAATCAATTAAGGGAATTATGGAATTAGAGAAACATATTTTTCTTTTCTTCTCCTCCCTAATTTCTTCCAACCCATGAAGATAAGGGGAAAAATTTAATTTCATGAGCACATGTCCAAAATGCTATATGAATAAAGCCATTATGGCAATGTTACATGGACATGGTACTTATGGCCAATGATGGTAATGGTTGAGTGATTGGTTAGATTAAATGTTGAGTGCATGATGGGAGGTTAAGCTTGAGTGAAGGAATAAAAGAATTTGAGTGCATGGAGGAGTGCAAACTTAGACTTAGTTGGAAGAAAAATTGTTTGGTTAGAGTAAGGGAGAAGGGGACGGTTTTTGGGAGTCAAACCAAGGGAAGAAATTAGTCCATTTCCAAAGGAGACTCAAGGGAGCAAGCAAGTCAAATTATGAAGGAAGTATGGGCAAAGGCATGGGTGAAAGCATGGGTGGAGGTATTGTAATACCCCGAAATTTGGGATTTGAGGCTTGAGAATAAGCCTAAATTAAGTGGACTACTAAGCCCCAATTTAGTAGAAGCCCAAATTTATCCCTAATGATTCTAATATCTTTGGGGTATTAAGAAAGTAAAATGATGAATTTTGGAGAAAGTAATTATGTTTTTGGTGAAATCGCCTATGAGGTAGTAAGCTTGTCATGTTCATTTAAATGATCAAATGATGCGCAAAAATTATGAAATTTTACAATATGAAAGTATACATTTTAAGCTTTAATTTGATAGGTCATATGACTCAATAAGAGCTATACACAAAAAGAAATGAATTTTTGAAGTCAGCACAGAAAAACTGTGAAATTTCTGGAACAATATGCAAAGATTTAAATTCTGGGAATTTTGTGATTCCAAAAAGCAAAAGTCTATATTTTTCCTTGAAACTAGACTCAATAAGGGTTCTATAGGCTTTGGAATCACCTCATTTCGATTTTTCTAGAATTAGTTATGATTTTTCAAAGTTTGGGCAGAAATCTGCCAGAATTTTGTAAAATCCGAAATTTTTGGAAAATTAGTAAATGAATAGAATAGAATATATAATATGATATAAGCATATTCCTTCTTCTTCCTTCAGCTTAAACTGACGCAAATATCAGCTGAACATAGAGAGAGTTTAGAGAGAGAAGGAGAGGAGAAAACTCACGAGATAGGTCGATTTCTCCGGTGAATTCGTACCTAACATGTATAATCCTTCTCCTAAGCCTCTCTTCTATGTGATGTAAGGTATTTGAAGCACAAATCTTGGTGTTTTGAAGTTAGGGTTTTTAGCCACTTTGAGAAAAGCTAGTGGGAGCTTGAGGATCGAATATGGAGCCCCGAGCTGCTTGCACGAAGTTCGAGGCACGCGTTTAGAGGCGAAAAAGGGTTAAGGTAGGGGACTTACCTTACTTGCATGTATTTGATATCTTTGCTTGTGTAATGATGTATGTGATTGCTTTACTTGATTGTGTAGAGCATATTTGAATAAATGAAGCTCTGTTTCTGTTTTCGCTGTGGCCATAGTCTTGTTGTATGAAACATTGAGCATGCAGAAATGTCATTATGGGGCATACATCTAGATAAAGCTAACATGTCATACACATAGCACCAATCATGCAGCATTATGGTATTTGTTTCCTGCTGAGATTCTTTCGAATCTCACCCTCCCCTACCAACAATTTAGACAGGAGACGACAGAAGATATGCTGAGAACAATGCAGAGAACCATATGAGGGGATTGCAATGGTGGAACGAAGATGAGAAGATGTCTCCATTTCACTGGGACGGGTTTAGATACCCAAGTAGCCCTGTGTAGCTACATTGATGGTAGTGATCATGTACAAACCCTTATGGGGAATATATGTAATCATGTACATATTATCAGTATAGTTATGTTATTCCTGTGTTGCCCACCGAACCGCATACGTTTTCCGCAAATACTCTGGTAAATGTGAAATTAAAATAAGGGCGTGACAGGTATGGTGGAAGACATGTGTCACGATGACATCCCTTAATTAAATCAATGGTGTAGGATGAAGGGAGCATTTTTATGAAGCCATCCTCTTCCTCTTCTTTTGTTTATTTCATCCAACACTAGAGAAAGAAGAGAGAGAGAGAGAGAGCTTGGAGACCTTGAGAGCTTTAGAGAGAAGGAAGAAGAAATTTAAGGTAAGAAGTGATTTCTTAGGCTTTTCTTGTGATTTTTGTCATGAAATCCTTCTCTAAACCTTGATTCTTCATGAAACCATGATCTTCAAGACTCATTCATAGCTCAAGGAGAAGAGAGAGAGGATGCATAGGGAGAGAGGAACCAAGAAGCCTAAGAGGTAACTATATCAAACTCAAATCTATACTTGTATGAAGTTTGTTGTTAGTTGGTGATTTTTGGTTGAGTGGGAAAAATGGAAAAGCTATAACCTTAAGGGGTAATGCTACCCAAATTTCTTTGAATCATGGTTAAGATATGTTTAAATGAGTTAATAAAGGATTAGGAGTGGAAAAATACAAGTTTTGGAAGCTAAAACACAAAAGTCCATTTTTCCAATTTTTGTCAATATTTCGGCTAGCTCTATTCTGAAGGGTAGGAGCTGGATTTTCATGAAATAGATGGTTCCATTGGATTCAGTGGGCAAAATTAGGTAGGGTTATAGTTGGTGAATTTTTTGGAAAGGACTGAAGAAGCATAATTACTAAAATGCGCTTAAAACTCAAAATCCGGGCTGTCAAGGGTATTTTCATAATTTGATATTGAATTTGATGATTTTGAGCCCGGAAATGGATTCCTTAGGTGAAAATAAGTCAGGATAGGCCTAGTCAAAATTTTGGGAAAACGTGCCATCGGGCCAGGCAAGGCGGGGCTAGGTCGAGGTCCCGGGGTTATTTTTTAAAATTTTCACCATAGAATAATATAACCACAAAAAACACTATGGAAGTGTCTAAACTGTACAATTGACTTTTTAGGACTGAGTAAAGAGCCTGAGGGATTGGCACACAGATCGAGGGACATTATTCGAGGATCCAGGATGGGCGATTAAGGTAGGGAACTTACATCTCCTGCATGTATTTGATATTTGTGCTGGTGTATTGATGCATGTTATTGTTTTGCTTGATTATGTGAAACATATATGAATAATTGAATCTCTGTTCCTGTGTATGCTATGGCCATACTATGTTGTTTGAAACAGTGAGCACGCAGATATGTCATTGTATGATCATGAGTTATGTAATGCAAATATGTCATGCATTAAGCACTTATCTTGTATGCATATTGGTATTGCTTTCCTACTGAGATTCCCTAAAATCTTACCCTCACCTATAAAAAATTTAGACAGGTGAAGACAAAAGCTATGCTGAGAGCAAAAAAGAAAACCGTATAAGGGGAATGTCGTGGTGGAACAAAGACTGGAAGATGTCTTCGTTTCACTGGGACGGGTTTTGACACCCACGTAGCGTTGTGAGGCTACATTAATTGTAATTATCAAGTACGAACCCCTATGGGGAATTTCCGTAATCGTGCACGTAATATCAGTATATTTATGTTATTCCTATGTTGTCCGCCGAATTGCGTATCGTTTTCCGCAAATACTCTGAAATAGGTTAAAATAAGATGAGGGTGTGACAGGATTATTTTTTATGGAATAAATCAAGAATTGTGAAATTAGAAGGAATTAAGTATAATTCATTTAATTAAATTATGGAGTTATTGAAACACATTTTTATTTCCCTTCTCTTCTATAATTTCGCCTAACATGAGATGTATAGAGGGAAAAATTGATTAATGAAATTTAATTTGCTAAGTGTCATTATTATATGAAGAGGAGATTAAATTATAATTGGTTTCCAAGAGCACATGTCAACTTGCTACATGAACATGGTAATGATGACAATGGTGGAGTGCATTGTTGGATTAGATGATGAATGCAAGGTTGAGTGTACACTACATGAAGGCATAGTTGAGTGTATGATGGGAATTAAATGGAGTAATTATGAGTAAATAGGAAGGAGGTATGAGTGGAAGTATAGTTGTGACAAGTGTCACATTATAGTCTCTTGATTAAATCCTATGGTAAAGGATGAATGGAGTCAAATTAATAAACACATTTCCCTCCCCTTTTCAAGTGCACATTTCGGCCAACTCAAAGAGAAAGAAGGGAAAGAGAGAGTTTGAAGACTTAGAGAGACGGTGGAGCTTAAGGAGGCTAGAAGCTAAGGTCAGACATTGTTCTTAAGCTTTTTCTTTGTAAGTTTCCTTGAGAAAACTCCTCTAAACCTTGTTTCTTCATGAAACCATGATCTTGAAGACACCATTCTTAGCTCAAGGAGAGAGAGAGAGAGAGAGAGGAGACGTCTCGAGAGAGAGGATTCAAGAAGCCTAAGAGGTAACTACACCAAACTCAAATCTATACTTATATGAAGTTGATTTTGAAGTTTGTTGTTAAGTTGGTAATTTTTGGTTGAGTTGTAAATTTGGAAAACCCCTAATCCTAAGGGGTTATATTGCCCAAATTTCTTTGAATCATGGTTAAGAAGTGTTTAAGTGAGTTAATAAAGGATTAGAAGTGGAAAAATACAAGTTTTGGAAACTAAAACACAAAAGGGCAAATTTTCCATTTTCTTACCAATATTTCGGCCATCACTTATAATACCCCGAAATTTGGGATTTGAGGCTTGGGAATAAGGCTAAATTAAGTGGACTGCTAAGCCCCAATTTATCAGTAGCCCAAATTTATCCCCTAATGATTCTTATATCTTTGGGGTATTAAGAAAGTAAAATGGTGAATTTTGGAGAATATAATTATGTCTTTAGTGAAATCGCTTATGAGGTAGTGAGCTTGTCATGTGCTTTTGAATGATCAAATGATGATAAAAAATTATGAAATTTTACAGGATAAAAGTAGACATCCTAAGCTTTAATTTGATAGATCACATGAATCAATTATAGCTATATATAAAAAGTTATGAATTTTGAATTCAGCACAGAAAAACTGTGAAGTTTCTGGAACAACATGCAAAAATTGAAATTCTGGGAATTTTGGGCTTCTAGATAGCAAAATGCTATATTTTTCCTTGAAACTAGACTCAATAATGGTTTCATATCCTTTGTAATCACTCCAATTCGATTTTTCTAGAATTAGTTATGATTTTTCAAAGTTTAGGCAGAAAATCTGCCAGAATTTTGTAAAAATCCGAAAATTTGGAAAATTGATAAAATATAATAATATAAGCTCATCCTCTTCCTCCAGCTAGAAAATCATGTGAACAAATCTGAAATTAGAGAGAGAACGCTTGAGAGAGTTTAGAGAGAGAAGGAGAAGAGAACTCGCAAGGTAAGCCGATTTCTCCAACGATCTAGCTCCTAATGTGTATAACTCTACTCCTAAGTTTCTCTTTCATGTTCTTTAAGGTTGTAAAGCTCATATTTTGGTGTGGAAGAGTTAGGGTTTTCAGCCAT
The DNA here is from genome assembly GCA_963855925.1 of Inga laurina. Lineage (NCBI taxonomy): Eukaryota > Viridiplantae > Streptophyta > Magnoliopsida > Fabales > Fabaceae > Inga > Inga laurina. Next base: position 44,545,409 of record OY979709.1, on the reverse strand, counting down.
ATTTGGGAAAAGCCCGAAGGAGCTTGAGGTAACTTCCAAACATTCGTATATTGCTTATTCTGGATGTTGTGGGCAATTTAATCGGTGAAATTTTCACCGGATTTCCATTCGTTTTAAAGTTTGGAAATTGAGTTGCCTAGGGGTTATGCTGCCGACATTGGGTCTAAAAGATAGTTGTAATCTAATTAAATAGTTGATAAAGTGATTAGGAGTAGAAAGGAACACGTCTGCGAAGTCAAAACTCAAAAACCCCCCATTTTCCCCGGAGAATCCATAAGTTTCAGCCAACTCTAGTTAAGGGTCTTAGAGTTGGATTTTCAATGATTTGATGGTTTCATTGTGTTCAGCGTGGAAAAAATTAGGTGGGGTTACAATTGGTCACTTTTTCAGAAAAGCCCGAAAAAACATAATTACGAAAACGCCCCCGAAACCCTTAAAGTGGGGCTGCCAAGGGTAATATTGTAATTTGACATTGAATTTAATTTTTCTGAGTACAGAAATGGATTCCTTGGGTGAAAATATGTTAGGATAGCCCATGATAGAATTTCAGGAAAAGTACAGGCGGAGGGGTACGGCGGGGCCGGGCTGGGTCCCTTGGGGCATTTTAGTAAATTTTCATAATAGGCTCATATAACCCCCCAGAAACACTATAGAAGTGTCTAAACTGGTACATTTGATGTTTTAGGACCAAGTTGAAAGCCCGAGGGATTGGCACGCGAATCGAACCACACGGTTCGAGGTGGAAAAGGTCTAAGGTAAGAAACTTACCTCTCCTGCATGTATATGATATTTGTGTTAGTGTGTTGATGCATGTTATTGCTTTACTTAATTATGTGAAACATGTATGAATGGTTTGAAGCTATGTTTCAATTTATGCTATGGCCATAAGTATATTGTTCGAAGCATTGAGCTTGCAGATTTGTCATTGTGTGAGCATGAGTTATATGATGCAAGCATGTCATGCATTAAACATTTATCGTACATACATATTGGTATTGTTTTCCTACTGATATTCTCTCGAATCTTACCCTCCCCTACCAACAATTTAGACAGGTGAATACAGACGGTATGCAGAGATCAGAGACGAGACTATAAGAGAGGGAATTGCGATAGTAGATCGAAGACGGGAAGATGTCTCCATTTTACTGGGATGTGTTTAGATACCCTAGTAGTATTATGTGGCTACATTATTTGAATTTATCAAGTACGGAACCCTTAGGGGAAATTATGTAATTATGTACATATTATCAATATATTTATGCTATTCTTGTTTTGCCCATCGAAACACATATCGTTTTTTGTGAATACTCTAGTAAAGGTGAAATAAAGATAAGGGTGTGATAGCAGTGTTCTGAGGGGAAGGAGCTAGATTTTCATGAAATATATGGTTCCATTGGTTTCAGTGGGCAAAAATAGGTGGAGTTACAGTTGGTCACTTTTTCGGAAAAGGTCGAAAAAACATAATTACAAAAACGCCACTAAAACCCTAAATTAGGGCTGTCAAGGGTATTTTCATAATTTAACATTGAATTTGATGATTCTGAGCTTGGAAATGGATTCCTTGGATGAAAATATGTCAGGATAGCCCTTGTCAAAATTTTGGAAAAACGTGTCATCGGGCCAGGTATGGCGAGGCCGGGCCGAGGTGGGGTCCCGAGGACATTTTGGTAAATTTTCACCATAGACTAATATAACCACCAGAAACACTATGAAAGTATCTAAACTGTACATTTGACGTTTTAGGACTGAGTAGAGAGCCTAAGGGATTGGCACGGAAATCAAGGCACGTCATTCGAGGATCAAGGAAGGGTGATTAAGACAGGTGAAGACAGAAGCTATACTGAGAGCAAAGAAGAAAACCGTATAAGGGGAATGTCGTGGTGGAACAAAGACTGGAAGATGTCTCCGTTTCACTAGGACGAGTTTAGACACCCACGTAGCGCTACGAGGTCACATTAATTATAATTATCAAGTACGAACCACTATGGGGAATTTCCGTAATCATGCACATAATATCAATATATTTATGTTATTCCTGTGTTGCCTACCGAACCACATATCATTTTCCGTAAATACTCTAAAATAGCTGAAAATAAGATGAAAGTGTGACAACTTTCAAAGACTAATACATTTGAAATATTATTAATCACAAATCGATATAATTTATTTCCAGTCGATCACTTTCTTATTTATGGAAGCGGTTGGCAAGCGATGATGGCTAGAATTTTTATTAAATTTTAAGGAAAATACAAACACGTCAGACAAGAGTGGTGCCTAAATATTAAAAACAAATTTATTGAGATACAAAATTACAAGTTACATGTTGTTGTCCAAACAAAGACTTGGACTATGAAACATACCTAAACGGCATAATAAGTCAAAATCGAGGGAGCTCTGTGTTATTTTTAAAAATTTTGTTTTTGTTTTTGCAGTATTGTTTTTCTTTTTCACAAAGGGATATTTTAACTGCGTTCTATATTTGATATTGATCGATGGATTACGGGTAACAAATTTTGTGTAAGTGAAAATGATAAAAAGTGAAAGGTTATATAGTGGGGGAACATTAAATTTTTAACGAATATGCCTGATTTACATTTTTTTAAAAAAAATAATAATAGGGAAAAACGTCTACTTTGGATGTTAAAACTATAACACCTGAAATTTGAAAAGAAAGATAACTCTCTAACTTAATAGTAGTATAAGAAAAGCATAAGATTATTAAAAAAATAGGTTAGAGGACTCCGTATATAACACTACTACAAAAAGGGGTTTTAACGTCCCTATTTTAGCACTTTTAACGTCCAAAAACTGGGGGGACGTCTATGTGGGGGGCGTAATATGTTTTAAGAAAAGACGTCCGAAAAAAATGGGACGTCTAAAGGGAGGACTTTAGACGTCCCAAATTGAGATTTGGGACGTCTAAAGTCCCCCTGTGTAGGACTTTAGACGTCCCAAATCTCAATTTGGGACGTCTAAAGTCCTCCACTTTAGACCTCCCAAATCTCAATTTGGGAGGTCTAAAGTCCCGCTGTGTAAGACTTTAGACCTCCCAAATCTCAATTTGGGACATCTAAAGTCATTTGAATTTCAAATTTCCTGTAGATGTTGAGGTCATCAATTACGAAAGCAAACACAAGTTCCAGACGAGAATCCTCTGTAATAGTTTTGTTGAACATAAATGCTAGCTTTCTCTATTTTCTTTTTGGCTTCGGAATTTCTTTTTTTAGCATCACCACACTTTCACCACTTTGCTAGCTTTGTTCAAACTTCTTTAAGTCAAACTTTAAAATTCAAAAAATCCATTTTTTACCCAGATGCACTGTACCAGATCTGATTGTGAAAAAAGAGAGGAACTTATATAATAATAATAAATATACAAGCATGTAAGATTTGAGAAGTGATAAAGAGAAAGTTACCATCACAAATAGAGGCATCGAAGGGCATGATGAGAGGAGGGACGATAGCGAAAACACCGACGGAAAAAGCTATGCACAGAAGGGCATGATGAGAGGGGGGACGATGGCGAAAACACTGAAGGAAAAAGCTATTTGAATCTATAGAATGTGGGTTTTTCTCTGCAACTCTTATCAAAGAAATTGAAAACTGCTGTGGGAGCGAGAGAGAGAGAGAGAGAGGAAGGAAAGCTTCCCTTTATTTAATATAAGGCACGAGCGTCCTTTATACTCAAAACAGGTCACGGGAAAATTTTTGAATTACTTTAGACGTCCCAAATTCCATTTGGGACGTCTAAAGTCCCCACTTTAGACGTCCCAAATGGCATTTGGGACGTCTAAAGTGTAAAAAAAAATATTTAATTTTTTCTTTTTACACTTTAGACGTCCCAAATTCCATTTGGGACGTCTAAAGTGTAAATTTTTTTTTTTTTTTACACTTTAGATGTCCCAAATGGAATTTGGGACATCTAAAGTGTAAATTTTTTTTTTATTTTAGACATCACTTTAGATGTCCCAAATTGAATTTGGGATGTCTAAAGTACCACTTTTGACATCCCAAATGGAATTTGGGACCTCTAAAGTGTAAAAAAAAAAAAAAAAAAAATTTTTTTCACTTTAGACGTCCCAAATTGAATTTGGGACGTCTAAAGTCCCCACTTTAGACGTCCCAAATTCAATTTGGGACGTCTAAAGTGACGTCTAAGGTAAAAAAAAAAAAAAATTTTTACACTTTAGATGTCCCAAATGGAATTTGGGACATCTAAAGTGTAACTTTTTTTTTATTTTAGACATCACTTTAGATGTGCCAAATTGAATTTGGGATGTCTAAAGTACCACTTTAGACATCCCAAATGGAATTTGGGACATCTAAAGTGTAAAAAAAAAAAAAAAAAAAATTTTTTACACTTTAGATGTCCCAAATGGAATTTGGGACATCTAAAGTGTAAATGTTTTTTTTATTTTAGACATCACTTTAGACGTCCCAAATTGAATTTGGGACGTCTAAAGTCCCCACTTTAGACGTCCCAAATTCAATTTGGGACGTCTAAAGTGACGTCTAAGGTAAAAAAAAAATATTAAATTTTTTTTTTTTTACACTTTAGATGTCCCAAATGGAATTTGGGACATCTAAAGTGTAAATGTTTTTTTTATTTTAGACATCACTTTAGATGTCCCAAATTGAATTTGGGATGTCTAAAGTACCACTTTAGACATCCCAAATAAAATTTGGGACATCTAAAGTGTAAAAAAAAAAAAAAAAAAATTTTTTTTTTTTTACTTTAGACGTCCCAAATTGAATTTGGGACGTCTAAAGTCCCCACTTTAGACGTCCCAAATTCAATTTGGGACGTCTAAAGTGACGTCTAAGGTAAAAAAAATATATTAAATTTTTTTTTTTACACTTTAGATGTCCCAAATAGAATTTGGGACATCTAAAGTGTAAATTTTTTTTTTATTTTAGACATCACTTTAGATGTCCCAAATTGAATTTGGGATGTCTAAAGTACCACTTTAGACATCCCAAATTCAATTTGGGACATTTAAAGTGTAAAAAAAAAAAAAAATTTTTTTTTTTTTTTTTACTTTAGACGTCCCAAATTGAATTTGGGACGTCTAAAGTCCCTACTTTAGACGTCCCAAATTGAATTTGGGACGTCTAAAGTGACGTCTAAAGTAAAAAAAAAAAATATTAATTTTTTTTTTTTAAACTTTAGACGTCCCAAATTGAATTTGGGACGTCTAAAGCTATCAAGTTCCCACACATAATTACAAAAATGCCACCGCCTATGTTTTAGACGTCCCAATTTTAAAAAGGGACGTCTTTTAGGGTAGTAGTATCTATATTCTGTAGTAGTGTAAGAAGATACTATCCAAATTCAAAACATGCTGTTTTGGGTTAATAAAGGGTATATTGATAAAAATTAAAGATAAATGCTTATATATATATATATATATATATATATATATATATATATATTAAGTTTAACATGGTTGTTAATTAATACTAACAAAGTTTAATCGAATTAAGAATACAAAAAATCCCATAATACCAACTTCTACTTGTACAGTTAAACTGCTCCGCCGTTCCTATTTTTCAGGCCAATAGAATGGTATCTAGTCATTATTCTGGTTCAAAATATTAATATAAAATACTCCCTCCGGTCTTAATTATAAGATAAATTTGATTTTTTTTGGAGAAATTAAGGAAGCCAATTAAATTACTTTAGAGTATTTTTATTTTTATTTTTTTCTCCAAACTAATTAATTTGACTAATAAACTAATATATAAACTAAAGATACTAAAAATATAAACACTCTAAAGTAATCTAATTGGCTTCCTTAATTTCTCCAAAAAAGTCAGCTCTATCTTATAATTAGGACCGGAGGGAGTATAAAATTTATAAAACTATATATAAATATCAAATATATATATATAGCCAGCCATAAAGCACAATAGATATAACTTTCATAATATGCATCTTTAATTCTTGATACATATGTATATACATTATTATATTTATATCACTATATGATATTAAGTATAATTGGAGAGCACATTCAAGTATATATTGTCGGACCCAATTGAAAATAACTTAGTATTAGGTAAGGAGGAACATCATAGCCTATAAGTTTTTTCACCATAATTCTCTCTCGATGTATTAAATGGAACACATGTGGGAGGACCCTCTTCCTCAAAAACCAACATGACACTTGAATATTGGCACAACCTATAGATATTAGAATCAATGATAGGTGTAAGGAAAATGAGAGAAGCAATGAGATGGGGGAAGAGGACATGAAAGGCTTTAAATGGGGGCAGCGTTTCACGTCCTTTTTATAAGATTAGGATTGTAATGTTATATATATGTGTTATAGCCCTGGCCCCCTGTGTGCTTCATTCGGTGCTCATGTTCAATCTCTTCATCTTCATGACACTTGAACTCACTTGATATATCAACAGCTCTGCTAATTAAATTGATTGAAACACAATATAATACTACATCCCCCTCTAACTAATATAAGAGCTAGCTATAGTTGATTGGGGATTGTATTTAATCCAAAATATAAGATTTAAATACGTTTTATCTCTAGTATTTATCGTTTTTCTCTAAACTAATTTATCTAACTTATATTTTGATATGTAATGTAATGGTATTCAAGGAATTTTAGGGAGACTAGTTTTGCCATATTTGTTTAAATTAACCAATTTACTTCATTTTCTCAATTTATCTAAATTAATTAAATAACTCTTATATAAGAGATCGAAGGAGTATCTAGTTATTTCACACCCTCCGTGAAACGTAAAATGTTGCTATGTTGCAATAAACATATGAAATGGATTCTATGCTCTTTCGTTTTTTTTTTAACATGTAAAAGTTTAGATGACTCTGATCTTAGAGGCTTATTAGGATCATGGTTTACCTCTGGACTTTTACTCACAGATCGTCCAACAAAAAAGGTCCTCACATCGAGTATAAAATGAAAAAAAGTTCCTCATATCGGCTTGTGCATGTCAAAATTAAACTCTTAATTTTAATAAATAGATAATCTAAAGTAATATAATCTTTTGAATATTTAGGAATTTAAATATGGAACTTTCAAATTTAATTTATATGATGTTAATGGTCATAATTTTAAAAGATTACGAGAGATAGTGTGTATCAGGTAGGGTTGAGTTTTCCTCATTATCCTTATATGAGATGTGATGAGAAGATATAACTGTATAGCGTGTATAGGACCATATATTATAATTATCCTTTTTTTTCCTTTATTTAGTTGGTCAGACTCTGTTGGAACAACATATTTAGGTTGTTAATATTTATATAAAATAAATATGACTAAAAAATAAAAAATTAATCTTAAATTTTAAAATAATGTCTGAAAATTGAGAAAAGAATATTATGGGAAAAAATTAGGTCAAATTCCTTTATATCCATTATGTCAAATTAAATTCACCTAACAATAAATAATTTTAAAATATATTATTTCATTCTTAATTGATAGCTAAATATATTACAAAATATTTGAAAAGTTTCGTTTTTATTAATAATTAATAATAGGGAAAAATTGTGAATAATGTTCTAAAATTTTGGTCAATAAAAAAATTAAATACTTAAATATTTATAAAAACTTATATACTTAAATGGCTACCCTTAAAGCTATAAATCTAAAATTAATTATTATTAATTAATTAGCAAGAAAATCACGTTACTAGAATTATTAATTAATTAATAATAACTACTCCTCAAGGACTAAGCTAAGACTCATTAAAAGTAGGTGGCGCGAAATCTACCGTCCCCACACTCCTACTTCCCTCGTTTCCCAACTGAAACCGTTTCCCATATACTCTTTCAAATAATTATTTTTTATTTTTATTAAATAAACTTTTTTAGGAGCAAGAAAGCATCATTTTTTTTTTCTCCTTTTTAAACTCTCTCGCTTTCTCCTTCCTTCTCTCTGCTTCAAAATTAGAAATTACCTCGCGCCGGAAACTATTGACCTCCGACGACCGCTTGCTGTCTTTCCGTCAATCTCTGGCGACCTATTTGTGAGATCCACACGTTGCTTGTCATTCGATTTTGGAAGAGTTAAGGGTACCGGATTCTCTCTTTTGGTTTTGGAGGACCAAGGAAGGAATTATTCCAGGTTTATTTAGCGTTCACGGATTGATGGTTGATGCGTTGTGATTAATGTGAAGGTCTGAGTATCGAGTAGGTCTAATCTGATTGGAAGTTGTTGTTTAATGGTAAGTAAAGTTTCAGCTGATTGGATCAATTATGTTTTGATTAATTTTTTCTTTTGTGATTCTCTCTGTTCGATCTGGATCGCTTTATTTAATGTTACATTGATGCGTAAATGATTTTAGGTTACGTTGCTGATCAAATTCTGTTGAGCAAATTCTCTATTTTTTTGAGTTGATTGAGAATACAGAAAGATGGATTTTACTTTCTTTGAATTTTTTCAATAATTGGAACGAGTTCTAATTTGGTTTCTTCATTGGGCAAGAGCTTTAGAATGAGATTCGATGAACTTGATATTTTCAATTTAATTTGCACTGGAACTGGAGTTTTCTTAAAAAGATATTATACGAACAGTTGAACACTGAACGTGTCTTCAGCAGGGCAGACAAAAACCTGTCACTCCAGACCCATGTCATGGATCCCTTTTCTCAGAACCCTTATTTCTTTTTATAAATCTCCCAGAGAAAAAAGTTTTCTGAATTTCATCGATACTTGTTCATCGTATTTATATGTTAAGACGAAATTACTATTTTGTCTTATTTTGCTGGAAACGATATCTCTGCATTGATTGTTGCTTTTTATTTGGCTAATAATACTATTAGGTTTGCACAATTGGTTCAAGAGGGATGGACAATGATCGCCTCAGCACGTGGTCCTCCCATGTCTTTATCCATCTCCCTGAGAACATGAGCACCTGCGAGTTCAACTGATTAAGAAATATCTTATTGTGCTTACGAACAAATTACATTTTTAAAGAATTCAGTCTGGGAAATTTAGAAGATGAAACTCATAGAAACACTTACTACGGTAAATGTGTGGTTTATCTTATTACAGTATATGTATCGTTCTGTTAGCTTAATTGAGTAGTTTTGCGATAAATGCTTTTTCTTTGGTCTCTGCAAGTTTCCGTATCACTTTCATTGAATTCCCTTTCATGAGAAGGAGTTGAGAGAGAAGAAGAAACAGGACAGAGTGGGTTTATGTGGAGTGAACCTATTGCCAGCCCACCAGACCATGGCACTCCCGTGAGAGGGACAAAAGAGGAAAAATCAGAGGCTCTCCCTTACCCTACGCTCTTTTCCTTTCTTATCCTACACCCCCATTAGTGACCCCAATTTTTAAGGGGTACCCCCTACGCTTGAATTTTCAGTTAACCGTCACTAACGTCTAATGATCATCATTTAAAAAAGCACGTTGAGACAGTTTCCGCGAGTTTCTCTGTCCCATCACACCAAATGCTGGATGCCTTCTGTATATTCTTCTTGCATTGGCCTGATCTGGTCGGGTTCGATTTTTATTTGATGAGAAAAACGTACCCAGTTGCGTTTCTTTTGGTACGATTCTCAAATTGGTGTTCCAATAGATCTGAGTAACGGGAAAATTGAGCGCTTTTCCGATTTTCTTTTTCCCTTTGAATGATTGATTCTTCACTTCTTTCTTTTCTTTCTTCATTTTTCCACTGGACAGTTTCTTACTTCAATCATGCATTTGTGGCAGATTTACTACAGAGAAATAAAGGGATCTTCTTTCTGAATAGCTGGCGTCTATTAGAATGTGGGATTCATGATTGCTATGGCTGTTAAATTAAGTTTTATAACAAATTCTATCAATGTGGTCTAGTTTGGATAGAGTGGATGGATATATATGAAGCAGGGCAAGCATTACGGAAGCAAGCAGCTGAGGAGACTCGTAGACCACCCTTAATTGCCACCCGAAGAAAAAATGAAGTCGTCACCACCCGGCGCCCTCCAACAAGGGACGTTGGTTCTAGGTATAAGTCACCTGCTCGGGCAACACCATCTAGTCCCAGGCGATGCTCATCTCCAAACCCCACAAGAACAATCTCCACTTCCTCAAACTTGGTACCCAAGAGAGCTCAATCAGTAGAAAGGAACAGGCCCTCAACTCCTTCCTCACCAAGACCTTCTACACCCGTCCGTGATTCAGCAGTGGATGGGCACTTATTATCCAGAAGGACAACAGGTGGTCGTTTGCAGGAGAGTTTATGGCCTTCAACAATGCGAAGCTTAAGCGTTTCCTTCCAATCAGACAGCATGTCTGTGCCTGTTAGCAAGAAAGAGAAGCCAAATACTAGCACTTCTGATCGCACTCTGCGGCCGACTTCAAATGTGGCACAAAAGCCGGCTGAACCTCCAACTGTGCGTAAGCCAACGCCGGAGAGAATACGTAGTCCTTTGAAAGGGAAGAATAGCTCTGATCACTCTGAGAATTCAAAGCCAGTTGATGGTTTGCATTCTCGGTTGATTGATCAGCATCGGTGGCCAAGTAGTATTGGACCTATTGGTGGGAAGGTGTCTTCTAACGCAACAAATCGGGGAGTCGATCTTGCTGAAAAGTCAATCAGAACATTGAATTCTTCAGTTACTAGAACTGGTTTGTCTTCACTGAGAAGGTTGTCTTCATTGGATGAAGCAAGTAAACACATGCAGAAGTCCACAAGTGATGTTGTAAGAAATGTATCGATGGTTGAAAGTAGAACCAGAAACGAGGTAAAATCAGTTAATGATAATTTGCTACAGGCATCAAGACCTCTCAAATTTGTTTCTACAAGTCAATCTGATAAAATAGCACCAACAACTCCCTTAGTCGGATCAACATCCTTGCCAACTCCAAGATCACATCCGTCCTCCCCTAGCAAGACCTCTATCCTATCCTCACCTAGTGCAAGAGGCCTCAGTCCATCTCGATCTCGGCCATCAACTCCTCCTTCTAGAGGGGTTAGTCCCTCTCGAACAAGGTCAACCAGTTTATCCAGTCAATCCAACAGTTCAATTTCGGTGCTTAGTTTTATTGCTGATTTTAGAAAAGGGAAAAGGAGTACAAGCCACATAGATGATGCTCACCAATTGCGACTTCTCTACAACCGGCATTTGCAATGGAGATTTGTCAATGCAAGAGCAGAGGATGTGCTTTGTCTTCAAACTGCAGCTGCAGAGGTAGTATCTGCTGTCTTTGATCTCCCTTCAGCAATATATATTAAATCATTTAGCAAATAATTTTTACCAGGCTTTGTTCAATTGTGCAGAAAGTTCTGTTTAATGTATGGAAGGCT